>JAAGEH010000208.1:4313212-4325535 GCA_011751065.1 Lasiurus cinereus | reverse complement strand
AAGAAGAAGAAGAAGAAGAAGAAGAAGAAGAAGAAGAAGAAGAAGAACAACAACAACAACAACAACAACAACAACAGGAGGAGGAAGAAAAAGAAGGAGGAGAAGGAGGAAGAGAAGAGGAAAGAGAAGAAGGAGAAGGAGAAGGGGAGGAAGAGGAAGAGGAAGAGGAAGAAGGCGGCTAAACAGTAACTGGGATAGTTTAGATTCAGTGGTCAGCATTTACTGGTTAAATAAACTATATATTCTAAAGTAGAAACCTATACATAAAGAGAATATTTTGAGGCAGTAGATAAAATATATTAGGCAATAGTAGAAGTAATAAAGATAATTGGTATTAAGAATTGTAATGATTAGTATTGCTAACATTGATTGCACACACATATACTATCTGCTGGGCAGATAAACTTTCAACCACAAGAGGGGTATTACTGTTCTCATTTAACAGATGAAGAAACTGAGGCTAAGGTAAAGAAATTAAGAAAAACAAACCAAGAAAAACTCATAGACATAGACAACAGTATAATGATTACCGGAGGAAAAAGGGGATAGGGGAGGTAGAAGAGGGTAAATAAGATGTAAATAGTGATGGAAGGAGACTTTACTTGTGTTGGGGTGTTGAACACACAATTCTCTCTCTCTCTCTCTCTTTCTCTCTCTCCATATATATATAGTAGAATCATATACCTGAAACCTATATAATTTTATTAACCTATGCTGTCCCAAAAAATTCAATAAGAAAAGAAAGAAAATAAACTGAAGTGGGTTAAGTAAAATGCTCAGATCACTGGATAGTAGTAAATAGACATGCTATGAATGGAATCTGGAATGATCAGACACAAATCTAATGGTCCTGCTGAATACCTGTTCTTTCTAGGCATGGATAGAACAATGATTCCTACTCTGCCTGCTTCTTGAACACTTTCTTATGAAGAACAGCTCAGTATCCACTTTTAGCTTTGTGCTTGGCTGTTCCTCTCTTAGAAAAGAAACCATCTGAGCATGGACAATAAGTTTTTGAGCCCAAAGCTCAGAAGGGAAGTGGAAAAGAGCATGCATCTTCTAGTTTCCTGCAAAGGAATTTATCCCTAGCTTCTTCTATAGATGAGGACTTCTGAGGCTGCATGGGCCATAGCCAAAGGTGGTGCCAACTCAGAGAAGAAAAGTGAATTCCATAGGCTCCTCCCCCTAAGCAGCAAGAAACCAAGCTCTAATAAAATTCCATACCTCAAGGTCAAAAAAGCATAAGTTCTGGACTGAGATTTGATAATGATGCACTGTTTCTCTGAGCCTCCAATTTCAATGATGTGAAGAGAGAATCATTGCCCCCCAAAAGGAATTGGGTTTATAAGGGTTACGCAAATGCAGTGAAAGAAGAAGGTAAGTGTGGAGAGGGGGCACTATTATCTATTTTCCATTGGTAATTCCCTCTATGGGTAGCTGGCCTCTCACTTCATCAGACTCTCTATCACCAGCCCACCTCAAACTGGTGTCAACTGCCCTGAGTATTTCAGCCCTTCACCTCATTAGGGCCATGCTAGACAGTTGAACAGGAAAGTGCAATTCAAATTTATTTCCATCATGGTATTTAAAACTATATAATAAGTCAAGAGAGAGAGGATTACTTCCATAATCAATCACTGAAGTGATGGAAGGAAGGGACCACACACAGGAGTGTTTGTCCCCAAGATCAAGCCAGACCATTGTGGAAATAATCAGGAAGTTGCTTAGAAGCCTCTTCCTGGGAGGAGTCAGTAGAGGATCAGAACAAAGGCTCAACAAAAAGGGAAGAGAGTTCTGAGAAGGACACTGGCTCTTTTCAGCAGTGGCATTTTCTTCTTTAGTCTAGAACTCTCTCCTGTTCATGTGTAAATGCTGTGTCTGGATGCTAGGCAATATCAGAGAGAGGTCTAAATTCTCCAGAAAAATTTAAACATGCCCATACATTAAAACACTGTGTGTAATTTGAGGGTGTTCACAGAACTCTGAGCACATCCATGGATCCTTGATTTCAAGTGGACCACATTCAGCTCCCTAGAAAGATCATTTTATCTTTTCCAGACAAACAACATAAGCTCAGGAACCCACAAAAGTCAGTCATCACTGTCCTGTGTAAATGGTAGAAATGCCAGACTGCCAACTATCTCTGTGCCCAAATTAATGGTCCCATATATGACATGCCTTTACCTTAGTAAAATGGGGTATGCTTGAGTCAGAGGAAGAAAAGAGAAGAACAAGTGAGTGCCAGTGGTCTTGATCCAGCATCTAGAAGGGTTCAGGAACTTGGAGAAGGTACTGTGCATAAATTAAATAAGAGTCCAGAGATGAAACATAATTTTGAAAGGCATTATGGGGAGTCAGAGGAGCTTAGCTAAAGGAACTAAGTTCTCCTAGTCTCAGGACCCCTTGCTTTTTATTAACACAATTTGTCCTAAGGCGAGGTAGATATACAAATCAAAGGGCCAGGTTTAAGATACACAACCCATTGTTAGATTATCAGGTTTTGGAGAAACTGCCTTTGGCTGTTCAGGTGTTTGGCCAGTAGGAGGCAATAACATAGATTAAGATGCCCTTAGATGTTTGGCAGCAAGCAATCAATTTAATGGATCCTTTTCAGGTTTGGGGAAATCCCCCCAGCCATCTCCAGATGATTCAGCCCTGCTGACATGCTGGAATTGGCTTCCAGCAAGTGGGGTCATGAATTGCTGAGTACCTATCCCAAGACAGAAGATGTCCGGAAATTAGAGTTGAAAGTTAAATTCTCTCCTTGTAGCACCTTGTAACTCTATATTTCTTGTCAAGTTTTATTTTGTTTTTATCTTTAATGAGTATAGGGCAAGCTGGTGTTTGTTCTTATCTCCTGTGCTCCCTGCTCAGGGCACTAGTGCCACAGGGTAGGAATATTATACTTTGGCATAATACTATCTATTGCATCACTCTGCAGTGATGTTATATAAAAACCACCACATCTTAGTTGATCTCCTTTTATCTAAACAACTTCATTGTTATGCAGGACACAATAGACAGACAGACCCTCAAGCCCCAGAGCTAGCCTCCATTGGGAATACCACCATCCTAACTGTATGTACTATCCCAGCCCTGTTATTCCATCTTCCTCGGCACCTCAGAAATGGTTAGAGTCCTTCTAGGGAGATCACCAGAATACCATTTACAGGGACAGAACATTTTTTTGTAAAACAAATTTACAGCATGTTTACCGGTTTTGGAATAAAAACCCCCAATCTTGAATTTAGTATCAGGTCCTTGACTTTTGCTCAGCTTTATTCCTTACTCATCTGGCTACTTTTCTTCCTAATTCTCTTTCCCACTAATTCTTAGTCCTTGGAAAATATTATTAACCAAAAAAGTGCAGTATAGAGCTAATCTTGGAAGAAAAGGCTGATTAAAATGGTAGGTCTATTAAATGGACAAAATAAAATGCAATGGAAAAGATGTGAGGTTTACACAGAAGATATAAAAAAGGATAAGATATAACAGGGCCTTTTAAAAGACTAAGAATACTCACTATCAGATATATCAACCAGGACACAGAATAGTAACAATAGCTCTGAATTTTGAGCACTTACTATGCCATTCATACTCTTTATGAGCATAATTATATTGAATACTCACAAAAATTATGTATGGATAATATTTCCAAATAGTTGTAGGCTGAAGTTAGTTTTTCCATGCTACGTTCAGCATGGAGGCACAGAGAAATTAAGTAATTTTCTATCTCTGGTTCCAAAGCCTGGGCTTTTAATCACTAGTCTAGCTGCTTCCCACATCACATAGATGTCAATATTAATTTTTAAAAGTCACAGACACAGAGAGGCACTTTTCTCTATATTATGCTTGAGAAATCTGTGTTTTTACATAATATCTAGCCCTCACAACTAACCTGAAGTACTAGGAACTTCAAATGTCAATCTACCCACTTGGCAAATTTGGAAAATTACATGCATTCATTGATTCATGAAACAAATATTTATAGAGCACATGTTTTTTTGCCAAGCAATATTCTAGGACTCACTGGTATACAAGTTGAAAAAGATGCCTACTTTCTTGGCGCTCACATCCTAATAAGACAAGCAGATAGTAAACAACACATAAAATAAGACAAATGAGTAAATAAGACTGGGTTAAGTGGGTGAAAGTGTGATAGTTTGCCTAATTACATTGACAATTGACTGTTTTATAGCAATGCCCCAAACTAAACTTTTGACTTCCTTTCATACCTCTTCCCCATCTCAGCAACTGGCAAAAAAAGCCTGTAGTCAATTTTGATATCTCTTTTCCTCTCACATTATACATCACGTCCATTTCTACATCCTGTTGATCCCACAACCAAGCTATTTCATGAAACTAGTTCCTTCTAACCATCTCCTCTGCTAACACCCTGGTAGGAGCCAGAATCATTTCAATAGCCCCTAAATGACTTTATTTTTTCTCACTCTTGTTTCTTACAATCTATTCTCAATAGTAGCCAGAATGATTCTGTTAAAACATAGAGTTGCCCTAGATAGTTTGGTGGAGTGGGTAAAGTGTTGGCCTGTGGACTAGAGTCTCAGATTCTATTCAAGTCAAGGACACATGCCTGGGTTGCAGGCGATCCCCAGTGGGGAGGCGTGCAAAAGGTGGCCAATCAATGATTCTCTCTCATAGTTGATGTTTCTATCTCTCTCTCCCTCCCCTTTCTTCTCTGAACTTATATATATATATATTTTTCTTTTTTAAAAAATAGGGCCTTTGTTTAGCTGTACCGTGTCACTCACTTTCTCATCTCCTTGCTTAAATGTCAACTTCTCAATAAGAACTGGCTTGCTGAAGTCATCTGCTCTATTTTCTTATAGAATACCTTCTATAAGACTACATTGCATACTTACTATATTTTTGTTTAAAGTCTTACTCCTTCCACAACAGTGTAAATTTAAAAAGGCTGGGATTTTTGTTTGTTCACTAATGTACTCCCAGTACATACATTCATGCCTGATATGTGGGCTCAACAAACAATCTTCAGAAAAAGTCTCCTTTTTATCAAATTGGATACAGCTAAAGAAAGAATCAATGCACTGGATATACAGATTGGAACACACAGAGGAAAGGGATTGGAAATTGTAGAAAAAAGAGTAAGACCTGAGGGGCACAATGAAAAGGTGATATGTGAACATAACAGGAGTCTCAGGAGTCACAGATTCCAGAAAAGGAGCAGAAGCAATATCTGAGATGTTATCTGAGAATTTTTCAAAAGTGAAGATCCAAAATATATTATACAACTCAAGCATGATAAATACAATAATAACAAAAATATACCTAGGAACATCATAGTAAAAGTGCTATGAAACAAAATCGGACAGAAAAATTATTTAATCATTCTAAGTATTGTATTAGTGTCCTCAAAGAAAATTTGCTAGTTCTTATGTTACTTCTCACTCAATTTTGCAGCCCTTTGCACGCCTCTTGTCATTTGCAGAGGCACACAAGTGTAAGATGAGAACTGTGGAGTTCCTTAGGGATAAAATCAGATTCTCAATACATCAGGGACTTCTAGCGTCATTTCACACACTAATAACACAAAATGGAGTTAAGCACTTTAAGTAGGTGAATAAATATTATCTATACTAATAATAGGGTAATATGCAAATTGGTTGGGACACTGTCACAGTAACAACCAATCAGCAGGCTGTGTGTGCAACAGGCACAGGTGAGCAGGGACTAGCAGCATCAGGGACAGGGGTTGGGCCATGGCAGAGAGGCCTCCGCTGCAACCCAATCTGGGGGCATCTGTGAGCCTGCACCAGAGGTCTGCAGGCCTCTGCCATGACCCAGCCCAGGGCTCTGTAGGCCTTCCCCAACTCTACCTATCTCATTGGCGAAATCCATCAAAGAGTCCTGGGTGAGTGGGCAGGGCCTACCTCTTCAGGGCAATGGATTGAGGGGCTCCTGCACTGTGACAGGCACAGGCCAGGCTGGTGGCAACCCCCAACCCCGAGTGCATGAATTTCATGCACCAGGCCACTTGTTAATTTATAACAGCCACTGGTCTATTTAAGATGATAATATTCCATAAATCCTGTTAACCTTGCTCTATGAAATTCAATGAAGACAATAGAGGCATCATAGACTTACTTTTCAGGATTAGATTGCCAGATAAAAAAGACAAGTGCAGGGTGCCCAGATGCCCAGGTTCTTTCCCTACAGCATCAATGAAATAATGAAAACACTTGAAAAGAAAAATTCTGAGTAGCCTGGTATATAATGCAGATACTAATCTCAAGTGTATTTTTTAAAATAAACAAGTACATTTTTTAAAAAATATATTTTATTGATTTTTTTACAGAGAGGAAGGGAGACGGATAGAGAGTTAGAAACACTGTTGAGAGAAAAACATTGATCAGCTGCCTCCTGCACACTCCCTATTGGGTATGTGCCCACAAACAAGGTACATGTCTTTGACTGGAATGGAACCTGGAGTCCTTGAGTCCTCAGGCCGATGTTCTATCCACTGAGCCAAACTGGTTAGGATGGAAGTAAATTTTTAAATGCACATTTCTATCAGCTATAGTTGAAGGGAAAGTATAGCTTAAAGACATTTTTTCAGATACTTAAGAAAAAAATAAACCATCACATCCATTAATTATCAGACACTTTCTTTAAAATATAAACATGAGCTACTCTGCCATACCACTGAACTGAATATAGGATGGTGCAATTTAGTGTCAACAGATGTTTAGGCTTGATTATCTAGAGATAAGAAACTACTATAATCCCTGGCCCCAAAGTGTATTCTTAAAGCAATTGGATAGTGAAAATCTTTAAATAAATAATTAAATGCTAATTTAGGGGGTTTTATAACCTTACAAAATTAGCAATTCTCTAGTGAAAGTGGTTACATTCTTTTTAATGTCTTTCACCCTTTCCTGTAGATTACAAACAACATGATGGCAGGAATGCCACTGTCATTTCATAGTTGTCAGAACTCATTCTGAAGACCTTCATCTGGTTCTGGGAAAGCCATCTAAAGGATGAAACTAAAAAGAGCATTTAGGATTTAATGACAAAATTGCTTTGTGCTTTAGAAAGAGCCTTATGGAACCATGTAAAAAGTTTTCTCCAAATGACAAAGCTGTCATCTTACTCAAATCAATACAACATCCTATTGGTGGTGCAGAATGAAAAGAAAAAAAAGCAGAGTGGAAAAGTTAGCTAAGATCATTTTAGCACCAAGAATGAGAAGGGAATTAAATGGATTACAGCTCAGACAGGCAAGAGCCAGGGCATATAGAACTCATTCTGGAAGTTGGATCTACATGAAAATTATGGCTTTAAGATAATAAAGCCATCCTCAGCCTCTGCCTAAACCAATACCTAGGTATTATCTTAGGCTGAAAACTGGATAGAACACTTCACTTTATGTGATGGGAATCACATGTGACAGGACCAGAAAAGCTTGGGAGGAGAGGGTGGTTATCAGAGGAAGAGAGGCTTTAGGACTCTGCCACAAGGAGCTTTGAAATCACAAAGCCACACAGGCATGGGCATGATATTTTAATAGTATGTGCAGCCTATTTTTTTATTACCAGTTCTGGCCTAGTACCATGCCACATGTCAGACACTGCTGAGTTCCTTACATGAATTATCTCATTTAATCCTCACAACAGCCTATAAAATAGATACTATTATTATTCTAGTTTTATTATTCTAGTTTTACAGATAAAAACCTGAGATTGAGTCACTTGCCTAAAGTTACAGCTAGTCACTGGAAGAGCTACTATAAGATAGACACTGAGTGGCCAGATTATTATGATGTGTGAAATTCGTGTTGATCTGGGTTTTTAAATATCACTAAGTATCCTTCCTCCCATTGGCTTTCCAACTTGCCAAAGTGTTGCTTCTCTCAACTCATATGTCTTATTTGCATGCTCTACCATTTCCTGAAGTTAATAGAAATTATGTCAGCACTTTAGTGTCCACCTAGCCACCAGACATAATAATCCTGGAATACCAAAGTGAAGTACCAGGCTAAAATGCAGAATTTACAAGGAAATATTTAACAAATATTTCTCTCACTTTAGGATCCCTCAGCTAGATCAAAAATTTTAAAAAGTGGTTAGAATGTGAAGAAGTTTTAAGAGATCACTAGAGAAGTCTCAGTTATGAAATAGAGCCCCTAAAATAGAGAAGGCTGGGACCCTCTCATTTTAAGACTAGTGAGGACAGAGCTTTAACTAACTCACTTTGATAACCTAATATTAGTTCCCTGTAGTTCAGAGACACTAAAGATAGGGTTCTGCTCGCTAAATAATTACACTACTACCCATGTTGAAGTCAGTTGTGTCTGGGTCTTTCCCAAGGGTCAAATGTGAGCCACATGGAGAGTCCACCTGGCCCAAGAGGACACCTAGATGGGGAGGGGACTCTACCACCAAAATGCTGCATGTGGGGTGGACCATAGAGAAGCAGAGAATTAGGGAGAAGGGACAGGCCTAAGTAAGGGTCTCATCCAAGTTATGGCAAATGGTCTAGAGAAGCCCAGCATGAAGCCCAGGGAAATACTAATAAGCATGTATATAGAAAATATCCATTTTAAACCTTTGCCAGGCAGGGTACAAAACCTGAGAAGATACCAGATACTAACACAGTCAGCACTTTTCTGTGCTATCACTTGATCTCTTCTTTCCTCATACTCCCCAAGCCTGGTGGTATCTAAAAAGTAGCCAATTAGCCTGTGCACAGGTGAGAAGAGAAGACAGAGTCCCTTCCCCCAAACTGAACCACCTGCCAAATCAGGCCTCCAGATTTAACTGGGAGAGAGCATAGAGAAGCCTCTCCTTTGAATGAAGAATGAAGGGTTGATTAATGTCTTGGGCTGAACATTGATACTTTCTGAATCAAAAATGTGTTTTTAGACTTAAAAACCCATTATGTATGAGTCAGATAAAAAATAATCCAGTGGCAGGGGAAGAAAAGCTAGCCTCTCTGAACAAATTTTTAAGAGACAATTGAAAAAAAAATGGTTTTGAATCATCTCCCATGGATTATATATTTGCAATTTCCTTTGCACTACTGGCATCTTCCAAAAGAGCATGTTGGGAACAGGAAATGCAGGTATGTATTCCAGAATCTGGGCTCCAAAATGCTCATGGCACTCAAGGAAGACATATATTTATTTTTAGAAAAAGAAAAGATATTTCAACCACTTATGTTTTTCAAATCTCATAGGCACAGTTTTTAGCCTCCCACACAAAAAGAGGATGACTCAAATGCAAGAAGATGACAACTTTCTAAGGACAATAGGTATAATTAATTGCTCAAAAGTCATTCTGCCACTTAACTTTTGTTTTCCACAAAAAAAGTATATTCATTTTTTTAAAATTTCCAAAACACCAAAATAGGATCATAAAACAGATAGTACTTACTGAGTAGTTACCCCAATAATATTATAAGTATGTCTTTTAATTCATTAAGAGAAGAGATTTATAGCATGTAGTCAAAGAGGAAAGAATATTAAGTTTCACCTAAAAAAATTGGGGATGGCATTAGAAAGAACATAATATTTAAATCACATTTTATTTCTGAATATAAAAGTGATGTGACTATTATACAGCACTTTAAAAATATAGAAAACTTTAAAAAAAGAAGCGCATATTTAATTCATTTTCTTTTAACATAGATGGAATCATGTGATATATAACATTTGGTAAAGTATTTTTCTTTTAATAAAACATCATGAATTTGGCCTCATAATTAAATATTCTTTAAATATAACTTTTAATTAATGTTTAGTGTTATATCCTGTGGGTGAATGATTTACTTTAAAATTCACTGTTAACTCAATCAAACCCCATTCACACTATTACAAAATAGTGAAAGGTAAAAATTCTTGAAGAAAAATATTTATGTAACTTTCACTATGAAAGAAGAAAAACAGCTCAGTCCAAGTTATGCTGTAGTAATAATCTCAAAATTAAGTTGTTGTGGGTGGTTTTGTTTGTTAGTTTCCTTATTCACATCACATCCATTTATGGTGAATCAAATATATCTCTGCTCTGGCCCCATCAGCAAGGTGGGAGGAGGACCTCTATCAATGTCATTGCCATTTTCACAGCAGAGGGAGGGCAAGGAAAGATGGCAGAACCAAGCAATGGTTCTTAAAACTCCTGATAGAAAAACTGAAGGCATTATGTCCACTTATACTTCATGCACTAAAACAAGTCACATAGACAAACCGCTGTTAATGGAAGCAGAGGTATAATCCTGTTCCACAGATAGGACCTATAGAAAGATCTTAGATGGAGGGGCAGCAATTATTTGGACAATTATACAATGTACCATAGGGAAGTCATGGTTGATTTTGGTCTAAAGGGTAGAATGGAGTTTTTCAGACAAGGTAAAAAAAAAAAAAAGAAGAAGAAGAAGAAAAAGAAGAAGGGGGAGGGAGGAGGAAGAGGAAGATTCCAGGGAATGGAAAAATCACAATCAACAGGAATGAATTGTGAAAGAACAATTCAGATCTCGAAAACAGCATATACTAGCATATCCTAGTGGCTGGATATGTGGATAGGGAAGTTAATGAAAGGTTGTGAGGTGTGCAGATGAGAAATGAGATCAGATCTAGAGGGCTCTGTGTGTTACTGCATCAGTCAGGGTCACTCAGATGGTCCAATTAAACGGCATTATTGAAGAGAGTTAGAGGAATTGTTCACAAATGTGTGAGGTTTTAGCGATAACAAAAAGAATGGTGGAGTGATCTGGGAGTTCTTACCCCCCTAAGATTAAGGGCAAGGGTAGATAGTCTTTCAAATAGGCCAGAAGAGTGGCCCCTGTCACAGAACACCACCTGTGAGAGGAGCTGCCTGTAAGAGTGGGTTATGTGGGGTCGGCCAGAGCCACCAGCACGAACACGGAGCCCGAGCCATCTTGACGTGGGAGGTGGATGTCTGCGGCCGTCTGAAGCCTGCGGCTGGGGCACCCATCAAGCAGCCAAGGACCCGGGGACACAGAACTCTGCTCTCCAATCGGCACAGACACGCAGCGGAATCAGAGATCCACAGAGCACACGGAAAGTGCCTTGTGTGCTGTACCTGGTGGTGTAGCTTGTGCCTTTCAATCAACGTAGGAGAGAGAACTACATAACCAGACACCCGGAGAAGAAAGACCATGGGCAGAAAAAGAAACAGCCCACATAAGACAGAAAGGCAGGTTTCACCAGAAAAGGAAGTAAACGAAATAGAACCAGAAATAAGCCTACCAGAGAAAGAGTTCAGAGAAATGATCATAAGGTGGATGAAAAGACTGGAAGACAAAATCGACAATATGAGTAAGAGCCAAGAGGAAATGAAGAAGACGCAAGAGGAGATGAAGAAGCAGCAAGAAGAAATGCAGAAGAACCTAGAGGAGGTGCAGAATAAGCAAGAAGAAATGAAAAATGACATCACTGCTATAAAGAACTCAATAGAAAGCATCAAAAATACACCAGAAGAAGCAGAGGACCGCATCAATGAGCTAGAAGACACGGTAGGAAAAAATACCCAAGTACAGCAGCTTCTAGAAAAAAAAGTTAAAAAGCAAGAGGAGAGGGGAGACAGAAAATGGCGGCGGAGTAGATGGACGCGTCTGGAGCTTTGTCGCTGGGCAGAGGGAGAGAGAGCGGCTGAGAGTTGCATTGGGAGTGTTTGTTGGCAAGCTAGGAGTCAGTTGTCCTCCAGGGGAAGGTGGGGAAGTGCTGGAAGGGGCTCTCCCGGCCAGGCAGCCCCACTGCCACGGGGTTTTTGTCTGCCAGAGCCACCAGCGCAAACGCGGAGCCCGAGCCATCTTGCAGTGGGAGGTGGATGTCTGCTTCGGTCTGCGGCCGGCGGCTGGACACCCATCGAGCAGCCAGGGACCCAGGGACCCAGAACTCTGCTCTCCAATCGGTGCAGACACGCGGCAGAATCAGAGATCCACAGAGCACAGGGAAAGGTCAGATTGCGCCTGACTTAAGGGGGAGGTGGATGTCTGCCTAGGTCTGAAAGCTGTGGCTGATGGAGGCACCCACAAAGCAGCCAGGACCCAGAGCTCGGCTTCCCAGGCAGCACAGACGCGCAGGCAGAGGATTCAGAGATCCACACGGCGCTCTGAAGGGTCAGATTTCATCTGGGCCAGGGTGAGGTCTCCTACCCCCGCAGGGCAGAGACGCGCACACTGTGGGAGCCGGGCTGCGGGAAAGCTGCCTCTGGAGAGGTCCGCAGAGGTGGGCAGGGCGTGATCCCTGAGTGTGAAGGCAAACCCTCTGAGCTGTTGACAGAGGGGAGCTCTGGAAAACGACTCTTTTTTTTTTTTTTTTT
>JAAGEH010000208.1:4238853-4312812 GCA_011751065.1 Lasiurus cinereus | reverse complement strand
ATTTTTTTTCTTTCTGCCTCAATTGATTTTACCTTTATAATTATTACATTTTTGTTTTAAACTAGTATTATTAATTACCACTAGTAGTTTACCGTTTGGGGAAAAAAAAGTGTCATTTTGTTTTCTCTTTATTTTATTTCGGGATTAGAGTTCTACATTCTATTTTCATTTTTCCCTTAGCATAATTTTACTCCAACTCAACTCTACCTTTATGCCAACACTTTCATCCTAACTTTCCCCATTTTGTTGTCTTGTTTCTCTTTCCCTTTTCCAACTTTAGATTCTCCCTATTTTTCTCTTTACCTTGTTAAAATTTCACCCCATTTATATATCTAATTTCAAATCCCCTACTACAAGTCCACACAAACCTCTCTCCTCTTGTCTTCACTAGCCAAAAAGTTGTTTTTTCTCTATGTCCTTTTGTTGCTATTTGCCTGAAAAGTGATTATATTGATTTTTTGAAATATTTTTGTGAGATTATTTTAGTTTATTTTACTCGTTTTATTTTGCTTTTTGCTTGCTTTGTTTTCTACCTCTCTTTTCCCTCACCTCCCTCGACACCAGTTGCTATTTGCAATTTGCCTTAAACTCTAGGTACTGGTTACTGGCCTTTATTGGGATTAGTGACTGTTCTATTGGAGTTGTCTCCTGACATCTATATTTTGTTCCTCTTTTCTCTCATATACATTTTCTTTTCTCTCTGATTTTTTTCTCTTCCTCTTTCCTTCTCCTTTTTCTCCTTTTTTATTTTCTTATTTTATTTTATTTTATTGTTCATTTATTTATCTTTTTTTTTTATCACTCTCCCAATTTGATTTTGGCACTTCTTTCTTTTCTTTTTTCCTCATTTTCCTCTTCTTCTTTCTCTATTTACCCCTAATTTGTCCTTCATTGGTGGTCACCTTATTTGTGATTATTAACATCTTGAATACATTTCTACTCAGTGCCTTGTGTGCTGTACCTGGTCGTGTTGTAGTTTGTGCCTTTCAATCAACGTAGGAGAGAGAACTATATAACCAGACACCCAGAGAAGAAAGACCATGGGCAGAAAAAGAAGCAGCCCACATAAGACAGAAAGGCAGGTTTCACCAGAAAAGGAAGTAAATGAAATAGAACCAGAAATAGAACCAGAAATAAGCCTACCAGAGAAGGAGTTCAGAGAAATGATCATAATGTGGTTGAAAAGAATGGAAGACAAATTTGACAATATGAGTAAGAGCCAAGAGGAAATGAAGAAGAACCTAGAGGAGGTGAAGAAGTATCAAGAAGACATGCAGAAGAACCTAGAGGCGGTGCAGAATAAACAAGAAGAAATGAAAAATGACATCACTGCTATAAAGAACTCAATAGAAAGCATCAAAAGTAGACTAGAAGAAGCAGAGGACCGAATCAGTGAGCTAGAAGACACGGTAGGAAAAAATACCCAAGTACTGCAGCTTCTAGAAAAAAAAAGTTAAAAAGCAGGAGGAGAGTGGAAGTGAACATTGGGATAACATGAAACAAAACAACATCCGCATAATTGGGGTTCCAGAAAGAGTGGAAACTGAACAAGGATTAGAGGATGTGTTTGAGAAATAATGACAGAAAATTTCCCCAATATAAAAAAGAAAAAACCCACACAAATCCAAGAAGCTCACAGAGTCCCAAGCAAAATGAACCCCAACAAACCGACACCGAGGCACATTATAATTAAATTGGCAAACACCGACGACAAAGTAAGAATCTTAAAAGCAGCCAGAGAGAAACAGAATGTTACCTACCAAGGAACCCCCATAAGAGTAGCTACTGACTTCTCAACAGAAACTCGTCAGGACAGAAGGGGATGGAATGAAATATACAAAGTCATGCAAAGGAAGGGTCTGAATCCAAGAATACTGTACCCTGCAAGACTCTCAATGGTAATAAATTACCTAAACCTAAAACTCAAAGAGCTAGAACGAGAGCAACAAGAACAGCCCAGTGTACTCAGAAGGAAGGAAATAGTGAAGATCAGAGCGGAGATAAACAACCTGGAGACCAAAGAAACAATTCAAAAAATCCACAAAACAAAGAGCTGGTTCTTTGAAAGGGTAAACAAGATTGATGGACCCCTAGCCAGGCTCACCAAGATGCAAAGAGAGAAGACCCAAATAAACAAAATCAGAAATGAAAGAGGAGAAATAACAACAGACCCTGTGAAAATACAAAGGATTGTTAAAAAATATTATGAACAACTCTATTTCAAGAAATTGGACAACCTGCAAGAAATGGACATTTTCCTGGAAAAATATAACCTCCCAAAACTCAATGAGGAGGAAGCCAAACATCTCAATATCCAATAACTATGGAAGAAATTGAAGCAGTAATCAAAAAGCCTCCAGCAAATAAAAGCCCGGGTCCAGATGGCTACACAGGAGAGTTTTACCAAACATTCAAGGAAGAATTAAAACCTATCCTCCTCAGACTATTCAAAAACATTCAAGAAGAAGGAACACTTGCAAACACCTTCTATGAAGCCAGCATCACCCTAATACCAAAACCAGATAAAGACAACACCATGAAAGAGAATTATAGGCCAATATCTCTCATGAACATAGATGCCAAAATCCTCAACAAAATTCTAGCAAACCGGATCCAGCAGTACATCAGAAAGATCATACACCATGACCAAGAAGGATTCATCCCAGGAATGCAGGGATGGTTCAATATCCGCAAATCAATAAATGTGATACATCACATAAACAAATTGAGAGATAAAAATCACATAGTCATATCAATTGATGCAGAAAAAGCATTTGAGAAAATCCAACATCCTTTCTTGATAAAAACTCTCAGCAAAGGGGGAATAGAAGGATCATACCTCAACATCATAAAAGCCATATATGATAAACCCACAGCTAACATCATACTCAATGGGCAAAAAATAAAACCATTTCCTCTAAAAACGGGAACAAGACAGGGATGCCCACTCTCACCTCTCCTGTTCAACATAGTACTGTAAGTATTAGCCATTGCAATTAAGCAACAAGAAGAAATAAAAGGCATCCAAATTGGAAAAGAAGAAGTAAAGCTGTCCTTATTTGCAGATGACATGATATTGTACATAAAAAACCCAAAGGACTCCATTCCAAAACTAATTGACCTAATTAATGAATTTGGCAATGTAGCAGGATACAAAATTAATGCTAAGAAGTCTGTGGCATTTCTATACACTAACAGTGAAATTATAGAGAGAGAAACTAAAAAAGCAATCCCATTTACCATCGCACCAAAAAAATTAAGATACCTTAGGAATAAACCTAACTAAAGAGGTAAAAGACCTTTATGCAGAAAAGTACAGGACACTGAAAAAAGAGATAGAGGAAGATGTTAACAGATGGAAGAGCATACCATGCTCATGGATTGGGAGAATCAACATCATTAAAATGTCCATACTACCCAAAGCAATCTACAGATTCAACGCACTACCCATTAAAATACCAATGACATATTTCACAGACCTACAAAGAATTCTTCATAGATTCATCTGGAACAACAAAAGACCAGGGATAGCTACAGCAATTCTGAGAAAAAAGGATAAAGTAGGTGGGATCTCAATACCAGACTTCAAGCTATACTACAAAGCAACTGTTCTCAACACAGCCTGGTACTGGCACAAGAACAGACATGTAGATCAATGGAATAGAATAGAGAACCCAGATATCCACCCAAACCACTATGCTCAATTAATATTTGCCAAAGGAGGCATGAACATTCAAAGGAGCCAAGATAGCCTCTTCAAAAAATGGTGTTGGGAAAATTGGACAGATACATGTAAAAAAATGAAACTAGACCACCAACTTACACCAAATACAAAAATAAACTCAAAATGGATACAGGACTTAAACATTAGAAGGGAAACCATAAAAATACTAGAGGAATCCACAGGCAGCACAATCTCAGATATATGCTGAAAGAACTTCTTCACTGATACTGCTCCGAAGGCAATGGAAGCTAAAGAAAAAATAAACAAATGGGACTACATCAAAATAAAAAGCTTTTGCACAGCAAAAGAAACCATCAACAAAACAACAAGAAAGATCAATGCATGGGAGAACATATTTGCAAATGCTATCACTGATAAAGGTTTAATCTCCAAAATCTACAACCAACTTATACAACTTAATAAAAGGAAGATGAAGGATTCAATAAAAAAATGGGCAATGGACCTAAATAGAACCTTTTCAAAAGACGACAGAAGGAAGGCCAAGAGACACATGAAAACATGTTCAAAGTCATTAATCATCCAAGAGATGCAAATCAAAACGACAATGCGATACCATCTTACACCTGTCAGAATGGCAATCATCAACAAGTCAACAAACGACAAGTGTTGGCGAGGATGCGGAGAAAAAGGAACCCTTGTGCACTGTTGGTGGGAATGCAGACTGGTGCAGCCACTGTGGAGAACAGTATGGAGTTTCCTCAAAAACTAAAAATGGATCTCCCATTTGACCCTGTAATCCCACTCTTTAGGAATTTATCCTAAGAAATTAAAACACCAATCAGAAAGGATTTATGCACCCCTATGGTCATAGCAGCACAATTTACAATAGCTACAATTTGGAAACAGCCTAGGTGCCCATCAGCAGATGAGTGGATCAGAAAACTGTGGTACATCTACACAATGTAACTCTATGCTGCCATTAAAAAGAAGGAATTCTTACCATTTGCAGCAACCTGGTTGGAACTGGAGAGCCTTATGCTTTGTGAAATAAGCCAGTCAATGAAGGAGAAGCATCACATGATCGCACTCATTGGGGGATAATAAAGAACATTATAAACTGATGAACAAAAGGATAGATACAGAGACAGTAAAGCTTCAAACAGACTGTGAAATTACAGCAGGAAGATTAAAGTGAGGTAGATAAGAAATCAATCAAAGGACTTGTATGCATGCATATAAGCATAACCAATAAACATAGACACTTGGGGGTTGGGGTATGCCTGGGAGGGAGGGGCGGCAATGGGGAGATATGTATAAAAAATTTTTAAAAAAAGAGTGTTTTATGTGGAAGAATGTCATCATCCAACAGGAAATGTGCTCTTCAACAAAGTGCTGCAGGCAACTATGGTGACCCCAAAGGGAAAGAATATGATAATAACCTGCCCTCACTATCCTCCTATACTCCATCTTCTGCCATGGCCTCCCTTTGGTTGAGCCTAGCAGAAATAAGAGCACAAGGGCCCTATGGGTGTAGGTGCAGGCCATTAAGGTCAGTTTCCTGGGCAGAGAGAATGCAATGGAGTTGTAGATAAGGAAAGAGTGCTTCTGCAATTAAGTTGTTCTGTGATGAGCAATATATGTGAAGCTACATTAAGGCATCAGCAGCTACAATTCTTCAAATAAAAAAAATTAAATATTACAATGGGATAATATAATAACAACCAGATGCTAAAGGTAGTAAGCAAGTTGTTCATACAGGAAGAGAATATGTTATCAGTGAGAAAAGTTGGATGGGGAAAAAATAAGTGAGAACAGCAATAAACTCAGCATGGAAATGTCCAGAAAGCAGTCAGAAACATTGGTCTGGCACTCAAAGAGAGAGAGAAGGAGATGGAGTTAGATTTTATTGTCCATAATGATTCTCACACAACTGAATAAAATTTTCCAGAGAGAACCCATTGAATGAAAGGAGGGCAGATGAAGCCATTAAGGAAAGAGTGAACCAGAACCAAATACCTCACTTCCCACCATAGAAGCTCAGGGATGTCTGTGTCACTAACACAAGAAGGAAAACAAAATGCCCTGAAAAACAAGGTCATTGTCTAATGTCACATGGGTTTTCAAGTCAGTTAATATATCCTTCATGGTCCAGAGAACTCCAAGCTGTGAACTCGGTTAAAAGTGGTTCCTGTCTGGAAGCACCCCTAGAACCTGGAAGAAGCCAACCCACATCCTGTCCAGAGAAAAGAAAAAACATCATCTTAGGATGAAAAATCACCCAAATTTATTTTTCAAGGACTCTGAGCAAAATATGGTGAATGAAAATGAGATACAAAAGGAAGCAAAATACCATGTAAGAACCAGCAGAGAAAGGATAAATAGAAACAGATACATGTCAGGTAACTGAAATGATCCAAAATAGATAATAAAATAACTGTGTTTACTAATTATTTATTTTTTGTAAATAATTAAAAGGCAAGCTCACATGCTAAGAAGTACAAATCAAACAGAAAGTACATCAATGCTCCCAGACTAGCCTCCAGTGTTCAGAGGCTCTACTGGAGAGAGCCTCGCCAGCTCGTAACGTGATCCTCTGATCCAACTGGAGTACATTCAAAATCATAACCTCCAATGAATAACATCATAATAGACCAGGTTCTTTTGTCCCGCACTAGGAGATCCTTTACCTCCTACTTCTTACTCCTCTAAGATTACCCCTCCTGGCATCCCCAAACTGCATCTGCTCTAGACACAGAAAAGTACCTTACTGATAATGGACAGCTGCCCAACTTTAGGATAGCATAGTTCGACCCAAAGGCAGGCATCCAGTGAAGAATAAAGCTTCCTTTTTTCAGGTTGACAAGGCTGCTTTAAGTTAGAGGTTGTAGCAGGCGCAGACCACTCTGTTTTTCTACATACATTTATTATCCTTCCAAATAATATAAATTCTTCCATTTCTGTCAATAGATCGACTCCCAATATCTGTTTAGAGTGGTGGCATAATCTTTTTTCAACTTGGGCAAAAATTACAGAGCTGTGGCACATGTCAGGCACTCAATTAGTATTTATTAAATGAATAAAGGGATAAAAAATGAATAGAGGCATTTTTGAAGGAAGTTGGGAAACTGCAGCAACAGCTGGCAGTCAAATATTATTTTCAATTAAGCTAACAATATTTCCTAATCATTTTGTCACTTGTTATCTGAAGCTTTAATTGATGCCAAAGAAAATATTTTGCCAATAACTATAATTTTGAGAATTTCAAGTAATGGTAGGCTCACACAGCAAACAAATGTGGTCAGCATTTTGGTCCTGCATATTACCTACATTCATGTTTGCTTATTCTATGTCTATAAAGACCTTACTGGGAAACATGAACATCAAACTTCTGTCTCTAAGGATAATCTCAACTAATAACATTGAGAAGGTGTTTGCATGGCCTGAGATGTTCCATTTAGAAGCCAAGGGAAGGCTGACAAATCAAAACAAAATTGCTTTGAAAGGCTGTGGAAAATAAGTAAGAGCTGTTTTTTCAGTATTTTTTTTTCTTTTGACACAGATCACACAAAGTGAAATCTATATGGACAGCCTATTTGGTCTTTTTCTGTTTGTTTGTTTTTACTAGATTATAAGGAAACTTAAAATACCTGATAACTTTCTCCTCTCCTCCACACCCTGCCCTTCCCTCCTCCCAAAAGTTACTAGAATAAAGTCTGTGAGTGTTTTGAATGTATAGTATCAGTTTCCATAGATGGCAAACAGTCCAGAGATGGAAGACGCTGATGAAGCCTTGCCATGCTAGCAGTCAGCAGCTGTGCATCGATCGCTACAGGTTGCCTAGGACCAAACCAGAGAGGATCAGACCTGCATTGCCACCATTTGTCCACCATCCAGATACTATTGCTGATGTGTAACACATAAGGAATTGTTTGACATTGAAACTGGGACTCAGAACTGTTGGACATAGAAATTGGGACTCAAACATTTTTTGTTCTTATAGGTTTATTTCTAGTCTGCAGAGGCAAGATATTTTTAAAGAAAAGAATCAAGGGGAATAAAGATGAGATACAGAAGCAGAGAAGCATTGAACAGACTGTCATACTACAGCAGGAAGGCAAGGGAGGTGGGGAGGGGAGGGCTGTAAGAGATTCACGGAAGGACTTGTATGCAGGTATATAAGCATAACCAATGGATACAAGACACTGGATAGGGGGCAAGTGAGGGCATGTACTGGGGGGGTAGGAAAGGCCTTGGGAGAGGTTAATGGGGGGGAAAAGGATACATATGTACTACTCTTTGTAATACTGTAAACAATAAAAAAAAGAAAACAACCAAAGCAAAACATTTACTCCAAAATAAAAACAAACAAACAAAAAAACAAAAACATAAAAACCACACCATTTCTAGAATAGTCCCTGGAGATCCTGCCAGATAGTGACCTTTTGAACATGGCTCCAAAAATTAGAAAACCTAAGTGAGGTTATATTAAAGTTGGAGGAGGGAGCAAAAATGCTTCTTCCTCTTCTTTCTTAAAAAGAAATCCAATAAAAGAAAGTATGGTAATGAGAAAGCATAATGAAATAGCTAAATGGAAGAGAGTATCAATAGACATACAAAAAATGTGAATTGAGGTTCATGGTTTTAAAAAATAGTGAGATGGGTAAATTAATGGGAACACGCCATAGATAAAGACAAGTTTTAAGTAATTCATTGGTCGAAGGTATAAAGAAGTGTGAAAAAAAATACATATCTTTCCAGATAAAATCTTAGTGATTCAGGTAGTAAGTAGAATTATGTGTACTTCACAGTAGCCTCAGATCAAACCTTATAGAAGGTTCCACAATTTTAGAACTACGTATTGAAAAACTAGATAATTAAAGGGATGGAGAATAACATCATTTTAAAATGGCTAAAGAAACCTGGTTGTTTATGATTTCTTTGTTTATTAAGGGCTAGTATTTACCTAGCGAGAGCAACTGAATTCAATATCTAAGAGAAAAGTAAAATATAGCTTCAGAGTGTCATGAAGACTGAATTTAGAACCCTAACCATGAATGCCCTGGGAGAAAGTTACACACACTGTCTTGTTAAAGTGGAGAATGCTGTAAAATTTTCTTCTATGTACATTTTTCTAAATTGTAATAAAAGCTCAAAGATTTAGCATAATAATAGTAACCAATGATCTATTTAAATCACAATGGAAAAATTCACAGTTGCCAGAGCAAGGACATACTGGATTAGACTTTCAGTCCATTCAGTGAAGACCTGTTTTCAAAGGCCCCTGGGAAATTCTCTAAGAACATGGTTATTTTTTCCCCATGATATCACCCTTTATCTCAGCTATTCTTTAATATATATATATATATTGATTTCAGGGCGGAATGGATATGGAGAGAGAGATTTAAATGTAATTGATGAGAGAGAATCATTGATCGGCTGCTTCCTGCATGATTGAGCCCAGGAACTGGATCAGTGATCTTTGGGTTCATATGTCAATGCTCAAGGACTGAGCCATGACAGCTGGGCTATCTCAGCCAGTCTTAATAAGTATTTGTGATCTTATTTCTCCAAAATATTTTATAATAGTTCCACTTCTTGAAATAATAAATTCTTATTATATATGACCCTTTATGTATGGAAGTCATTCTCTTAACTTTCTCAATATATTGCCAGCCCTATCTGATTTGGCTCAGTGCACCTGTGGAATGAAGTGTCCCAAGTTCCTTTCCAGTCGAGGGCACATGTCTGGTTGTGGGCTCGATCCCCAGTAGTGGGTGTGCAGGAAGCAGCCGATCAATGATTCTTTCTTATCATTGCTGTTTCTATCTCTCCCTCTCCCTTGCTCTCTGAACTTAATAAAAATATTTCAAAAATGTATATATATCTCCATCAGATTTCAATAAGTACCTCCCTTTTCCTAGTTTTTAGGGATGTGGGTGGCATTTAGTGTTTCTGATATCTCCTTAGTCACACTGTTCATTAAAATAAGATCCAGTCAACCTTTCCCCCAGGTACACAGCTTTAAAAAAAATGTTAAGGCTATGTTCAAAGACTATTTCTCCATATCTACTCCACCTCTGCTATCATTTTATTTCCTCTCATCAAAAGCTTCTAAATTAAAATTATTTCATTTCCTTCATTTCCTATGAGACAAGTTATTGAACAAAAGGTCTAAAAGAAATTCAATGGGCTCTGCTGAACCCTTCAGGTTCTTTTTCTGTTTGGTATTTTATAGATACTTCCTGCACTTAAAGAGAGAATCAAAGTTCTGTTCCCCTAGCCTAGATTCCTTCCCAGTGAGAAATAAGATGTAACGGGAAACAGAAGGAGTCTTAATAAAAAAAATCAGTGACTCTCACCCATCTTTTTGAAGAATTCTGTGTGCCAGGAATTTAGCACACAGATGAATGAAAGCTTTATATTCATCATCTACTTAATTCTCACAACAATCTTACGGATTTATAAGAGTGGCTGACATTTATGGAGTCATTTATATGTGGCAGGTATTCTTTTTGGGGTTTTACATAAACTATTTCATTTAATCACTAAAACTCTGAACTAGACATTTCCATTAGCCCCATCTTCAAACTGTGTACACTGAAGTGTAAAGTCACACAGTTAATAATGGAGGAAACAAGATTTTAACTTGAGCCCAAGCTCCCTCAGTTGTATCTCTTACCCAGTTTCTGTCACTTCCCATGCCAAGTAGGTTAAAACAGTGAGAATTAATCCACTGTGTCATAGCAACATCTCATTGCTCCTCTAAATTAGTAAAAATTAGAACTGACAGGAAAATATAATTTTATGATCCAACTTCATTTTATAGTTGAGAAAACTGAAGATTAATAAAATTACAAGATTTATCCAAGGTCACAAAGCCTATTAGGTCACAAAGCTTAATAGGGATGGAGCTGGACCTAGAATTTAGAATTCTTAATCTCCAGGAAAATGTTCTTATCACTTTTGCCCTAGCCCTTCATCATGGAAAGGTCACAAATATCTATATAGGTAAAGCTAGTGTAAATACATTTTAATTGACTTTATTTTTTTAATATTTTTGTATTGAGTTCAGAGAAGAAGGGAGAGATAGAAACATCAATGATGAGAGTCATTGATCGGCTACTTTTTTGTTTGTTTGTTTTTCTTTTTACTGTTTAAAGTATTACAACTAGTAGTACATATATCTCTTTTTCTTTTTTCCCCTATTAACCTCCTCCCTGGCCTTCCTATCCCCCAGTACACGCCCTCACCTGTCCTCCCTCCCCCACACCCAGTGTCTTGGATCCATTGGTTATGCTTACATACATGCATACAAGTCCTTCCGTGAATCTCTTACAGCCCTCCCCTCCCCACCTCCCTTGCCTTCCTGCTGTAGTATGACAGTCTGTTCAATGCTTCTTTGCTTCTGTATCTCATTTTTATTCCCCTTGATTCTTTTATTTAAAAACATCTTGCCTCTGCAGACTAGAAATAAACCTATAAGAACAAAAAATGTTTGAGTCCCAATTTCTATGTCCAACAGTTCTGAGTCCCAGTTTCAATGTCAAACAATTCCTTATGTGTTACACATCAGCAATAGTATCTGGATGGTGGACAAATGGTGGCAATGCAGGTCCGACCCTCTCTGGTTTGGTCCAGGCATCCTGTAGTGATGCACAGCTGCTGACTGCTTGCACGGCAAGGCATCTTCAACGTCTTCCATCTCTGGACTATTTCTCCTCTTGTCTTCATGGTTGAAGCAGACCTGTCAATTGCTCTCTGTCACAGGAGTTCACTTGGTCTTGAAGTTGTTTTCTAAAAGTATATAAACATATTCTCGACCAAAAATTAATAAAGGAATTTTTTCTATAAAATTGACTTGGGGTCCTTCTTATTTTTACCCAAACAATTTTCCTTTGGCTTATTTTGACACCATGTGTGTTTTTCATGGGTGTCGCTGTTAGCATTACAAATGAAAATTAATTTTCTAAAGTAAAAATTTTCTAGATGTAATTTACTTACCAGATATTTTTTCTTACATGATATTATCCTATTATCCCCCTTTTTTGATTAATGGAGACTTTTTTAAAAAATTTTAATGCAATCTTGATAACTTTAAATTTTAATTTTTTTCACACAAAAATATGCCTGCTTTATGTTCATTGCATGCTAAGCAATTTTACCACGAGATGAACTACCAATAGAAATTTTAGTTAATACTTCTTTTAGAAATAGTTTTTGTCCATTACAATTAAATTTTCTTGGATATTCCCTTATTTCAATTAGCCAATTTAAATGAGTCTGAAAGCATGATTACTCTTTTACTGTCAAATTTAATACTCTACCAACAATTTTAGATTACCCTGTAAATATTAGGGGAAAGGATTATTTGTATTCTTGAGTAGGCCTTCAGCATACCTGGTGGTAGGCTGAATTTAGATGTAGGGCAGCTGCTGTTGGCCAAGTTTCCTTCTGTTACCTGGGTCCTGAACTGAGCTGGGCCAAGTCTCTATCTGTTACGTGGGTCCCAATCTTTGCTGAGCGTGGGAAGCGAAGCAGCCATAGGGTCAGGAGACCTCCCTCAGCAGGGGTGAGGGTTCAGGCCGCTGCAGGGTTGAAGGGGGGGTGGTGAGTGTCTGTGCCCCACTTCTGTTGATCCCCAAGTTCTCTCATGATGGCCCCTCTGCAACTGTGCCTGTCTTAGGTTGTTCCTTCCCTGAGGAATCTTACCCATATCTGACTAACCAGTCATCCTCTGGTGCCAAGCAGGGTATTGTGAGGTGAGGTTCTGTCTCCTTGGTAGCCTATGCCCCTGTGGCCTCCACACCCAGCACCTGCCTTGGGATCCCCTTCTTTGCTGGCAGGGCCCCTGCATTGATCACGTATCTTGGGAAACCCAAGTTTCTTCTCCAGGGAGGGCCCAGCTCACACCATTGGTCGAGAAACAGATCCATTATACCAGCCACCTCGAGGCTTCAACCTCAGCATGAATAGAAAGATCAGGCAACAGCTGAGAGCCATTGGATTGTAAGAAGAGGGTCCCTCTTGGTAAAGCAGGTAAGAGGGGCCAGTATAGAATGCTCAAGTCCCTTCCCAGTGCCTTAATTCTTTCTGAAAAAGGTTAAATCCTTTCATGTCCTTTTTTAAATTGTTGCCAAACATTCAAAGAATTAGTTTGTGATTTTGTTTGGGATAATTGTACAATATGCTGTTGTAAAATATCAAGAATTATACTGACATTGTAGAATAATATCATGCAAGGATATTCTTTGCTCTAGGCCAAGGCAATTCAATTTTAAACTGGCATCAATTTCTTTTTGTAACTTTATCTAAACTTTGTCAGGGAGGCAAAAACACAAATTACTTACTGTAGCTCAAGAGGCCAAATATATTGACTTTCAATTAAAATCCTTACGACATTTGAAGGAAACTTCTTTTTATTTCCTTCCAAAATAATTTTCAGGCTACAGAGAGTTTCATTTAAAAATCTTTGCCACATGAAACAATTTCTCTTAAGGTTATGGTGACTGCTAGTATGGATTAGATTTAATATTTTATTTTTTCCTTATAATCTATTTTTATTTTTTACATGTGTCCTTATTCTCCCATTATCCCCTGCCCTCTACTCATGCCCCATCCCCCTGTTTTTGTGTCCATTGATTAGGCTCATATGCATGCACACAAGTCCCTCTGTTGATCTCTCCCCCTTACTCTCACTGACCCCCACCTTCCGTGAGGTTTGATGTTCTGATGGACATTTCTCAGTCTCTGGATCTGTTCTTGTTCATCAGTTTATGTCATTCATTATATTCCACAAATGAGTGAGGTCATGTGATATTTATTTTTCTCTGCCTGGCTTATTTCACCAAGCTAATGCTTTCCATCACCATCCATGTTGCAAATGATAGAAGCTCCTTTTTTTTTACCACAGTGTAGTATTCCATTGTGTAGATGTACCATAATTTTCTGATTCAATCATCTGCTGATGGGCACCTAGGCTGTTTCCAAATCTTAGCTATGGTGAATTATGCTGCTATGAACATAGGGGTGCATATATCCTTTCTGACTGGTATTATTAGTTTCTTGGGATATATTCCTAGAAGTGGGATCACTGGGTCAAATGGGAGTTCCATTTTTAGTTTTTGGAGGAAACTCCATATTGTTCTTCACAGTGGCTACACCAGTCTGCATTCCCACCAGCAGTGCAAAAGAGAACCTTTTTCTCTGCATCCTCACCAACACTTGTTGTTGATTTGTTGATGATAGCCATTCTGACAGATGTGAGATTGTACCACATTGTTGTTTTGATTTGCATCTTTCTGATGATTAGTGACTTTGAGCAGGTTTTCATATGTCTCTTGGCCTTCCTTCTATCTTCTTTTGAGAAGTGCCTATTTAGATCAGTTGCCCATTTTTTGGTTGGGTTGTTTATCTTCTTTTTGTAAAGTTGTATGAGTTCTCTGTAAATGTTGGAGATTAAACCCTTATCATTGATATCATTGGCAAATATGTTCTCCCATGTAGGAGGCTTTCTTGATGTTTTGTTGATGGCTTCCTTTACTGTGCAAAAGCTTTTTATTTTGATGTAGTTCCATTTGTTTATTTTTTCTTTAGTTTCCATTTCCCTAGTATCAGAGAAGAAGTTCCTTTGGCATATATCTGAGATTTTGCTGCCTGTGGATTCCACTAGTATTTTTATGGTTTCCCAACTTATGTTTAACTCCTTTAGCCATTTTAAGTTTATTTTTGTGTATGGTGTAAGTTGGTTGTCTAGTTTCATTTTTTTTTGTATGTATCTGTCCAATTTTCCCAACACCATTTATTGAAGAGACTGTCTTGACTTCATTGTATGTTCATGCAATGAACAAATATTAATTGAACATAGTGGTTTGGGTCGATTTCTGGGATCTCTATTCTATTCCATTGATCTATATGTCTGTTCTTGTGCCAGTACCAGGCTGTTTTGAGAACAGTGATTTTGTAATACAGCTTGAAATCTGGTATTGAGATTCCCACCTACTTTGTTCTTCTTTCTCAGTATTGCTGCAGCTATTCAGGATCTTTTTTTATTCCAGATGAATTTTTGGAGAGTTCTTTCTAGGTCTATGAAGTATGTCATTGATATTTTAATGGGGATTGCTTTGGGTAGTATGGATATTCTAATGATATTGATTCTACCAATCCATGTACATGGTATGTTCTTCCATCTGTTTATGTCTTACTCTATCACTTTTTTCAGTGTTGTGTAGTTTTCCACCTATATGTCTTTGACCTCCTTAGTTAAGTTTATTCCTAGGTATCTTAATTTTTTTGGTCATATGGTAAGTAAGATTGCTTTTTTAGTCTATTTTTCCGTAAGTTCATTATTGGTATATATAAATTCCATAGATTTCTTGGCATTAATTTTGTATCCTGCTACATTGCTGAATTCATTTATCAAGTCTAACAATTTTTTGATGGAGTCTTTAGGGTTTTCTATGTAAAGTATCATGTCATCTGCAAATAAGGACAGTTTTACTTCTATTTTTCCAATTTGGATGCCTTTTTTTTCTTTTTCTTGTCTGATTGTAATGGCTAGTACTTTTAGCACTATGCTGAATAGGAGTAGTGAAAGTGAGTATCCCTGTCTTGTTTCTGTTTTTAGGGGAAATGGTTTTAACTTTTGCCCTTTGAGTATGATGTTGGATGTGGGTTTGTCATATATGGCTTTTAACATGTTGAGGTATGATCCTTCTATTCCCATCTTGCTGAGAGTTTTTATCAAGAAAGGGTGTTGGATTTTGTCAAATGCTTTTCTGCATCAATTGATATGACTATGTGATTTTTATCTCTCAATTTGTTTATGTGAAGTATGACATTTATTGATTTGTGAATATTGTACCATCCTTGCATCACTGAGATAAATCGTATTTGGTCATGGTGTATGATCTTTCTGATGTATTGCTGGATTCATTTGCTAGAATTTTGTTGAGGGTTTTGGCATCTATGTTCATGAGAAATATTGGCCTGTAATTTTCTTTCCTTGTGTTATCTTTATCTGGTTTTGATATTAGGGTGATACTTCTTCCTCTTAAATTTTCTGGAATAATATGAGGAGAATAGGTTTTAGTTCTTCCATGAATGTTTGGTAAAATTTCCCTGTGAAGCCATCTGGCTTTGGGCTTTCGTTTGCTGGAAGCTTTTTGATGACTGCTTCAATTTCTTCCATAGTTATCAGTGTATTGAGATATTTAGAATCTTCCTGAGTGAGTTTTGGAAGATTGTGTTTTTCTAGGAATGTGTCCATTTTCTCTAGGTTGTATAATTTGTTAGAATAGAGTTGTTCATAATATTTTTTTAACAACTCTTTGTATTTCTGTGGGATCTGTTGTTACTTCACCTCTCTCATTTCTGATTTTGTTTAATTGGGTGCTCTCTCTGCTTCTTGGTGAGCCTGGCTAGAGGTTCATCAATCTTGTTTATTCTTTCAAAGAACCAGCTCTTGGTTTTGTTAATCTTTTGTATTGTTTGTTGGGGTCTCTATGTCATTCATTTCTGCTCTGATCTTTATTATTTCCTTCCTTTTGCTCACTGTGGACTTTTCTTATTGCTCTCTTTCTAATTCTTTAAGTTGTTGAGTTAGGTGATTCATTACCATTTTTTCTTATTTTTTGAGGTAGGCTTATAGAGCTATAAACTTTCCACTCAGCACTACTTTCATTGTATCCCATAGCATTTGCGTTGTTGTGTTTTTATTGTCATTAAGTTCCAGAATATTTTTAATTTCTTATTTGATATCATTGATAACCCAGTCATTATTTAGTAACATCTTATTCAGCTTCCAAGTGTTTAATTTTTTGGAATGTTTTTATTATAGTTTATTTCTAATATTAGGCCATTGTGGTCTGAGAAAATGCTAGATATGATTTCAATCTTTCTGAATTTGAGGAAACTTTGCTTGTGACCCAATATGTGATCTATTTATTAAAATGTCCCATGTGCACTT
Organism: Lasiurus cinereus; assembly: GCA_011751065.1. NCBI lineage: Eukaryota > Metazoa > Chordata > Mammalia > Chiroptera > Vespertilionidae > Lasiurus > Lasiurus cinereus. The sequence continues at coordinate 4,296,163 of JAAGEH010000208.1, read as the reverse complement.
GAGAAAAATGTATATTCCATGGCTTTGGGGTGAAATACTCTGAAGATGTCAATTAGGTCCATCTGATCTAGTGAGTTATTTAGAGTTGCTGTTTCTCTGCTGATTTTTTGTCCAGTGATGTCAGTAGTGTATTAAAGTCCCCTACTGTGATTGTATTATTATTGATCTCTCCCTTGATGTCTTCTAGGAGTTTTTTTTTAATGTACTTGGGTTCTCCTGTTTTGGGTGCATATATGTTTACCAGAGTTATATTTTCTGGATGAATTGCTACTTTCAGTATTATGGAGTGGCCTTCCTTATATCTTATTATGAGGTCTATTTTATCAGATATAAGTATCATCACCCCAGCTTTTTTCTCATTTCTATTTGCCTGAAAAAAGTTTTTCCATCCCTTCACTCTCAGTCTGTGTGAATCCTTTGCTCTTAGGTGGGTCTCTTGTAGACAGCAAATATGTGGGTCATATTTTCTTATCCATTCAGCTACCCTCTGTCTTTTGATTGGTGCATTAAATCCATTTACATTTAATGTTATTGACAAGTTCATGTTTGTTATATTTTTCCTTTGTGTTTGTTTGCCTTCCTTGCCTTTCTCTTTCTTCTTTTTATAGCAGTCCCTTTAGCATTTTTTTTCATTTGTTGGCTTGGTAGTGATAAACTCTCTTAGCCCCTTTTTGTCTGTAAAGCTCCTGATTCCACCTTCAATTTTGAACGATAGCCTTGCTGAGTATAGTATTCTTGGGTTCAGACCCTTGCTTTGCATCACTTCATATATTTCATTCCATTCCCTTCTGGCCTGGTGTGTTTCTATTGAGAAGTCATTTGATATTCTAATAGGAGATCCCTTGTAGGTAACTTCCTGTCTGTCCCTGGCAGTCTTTAAGATTCTTACTTTTTCGTTAGTGTTTGCCAATTTAATTATGATGTGTCTTGGTGTCGGTCTTTTGGGGTTCAACTTGTTTGGGACTCTGTGTTCTTCTTAGACTTGCATAGTTGTTGTTGTTTTTTGGTGTTTTTTTTTCTTGCCAATATCAGAAAAGTTTTCTGTCATTATTTCTTCAAATAGGTTTTCTATTCCTTGCTTCTCTTCCTCTCCTTCTGGTATTCCTATTAACTAAATCTTGTTTCGTTTTGTGTTGTCTCAAAGCTCCCTTCGGTTCTCTTCTTGTTTTTTAAGACTTCTTTCCAGTTGCTGCTGTGTTTGTGTGTTTTTTCCTACCTGGTCTTCTAATTCACTGATGTGGTCCCCAGCCTCTTCTAGTCTACTTTTTAGGCCTTCCATTGTGTTCCTTATTGCAGCTATGCCATTCTTCATTTCCTCTTTGTTTCTTTTCATGTTGATGACATTCTCATTCAGCTTCTTATAGCTCTCATTGAGTTGTGTGAATTTGTCATTGAGTTGTGTGTATTTTTAATCCATCCATTTAAACATCCTTAAAATCATTACTCTGAATTATTTCTCTGGTAAGCTGCTGGCTTCAATTTCATTTAACTCCTTTTTGGGTGATTCCTCTTTTTCTTTCCTTTGGGGATTGCTTTTTTATCTTCCCATATGTTCCTGTAATGTTTTAATTGTATATCCAATTGCCTTTCCAGCCAGGTTTTTTTGGGGGATGGTGCTACTGGTGTATTCTCTCAATTCTCCTGTGCTTGTTAATCTATTGTAGTTCCCTACTTGAGCTATTTGAGTTCACTTGATGTAGATCTGTGAGCTTAAGCAGCACAACTGTGGTGTCTAGAAGTCAGAGGGGAGTATCCCTATTTTGCTGTTTTGCACCCTTTATTGAGATAAAGGGTGTCCAGCGGGGACTCACAGTGGCACTAAGAACCTTGTCTGTCTGGATGATGTGGTTCAGGGAGCCTACACTCTGGAGAGGCATGACTGTGGTGCCCAGAGTTCTGTAGTTGTGGAGTGGGCAGACTCAGCTTTTGCTGCTGCACCTGTGGTAGATAGGCACTTACTCCCAGTGGCAGCTCATAGAAGCACCCATGGTAAGTTTACCAGCAAGGCATACTGAAGCACTCTGAAGGGCCCTGGCATTGTATCCATGTAATTGAGGTTTCTGTAGGCAGGTATCCAGGATGAGTGAATTCAAAATTTCCACTGCTGGGGGTGAGTGTGCCCATGTTTGTTCGAGGTCACACTCAGGGAGAGCTCACAGTGTCTCCCCAGAGCTCCTTGTGGGTAGATGGGCTCAGGGTGCCTGCCTGTTGGAACTTTGCATCTGTCGAGGTATGTTTGCCAGGCACAGTGCTCTTAAGGCACTCTGTGGGGTCCTGCACTGAGGTTGAGCCGCTGAGGTAGATGTGGGTAGTTGTTTAGGAAGAGGGTATTCAGAAATTCTACTGTGGGGCAGGCCGCCCTTGTTTGTGCCAAATCCCACCCAGCAAAGACTCAGAGCTGCTTCTAGAGCGCACTGTGTATAGATGAGCTCAGGGATCCTGTTCCTTTGTGGAGGATCTTTTTTTTTCCCCCCAGTACAGCCCTCTGATGACAAGCCCTGAGAAGTCCTGCTCTGAGGTTGATCCACAGGGATAAATTTGGGTAGTTATTTAGCAGGAGGAAATTTAGAAATTCTACCACGGAGCCATGCACCCTTGTCTGTACAAAATCACACCCGTGGGGGCTCCCAGTGGCTCCCAGGCATTGCCTCGATGCCCTGGCTGCCTGCAGTCTTAAAATGCTCTAATATGGACCGGAGTTCTGCCGCTGGGGAGAGGGAAGTTGCACTTACTGCTTTAGAGGTGGAGGCCCCAGGGTCCATGAGTCTGCAGCTGTGGCAGCAGGGTTTTGGCTGTAGTGGTGGCTGGGTCGCAGGGCTGTTCCAAGGCCTATCTGGTTGGTGGTGTTGATGAGTTCCCAAAGAAAGGCTATTTTCCTTTCAAGATGGCGTGCGATCTGTGCCTGAGTCCCACAGTCCAGGGAGCACCCGCCATGATGGTAGTCTCTCCTTGTCCAAAATAACCTGGACTGCTAGCCCCTACTGCTCCTGCGAAATTTAACTGTCCCTTACTCACTCACACACATACCACACACATCCACACATTCTTCTTTCATGCCCTCACTCACTTCCTCTCCCTCATCTCCATCCTGCCAGCCACCATCTTTTTCAGGAACTGATGATTGGCTACCTCTTGCACCCCATCTCCCACTGGGAATTGAGCCCATAACCTGGGAATCTCACTGTTATCTTCTGGTTCATAGGTTTTAATGCTTGGCCAGATGGTTTTAATTCACTTTATTTTTTAATTTTTATTTTAGTTTAAAGTATTATAAATAGTAGTACATACGTCTCCTTTTTTTCCCCATTGACCTCCTTCTCCTCTCCTTCCCCCACTCTCTGCTGCACATGCTCTCACCCCCGGCCCCCAGTGTCTTGCATCCATTGGTTATGCTTCGCTATAGATATGCCATTGTGGACATACAGGATTGGAAGAAAAAAATAGGATAAATGGATAATAATTTTTTAGAAAACAGTGACTTAAGTGCATAAAACTGATTTCAAATGGCATGGATGCACTACACATACATTACCTTTTTGCCTGACACTGTATTTTGAAATCTATTTTTTGAATTGAATCATTAAATGCTTTACTAAAATCTTTATCCCTAAAGAGCATCCTATTAATAGGCCCAGTACCTCTGCATAACTCTCTCATGATGAATTATATTCCCGCAGCTCAATGTTGACAGTATAATTTCCATTTTTATCTTCAAAACAAATGTAGTGTTGTCATTCTCCCAGGTTCTCCTGGCTCTTCTTCAAGAATTACTGAACTGTGACACCAGCAGAATCTGAATAGATCCCAATACAGTCGAAAGAGAAAAATGATATTCTAGGGTCTTATAAATCGCCTCTCCTCCAGTCCTTGAGAAATGAATAAAGATGAATAGTATTATGTATTTCCTCCAGACAACTTTTCAAAGCCAAAGAAATGTTGATTTATGATATTCCTAAGAACATCAATTTTCAGAGCCACCTATTCATCCACATTTATAACTTATTGAAATAACACCAAGTTTTTTGTTCAGTTTTCTATATCTCTATGCTGTCCTGTATAGTATCCCAGGATGAGTGTGTGAGTTATACCCACAGTGGTGCATGTCAGTGTGCATCTGACAAGGGTAGTAAAGGTTAGTAATGTTTCCCAACGTGATTTTCTCAAAGCCACACCATAATCAGGTTCTCCTTCTTCATTAAACAAAATGCTCAGAAAAACCTAGTAATTGCGGACCCTTAGCTTCAATGTTTTTGTGGAGCTATAAGTGACAAAAATGAAGATCTTTATTTTTTGGATATCTTCCCCTAAATATCCTGATATTTCTGAAGTAATACTTGTGAAGGGTTTTAAACCATACAAGGCACTTTGCAGACTTCATATGTCCCAGTTGTTACTATTGTTATTATGGCAGCTTAAAAATCATTTTAAGCAAGTCAATGCTAAACACTTGTCCCTTTCCTTACACTTGGGAACAAATTTTGGGAAAATCTTATTTTTGAGTCTTTCTCTTCAGCCATCTAGCTCTTGCTGTCCAAATGTTTTGTAACACATCATGAACACAGGTCCAGAAACAACTTTTTTATCTACTGTCCTGCCTGATGCCCAGCATAGTATGGGGTTGATATATTTTATTAATTAGAAAACAAAATTCTTGTGGAAAAAAGGGCTGGGGGAGTCCCTTGAAATGTTTATGCTTGGGCAAGACTTAGAAAAGAAAACTCAATTTAATCACCTCCTTTATGAAAACGTATTAAAAAAAATCTCTTTTTTCTTTTCCTTTTTTTCCTCCACAAAAGATGTAGAATTGATCACTCCTTTCTGTGTGGCACCAATCTCCTCTCTAAACACTTCTGATACAGGGGAAATAACATCATAGTTCAATAATTGTTTACACTTGTCTCCCCCTACTGACAGATAAAAATTATGCTGAAGTAATGTCTATACATTCCACACCCAGCACAGTGTTTAGCACATAGTAGGCACTCAGTAATTTGTTGAAGGAATAAATTTTCATAAATTGGAGAAAAGGTGAAATAAAGAAAGAGAAGAATGGATACATGAATAATGAAGTACAGAGAAAGGTGATCAATAGGAAAAAAATGTGAATAAGAAACATTCATGGGAAGAGAAAAAATGATGTCATTCAATATTGCCTAACTGTGAAAAGGATTTAATGGATCAGGCTTAGTGATAAACAGACTGACAGAAAAGCTTAGGTTCCCCTGAACTTCTTTCTAGGGCTCCACATTTGCCTTAATCAGAATGGTCTGAAAAGTGTCTACTGCACTCTGATCTGTCCCCCACTGGACTAGGGAGAGAAAGCACCCTAAAACATCATTCATTCTCATAGTCAGGCCCTTATACAAAATCATTTGGCTTACAACTGGTGTGCCCCACCACACCTTCTTCCCTCTGAAGCTATCATGAGGAGTATAATTTTTGCAAGCATAGAAGTTACAACCTAGTGGGAGAGGCCAGCATTAATAAGATAATCACACAAAGTAAATCTGCAATGAAGACTAAGACATGGTCCTGGGAGAAAACAAAATAAGAATTGGAACCAGTCAACCAAGCAAGATTTCCACAGAGAAATGATGTTAGAGCTGAGATAGGAATTTAATCCAGTGGTTTTGGAGGAGAAGAAAATCTAAGCAGGGAGTAACAGGATCACACTATACCGACCCATGAAGGAAGTGAGCATGATAGAAGGTTAAATTGCCTTATGGACAAGATTTTAGGAAGGTCCACCTCTTCCATTTGCAATATCAACTTCAATAAATTAAAAAGCAAATGTAGTCTCTTGCTACTTGAAGAAGAATGAGTGAAGTGAATTGATTATTCAATAGGCCCTTAGCAGAAGATGGTCAGCAATATTGTTCAGTATTGGGTCTGCTGTTTCAGATGGCGAGATGTGGACAACTCTGAGGTGTGACTTACACTGTCTTAAAAAAAAACACCTGGAAAACTCTGTGGGTTTGTCTGAGTAACTTTCATTTTTCCCTGGCTCATTCCCCATGCTGTTAATCAGTCTTTTTCTGGGGGCATTTCCTAATAAATTACCTTCACAGAAACCCCTGTGTTATAGTTAGGTTCTGAGAAACACAAAATGCTAACTCTTTTCCTTTGGTTGTAAGAGTTTAAATATAAATTATATGGCAAATTATTTTCTAACAGAAAACAACATATATTTTGACACATCTACATTAATAGAAAAAATATATACATGTATATATTTGTAATTTGCGTACTGTAGCATAGTTTCAATTTCATCATCAGAAGACTGGAGAGCAGGGTAGAAGTAATACAACTTGTGTTTTCATGGAAAGGGTGCTCATGTGGTAAGCATTCTAACAACCAGCTTAGGGTCATGCTGAGTAAGTCACTCAACGAGGTCTCAAAATATTTATTGATTTTCTCTAGAGATGGAGAACATCTATTGGCTAAATCTAGAGCTTTCTGTTGTCTATGAAAAATATTGCTACCTGGGAAGGCAGACCTCAGAATGAAGTTTTTGTATGTCCTACAAGCTCATTTTTCTTCTGTTTTTGTCTCTTAGGGAGGTCTGCTTTCCAGCTTGTAATGAGCAGTAGGTTCTATCCCTATTGCTATAGAAAGTCCATCATTTTGTACAGATCCCCCCACCACACACACACATATGCACCATGAATTTCTGACTTTGACACTCAATATATTACCAACTGTATAGCTTCACAGCTTTAATATTCTCAGCAGGGCAGGCATGAAAAGCTGAACCTATGTTACTTAACCTCTTGTTTGTACCATCTGACTTAGCAGGGCCTCTGAGTTCAAGATCCCAGAGACTGAAGAGTTGCATTCTCTTCCTCTGCTTGTAGTAGTACATCTCTCCAGATGGGTGGCTTTCTTTTCTCAACACTGTAGGTATTTTACTCCACTCTCTTCTGCCTTGAATAGTTTATGAGGAGCAGTAATATGTAATTCTTACCTTTGCTCCTCTGTAGGCAAGGTGTTTTGTCCCCTCTTTGTTTTTTTAGAGATGTTCCCTTTATCTTTAATTTTCTGAAGTTTGAATATGATATGCCTAAGTGTAGGGTTTTTGTTCTGTTTTGTTTTGGTTTTGTACCTTTACCTTGGTGGTATTCTCTGAGTTTCCTTGGTCTGTGCTTTGGCATCTGACATTAATTTGGGAAAATTCTCAGCCATTATTGCTTCACATATATATGGCTTTCTTCCTTTCTCTCTTACATCTTCTTCTGGTATTCCAGTTGGACCTATGTTTATCCTTTTGTAACTGCCCCACAAATCTTGTATTTGCTTTTTCATCCTTTTTTTTTTCTCTTTGATTTTCAGCTTTGATGTTTCTATTGTCACATCCTCAAGCTCAGAAAGTCTTCCCTCAATTGAGTCCAGTCTACTTATGAGCCCATTCTTCATTGCTTTTACAGTATTTTTTATCTTTAGCATTTCTTTTTCATTTTTTCTTAGAATTTTCATTGCTCTGCTTTATATTATTCATTCATTCTTACATGTAGTCTGCTTTTTCCATAGAGCACTTAGCATATTAATCATAGGTGTCTTAAATTCCTTGTCAGATCATTCCAACATGTCTGCCATATATGACTGGTTTTGATCCTTGTTCAGGTTTTCAAACTGTATGTTTTATCTTTTAGTGTACTTTGTAATTTTTTTGTTGAAATCTCGACATGAGATAGTGGGTGAAAGGAACACAGGTCAGTAGGCACCTAGTGCTATGATGGAAATGAATATGTCTCAGTTTTTTGGTGCTTCTTAGCTTGTTCTTTCTGCTCCCTTAAAGGCTATAAGGGACTGAAGTTGGGTATTTCTGTTCCTCCAAGTAGATTAGGCTCTGATAAATAGCCAGCAGGTCAGGCTCTGGGAAAAAAAAATATTTTTCTTGAGGGCAGACCTTGTAAAGGACAGAATACTTTGGAGGATTTTCAAAATGGTTTCTTTACCACTCCCTCTGTTAAAAGGATGTGGCAGTTTTTTTCAATATTCACTGGGAGGACAAAAGTGTGGGGCCTTCTCATGATCCAGTTCCGCTAGAATTTTTATCTCTCAAGCTTGTCCATACTAAGCCTCCAGCAGTTCATCAGTTGCAGGTCAGCTTTTCCTACCTTACTCTGGTTTCCATGATGGCTGCTGTTCATGAATTTCTGGACAGTAAGTTGTGATTTTTTATATCTATCTGCCTATCCAATTTTGGGATCAGCCATTTGCTCTGTAATCTCACATCTGTGATGGATGTAAGAGGAGTTAACAATTTTACAGTTTGTTTAGCTTTGTATTTGTTGTCAGAATGCAGTGGAAACTTTTTAGCTCCTTACATGTTGGGTTGGAAATCCCTAAAAAACTTTTTCAACACATAAAGTCCCACAAGGGATTCTCCTGGCTCATTACCTTGTCGCTAACTGGGACATCCCTTGTAAAACCTATCTTGATAAAATATTGGAGCCAGTCATTCTAAAATAAACTTATATTGGAAAAAAATATATATATAAAGTAGAAATTGTCATGACAATTAACCAGATTCTTTATAGAGTTCAGCTCTTTCCAACCTATATTTAAAAATAAACAGTGAATATTTATGCCTTCTTATTTTTATAAACCTGGAATAGTCAGATTTGTGTTTTTATTTTTTAATATATTTTTATTGATTTCAGAGAGGAAGGGAGAGTGAGAGATAGAAAACATCAATGATGAGAGAGAATCATTGATTGGCTGCCTCCTGTATGCCTCCTACTGAAGACTGAGCTCACAACCTGATTCCTGTGCCCTTAACTGGTATCAAATCTGGGACCCTGCAGTCCAAAGGCCGACATTCTATCCACTGAACCAAACCAGTTGGGGCTTTGTCTCTTTATTACCTAACTAAAATAGATTTACATATTAACCTGAAGAATCTGTCCAACTCAGTCCTACCCCCTAAAAATTTACTGTTCAAATTAATATGACCCACAATATCCATGTGCATAGAGACAGTTCACCTCATTTCTTACTGCTTCAATCTACAATTTAAAGACAAAAGACTACCTGCTTTCCCCAAGGAATTCCTATTTCCCCATGGCCAATTCATATTTTTCAGAATAAAAATTCAAAAGCTTAAAAGTCAGTTCTCCTTCCTAGCCAATTTCACTCCAAAATGTTAAATAAAAACTGATTAAAGTTAAAATTTATATGAAGTTAAGCTTTAGCATTTACCTTGTCCTGCATAAGAATTCTATTTCTACTTGCAAAATAAAATGGGAAATTGACTTTTCCACTAACCCAGGCTGTAAGTCCACTTTTACTAGAACTTTCTAACTAGTTGAGGCAAGCATAGATTTTAAAGACAAATCAATAAAGACCTGACCTAATATATCACTGTAAAGTGCATTGGGTAGTTGTCAAAGCAGCATGTTTGGTCTATTTAATCCTGAGTCTGGCTCAGCAATGTTAATGCTATCATTAATCCTCTGAGAACACACCCTTCAGATGATAATTAGAAAGAAACTTTTTTTTAAAGTAACTATAATTACAGTGACACTCTCAATAGCCCTAATTATGGGAATGAGTTTCACATTAAATTCACCTGCCTGGTAACATACAGTAAAAGTCTATTTCAGCTGAACTATGTTGTTTGTTAAAGCATCAGAGCCTGAGCTTCAGGTATTCACTTGTGAAAAACAGAATCATCATCTCTAGAGTTTATGTCTTTTTTTAATATATTTTATTGATTTCTTACAGAGAGGAGAGGGAGAGTTAGAAACATCAATGAGAAAGAGACATCGATCAGCTGCCTCCTGCACACCCCACACTGGGGATGTGCCCGCAACCAAGGTACATGCCCTTGACCGGAATCGAACCTGGGACCTTTCAGTCCACAGGCCAACGCTCTATCCACTGAGCCAAACTGGTCTTGGCATCATCTTTAGAGTTTAGACTCAAATTAAAAGCTGCTATTAATTTGCCTAGAGTTAGTGTTGCTTGGCATGAAAAACACATCCTTAGGCAAAAATCTGGAAGAATCCAAATAACATTTTAGTTCAGGTTTATTTTCTATTTTTATGCCCAGTGTTTTATTCTTCCAGACTCTGTAAGACACTGAGCAAGGAAGGCAGCTTCCTGATTGTTCTTATGCTAAAAAACAAAAAAGAAAAAAAAATTACATGTGTTTGATGTTGATTGCTGATAGTCCTACTCATTTTTAATCCTGACAAGTGTTATTTGTATTCACCAAGGTTCTTATCAAGATCCCAGAAGAAAAATATGTATACATATATACACACACACAGAGACACATATGTATGCACACACACACACAATGTCTATAATAATCCAATTCTCATTATATAGATACTAGAGTCCTGGTGCATGAAAATTAGTGCAAGAGCAGGCCTTCCTTCCCCTGGCTGCTGGCACCAGCTTCCTTCCAGCACCTGGGACCCAGGCTTCCATTCTCTGGCTGTCAACAGGCATCCAGTACCTAGGCTGGCTTTCCCCAGGCCTGACTTTGTCCAGAAGGACATCTGGAATAACGTCCAGAAGTTGTTTTGTCTATTTAGCATATTACTCTTTTATTATTATAAATATTTCTATTTCATATGGACAGGACTCGGAGTCACATAATTTGTTTTTCAGAGACTCTAGGCACACCATAGTAATGTATTAATCTTCTTATATGCAATAAATGGTAGAAACTGAAAAACCAAAAAACAATCTATTGTTTACAAGGAAATATAAAAAGAAAGAACTATATGGTTCTTGCCTTCTCATTTTTCATCCTTTCCTTTAGTTTGGCTCACACAGAATTTTTCATCAAATACTCAGTGAGACAGGATTTTAAGTTTGCCCTTCTAGTATCCACAAAGCAAACCACTAAAATTAACTTTGCAAACCACTACAAAGATCTTCCCTCCTTTGCTCTGATCCTTGTTTCTCTGAAGTTTGGAAAGGACTCTGTAACGTAAAAGGAGAAAGAGGACAGAGTGATTTATTTTCCCTGAAAAATCCAGCTAAAAATGGCAAATGAGGACACAATTCGGCTACAAGTCATCGTTATGAAGGTGACTTCATTTTGATGGAAGTTGCAAATAGAATATATTAACTGTTTTGAATTTTAAGACAACTCTTTCTGTCATCAACTATAGTCCCAGTGGTAGAGTTGAATGGCAGGAGATATCAGTAGTTTCAGTCCTCATTAAATTTTTGGCCACAAGCCATTGAACTAAATTCAATAAGCTGAAACCTTGGAATTTACATTAGTACTTTAAGCAAAAGCTTCTTTCCTGGACAATGAAGTTTTGAGTACAATTTGCTCTCCTAATTATAGAAGGTTCACACAAAGTTCATAGGGAAAAAAAATTGTTCTTTTCTCTTTTTTCCCACCCCCAAATATTAAATACTTTCATAGACTTCAAATGCTACTGTCTTTCATTTGGTGAAATTTAATTCAACTAAAATTTCCAGAATAGGTACAGAATAGGTCATATTAGGAGTCAATTTTAATAATAAAAATATAAAGCCATCAATTGCTCATTGATCCCTGCCCTCTAGTAGTTTGTAATTTTAGTCATGCCAATTTAAGAGAGTTCCCTCCATTGAGTCTTTGATGGGACTTAAAGAGTAATCTAGGGTCAGGAGGTGGAGGTGGATTAGAAGAGGTCAATGAGGAAAATGGGGGACAAGTGTAATATTGTCAACAATAAAGATAAAAAAGAGTTATCTAGTTAATCTGATTCCATACCTAGGATCTGTTTTCTAGTACAAAGAAGAGTACTATAGTTAGTATTTCTCACAGAGAAGTCTATTTGTGGCTTTTCCAGATAATAACATTATCAAGGTTACTAATAATTTATTTCAAGGGCCAAAGAAAGAAAATGGTAAACAGATGAAGGAGATCAGTGGTGGGAAAAACAACTCAAAATTGGAAAACAATTAGCACTACTATAAAGTCTAGTTCACAAAAGCAAATGTATGGGTAACTGTGGTACTTTAAGAATAGATGTAATTTACAGAAATTCTCACCATAGCAATAGTATTGACTTTTTACGTATCTTTTAAGAGAGAGTAAAATTTGACCTTTCCCTACCCACTTATTAGTACTCCCTCCTTTATGAAAGACATATATAGAGCACGTTCTACACTATTTGAATGATATTACTGTACTCTGGCCTTTACTGTTTCGGTATTATTTTATTATAGTGGGGCAAAAACTGTACTAGACTTCAAGTGAGAAAAAAAAATGTGAGTTCTAATCCCCATTCAACAATGTATATTACCTGCAAGACCTGAAAAAAACATCAAAATGTTCTGAGCCCCAGATTTCTTTTTTAGAAAAATATCCTGAGCAGGTAATTTGAGATAATAAATGTGAAGACACTTTACAACACTATCTATCTCTGTATAAAAGTAGGAATGATCATGGTTGAATGACCATTTATAAACAGGTCTGGTCTTTAAGAACAAAAATGTAACTAGATCTCTCCTAGAACCTGTCATAAAATTAATGGACAGCGATTAAGAATATACTAAGTAACTAAAAAGCTCTTTTGATTAATAGGCAGTTAAGTTGGAAGGGACCTAAGACATCATCTTATTTCATACCTAGGGTCTGGAAGACTGAGCTCAAAGCTGACTTGCCCAAGTAACTCATGAAAATTATGAACTAAAAGTCATTTTAGTTGGTGCAAAAATAAAATCAGGCCCAATACAATCATCCCTCTACCACCCAATGTTATCATTCCTATGCCAGCCAGAGCCCACAGGTTTCATTCAGGGAAAAGATACTGCAAGTTTACCATATATGTTTGTGATAAAAAGGGCAAGTCACAGTCTTCATGAGAAGCTGATTTAAAGTACAAATATCTTGACAAAGCAGCTCTTTTTTCAGCAGGCTGTCCTGAGGATTTGACATTTGTTGGAAGAGGCATGATAAAGCATAGTTAGCAAATAGTGAGTGGTCTTACTATTCTCTAGACTTCTAAATAAGAAGTATTGGGATTGCCAAGAGAATAAGTAAAAAATGGGACTTCAGGTTCTTCACCCTCAAACTCTGTTCAGGAAGCTGCAGTCAAGAGATTATACTTGGCATGAAAGTATGAAAGAGATCATAGTACAGGAATGGAGTATGAACTCCATTGTTTATCAAGTATTGAAGCACAATTTATCTTCCTTGAATTTATCTTCCTGAAAACAGAATCTAAATGGACGTCTTCCTGGCTATCCCTAAAAATGTATTCTAAGGGAGGTCATAAGAAGCAGGCCACTGGGAAGCCACATGGTCTCTGATTAAATGAGTTATTTCTAGGATAGTTACAAGGACAAAAATGCTGAGAGGCAGGTGCAGGAGGAAGGCTTCGTCTGGCACAGCAGAACAGCAGGAGTTGGGAACAAGCAGTCAGATGCCAGGTTGGAGGTTCTATGTGCTTCTCCTCTCACACCCCACTAAGATCTTCACACATATATCAGCAGCTCGCCTCTCCCCCGGTCCTCAGCAGCCTGGTTAAAGCAGGGGCAGCTGGGAGACTGGTATGTGTGTTCTTCTATTAATATATAATGAATTGACACAAAACTGCTCAGAGAGCATACCTTCCAGATGCAGAGAAGACAGCACAATTGTGACAGCAAAGTGTGGTCCCTAACCCTGGCCTTATCAGTCCAGAGAATTTCCTGGGGTATCCCAAAAATATTTTTGAAAGGAGCCCAGAGCTTTATGGGTTGTTGAGGCTGTATGATTTGCAGATGCAAATACTTTCAGATTCTTTCTTAGAATTATATCCCATTTTTGAAAACTGCAAAAAAGGAAACCATCGTTAATAAAAAAGGAGCACTCGGCACCATGTATTATGTTTCCTTATTCATCTTCTTACCCAACGGCAGAATTTAACCCTAAAAATGACCTGGCATTGTTGGTATTGCCTAATCCAACTTTCTTGATATTCCAGTATAGAGTAGTAGAAGGAAGCAGAGTAGAAAGATAGAAATGTAAGGCAAATTAATAAATTCTGATTTGAAATGGATTTATTTGCCTGGTTGGGTTTTTGAGTTTTTCTTTAGAAGCAATTTCACTAAATTATTGCATTCTGAAAGACAGAAAATAGCAGATTGCTCAGGGGGGTTAGGAGAGGCTGGAGAAGAAATGCCTTTGAAGGGCATGAGAATGACTCAGTCCACCAACAGGTCTCTGATGTTCTGGAAATAGTATCTTCTGAAACCAAGAGTCAGGGACTCTTGCTGGGAAAAAAAATCCCCAGCCTTTTTTTAAAGTTGTCCAGTTTCCTTGAATTTGCACATTTCCAGATCATACTTTAGCAACTTGAAGCTCACTGGCCCCTGCTTCTGTTTAGTTCTTGCATGACTTCTGTTGAGACTCATCCTCATTTTAATTAATTATACCAGTTACATTATAGAAGCAATGGACTGCCCAAGCAGCAACTGCTGTACTGGCTGGATACTTAGAATTTGCAATAAACTTCATTGGCTACTACTCTAAAAGGAAATATTCCTCTTCTTTCCTAAAAACCTGGGGCTTTTTCTATTGCATCGGTTATCACTCATACAGGAACACTTCCTTGAGGTTTGTCTTTTCCTTTACATAGGGCAGGGTGAGGATGGGCTGGTTATTTAACCAATGCAATAAATATTTATCCCATAATTACAATGGCCTACAAAACAGTGGAGGATAAGCATTTGTGAAATATAATGCTTCCCTCAGAAGTTGTCATTGTAGAGGAGGGGAGGACTCATCAAGAGTTCCATGTGAAGAGAGAGACAAGCTCGGGCAGTGAATGAGGAGAGGTCAGTTGCTGATGCTATTGGTTCAGATATGATGGATGGACACTAGACATTAGACTGCATTCTGACCTGGGACACATTTCAAAATAAACTTTTATTTTTTCACCTGGCATTTATGGCAAACTGAAAACTTCCTGAGGGAAGAAGATTGAGGGAAATTACATTTTTATCTATACAAAACAGATGTTTTCATATCATATAAATACTAAAAACATTTTTTAAATATATATTTTATTGATTTTTCACAGAGAGGAAGGGAAAGGGATAGAAAGCCAGAAACATCGATGAAAGAGAGACATCGATCAGCCGCCTCCTGCACGCCCCCTACTGGGGATGTGCCCGCAACCAATGTACATGCCCTTGACCGGAATCAAACCTGAGACCCTTCAGTCCCCAGGCTGACGCTCTTTCACTGAGCCAAACCGGTTTCGGCTAAAAACATATTTGATGACTTATTTCGAAAGGAGAATAAAGAGCAAGGCAGCTGCTGTTTAAATTAACCCGAAGAAATGGAGCTACAGCCTTTTAAGAGTTCTTTCTAAAATGAGTGATGTTTTTCTTTAATCTCTTCACAGCTATTTTGAGTAAACAAGAGTCATCATTAATTTCAAAGAATATATCATTCCCATCAAAATATGAAAGGATGTGAAAGACTTAGCCAAATGAAAGCCATTGGGGATTTTGTAATACTAATAAGTCAAATTGTTTCTTAAGGACTTGCACAGAAAACACATATTTTGAAAATGTTACTAACATAAAATTTAATATGTTGATATTCATAGTCAACATTTTTGATCTTTCAAAAGTCAGGACCTATAAATAGACTTCAAAGCATCATTTAATTTAGAGTTTTTTTGACCCTGGAAGAACATATGAGTCACCTGGGAAGTTTCAAAGACTATCCTCAATCTCAGCTCTGATCAATTAGCTTATTTTTAAAGCTCCTCAAGTGATGCTAGTGTACAGCCAGGGCAGAAGTACACTCCTTTACTTTCTTATTCTTTGATTTTTATTTTATTTCTAATGCTTTGTTTGAGGGTTGTTTTTTTTGGGGGGGGCAGGGGGGATACTTTTCTAAAGCTTTGCTGTTTGACCCCTCCCTTCATATACTCATCACTTTCTAGATAATTCCATATTGTATTCTATTTTCTGATTATCTGGTTAACCCTCTTTTCTGCTTCATGTTGTAGCCCTTTATCTTGGATCATGTTTTATTCCTTTTAAAACTTTCTCTCTCTGAATTATCCATACCACAACATTTGTGTTGACTCACAAATTATTTGTGTTGACACACAAATATCATTGTAGAACTTACAGCAAAAAACAAATGACCATTTCTGAAGAGTAACTGATTCTACAAATTCCTACATGATATTGATGGTGGGGTTGTCTTACTAAATAGACTAGTGATAAACCAGTAGTTGACTTTTAAATGAAATTTCAGTTTCATAAATGTTAGGTACATTGATTTAAATTATAAACTCTGATCCTAGCCTGGACCTGATGTAGCAAATGCTGCTAAATTTTAGACAAATAAAAAATTGATAAAACAGAAAAAACTTTTTCTGAAAGTATCCAGTTCTACTACTAATCTTATGGTTCATAATTCTCGAAGTTGGAATACGAATTATTTATTTAAATTGATTTTAAATTTTCCAAAGCCTATAAGAAACAATGAAGTCCATTGACACTTGCCAAATGTAGGTAGTGGTTTGGGGTTTGTTACTGTAGTAGGAATTGCCACCATAGTTCAGTGATGAGCAGATTTTATAAAAGTAAAACACTCCACTTTCATGTAGGTTGTCATAAGACAGATGAAATAATGGCCATATCAAAAATGCATTAATTTTTGTGGGTTTTTTTATCCCCTTATGGAAAAGGAATTGTTTCAGTACAATATCTGCTTAAAATTACTTTAGGGAGTAGTTTAAACCAAAACGATGTAAGTAGGTGAATGACTAGCACACAGGCAAAAACCTTAACCTTTCTGAAGACATTGAGTTTAGATACAACTATCAATCTACATGCAAACAGTCTAACAAGTGTTTAGAACAACAAATATTAGAGTTCAGAAGAACATCTAAAATTTAGAGCACAGTATTTTTAGGTGTTTAACATTTTATCATGTGAAATTCATACATCAACAAAAGTATACAGAGTATCCTAATAAACTTCCATGTGCTTCAACAGGCAGCTGTATTTTTAAAAATAAAATAAAATAAAAACATGACTGTTACAATCATACGTGAACCTCATTTTCCTCCTGCACCAGAAAATAACAAGCATTTTGTTTGTAGATGTTTACATTTTTCAAACTTAAACTCTTGCCTTGTGTTGTGTACCATTCAAGCCAATTTTCCATTTATTTTAACCTTAAGGCTGCCTCGCGGATTGTCAGGTGGTATTAGTTTACCCATGCGACATAAAAAAACACACAATTTAAGAGTCAGATTAAATGATTTTCCTAAAGTCACACATAGCCAGTTAATTCCTAAGCCAGGCATCTTTGATGTAAGTCTGCCTCAGTGCTTTAAATTCACTAGGCACCAAGTGAATATTAGTCAATAGTAATTATATTATCCTTCTAGAATGACATCCTTTACATTGTTCTTATTCAAATAATTCCTTGATTCAGCATTTTCTTAATAGAGCTGTGGGTGAATTTAACATACACAGCTATTTAAAAGGCAATTAGTTGCAAGTAGGAAGAAATCTTCTTTGACAATGTCAGTGGAGTCAGCCTTTTAGAATTTGGCTCAAAAAATGTCAGTGTCACTATTAATCTAGGTGATCATCTGGAACCTCAAGGCTCTAAGATAACCTTTCCAAGATCCAAAAATGCCCAAATGAGCTCAGAGGCCCAGAAAGAAGCTGCTGAGACAAGATAACAGTTCTTCCATAGGAGGTCTTAATCCTAGCTTTCCAATCCCTCCTTAAAAGGGAATGCCTATTGTTCTCAAGATCCACATCGTTCCTCATGCCACCTGACCAACAAGTAGAGCCACATCTCATTATGTTTTGAGAAGACAAGTATAAAGCATGATATGGGAGGAAATGCAAGGTGATGCCAATTTAAACTGGCAGGAACCTGAGGAATATACATGTGAATGGACTCTAAGAGTGTTAAGCTAAGGTGGGTAGAATTTGACATTGTATCAGGTTGAATTTACTACTAGGAGTGCATTTCCAGAGGTCCTGGATTTCATGTGCTAGTTCTAACAGCTGGAAGTGCCATAGTAGTTTGCTTGGTGTGCTTGAGAAACCAGGACTTCTTTAGTATAATATAAAGAAAGAAAACCAAATATTGAGAATATAGAAATATTGCAGTAAATTATCTGTGAGACTTCAACACCTACCAAAACCACTCTATCTCCCTTCATTAAGACATTGAGAAATATGTTGTTGATGGGAGTACTGGTATCTTTGAAAAGCTCAGTGGGACTATTCTTTGTAGGCCAAGATGAAGGTAGAATATGCCACTCTTGAGATATGCTCCCAGATTTTAAATGAGATCTTGGCCAAGTGATGGTGGTTAAACACCAGAAGGGATGTAGGCATAATTTCCAGAATGAGCAGGAGAAAACAGACATTGTGTTTGAATGTTTTGACCCTGTGATCTGACAATGGTTCATTCATTATAGTTTTCCTAGGAATGAAAAGATAAGCAGTTTGCTTCTAAAATACTACCTGATCTTTATAACAGAACTTCTCAAGCCCAGAAACCAGACTTAAAAGTTCAATGAAGGGTCAAAACCTCTCATCTAGTTTCCACAGTAAAGCTAGTTCATGAACTTCTAGCTTCTTAACTGAGGAAAATGTTGGGTCCCATTGAGAAAGGATCATCTTGCATTGCACAAATATGTACTGAACATCCTTCTCCAAGACTCTCCCTAAAGTAATTACTTTTTTCTAAAGTGACCACATATAGAGAAAGGGAAATACATTTTAGGGGTTTCTAGACATACGTGCTAAATTAACACTATTTCCTATTTCACAATACCACAGTGGTCCACTAGTCAAAGTGGGAACAAGCAGTGGTCAGTGATTCCTGGAGTTTTGCCTCAAGTTCTTCTTGCAGTGGGCCCAGGGGTCCATGACTGACCTTGTGGTGGCATCCTCAGTTTCTGAAAATGTAATTAAAATGGACTTGTTTAGATGTTGACAGAATCCTCACATTGGCTCCCAACATTCACACACTTATGGACAGGAAGAAAGTGGATAAAAGTTGGAATGTACCCTCTTTAAGAAAATTTTGTTATCACAAAATATCAATAGTTTACAAATAGCACATTCTATAGCATTCCCTAAATCAATTATGCTTTAAAATGTGAAACCTAGAAGTTACTTCCTGACACTAGAGCCAGTGAAACAGATGTTCTCATTACTGTACACTGAAAAACCTACCAACATTTCATCACTATATTGTCAATGACAGCTTCAGTGTGATCTCTTCTATTCATCTTTCAGGTATAGAAAATATCTCTGATTTTTTTTGTTATTCTGTTTGTGTTAGACTTTTGATATTTTAAGTTAATCTATTTTCTGGTAGCCCTTAGAAATTGGCTCACTGATTAAACTTTGAACATTGATTTTGCATTTTTCTTTTCTTTTTATTGAATTTATTGGAGTGAGGCTAATCAACAATATTATATGGTTTTTAGGTTCACAATTCCACAACACATCATCTGTATACTGTGTCTAGTGTTCACCACCCAAAACATATCCTTTCATTACCATTTATCCCTGCTATATCCTCCTCTACTACCCCCCAATTTCCACACAATATTGACTTTCTATTTCCAAACATAGGATGAAGCAAAAGTTGGTTTACAGTTGTTTGTACGGAAAATAATACAATAATTAAATAATATAAGAATAAACTGCATTTCATGTACTCACTTTTGCCCTACCTGGTATATTATTTCCAGTAGGACCATAGTTAAATTGATTTTGTTTCTTCACTTAAAGAATGAACAGATAATACATAACTATTTACTATCTTTTTCACATTTTTAATTGCCATGTAAGAATTTTGACCTAAAGAATTAAAGTATTTCTAGTACCAATATGTAAGGATTCAATAGGTATTCAGTAGAATTTCTTTGTGCATGCAAATATAAGGTAAAACTTGACACATTGGAAGTCATGTAGAACCAAACTCCTAGGGGAAAATGTACTACTTTGAGCTTTAAGGGTGATTTAAAAAATAATCCATTTTTACCCCCTCAGAAAGATAAAAGCAAATTAAGAAAAAACTGGCACATCTAAAGAATGGAATACTATGCTGCGATAAAAAAGGGACTCCTACCATTTGCAACAACACAGATGGAGCTGAAGAGCATTATGCTAAGTAAAATAAGTCCATCAGAGTCCAAATATCACATGATCTCACTCATTTGTAGATTATAATGAACAACATAAACTGATGAACAAAAATAGATCTAGAGACAGAGAAGCATCTATTAGATGCTCAAACCTGAGGGAAAGCAGGGAAAGGCAGGGGTAAGGGGGAGAGATTAACCAAAGGACTTGTATGTATGTATATTAGCATAACCAATGGATACAGACACCAGGGTGTGAAGGCATTGAGAGGCTGGGATGGAGGGGACAATGGAGGGATAAGGACACATCTGTAATACCTTAATTAATGAAGGGGGAAAAATTTGCATAAAATAAATAAATAAATAAATAAAAAGAAATAGCTAAACAAATTTTTTAAAAAGTTTTACATTGCTTAAAATACAGAATTTTTAGAAATATATATGCTACAGGATTAGGAGGAATAGGGTTTCCTATGCAGTGTTATCTGAAAGGGAAGTCACTTAATATGAAGACAGTTACATTAATAACTACTTTTTAAAATTTTTGTTAAGAACTAAAAAAATACATCTCTTCTGGTGGTTAACCACCATCACTTGGCCAAGATCTCATTCAAAATCTGGGAGCATATCTCAAAAGTGGCATATTCTACCTTCATCTTGGCCTACACAGACTAGTCCCACTGAGCTTTTCAAAGATACTGGCATTCCCATCATTCTATTATCTCAGTCCCTTTCAATCAAAAGAATTTGATTATTGAAGTAGGATAAGAGTATAAAATTAAAATGAAAATTAATAACTAGAGTTTATATTTCTTATTTTTATATATCATGTATTCCTTGAACAAATGAAAAAAAATCACTGTGAAAACATTTTTATAAGGAGAAAAGTTTCATTCTGAGAGCTGAAAAGTATGATAAAATCACAAATTACATTATTTTTCAAAACCTTTAAATGAAAGTCAATATTTCATTTATACTTTTAATTTTCTTTTCTTTCACATATGAATTTGGTGTATGTGAAATTGGGATTGGATTCAAAGAACATGACTGTGGCTATAGACACAGCACTTTAAGACTTCAGTAATTCCCAAATTTATCTGTATTATTTTAATCTCGGTAGATTAAAACTTTTAATTTTATTTGTTATTCCTCATGTTTTTTTCTTTGTTTGTTTGTTTTTTAATTCTCACCCAAGGATTTTTTTCTATTGATTTTTAGAGAGAATGGAAGGGAGCAGAGAAATTGGTTGCCTTGACTCGAATCGAATTGAGGACTCTTCAGTCAATGGGCCGATATTCTATCCATTGAGCCAAACCAGCTAGGGCAAATAAATAAAATTTCCAAATAATTATGATCTTTGTTGCTACTAATAACTAATATTCAGAATATTATATCTTATGAACACTATTTTACATTAGGATTGTATAAAACATTTTTGTATGTATCAATCTATGTATACTGAAGTACTGGGAGAGGCTATAATATTGCATTTGAAATTGAAACTTAGCAGAGTGAAGTAAATTGCATATGATTTCACAACAAGTAAGCAGAGGAACCACTTAGAAAGAATGCACACTTGCTAGTTACCTCTGTGGAATATTTTGAAAAATTGATTGTTCAGCTGACATATTCAAACTGTGAATTTAGTGCAAGAAAGGAATCTAATGAACAAAATAGATCCAGAGACATTGCAACAGGTAACAGATTGACAAATCTCAGAGGGAAGGCAAGAGGAGTGGCCAGATTATTATGATTTCTGAATGCATGATAATCTGGCCACTCAGTGTACACACACACACACACACATCTTCTAGCTAATAAAAGAGTAATATGCAAAGTAACCACCACTCCATTACACCCATCAGCCACGCCTACCAGCCAAACAGGAGCGAGTATGCAAATTAACCCAACCAAAATGGCTATAGCCGCAGAGGGAGCAGGATGGAGGCTTGGGTTTCCCCAGCAATGAAGGAAGCCAAGCTTTCCGCACACCCTGGAGCCAAGGCCTCCACTCCAGGCTACAAAGTTTCAATTATAGAAGTTAAATAAATCCCAACAAAAATAGTTGCTGCCATAGAGCGAGCAGAAGACTTGGCTCTGCTCCAGGCTATAAAGTTTCAATTTTAGAAGATAAATAAATCCCAGATATCAGGGCCTCCTCTTGGGTCACTTGGGTCTCTGGAGGGTGTGACCAGCCTGCAAAGTACCACAGGCCCTTAGCCCTGGCCACCCCATGCTACAAGGGAACCCAAACCCTGATCTGGGACACCTTTCAGGGCAAACCAGCTGGCCCCCATCCACCTATCAGGCCTCTATCCCATCTAATAAAAGAGTAATATGCAGATTGACCATCACTCCAACACACAAGATGACTGCCCCATGTGGTCAAAGATTCTGCCCTCCAAGTGGACATAAGATGGCCACCACAAGATGGCCAGCAAGGGAGGGCAGTTGGGAGGGACCAGGCCTGCAGGGGAGGCAATTAGGGGTGACCAGGCCCACAGGGGAGGGCAGTTAGGGGCAAACAGGCTGGCAGTGGAGTGGTTAGGGGGTGATAAGGCTGGCAGGAAGAAGCAGTTAGGGGCAATCTGGAAGGCAGGCAGGCAAGCAGTTGGGAGCTAGCAGTCCTGGATTATGAGAGGGATGTCTGATTGCCCAATTAGGCCCAATCCCATGGGCAGTCGGGCATCCCTCGAGGGTTCCCAAATTGAAGAAGGTGCAGGCTAGGCTGAGGGATACCTCCTCATGCATGAATTTCTAGTATGTGTGCATATATATATATATATATATATATATATATACATATACATATACATACACACACACACACACACACACACACACACACACTCACACATACACATATGCTAGAGCCTCAGTGCATGAAGTCCAGTGGGGTCTGGCTAATCTGGCCAGGGGGAGGGGATATGAGTAGTTGGCCAGTTTGCCTGCTGGTTGAACTCCTGGTTGAGGGGACAATTTGCATATTAGGTTTTAATATATAGGATATAGGATATACACTGAGTGCCCAGATTATTATGCATTCAGAGATCATAATAATTTGGCCACTCATTGTATATGCTATACGCATAGCCCATGTACACAGACACACAGACAATAGTGTGGTGAAGGCCTGGAGGGGTAGTATGGGGTAAAGGGAGTCAATGGGAAGAAAATGGGGACATTTGTAATACTTTCAATAATAAAGATAATTTTTTTTAAAAACGGGTGTCAATTTAGTGTAAGGAAAGTTTAAGGGTGCTCATGTTGACTAAATCAATGTTGATTATATAAATGCTGAATGTATGAGAATTAATAACTGCATATTTTCTTAAATAATTATAAGCTATTACTTTACAAACTATAAGCCTGAACATTAGCTCTGGCAGAATTTCACATAATAATTCAGCTCAAATTTCAGAATCCATTTGACTCAGTTACTTGTCCAGGCACTTGAATCTTCCAGAAAAACAAAGTCTGAGTTGAAATTATTAGTAAGGTTAATTTAAAGAAAAGTTTGGTTCAAGAAATGAAGATTTTTATCTTAAATATGTCATAATATATTTTAGGTTAGGAAGCATATTTGGAATATTTAATGTATATAAGAAATTTAAGTCATGACAGACAATTTGGCTAAAGGGACTGAGGCTACATTGTCTTTGGTGTGTGTGTGATGTCTATATGAATTAAAAATGTACTGTAAATGCTCAATAGTATATATATGTGAAATAAGTGTTAACATTTTAAATATTTTTATAATGTTAAACAGCTAATTTTTAAAAATCAATTTTACTTTAACTGTAGTTAAATTATTTTATAAATAAGCCAGAGAAAGTATCTAAACCAAATTTATATGCATTATCTAGTTAATGGTAGAAACTTGAATGTCTTTACTTAAAAACGCTTATAGGTTTATGCATGGTTTATTAAATACTCTGCTGTATGTATTATGATGTAATATAAACAATTCAAGTATTTTTTACTTGAATATGCTTTTCAAACCAAATACCTATACTCAAATCTCAGATATTTGTTTATACTGTCCATAATCTAGTCCCTAACTGCAATGGGTTCAAATGTTCTTTCTTGGCCTTTCATAATTTATATAATTTACATATGTGCTAGAGTGATGTTCAAACTCAACTAACTCTGTTGTACCTAACAATCTCCTTTTATAACATACATTTTGTAATGAACACTTTCATAAATAACATAACTCTCTATACTAATTACCAAACATATAAATATATATGTTAAACAGAAAACAATATATAACAAATTAATGGGTATTTTGTGGTGTAAGTTCTCAGGCACAGCTACATTGCAATATTACCACTCCCTGGTAATATATATGTTAATAAATATATATGTTAAATATAAATATGTTAAATATGTTAAATATAAATGGGAAGACATAATGAAGTCAAATTTTTAGACCTGTATGTAGATAGAATCACTGTAAATGGGACAACAGCTTTAAGAGCATCCCCTACTATAAGCAGCAAGAGTTCTCATTGATAGCATGATTTATCAGTGCGGATCACATTTTTGTAAAAAATTAAAGAGAATGACTATACAATTTTTTCTTCAATATACAAATGACCCTTGAACAACATGGATTTGAACTCTATGGATCCATTTATATATGGACTTTAAAAATTAAATTTAGTATTTATTGAACCTCCATATCTGTGGATTTCACATCTGTGATTGGGAATCAGTCAGTGGATGTGGAGGTCTAGCTATATGTATTGTTTTCCTATGCTACTTTATATAAGGGATTTGAACATTTGTGGCTTTTGGCATCTTTAGGAAATCCTTGAATTAATTCCATGTGGATACAGAGGGCTGACTGTAGATAAATTTGGAGGGGGGAGGGGGGAAGTTATGCTCAGATTTTCAATTATGTGGGGGTTGGCACCCCTAATTCCCATGTTGTTTAAGGGTCAATTATACATTATTGTACATTACAATAGCATTTCTGAAAAATTCAGTTATATTAAAAACTCTAAAAATAAACAGAAATCAAATATTGTGCTAACATAAAATCAAGTAACATTCCAGACTCAGATAATTATAAAGGGGGTTCTCATTTTTATGAATGACCAATAGAATATTCAGTGGTTGTACAGTGCAATATATGGGAAGATAATATTTTTATACAACTGTGCTGTAGATGGCAAGATAGTTAACATCTTGGCCCACCCATCAATCACCTGAAAGGTCCTCCACTGGTTGTAAAAGTCTAAAATACCTCCACACATTTTGGAAATAATCCCTAGGTTTTCAGATGGCATTGTTGAGAACCATCTTGGTTGTCTGTGTGACCCAAATTCACTGAAAAACTGCCTAGATCATGTTTTTGATTGAGCTGTGAAGTTCTAACAATGAATGTAATCAAGAGTTAGAAATAACCTTTCCTGTGTGTCTTACAGTTCATGATAATTTGCTGTTTCAAGAATAGAGCATAAAAGCAAAATTAAATTTATGGGTTTAAGTACCCTTATTAACTCCTACAAGTGAACCAAAAGTAAAGAGCATAATCAAAAATAGCTTCTAGTGAGGCAGTTTCTTTTATGTCTGAATCTCACTTTGAAATATGTTTAGAATCCTGTTTATCACTTGAAGCTCTTATTCCAGTCTCCTTGCTTAAAATGTTCAGTTGCATTTCATGGCACTTTTATGCTTAATTAAATTTTTGCAACAGAGAAAGCCTGCCCTAAGGCAAGGCATTTCTTTCAATCAATTTGATTTTGATAACAAAAAGAAAAAAAGAGTTTGCAAGATTTATTTTCTCCTTTTTAGAAAGCAAATACTACTAGTATTTGCCTATAAATAAGTAAAAGTTCTTTTCCTATGACTATTTTATTTTGCTTTTGTAACCTTTTTCTTTATTGATTATGGTATGACATATGTGTCTTAGGGGTATTTTTAAGGGGAAAAATAATGAGGTAGTTTGTAGCAATATGAACCCATTATGAGTTTGGAGGAAAAAAGAGCAGAATGTTTAATACTTTGAGATAGCATACCATCTAATCCTAGAACCCTATATCTAGTTGATGAAAAAATATAACTCATATTTGATTCAAAATTAGTTCACATTATTCAGCTTTCTGGTTCTTCTACCATTGGATTATGTTGCCAAGAGCAGAAATCTAATATGTCTAAAAATAAACGTAGGCTTAATGAAGTGATTCCTTTTTAAAAAAATATATTTTATTGATTCTTTACAGAGAGGAAGGGAGAGAGATAGAGAGTTAGAAACATCAATGAGAGAGAAACATCGATCTCAGCTGCCTCCTGCACCCCTCCCCCTCCCCCACTGGAAATATGCTCATAAACAAGGTACATGCCCTTGACTGGAATCGAACCTGGGACCCTTCAGTCTGCAGGCCGATACTCTATCCACTGAGCAATACCAGCTAGGGCATGAAGGGATTCTTATCTCTCTATGTAATGTTATTTGCCAGAAGAAGTCAATATCTTTTCCTATTTTTAGCTCCTTCTATATTTTCATGGCAATTGGCAATTATCAATCTGCAGAGTAAGAGGAAAAGCCATAGACAAGCAGGGCACTCCCTCTACAATCATTCTAGATCCTAGACTACTTTTCATTTTCCCGTATTCCAGTCCCCAAACCTATCACAGCTGACCTTGCCAAGTCCCCAAAATAATCAATTAACTGAGCCTCTTCTCACCAGGCCAGGTGTTTAGTTGTACAGCCAGAAAAAGAGAAGTCATTCGTTTTTTGTTTTTGTTTTCTTTTATGATTTTTACTTCTTAGTTTTTTTTTAATTTCATTGTTTAAATTATTACAAACGGTAGTACACATGAATAGTAGTGTATATGTCTCCTTTTTTCCCGACTGACCTTCCTCTGGCTGCCCTTACCGGAGCCCTCCCTCCCACCCCCCACCCCCCACACATACCCTCTCCTTGCCCCTCCAGTGTCTTGTGTCCATTGGTGTGCTTATATGCATGCATACAAGTCCTTTGGTTGATCTCTTACCTTCCCCGTCCCAACCCTCCCCATCCTTCCTACTGTAATTTGACAGTCTGTTTGATGCTTCTTTGCTTCCGTATCTATTTCTGTTCATCAGTTTATAATATTCTTTATATTCCACAAATGAGTGAGATCATGTGGTATTTTTCTTTCACTGACTGGCTTATTTCACTTATCATAATGTTCTCCAGTTCCATCCATGCTATTGCAAATGGTAAGAATTCCTTCTTTTTTACAGCAGTATAGTTTTCCATTGTGTAGATGTACCACAGCTTTCTAATACACTCATCTACTGATGGACATTTAGGTTGTTTCCAAATCTTAGGTATTGTAAACTTTGCTGCTATGAAC
The DNA here is from genome assembly GCA_011751065.1 of Lasiurus cinereus. Lineage (NCBI taxonomy): Eukaryota > Metazoa > Chordata > Mammalia > Chiroptera > Vespertilionidae > Lasiurus > Lasiurus cinereus. The sequence continues at coordinate 4,268,714 of JAAGEH010000208.1, read as the reverse complement.
ATTTCCTTGGGATGTATCCCTAGAAGTGGTATTACTGGGTCAAATGGCAGTTTTAATTTTAATTAAGAGAAGTCATTCTAAACACCTCTATCCCCTGTCCCCTGACCCTCTGAGAGTCAATTCATAGAGTACAAGCAATGTTACTATTAAAAAGCTAAGATCCACTCACAGCTGCCCATCTCTTGCAACAACAGTCTTTTATAAGCTACCATCACTTTTTGCTTGACATATTACAATAGCCACCAAGTTGGTCTATTTGTATCTACTTTGCTGCTCCCTCCCCTCTCCACAGTATTTTCAAAATGAATATTGAAAATATAAACTCACTGCTTAAAATGCTTCAGAATCTTACAGTTGCTGACAATGAGAGGCCTCAGATGCACTATAAAGCTCTGTGTCAGTGACCTTTATCTGCCTTTGTTGTCTCACCGCATTCCTTGCTACTTTTGCTTGCATCACAATGTCTCATTTCAGTTCCAGACATGCCTCCACCAGAGCTTTGAATGTGTCATTCTTCTGTCTGGGTTTTCCTCCTTGCCTGAGGAGATGGTATAATGAGAACAGAGAGAACTGGAACATTGGAATTGTCATCTGGATTCATATGCCAGGTGCACCATGTACTAGCTGTATAACCTTAAAGCCTCAGAGAACTGCAGTTTCAGTATCTGTAATATGTAAATAACAAAATCTATATCATAGAATTATTCTGCAAATGAAAATATTTTATACCTGTAAAACATTAGAAAATATCTGGCAAAAGTAAGCCCTCAATACTGTCAGATGTCATCTCTCTTCTCTTCACCTAATTAACCCTTACTAATCCTCCAGACCTTGGCTTCTGTATTGCTTCTTAATGAGAGAATTCCTGATCTCCCTGACCTGCCCAGAACAAACTCCTTGTGAGTCCCTTCACACTGTGTATCTCTCCTCCACAGTTTCTTGTTACAGTTGTAGTTTCAAATTTATTTGTGTTAACATCTAATTAGTGCCTAAATCTCCACTAGATATAAACTCCTCAACTGTATAAAAATAATTTTAGTTCTGTACAAAATTATATCTCAATACCTAATCTAGTGCTCAGAACCTACTAGTAATCACTAAATATTTGCTGAATAAATAAATGTTCTATCTTTTTCTTTGGTTGCATTCCCCTCTCATCACTGGCTTTCAATTTATCAAGGTCCTTTTGACTTCCATTTTATTTAGTGGTCTTACCCACGTTTCCCAGTTGGGATTAATCTCTGTTCTCCCATAGCTAGATTCCTTTTTTAGAATAATAATCATTGCTTGCCTTACATCAGGATACATTTGGTCTTCCTTCAATTGTCATTAGAGTCAGGTTTCTAAAACTTAAACCTGATGCATTAAAATCTGATGTAGTCAAGCCTTCAGATGACTTCTCAAAGGATAAATTCAATCTCCTTTGCCTGATAAACATACAATTCACAACCTGATCCAGGCCTCATATTATGTTATACCACCTCAAACCCCTCCCCATGTCAGATTTAGATGGGAGTATTTTATGTGGAATAGAGGGTCCCTGCTACTTTCATGGATAAAAATGACTATCACTTCTCATAGTCAGGAAAAACAAATAAGAAATAACCCCCCCAAAAAATTTTAAAGGGTCCCCTTGTCTAGTTCTTGTCTCAAAAAATAAGTGATCTTTCCCATAAGATGCTGACTCACAAACAAACAATATGATCTCTGAAAATTATATATTTGTGTGTATATGTGTGCATGTACCACAATGTTTATGGATTGAAAATCATGTGAGAAAATTGCTGTTTTCCAACATGAACAGTCCTTCATCCATTCTTGTTTTTGGATCTGTGGCTTTGCAGCTCCACCCACTGAAAATGAATCTACTTCCTCACACTATTGATGTTAGGAATGGCCACATGTCCTGTTTTGACAAGTGGGTTGAAAGAGATAGTTTGCCAGTTTAGACTCCAGTCCTTGAGCTTCTGGCATCACCGGATTAGAACATCCCCAGACTTGAGCCCATATTGAAGACTGGAGCCCCCAGCCAAATCCAAACTGACTAGCTTAAATGCTTGTTAACCATTCAGGTTTGTAGTAGTTTGTTACACAGCAAATTGACAAGAGCTGACTAATAAGCATGATCACCTTGGTGAGCGCATGGGGATTTCTTTTCTTTAAATGCTGTATTTGTAAGTTTGTGAATTGGTCCTTTTGGAGGCTGGTCTTGCAATTTTAAACTTTTTTTCCCATTTTTTAAGTTCTTTATCCATGAGTCATCCTTGACAAGAACAATTCACAAGACTCCATTCAAAAAACAGTTTTATTCACTAAGGGGAGTGATTTATTCCGGACCTAAGTTTGTCTGTCTATTATTCTCTTCTTGAAATGAGTTCTTTCCCAGGAGTTTTTTTCTGAACTCCTAGTCTAAATAGAGGTCTGGCAGGCTGTTGTCCCTGAATTAAAATTAAAATTCTTCTTCCATCAATCTGCTCTCCTGATACAGATGACATTTGTTGCCCAATTTCTGGCCTTTGTTTACAAATAACTTTATGTGACAAGTTTATTTGCCAAAAATGTTGACAATATTTCAGTTCTATGTACTCATAGAATCATGTCACTTATCCATTAAGGGCTGAAATCTATTTCCCAACTTCTTGAACCTGAACAGAACTTTGTGAGTCCCTTAATAAATACAATGAAACATCATGTCCAACTTCTATAAGAGGGAATACACTTTCTTCATGGATCTATCTCTTGGAACCCAGCTACCATCTTCTGAGAAAACTCAGGCCACATGTTTTTCAGCCAATAATACCAGTTAAGGGACCAGACGACAGCCAGCATCAACCATCATATATGTGAGTGAACGAGTCTTAGATGATTCCAGCCCCAAAGTCTGCTTTGATCAACTCAATTAGCAGAGTTTCAGCTCTTCCAGAATCTTAAAAGTTCATAAGAGGCCCTAAAAATGTTTAGTCACATAATAAGTCTAGATGGTCTCAGCAACACCTACTCTCTCATCTTTGAAACAGCAACTAATATGAGAATGGTGGAAAGAACGTACATCCCAAGGACAGGGAATGGAGTGAGAAGCCTCTAATTAATTGCCTGGGTCCAACTTGACAGGCAACCAGCAGTCTTGATAACCTTCAATACCTCCTCTATCATAGTCAGATCCCTTTATACCTTAACTAGAGGCCCAGTGCATAAATTCATGCCTGGGTGGGGTCCGGTCAGTTGGCCCACCTCCATTGGGCTTGTTGGCTAGCCGCAGTGTGTGTCATAGTGACTGGTTGCTTGACTTTTACATATATATAGATTTTTGTCTGTCTACTGTCCTGGCTCTACCGCCATCTAGGCTCAGAGTTTTACAGCCCAGAGCTGATAACTGTTGACCTTAAACAGATAGTCAGATATTTCTCCAGCTAAATGGGTTTATTTGGGAACAACAAAGAATTCCAATCCAGGTTATACTGTCTAATACAAGTCCAGAAAAACAAAAGAGGAAAAGCTCTTTCATGGAGTTGGAAGGGGCTGTTGTAAATAAGGAGTCCATTGGAGGAAATGGACAGTATAGAAGTTTCTCTTTGGCTGAGTTGTTACTAGGAGAAAAGGAGTATTTCCTTCCTCCTGCTGAGATTGTAAAGTAGTATCACTATGTATCAGAGATATAAGGTATATTTCTCTTATTGGGGTCAGTGATGTGCGTTGAGTGACACTTGCATGAGAGTTCTCTCTTCTGGCTTCCCAAATCCATTTAAAATGAGGTTTGTTTATTAATTTTCATATAACTACCACTTTTCCATATGATCACTAAGTTTATCTGATTTTTTTATACACCTTAAGGATAGTTTTATTTGCTCCTGCAGTTTGGGGGCGGGTTGGGGAGGGAAACAAGTAACTTCTTGACTGATGCTCATAGTTAGCACACTACAGGAAATCTAAAATGTTCACTAAAATAATTAATTAATGCTCCGGGGTAAGGAGATTAAAAGTAAAAAAATAAAATTTAAAGTCTATGGAGGCTAGCAGAGACAGATTCACTAATCTGTACAGGTGGGAGGAATCTTTCTGGCAATCTGCTACCTTGTTTTGCAGATAAAGAAAGAGGCTACTAAATGTGGCTGAAGCCATGCAGTCTCCAAGTCAGAGCACATGCAATCTGGCTCAATGTGTGTCTGCTGAGGGCAGCTGCCCTAGTGTGCCCACCTCAGGGTGGTCAATATCCTTGTTTGCTCCATTAACAATATGGGATCCAAGGTGCAGGGTAACCTGTCTGCTTACAAACATAGAGGCTTTGAAAGGTGTCTTCTGGAGCACAGAAATGCATCTGGGGCTGCATGGGAGACCTTAAACTAGCTCCCGTGTGGCAGCACTGCTTATAGGACTTTGGAAAGAAAGTTACTGAGTCAAAAACCCAGAGGAAGTTTTCAGTTCAAGGTTGAAGAAACTTTCAGCCCGAAGTTAAGGGGCTGGAACCTATTAATGTTCTAATAATCCAGAGGGTGCTCATCCCTGCAGTACTGATGAATGCTTAAGAAAGTGTTAAAACAAAGAATTCTCTTATTTAAAGCTCTTGTTTTAAATTCATTCTCAGTGGTGGGTAATATTTCTTTAAGTGGGAGAGTGATTGACACACAATTGTGGATGCCTGATGATGGTTTCTGGCTTGCACCTACCTACCTATCAAAGTACAAACAGTGTTATATGAAAAAGCTGAAAAGTAGGGAGAAAAAAATAAGTATTTAAAGTCACTTGAATCCTAAGTTGACCAAAGTACTCATTAATATGTCCAGATACTGGGCACCAAATAACTAGTTTCCAAAATAAATACAGTAATTCACCAGCTTTATTTACAACAAGGACCAGTCTTGGGAATTGGCAGGGCCTGTGGCTGGATAAACTGCTTTCTTTGGTTTTGTCTCTAACACTATGCCATATGAAGACAGACATTTAATATATGCTTGTGTTCAGCCTGGGGATGTGTTTCACTTTTTATGAGAGCTAAAGTAACATCAGTGAGAATTAACACAGCCAAAGTCTTCATTATATGAAGACCTGCAGAAACATCATAAGAACTTGTCTTCCTAATCTTAAAAAACAACAACAAAAAACAACTGAAGACTGTTAATGATCAGATGAAAAGTACCAGGACATTTTTCCACATTTTATTAGGAATACAATTTTTCAAAAAAGGAATGTGAATGTATAATAAACATCTATAAAATGCTTAATGAAAGTAATAATACAAATTAAAATTAAAAGAATAATAACCAAATCGCCACAGATTAAAAAGAAAATAAACCTAATGCTGAAAGGTTCAGGAAGTAGTGACGTGGACAGCTCTCTTTTGATGATAGAAGTGTAAATTAATGTAATCTTTCTAAGGGGAAAAAGGAATATGTATTAAGAACTTCAAATTGCTTATAGCCTTTAGTGATTCTATATATCTTGCCTGAATGAATAATTTTAAATACAAGCAAAGCTTTATGCAAAAAGTTGTTCAGCTAGCATATTTTGATATTTAAAAGTAAAAAACAACTTAGTATGTTAGGATTTAAAGAGTAAATAATAATGCATCTATAAAACATGTAAAACATTATATATATATGAAAAGGTTTTAAATACTAGAAAGAAAAATTTTAAAGTATCTGGATGATAAAATTTACTAAGTTCTATAGCATGCACAATGAAGTAATATCTTGAAAATGGGTGCTTTTTTTAATAAATAAAAGATAATCACTAAAAACACCTTGCAAGTTTACTTTTATCCATTAGAGTTTTATCTCATAAGATGACCTCTGATTTTAGTATTTTAAGAATTGAACATGTTAGTCTCTCATTCCACAGTAGTTTAATCAATACCTAGACCCCAATAAAGGTAATAAGGAAATTTGATTCTGAACCCAGTATTTGTTAAGAGTACTTTCTCTCCTTCTCTCTGATAAACTAAGCCAGACAGCCCAAAGTTAAAATCCCTGGACAGTCATTTTTCTTTACTAGCCTCAATTGGGCTTCTTTTCCTTATTTAATGCCAGGCCTTCCCAGTCGTTGGCTTCATTGGCTACACTGAAAATATTACTTTCAGTCCTGTGAATCTTTACACCCAATACAGCTTATTACACTAAATGGTCTTGTGATTAGACAAGGACCAGTTCCAGAGTGCGTCTGCCTCGGGCCAGTTGGTGGTGTGGGTTCTTAACTTCATGCAGGAAGGACTTCAAAAGAAGAGACCAAGTGATTTGTAAGTACATTTATTAAAGTTGGAGACAGAGAAATACAGGAAGGACTAAGAGTGGAAGAAGCAACGGAAGAGACTAGGCAGTTATCTGTTTTGGCTCCCTAGAAACGTTATAGGAAAGTAGGGAGGGTGGTAGGGCTAATGTTAGCGCACTGGGAAGGAAAAGCCACAGTGCCAGAAATGAGCCAAGGCAAGGCTGCTTTTAACTTACTGAAAATTCAGAGAAAAGGAAGCCTTGGTGAAAAATATTCAGGGGGTAAGCCCAGCATGAGCTATTGCCGCCCACTGCTCCATTGGTTGCAAGTCTCTTTGGGATACTTAGAGTTCAGGAGAAAGAAAGTAAAAAGCTCAAAATGGGTATGGGCATGAGCATACTCTAGAGTAGAGCCTAAGACCATTTTCCTGCTTCACTGCTTTACTTTTACCTTGGGTCTGTCTGGCTTTCATCTGTTTTTGTTATTTCCCCCCTGACTTCATTTGCCCTTGGGTTTGACTGGCACAAATGACATTAATTGAATCTCTGTTCTCTATCTCCCTGACCAGGGTGATTTAAGCTATGAATTCTCTGGTTAGGGAGGAGAGGTATAAACCATTTGCTCTCAAGAGTCCTTGGTTAAGCAAGATAAAGTCTTGGCAATTCACTAGCTGGCTATAAGTTGTTCAAATAGTTTGGTTTTGTTAAATTATGTTGTTTCAATTTCTCTATTCCACTTGCCCAGGAATTTTCCTAGTTTCTTACTATCATGATTTAAAAAGACACTGGTTTTATGAATTTTTAGCACAACCATTCAAAACAAATTCCCCCAAAGCACCAATACATTATAAAACCATAGAAGGCTGAGAGCACTCGACAAAAATATATTGCATTGTGCAACAAAATAATCTACTTTCTTCGACAAGACTATCATTATTTTCGATGGTGTGGAAGAAAACTCAACACTATCTTAAGAGTTAAGTACCTTCGCTCCTATTTCTGTCAGTGTCATTTGTCACAAAATAGACGCTTGCTTCAAGATTATTGAAGATTTTCAGAATATATTGTTTACTTGCCTTTCTGATCACTAGTTTATACTCCCCCTATTAATTTCCTGAATGTTTTTGAAGTTATCATTTTTTCTTTGCAAACCCTAGTCATATTCATACAAGATGTTTTTCTGAGGAAAGTAAAGAAACTGCAAACAAGAAAGTGTTTCTGTTATTGATTCTAAAAAACACGTGAGCAACCAAAGACTAACTGAAGCAGAAGAGAAACCATAGAGTAAAAATGTCCCCAGGCTCTTTGAAAAATGAATTACTCATAGGAGCAACAGATTTTTGAATAAACAGTAAGGATCTGGAGGAAAGTAAACTAGAATAAAAATAAAATGTTTTAAGAAGATGGAAGGGACAAGAGTATAATTAAAAAGAGCATGCAAACAAAAAGGAAGAAATATTCAGGTAAAAAGATGGCTTGAATTAAATGGAACAAGCAACTGAGGCACTTTAGAGATCACCCTTACCAATGTTACATCATTTGGTAAAATGTGTTTTCTTGCTTTAATTGGCAACATTCCACAGAACAGGAGAGCTGAGAGAGTAAACAAGCCACAGAACAGAACAAGAGAGCAATAGAGGAGTCCTGTGAATTCCCTCTACCACTCTTCCATGCTTTATAAAACATCTGACTGAGGAAGCCATATCTCTATGTAATCCCCATGTTATCTCTTGCCTTACATAACGCTGTCTGAAAATCGATTTGTGCCATTAAATAAACTTTAGGGCTGTGACTGTATTCATGGACTTCTTTCTGAAAAATCACAATGAGATTGACCCAATGAGACAGTTAGATGGAGGCAATCATATCTAGACACACAGAAAAGAGGGAGTATATGTGAATCATTGCCCATGGCTTCAATTTTTCCTAAAGTAAAGTATGCAAAATTTGGAAATGTCTATTTGTAATATTAATTAAACAAACATGTAAGCATCTATCATAGCCTATGCCAGGAATATAAAGCAATGCAAAAAGAAGATTTGACTTTGGATGGAAGGCACATGATGCAATATACAGATGATGTATCATACAAGTGTACACTTGAAAACTATATAATTTTACTAACCAACTAGAGGCCTGGTGCATGAAAATTCATGCACTGGAGGAAGGGTCCCTCAGCCTGGCCTGCCCCCTCTCACAGTAGAAGGTAACCCAGCAATCAGGGGAAGGTGACACCTCATCACACCTCTTCTGCTGCCACCGCCAGCAATGTAAACCTTGGCCAGCCCTGGTTACCTGAGCCTCAGGCGGCCCTGCATAGCTGGGCAGCCACCATCTGAGGATTGCCTGTGCATTGGGCTGGCCCTGGGTGACTCAGGGGCTAAGGGGACTGGGTCACTCTGGAGGCAGGAATGCAGAGCAGCCACACCCACCTGGGGGCAGTCTCAGCCATGCCACATGCCTGCTGCCCTGGCGGGGCTGAGGGGACAGAGCACTGCCTTCTTGTGGCTATGGGCGCCACCATCTTTGAGGGTAAGGGAGTCGATTAGTATAGTCCCTCCTTATTGACTGTGAGTACCGCCATCTTTGTGAAGGTGTGATGGTCAATTAACATATTCTCTCTTTATTAGATAGGATGTCACCACAATACATTTAATAAAAATAAAAAATAAAATGCTCTGTTTTCAAGTAATTTAGAATTTAATAGGGAAAATCAACTAAAACACTAGAGAATAATCAGTATTATGAAAGAGTAAAACATAAAAAACCTCTAATGTTTAAAAAAGGGGAGATTACTATTAACATCTTAAATTGGATATTGTTTGAGTTGTCGGGGGATGGTTTTAAGAGAAAAGAATAAAATATAGTGTTTGAAAAAAAAGGCATTTGAGCAGAGAAACACATGAGTAAAGGTCAAGTTGAGGAATTATTGGTACAGGAAGAACATCTAATCCAATCTGACCAAAGCACAGGGTATATGAAGGAATATGGCTTACTTCTTTCAGCTTGCTTTTATTATTTATTATTTATTATTAATGTATTACATGTGTACATACCTTCCCATTGCCCCCCACCACCCCACTCCCATACATGCCCTCATTCCCCAGTGTCTTGCATCCATTAGTTATGCTTATATGCATGCATACAAATTGTTCCGTTGATCTATCTACCCCACCTCTCCCTAAACTTCCTGCTGTAATTTGACAGTATTTGATGCTTTACTGCCTCTGTATCTATCTTTCTGTTCATCAGTTTATAATGTTCTTTATTATCCATAAATGATTGAGATCATGTATTTTTCTTTCATTGACTGGTTTATTTCACTTAGCATAATGGTCTCCAGTTTCATCCAGATTGTTGCAAATGGTAAGAATTCCTACCTTTGTATGGCATCATAGTGTTCCACTGTGTAGATGTACCATAGTTTTCTTATCTATGGACCCCTAGTCTGTTTCCAAATCTTAGCTATTATAAATTGTGGTGCTATGAACAGAGGGGTGCATATATCCTTTCTGATTGATGTTTCTAGTTTCTTAGGATATATTCTTCAGAGTGGGATTACTGGGTTAAATGGGAGTTTCATTTTTAGTTTTTTGAGGAAACTCCATACTGTTCTCCATAGTGGCTGCACTAGTCTGCATAACCACCAGCAGTGCACAAGGGTTCCTTTTTCTCCGAATCCTCACTAACACTTGTCCTTTGTTGATTTGTTGATGATAGCCATTCTGATAGGTGTGAGATGGTATTACATTGTCATTTTGATTTGCATCTCTCCAATGATTAGTGACTTTGAGCATGTTTTCATGTGTCTCTTGCCCTTCCTTCTGTCTTCTTTTGGTCTGTTGCACATTATTTTTATAGGGTCATTTATCTTCCTTTTCTTAAGTTATATAAGTTGCCTGTAGATGTTGTAGATTAAAACTTTATCAGTGATAATATTTACAAATATGTTTCTTCCATACAGTGGGCTTTCATGTTGTTTTGTTGATGGTTTCTTTTACTGTGAAAAAGCTTTTTATTTTGATGCAGTCCCATTTGTTTATTTTCTCTTTAGCTTCCATTACCCCAGGAGCAGTATCAGTGAAAAAGTTCCTGCGGCAAATGTCGGAGATTTTGCTGCCTGTGGATTCCTGTAGTATTTTTATGATTTCCCATCTCATGTTTAAGTCCTGTATCCATTTTGAGTTTATTTTTGTGTAGGATGTAAGTTGGTGGTCTAGTTTCATATTTTTGCATGTATCTGTCCAATTTTCCCAAAACTATTTGTTGAAGAGACTGTTTTGACTCGATTGTATGTTCATGCCTCTTTTGTCAAATATTAATTGAACATAGTGGTTTGGGTGGATACCCGGATTCTCTATTCTATTCCATTGATCTATATGTCTGTTCTTGTGCCAGTACCAGGCTGTTTTAAGAACAGTGGATTTGGAATACAGCTTGATATCTGGTATTGAGATCCCACCTATTTTTTCTTCTTTCTCAGGATTGTTGTGGCTTTCCAGGGTCTTTTTTTATTCCAGATGAATTTTTGGAGAGTTCTTTCTAGGTCTGTGAAATATGTTGTTGGTATTTTAATGGGGAGTGCATTGAATTTATAGATTGCTTTGGGTAGTATGGATACTTTAATTATGTTGATTCTCCCAATCCATGAGCATGTATGCTCTTCCATCTGTTTATATCTTCCTCTATCTCTTTTTTCAGTGTCCTGTAGTTTTCTGCATATAGGTCTTTTACCTCCTTAGTTAAGTTTATTCTTAGGTATCTTAAATTTTTTTGGTGCAACGGTAAATTAGGTTTCTTTTTTAGTCTTTCTTTCTGTAAGTTCACTATTGGTGTGTAGAAATGCCATAGATTTCTTGGCATTAATTTTGTATCTGCTACATTGCCAAATTCATTTATTAAGTCTATTAGTTTTTGGATGGAGTCTTTCAGATTTTATATACAATATCATGTCATCTGCAAATAAGGACAGCTTTACTTCTTTTCTAATTCAAATGCCTTCTATTTTTTCTTCTTGTCTAATTACAATGGCTAATACTTTCAGTACTATGTTGAACAGGAGTGGTGAGAGTGGGCATCCCTGTCTTGTTCCTGTTCTTAGAGGAAATGGTTTTAGTCTTTGCCCATTGAGTATGATGTTAGCTGTGGGTTTATCATATATGGCTTTTATGATGTTGAGGTATGATCCCTTTATTTCCACCTTGGTGAGAGTTTTTATCTAAAAAGGATGTTGGATTTTGTCAAATGATTTTTCTGCATCAATTGATATGACTATGTGATTCTCATCTCTCAATTTGTTTATGTGATGTATCACGTTTATTGATTTGCAAATATTGTACCATCCTTGCATTCCTGGGATAAATCCTACTTGGTGTATGATCTTTCTGATGTACTGCTGGATCCGATTTGCAAGAATTTTGTTGAGGATTTTGGGATCTATGTTTATGACGGATATTGGCCTGTAATTCTCTTTCATTGTGTTGTCTTTATCTGGTTTTTTATTAGGGTGATGCTGGCTTCATAGAAGGTGTTTGGAAGTGTTCCTTCTTCTTGAATTTTTTAGAATAGTCTGAGGAGGATATATTTTAATTGTTCCTTGAATGTTTGGTAAAACTCTCCAGTGTAGCCATCTGGTCCCAGGCTTTTATTTGCTGGGAGCTTTTTGATGACTGCTTCAATTTTTTCCATAGTTATTGGCCTATTGAGATGTTTAGATTCTTCCAGATTGAGTTTTGGAAGGTTGTATTTTTCTAGGAATATGACCATTTCCTCCAGGTTGTCCAGTTTGTTGGAATAGGGTTGTTCATAGTATTTTTTAAGAATCCTTTGTATTTCGGTGGGGTCTGATGTTATTTCTTCTCTTTTACTTCTTATTTTGTTTATTTAAATTCTCTCTCTTTGCTTCTTGATGAGTTTGGCTAGGGATTCATCAATCTTGTTTATCCTGTCAAAGAACCAGCTCTTGATTTTGTTGATCTTTTGAATTGTTTATTTGGTTAATTTGTCATTTATTTCTGTTCTGATCTTTACTATTTCCTTTCTTTAGATACAATGGGCTTTTTTGTTGTTCTCTTATTACTCTTTGAGTTGTAGAGTTAGGTAATTTATTACCATTGTGTCTGATTTTTACAGTAGTCTTGTAGAGCCATGAACTTCCCTCTCAAAACTGCTTCACTGGGTCCCATAGATTTTGTATTGTTGCATTTTCATTGTCATTTGTTACCATGATGTTTTTTATTTCTTCTTTGATCTCTCTGGTTACCCAGTCATTGTTTAATAGCATGCTATTTAGTCTCCATGTGTTTGATTTCTTTGTATTGTTTTTATGGTAGTTGATTTCCAGTTTTATGCCACTATGATCTGAGAAGATGCTTGATATGATTTCTATCTCCTTGAATTTCAAAAGGTTTTTGCCTATGACCCAACATATGGTCTATCTTTGAAAATGACCCATATGAACTTGAGACAAATGTATATTCTGTGGCTTTTGGATGAAATGTTCTGAAGATGTCAATTAATTCCATCTGGTCTAGTGAGTCATTTAGGATTGATGTTTCTTTGCTGTTTTTTTTTTTTTTAGAGGATTTGTCCAATGGTTTTAGTGAGGTATTAAAGTCTCTTACTATGATTGTATTGCTGTCAATCTCTCCCTTGATATCCTCCAGGAGGTATTTTTGGTTTTTTTTTTTTTATGTATTTAGGTGCTCCTGTATTGGGTGCATATTTGTTTACCAGAGTTATTTCTTCTTGTTGGATTGTTCCCTTTAGAATTATGAAGTGGCCTTCTTTATCTCTTGTTATGTCCTTTACTTTGAGATCTAATTTGTCAGATGTAAGTATTACTACCTCGGCTTTTTTTTTTCTTCATTTCCATTTGCCTGAAAAAGCGTTTTCCATTTCTACACCCTCAGTCTATGTGCATCTTTTTTTCTGAGGTGAGTTTTTTTGTAGACAGCAGATATATGAGTCATGTTTTCTTCTCACTCAGTAACCCTATGTCTTTTGATTGGATCATTAAATCCACTTACATTTAAAGTTATTATTGATAGGTACTTATTTGTCACCATTTTTTTCTTTATCCCTGTTTTTCTTCTTGGCTTCCTATTTCTTTTTTTTTACAGCAGACCTTTTAGCATTTCCTTTTTTAAAAAATAAAGCTTTATTGTTCAGTTTATTACAGGTGTTCTTCTTTTTTTTCGCCCATAGCTCCCTACTCCCCTCCACCTGATTCTCCACTCCCCAACCCATGCCCTTACCCTCCACCACTGTCCTCATCCATAGGTATAAGATTTTTGTCCAATCTCTTCCTGCACCCTTCACTTCCCCTTTCCTCTGAGAATTTTTAGTCCATTCCCTTTCTATGTCCCTAATTCTATTACATTCATCAGTTTATTCTGTTCATTGGATTTTTTATTCATTTGATTTTTAGATTCACTTGTTGATAGGTATGTATTTCTTATCACTTTGTTGTTCATACTTTTTATCTTTACCTTTTTCTTCTTTCTCTTCTTAAAGAAAACCCTTCAGCATTTCATATAATTCTGGTTTGGTGATGATGAACTCCTTTAACTTTTTCTTATTTGTGAAGGTCTTTATCTGACCTTCAATTCTGAATGATAGCTTTGCTGGGTAGAGCACTCTTGGTTGTAGGTTCTTGCTGTTCATCATGTTGAATACTTTCTGCCACTCCCTTCTGGCCTGCATAATTTCTGTTGAGAAATCAACTGACAGTCATATAGGTACTCCCTTTTAGGTAACTAATTGTTTTTCTCTTGCTGCTTTCAAGATTCTCTTTTTGTCTTTTGCCCTTGGCATTTTAATTATGTGTCTTGGTGTGGTCCTCTTTGGATTCCTCTTGTTTGATGTTCTGTGAGCTTCCTGAACTTGTAAGTCTATTTCTTTCACTAGGTGGGGGAAGTTTTCAGTCATTATTTTTTCAAATAGGTTTTTAGTATCTGACTCTCTCTCTTCTTCTGGCACCCCCCTAATCTTGATGTTGGTACGCTTGAAGTTGTCCCAGAGGCTCCTTACAATATATTCACATTTTTGGAATCTTTTTTCTTTTTGTTCTTCTGGTTGGGTGTTTTTGCTTCCTCATATTTCAGATCTTTGATTTGATTCTTGGGATCTTCTAGTCTGCTGTTGGATTTCTGTATATTATTCTTTATTTCAAACAGTGCATTTCTGACGGGTCCTTTTCCATTTTTTTGGCATTCTCATTAAGATCCTTGAAGGTCTCACTAAGTTTCTCAGAGGTCTCACTAAGTTTCTCAGCCATTTTAGAAGATTCTTGAGTAACCTTAGAAATGTGGTTTTGAACTCTATGTCCAGTCATATGCTTTCCTCCATTTCTTTCATTGGTGACATGTTCTTGGTCTCTGCATTTTGGCTGCTTCCCAGTGTTAATGGAGTGGTTTTGTGTGCTAGTTGTCCTTAGGGCCCAGTTTTTCTGCCTCCCCAATCACCTGAGGTGGACACTCTTGGTGCACCCCTTTGTGGGCTGGGTTCACAGTCTTGTAGTTAAGCCTTGATTGTTATTGGTACACTGGGAGGAATTTACCTACAGGCCAATTGACTGTGAGGATTAGCTGTCTATGAATGGAATAACTGCTGTGCTGGAGATACCACTATGGGGCAGGACTTGCTTCAGTGGTGCTTTGGTGCTCACCAAGCCTGCCTCTTGAGTGTGTCACTTATGTATGTGAGAAGTTGAAATCTGGTATCATCTCACACTGACCTCTACCTCTAGGTACACTGGTTCCTGGATCTCCAAGGTGGTGCAAGTCAGCTAGTATCTGATGCCACACAGCAGGAGCTATAGGGAGATATGCCAATTTCTCCTCTTTGCTTGAAGTTGGGAAGTTTTGGAGTTGATTTTTTCTCTTTGCTTAGAGTTTGGAAATTTTGTAGTTGTCTGACCCAGTTGCAATTTGTTAGGTTAAGCTGCCACAGGCAAAGGCCATTCATATGCAAAAGCCACCACACAGCTAGGTGGGTTTGTAAATTGGGCAGCCAGGGTCTCAGGGAGTCACTAGGCTAGGGCGTGGCAAACAGCAAGGGCTGTCAGTCAGCCCTCTCTGCTGTGTTTTGTTCAGTGTCCTGTGCCCCACATCCCAGTGCAGTAAAACAATGATTCCAGTGTGCAGCTCTGGGAGAGAGCCACCCTCCCTTTCTGACCCTATGGCAGACAGTCCAGTTTCTCCCTGTATGAGTTTGGATCCCCAGAATCTCACCAGAAACTGGAGTTCAGAGAGTTGGAAACTTGTAACTCCCTCCCAATGGAAAAACAACAGCACATACAGCCCGATTTGCACACGTCTCTCCGTACCTCTGCCTTTCTGAGCCTCTGCATGGTCTACCAGGTCTGAATGCACTTTTTTCTTTCCTTCTAGTTGTAGAACTTCCACTGTGGCAGCTTTCCTGTGGTTCTAGGGGATAGTCATTTTGTCTTTTAGTTGTAGTTTTGGTGTGGTTGCCAGAGACAGCATGTATAGGTGTATACCTTATGCTACCATCTTGTTTCTTCTCCCTTTAGCATTTCTTGCATTGCTGGTTTGGTGGTAATAAATTCCCTTAGTCCTTTTTTGTCTGTGAAGCTCCTGATTTCACCTTCAATTTTGATTGAAAACCTTGCTGGGTACAATATTCTTGATTCAGACCCTTCCTTTTATATGACTTTGTATATTTCATTCCATTCCCTTCTGGCCTGATGAGTTTCTGTTGAGAAATCAATCACTAGTCTGATGGGGGTTCCTTTGTAGTTAACTTTCTGTTACTCTCTGGCTGCATTTAAGATTCTTTGTCATCGGTGTTTGCCAATTTAATTATAATGTGCCTTGGTGTCTTTTGGGGTTCATTTTGCTTGGGACTCTGTGAGCTTCATGAATTTCTGTGGGTTTTTTCTTCCCTTTATCAAGGAAATTTTCTGCCATTATTTCTTCAAACAGATTTCCTATCCTTTGCTTAGTTTCCTCTCCTTCTGGAACTCCTATTATGGGGGTATTGTTTTGTTTTGTGTTATGCTAAAATTCCCTTAGGACCTCCTCCTGATTTTATTTATTTATTTATTTATTTTGTAGAAGCTGCTCTACATGAGTGTTTTTTCCATAAGAAAAAATTCTAACCTTTTCTCTTAACCTTTTCTCATCCTGAGCCACTGTGGATAGGGAGCAGCAATTAAAGAAAGACTAACCATTAAATAACCTGATACTCTTGCATTCCCGCTCTTAAAATTTATGTAAAACAGATCAGCTCTTCCCATCATTCTGCTCAACTCTAAGCATATGAGCTTCTTATATTTACTCACTCTGTCAATGAGACAAGGCATGGTACAAGAATGGTTAGTTACACAGGAAAGAGTTTAAAGTTGGGCATTGTTTTCCTGTGTTTATTTATTTACTCTCCTCCTTAGCTAGAAGCATTTGCATTTTCAAAAGTTCCAAATGTGCCCCAATCCCTACAGGGGAGGAAAAAGTTTTTCTGGACCTTCTTAGGATCCCTGGCTGCATCTAAAAATTAAACTAACAAAGACAGATTAACAAAAGAAAAGCATACATATTTATTTAATACTAGAGGCTCGGTGCATGCAATTCATGCATGGGGGGTCAGGGGATCCCCCAGTCCAGCCTGAACCCTCTCCAATCTTGGGAGGATGTCTGATTGCTTGTTTAGGCCTGATCCTGGGGATTGGGCCTGAACTGGCAGTTGGACATCCCTCTCACAATCCAAGACCACTGGCTCCTAACTGTTCACCTGCCTGCCTGCCTAATTGCCCATAACTGCCCCCCCGACCTGGTCAGCCCCAACTGGCCCCCTGCCAACCTAGTTGCCCCTAACTACCCACCTTGCTGGCCTGGTCACCCCTAACCACCCTCCCCCCAGGCCTGGTCACCCCTAACTCCCCCCCTGTGGTCCTGGTTATCCCACACAACCTGCTGTTCAGTGATGTGTTTGCCCCTCACTAACACCCTGCTGGCCTGGTCGCCCCATGCAGCCTGTTTGGTCATCCCTTTGGTTGTGATAGTCACTTAGGCTTTTATTATTATAGATATTTCACAAGACATGGAAGCCTTCAAAAGAAAATGAAGACCTGAAGAAACAGTTAAGCCTGAGTACTTTTATACTAAGTTTGATAAAAGTGGACAGTCATATAGAAATAGCATAGATCAGAGTATGAGGTAAATGTACTACTTAGGGGCGGGGGTAGAGGGAACTTCCTAGTAATATTGGTCTGTTTATTCTGATCCTTCTCAGAAGTCCCTCTGTCTTAGAGATAAGGATGCTCCTTTCCTCCGGATATTAGGGTGGGCACCTCATCTGAGGGTTTTATGACCTATTTCAAGGGAAAAGGGTGAGGGAAGGTCAAAGTGAACTTTCTGCTTCTACCATTTTTTCAAACTTTTTCACCTTAAAACATTACGATGTCAAAGTGCTTTGTTTTGGAGTAGTTGTCCTGAATCCCATCACACCCCACTTCCCAGCTCAGCACAGTTCCAATATGCAACTCCATTTTCACAAAGAAACCCAAATCAGTACTGGTTTCTACCTGTAACTATACATAGATGTAGAGTAAAAATAACAATAAGATTTTGGTAAATACATTTTTCTTCCTCTCTCAGGATATTGGTATTCTCAACTGTTAGTTAAGCAAGAGAGCAGAGTAAAGTCTCAATATAAACATAAATAATTTTGAATCCTAGGGTCATATTTAGTATTAATCCTTTCTGTACTATAACAGGAGTTAGATGACTCCTGTCATAGTAATCTATAATCATATCCTAAGAGCCATGGGACCTGGGATTAGAGAGACATTAAAAAGTAGCTGCTGTCTCAGAAGATGCTTCTCCTTTATCCCAGGAGTCCTGTGCTTTCTCCTTTTCCAGTAAAAGATTAGCTGTGCTATGAACTATGGCCTCCAACTATAGGAAATGGGGTTATAGAATGTGACAATGCCCCTCAGAGTGCACCCTTCTTTGAGAAGGAATCATTGCCACTAAGACAGTGATGTAGACTTCCAAAAAGCAAAGGTTTATTTTAAGAACAAATTAATGAACTCTTTTCATATATATGAAAAAACCATATATATATGAATATATATGAATATATATTATATGTATATATATTTACTATATGTATAAACCTCTCTCTCTCTCCCTCCCTTCCTCTCTCTCAGTCCTGAGGTGTAAGAACGACTTCTATGTCTGGCTGCATTTCCTATTTCTTTACAAATTCCTAGACAAATAGAGACACAAGTCTATCATTTCTCTCACTTCATAAGAAGACTAAAGCCACACTGTAATGGGGAAAACCTACTTAGTATTCTTTAGCATAGAATTCTATGTACCTTTACCAATTATAATTGCATGTCTGCCTGGAAATTCTATTTTAAAACACACCGAAGTGAACAGATGCCTAGAAATACTTTATTTTTTTTCCTTTTTTACATCTTACTTTCCCTCAAGTGAAAGTTTAGTTTATTCATTGATTTATGGAACAGAGAATTTAGTCCATTCTGGTCTTGAAAATGTAGACCACATTCCTCTGAATAATGCTCTAGTAACTAATTAAGTTGAATTCCATGTTACTTCTTCCCCAGAGTAACTAACATTTTATAAGCATACTTTAAGTATTTCACAGAAACTTTTATCATCAACTCTCACAATCGCACCTGGGTGACATTCATATATTTAAAATGATAACCCAAAAAGTCAGCTCTGAAAATCTCCTAATTAGGAAAATGACACCCTAATTTTATCATAGGCACTAATGTGATTTATTTCCAGCATGCTATTTCAACTTTGAAATTACATTTTCTTTACAATACTAGAATTGTTTTTGTGCCTAAACAAAAGTTCATTTCTGCCACTAATTACCTTTATAACCTTGGGCAAGTCATGTCATTTCTCTGCATCTCAGATTTCTTATCTGCAAAGTAAGTGAAGGCTTCTAGGTAAAAACAGAAGTTTGACACACCTCAAAAATGACAGCAGAATGTTGTAAAAGGAATAAATCTATAAAAGCAGAGTGAGAGAGGAGGCAACAGCAGATAAGACATTTCAACAGTAATGCAGAGGATGGAAAGTGGATGGATGAGAGATATCTGACTGCAAAGTAGCAAAACTACAACCAAATTGGCTGAAAAGGACTAAGAGAGAAACAAGTCGATTGTGGTAAGGTCAATAATGGCCCTCCAAAATACCTATGCCCTAATTCCCAGAACTATAATATGTTACCTTACATGGCAAGGGGAAACTCTGCAAGCATGATTAAGTTAAGAGGCTCAAGATGGAGCTAGTATCCTGGATTATCTGGTGGGCCCAATGGAATCACCAGGGTCCTTAGAAAGCGGGAAGCATAAGAGGCAGAGGCAGAGAATGAACTATGATGATTGAAGCAGAGGTTGGAGTGTTATGGGGCCATAAGACAAGGGTGAAAGCAAGGTCTTGAAGCTGGATAAAGCAAGAAATCATATTCTCCCCTGGAGTCACCAAAAGGAACATAGCCTTGCCAATACCTTGATTTAAGCCCCATTTGGAATCCTGACCTCCAGAACTGTAAGAAATACATTTGTGTCACTTTAAGTCAATTAGCTTGTGGTACTGTGTTATGGCAACAATAGGAAACTAATATACCAATTCATACCACAGAACTTAGGGTAGACTCAAATTAGAGGCAGCAGGCACCTCTAAAGGTGGGATGAGGAATGGGCAGAAAATGGAATCATCTGAAAGTCTTTGTAAGGAAGAGGGAGATCTCCAGTTCTCCTCTCTTACCCCATGTAGCCAGGTGACATCTCCTCCCCCATCACTACAGAAAGGTAATTTTTATGTTCTAGAAAAATAGAACCAAGAAAGGTCCAGATTTGGGGAAACCAGGCACAGTGGAGGGAAGAGATGAGGTAATAGGCTGAAAACCATCTGCACACTGAGTGATGGAAGCACCAATCCCTTGCCCAGACTCACAATCCCAAAACATAGGAGACAATTTCTCTCAGGGAAATATGCACAGATGCCAGTATAGGACTCATCGGCAAATCATTTGGTTCCTGCCCTGCATCCCTACAGAGATTCCCAGCAACTGAGGCCCCAACTATGCACACAGAACATACTTATGGTCCTTAGAGACTTTAGTACCAATTAAACACAAATTCATCCAAATAATTAATTCATATGTTATCAACATATATATCTGCATGTGCACATACAAATGCTAATATATGCATACAATTTATCTGGAAAGATACAGGAGAAATCTATAACATTTATTGTTTCTGGGGAAGGCAACCTGGTCAGTGGGAGAAAAAGGGTGTAAGGGAGACTCACTTCACATTTTTTTGTTTCTTTTGATTTCTGTAACATAAAACAAAATGTTTTCTTTGGGGAAAACTAGTGCTTATGTGCATTACCTGATATTCCCATCTCCGCGTCAAGCTCTTACAGCTTTGCTTACTCACACATACAAATTTATTTCCAATGCTTTCCTTCATTTCACTCACTCTTCATTTTTAACTGAATTATCCTAGGGTGCATATCTCTCTTTTCATTTCATTTGTGAGGAAAAAATTATTCTAATTATGTTGGCCAGCCTAAGAGTAGTGCTAATGATATTTTCATATCAAGGAACAGTAAATCCATATGTTCTGAAGGGAAATTAATCATGAAGTCATTGCCATCAGTTTCTGAACACCTTGCCTCAAAGGCTCAGATAATTCAGATTTTTAAAATAACTTTCATGTAGCTCCTCTTTTCCTCTAATTATGACTATTTTACCTTAAGCACCAGCTTTAAAGATTAAGCAACTATTTTTTACTCAATTTGTTTTTAGTTTTATTTAATTACTGTACTGCAACAGCCTTGCTTCCTTGCTTCCCACATTCAGGTCCCTGATTTCAGCTGTATCTTATTCACAGTAGAGATAGTTTGGTGCTCAGCCAAGCCCATCCTAAAATAGGCTAAAGACGGGCCGGGACAATGGAGGTAACATCCAAAAATAATCTTTAAGAAAAAATAGCAATAAGCCCGTGGACATGGTATCTTCTGCCTAGAAGGAAGGGACAACCAGATGTCCAGGTGATGGTTGATAACAAAAGTCTCCACAATGAGCAGCAAACAGATCATCTTAGGGACAGTGGGAACAGAATTCAGGAGCCTGGCAGTGGCAGCAAATAGGAAAATGAAGCAGATGGAAAGTGTATGAGAGCAGGTAAGAATCATACAAGTAACTGAGGTGTAAGATAGGAACTAGGTCACTTGGAATAAAGGAAGACCTAAAAACAAGTTCTGACCGAGCCAAAATCTGGTCTTCACTCAATAGACTACTGAAATATAACTCCATTAAGTATCCTTGATTGAAGAGACTTTAAGAAAAATCTAATGTGAGAGTCTAATGTGAATAGGAAAATTGGAAAATATTTAAATGTTGAAATTAAATGGCTTCAATCTAAGAACTTACGGTAGGAGTCATAACATAGGGGTCAAGGATGGCAGCAGCCTTAGAACATAGTTATCATTTATATCCATTATTTAAGAGTGTGATCTAGATTTTAACCCATCCAAGTCACCTTTTAAAACATAAACTTTTCAAGTTGGAAATTAATCATCTAGTAGTGTTTACTCTTTTACCACCTGCAAGAAATTATACCTTAAGAGCTGTTTGGATAATTGTGGTGGGATAAGTGTGATAGTTGCAATAACTGGGGTGTGCTCTTGATCTCTAGGATGTTGAGTCCAGAGACTCTAAAAGTCCTGCAACAAGCTAGATAGGCTTAAACACACACACACACACACACACACACACACACACACACACACACACAAACACACACACCATCCCACTCAAAATGTCAGGAGCATTGCCTTTGAAATATACCAATTCTTTCACTTCACCAATTCAACAATGGTCTTCTCATGTGTAAACGTGGCCCCATGGGATTTCAAATCCTTCATTAGAGATCTTAAAAGTTATTTTCTCTATGCATCTTTATCTGAATTCATTTATTAGTGGTTTAAATATATGGTGGGAACTTCAGGTTAGGTTTTGTAGACATGCCTTTCATGAACATATCAGCTAAATTATGATAGACATGGTAGAATCAGTTCAAAATTATCACATAAAGGACTACAGAAGAGTTTTCTTGTCAATGTTTGTTCTTTTTTGTGTTTTCTTTAATACATTTGTATTGATTTCAGAGAGGAAGTGAGAAGAGAGATAACATCAATGATGAAAGATAATCATTGATCATCTGCCTCTTGTGCACCCCCCAGTGGGGATTGTGCCCAAAACCCTTGCATGTGCCCTGACCAGGAATCAAACCCATGACCTCTTGGTTCATAGGTTGATACTCAACCACTGAACCATACAAACTGCACAGGCTCAATGTTTGTTCTTTTTTAAAAAATATATTTTATTGATTTTTTACAGAGAGGAAGGGAGAGGGATAGAGTTAGAAACATGGATGAGAGAGAAACATCAATCAGCTGCCTTTTTCATGTCCCCCACTGGGGATGTTCCTGTAACCAAGGTACATGCCCTTGACCAGAATCGAACCTGGGACCTTTCAGTCCACAGGCTGACCCTCTATCCACTGAGCCAAACCGGTTTTGGCTCAATGTTTGTTCTTAACATTAAAGGAAATATATGGGTGAGAAAATGTAAGGCATTTTCAATGTAACAAATTCATGCAAAGGAACAAGAATCAATTAGAGCAAATCTGCCATGAATCTGGGATTTGACAAATCACTTCTCAGTTTTGCAACAGGTATCTGCCTTAGGTTAGCATTCAATCAATGCACTAAAGAAAATGTCTTCAAAATCACTTCGTATGTCGTTACCCTCAGGAGAGACTTGTTTATCTGAAAGGCACCTTAGGTTTTTAAAACAAGAGAAGGACATATGTTCAATGATTTCAGGGACTATGGGAGTCTCAGGCACCAGCAGATTAGAATGAACTATTCACCTACTTCAGCTCATTAAATTCAATGGAGGCACTATCTGTACAACAGGATAACGATGCTCATAAATCTGCAGCTGGCTGTGTTTTCACTACACAATATACTCACACATGAAGCTTCTCTACAAATTTACCTTAATGCAAAATACATTGTCAAAGCCACTGTTATGTCTAAATACCATTTATTTTTTTCATTTTTAAAAATATTACTTTTATTTATTTCAAAGGAGAAGGGAGAGGGAGAGATAGAAGTACCAATAAGAGATAATCATCGATTGGCTGTGCACGCCTCCTACTGAGGATTGTGCCCACAACCCGGGCATGTACCCTTGACTGGAATTGAACCCGTGACTCAGTCTGTGGGCTAATGCTCTATCCACTGAGCAAAACAGGTTAGGGCCCTAAGCACCACTTAGACAGAGGCATTTCTAACAAGTTGTCTTAGTGCACACTTACTTCAAGGATGGGTGACACACATGGAGTACATGAAGTGTTAATCAAATCTGTCTTATAGATTTCACTCTCACATTTTGAGGTGATACAAATTAAGTTCTGAGGGGAAAATACAATTCAAATTTTAGAGAATTTGGCAAGCCAATTTTAGAGAAAAGAATTTTTCATCTCCTCATGTGTTAACAGAAAAATAGACAATCTGGATGTGGCCAGTGTACCTCAGTTGGTTGGGTAGCATCTCATGCATGTACTAGTATTCCTGGTCAGGATACATGCCCAGGAAGGCTTGATCACCAGTAGGGGGCATGCAGGAGGTAGCCAATCGATGTTCTACTTTCACATCAATGTTTTTCTCTTTCTATCCCCTTCTCACTTCCTTCCTCTTAAATACATATATACATATACATATACATATACATATACATATACATATACACCCATACATACACACACAGACAATTTTGTTATCTTCCCCACCCCACCACCAGAACACACATATACAAGTAATCTACTCCATGTAAGTACTATCTAACTTCCTGTTCAGGTAAAATTTGTTATCTCTCTCTTTTTCTAGCTCCTGTGGCTCTTGATTTCTCTAACAAACATTTTATGTAAGCTGCTCCATGTTACTTATTATTTTAACAAGTTTTATATCTTCATTGCTTATACATAGCTACATGCATGTTGTGCACATGGCATAGCACCTAGTTCAGAGTAAGCACATAGGTATTTGCCGATGAGGTTATACTGTTATCAACTTAAATGTACAAAGTAGTTCCTTGAATTTGTATTATTTGTATCTGCATGAGTGATTATTTTAAAGGGGCTGCTCTGACGCTGCCTAGGCAGGGAAATTTGAAAGTGCCCAGAAGGCTTTGCCTGGATCAAAACATCTCCTTTGAGTTGCTTAGTTTTCTTCCTTCCAGTCTGAATGTTCCCATTAATAGGTGAAAATACAAAATGAGGACATAGTTTCCAAAATTCTCACATAACATGGGATACTTTATTTCCCTGCATATAAGCAAGGAATACATATAGGCATTTATCACTCAATAGAAGCACACATAAACTCCAAGCAGGAAGGATTTTCACTGGGAAAAGACTTGAGAGGATCAGATAGAGGCCTAGAAGTACAGGAGTTAGGATGACTTTCCTTCCGGTGGGCCCAAAACAACCCCAATGTATCCCAGTTGTCCTAAAACAATTATTCATGAAGCCCCCTTTCACCCTCGTAAGTGACTGACACTAGTCCTCATCAGATGTGTGAGGGTTTTGGTGTTAAAACTAGGGTCCAGGTTACTGGGGCCGTTTATCTTATGGGAGGCATTGAAGAGGGATTATTGTAAGAGCTGGATTTGAAACTCACTTATCCTAACTCCTAATTCAGTACTTTTTTTCTGGCTAGCCTCTTATAATGATACAGTGATTATTCTTGAATTGTCTCTTCTAAATTAATTTAGTCTTCCCAGAAAGGTTTGAAGAACTTAGATGATTGATACCATCTCTGGCCATTCTTTCCCTCAGTCTTGGCCTCTAGAACCATGCTAAAATAAAAATTAGTAGTTCAATATATGGTTACTGACTTTCTTATGTAACAAAAGAAATTTTATGCTACCACTATATTTTCTAAAGAGCAAGTTCTTAACATTTGTACGCATAAAACCTGAGATTTTCATAATAGTGCCAAATTCATTTTCACAATTTTTCACCTCTAACTTAACTTTCTTTTTTCTTTCACCACTAGTAGAATTGGACTTTTTTTTTTACAATCACTTCCTGGGAGTGTCTACATATATAACAAATAACATGAGATGTGATAGCTGAGTGTTAAGTGAGGCATATTCACCTGCTAAAGTCTCACTTTTACAACATTGTACCCATGGCTTCCATTTGTTTTCAGCAGGATGATAAAATATGAGAAATACAGACTTTAGAATGAAGAGTTGTGTTGTATAATTGTAGGTTGTCATTGTCATTGTATATGCAACACAGCATATCCCTGTTTTGCAGTAGTCAGGAGTCATAATTTTTTAAAAAAATATATTTTATTGATTTTTTACAGAGAGGAAGGGAGAGAGATAGAAAGTCAGAAACATCTATGAGAGAGAGACATCGATCAGCCAACTCCGCACACCTCACACTGGAGATGTGCCCACAACCAAGGTATATGCCCCCGACCGGAATCAAACCTGTGACCTTTCAGTCCACAGGCCAACGTCCTATCCACTGAGCCAAACTGGTCTCGGCAAGAGTCATAAATTTTAATATGTGAATTCCAAGGTTCCACTAATAATAAAACAAAAGTTATATCCTCTTTGGAGAAGTGTCTATTCAGGTCTTCTGCCTATTTTTTAATTGGATTGTCATAAAAATGGGCAAGAGACATATGGAAAAATGCTCAGTGTCACCTATCATCAGATAGATGCAAATTAAATCTACAATGAGGTATCACCTCAAACCTGCCAGAATGGCTAGCATCAATAAATCAACAAACAAGTGCTGGTGAGGATGTGGAGAAAAAGGAACCCTCATACATGGCTGGTGGGAATACAAACTAGTGCAACCACTGTGGAAAACAGTATGGAGTTTTCTCAAAAATTTAAAAGTGGAACTGCCACTAGAACCAGTGATCACACACTTCTAAAAATATATATCCTCGGAAGTCAAAAGCACCAATTAGAAAAAATATTCGCATCCCTATTATTTACAATAGCGAAGATCCGGTAACAGCCCAAGTGCCCATCAGTAGATAAGTGGATTTAAAAATGTGGTACATTTACACAATAGGATACTATGCAGTAGTAAAAAAGAAGGCTCTTTTATCCTTTGAGACAGCATGGAGAGACCTAGAGAGTATTATGCTAAGGGAAAATAAGCCAGTCATAATGAACAAAATAAGCTGGTGAACAAAAAAGATCCAGAAATATTGAAGCATGCAACAGACTGAAGTATTTTAGAGGAAAGGCGGAGTGGGTGGGGTGGGAAGAGATTAACCAAAGAACTTATATGCATAAATGCATAGCCCATGGACAGACAATAATGTTGGGAAGTTCTAGGGAGAGGAAGGGAACAGGACGGAGGAGGTAACTGAGGGCAAAAAGGGGGGAACATTTGTAATACTTTCTCTTTTTTAATTTCTTTATTGATTACGGTATTACATATGTCTCTTTATTCCCCCATTACCTCAAACCCCCTCCCCTCCCACTTATGCCCTCATTCCCCTGTTGGCTGTGTCTGTTGGTTAGGGTTAGACTTTATATGCACGCATACAAGTCTTTGGTTGATCTCTTCCCTTTATCTCTACCCTCTCCTACTTTCTCTCTAAGGTTTGATGGTCTGATTAATGTTTCTGTTTCTGGATCTGTTTTTGTTCATCAGTTTATGTTGTTTATTATATCCCACAAATGAGCGATTACTTTCAATAATAAAATTAAATTAAAAAATAATAGAAGTTATAATACAGTCCAAGTCTTGTTGTTGTTTTTTTAGTTCACTTTTTTCCTAAAAGAAATCTAAATTCAGACTTGAAAAAACTCTTCTCCCCATAATTCCATTGTTTAAAAATTAACCACAACCAAGCTCCATTTAAACTGCAATATCAAGTTTAAGACGAAGAAAGAAAACTAAATTCAGCCAGAATCTGTGCCAGATCTCTTGATCTAGTTTTGGCACCTACTATGGACAGATAGATTTTGATGGATCTATTTACATGTATCTAGTTATTAACATAATTATCCCATTAAAATAACCTGGCACTTTTGCACTCTCACTGCCATGGACTGGAATTGACTCCTGTGGCATTTAGCACAGCCAGGTTTCTATAGCAGGAATAAAATGGAAAAAAACGCTTCAATTGAACCAAGTTTAAGCTCCAATTATATCTAATTTCATGATTCAGAAGTGTTGCTTTTTTGTGATTATTAACTACTAGAGGCCCATTGCATGATATTCATGCAAGAATAGGCCTTCCTTCCCCTGGCTTCACTCCCAGCTGCCCAGTAGCTGGCAAGTCCTGGCTTCTGTCTGGAGCACCACTCCAGAAGCTCCCTTTAACGGCCCCTTCCTCTCATAGAAGGCTTCCCACCGCTCCACGCCTGCATGTGCAAATTAAACTCCTTCTCTGTTGGGTTAATTTGCATACTTGCTCTGATTGGCTGTGGGCATAGCAGAACGATGGTTAATTTGCATGTTTTTCTTTTATTAGGTAAGATTGAAGCATCCATCTTATATAAAAACTGCTGTTTGAAAGTTTAACCCTGCTATTTGGCTTCTGTAAATGCTTGCCTGCTTTAATAATGAGGAAAATAAGACTACGCCCACTTCAAAGAGACCATTAAACCTTCCCGGGACAAAATTATCAGTGCTGGCACCAGGCCAGGCCTTTTGTTGAGGTCTCAAGGCCCCCCCAGCACATAGGGGCTCTTTAAGAACTTTCAAAAAGGGCCGGAAACACCCCATATTTGGGAGACAAAGAAGGTAAAAACATATAAATAGAGGAAATTCCTCCATGTTGGGGCCCATAATTTGAGAGACATTTTTCTCTGGACCTGCGTGTAATAAATGTAACTCCATCTCTCTAAGTATTGCTTGATTCTCTCCGGTTTTCTGTAACAAGATGATCCAAGAAGAATTTTAATCACACCTTTGGGTTTAAAATGGCTCCCAGCTGAAACTAGTTTGGCTCAGTGAATAGAGCATTGGTCTGTGGACTGAAAGGTCCCAGGTTTGATTACGGTTAAGGGCATGTATGTTGGTTGCGGGCACATTTCCAGTAGGGGGTGTGCAAGAGGCAGCTGATCGATATCTCTCTCTCATTGATGTTTCTAATTCTCTATCCCTCTCCCTTCCTCTCTGTAAAAAATCAATAAAATTTATTTTTTAAAAATGGCTCCCAAATTAACAGCTGTCAGAGCTCACCATACACCCAATGATTCTAATGAGACATATCCTTCAATTCAGGCAGAACAGGTAGTTACTGTACAGAAGCTTGGTGATTGTTGATGCCTCCTGGTTGTGACAAGCCATCTTTTTAAAAGTTTCTGCATCAAATTCTCTTCTAAGAAATTCATACAGAAAAAAATATATATCCAGCTGTTTTTAAAATGCAAAATGCTTAACTGACAGCATGATTATCAGTTAAAGCTACAAAATGTTTAGTTGTCAGAGTTTCTCAAGGGCAGGTTTTGCAGCTTTGTGGAATTCTTACTTATTAAATGCTTGATTCAAAAATAGGGTTTCCATCTTTAGATTTGGGGCTTCATCTCTGAAGTGCATGGCATCCCATGGGCAACAGCAGCAAAAGTATTTACTGAGAATTGCTAATAGAAAAATAATTACAAGAATCATGAAACAGACTGTTGAATCTCAGAGGAAGGAGGGGGTGAGTGGGAAAAAATCAACCAAAGAACTTGTATGCATATATGCATAACCCATGGACACAGACAATAGTGAGGTGAAGGCCTGGGGTGGGGACGGGGGTGGGCTAGAAGGGGTCAATGGGGAAAAGAGAGGACATATAAAATACTTTCAACAATTAAGATTTTTAAAAAGAATAAAAAATAATTACAAAAATGATGAGCCCACCTGAAAAAAACAGCTAGATTTATTTGGCAAAGCCAAGTGCCATCTTGAAGTAATTAGATAATTCTATACCAAAAAGTCTCTAAATGAGGAGAAAAAACAAGGTTTTGGATCTCTAAGGTACAAATGAGCTCTTTATAGATTGTCGACAAAATCTCAGTTGAGTGCTTTCATTTGCCTGAGTCGACCTCACTCCTCCACACATACACCTCTGTATCCCCTGATGTTAACATCTTAAAAAATCATGGCATCCCCATTTTAAAAAATTAACAAATTAATATTGGCACAATGCTGTTGGCTAAACTACAGATTTTATTCCTATTTCATCAGTTTCCCCGCTAGTGTTTTTGTTCCAGGATCCAATCTAAGGTATCACAATATATTTAGTCATTATGGCCCCTTAGTCTCCTTTGAACCAGTACACTTTCTCAATCTTTCATTGTTTTTCAGTATCTTAACACTTTTAAAGAATACTGAACAGGTATTTTGTAAAATGCCCCTCAATTTGAGTTGTCTGATATTTTCTCATGATTAGACTGGATTATGAGTTTTGCGGGAAAACTCATACATTTCTGAGCTGTTTTTGAACAAAAAATAAAATGGCAAAAAGTTCTTGCCTTATTCTCTAAAGATGTTATATATATATATATATATATATATATATATATATATATATATAT
>JAAGEH010000208.1:4206975-4238753 GCA_011751065.1 Lasiurus cinereus | reverse complement strand
ATATATATATATATATATATTCATAAAGATGTTATACTTTACAAATTAATGAGTTAAGTTGTTTAAACATGAAAAATAACTGTTACCATGAAGTTCCTGGTTCTAAACCTGGGTCTGTTTGCCTTAAAGCTTGTTCAAGTCTCTAGACAGATTTCAGTGAAAGAATCAAATCTGTGTATTACTATCAGTTATTGATATGTTAAAAGAATTTTTGTGTTCATGATCAAGTACTAAAGGCTATATACTTGATTAGCTATATCTAAAAATTAAAGCACATTTAAGAATATCACTTTTATGACTTGCATTTAATATGCTTCCTTGAATGGTAAAAGAAAGCTTAGAGTTAGAGTTGGTATGTCTATAAAAATGGCATGCATTCATAGAGATGTAGCACCTGATAAGTTCATTTCTTGTTAAAAAGTTGATAATCATTTAGACCAGTAATTTCCAAAATGTTTATCTTATGTTCTTTCACAAAATGTTTTAGCATGTATCCTACTTAGCCTGGGTTCTTCCCAAAAAACAGTCTAAGACAGTGGCTTCTATGTAGGGACTTCATTTTCAGAAATGATCCCACCAAAAACAAGAGTAGGAACTGAAAATGGGGTGGGGGAGAAGGGTCAAAGGTCAATTCAAAGGTATAAAATTAGACTAGTTACCATTAAAGGTGGGTAAGGTCAGTCATGCTGAGTACCCTATGAGAAGCCACGCAGTATGCACTTCAGAATTGTTCATCTTGGACATGGAAAAGGCAAGTATCTATTTACTGGATCCCTGTTCATTTGAGTCAAGGTACTTATACTACCAGATTTGTGCATGCTTGAGAATGTCTGGACAAAGGGAGAGAAGGCCCAGGATAACAGGTGAGAGAGGTATAGAGCAGCTAATGAATGAGGCTAACAGGTTATACTTGTGCACAGCCACTTGCCAAATATAGTACAAAGGTAAAACAAGAGTGTGTTCCAAGGTGGGAGGCCTATACGTGAAACTAATGTATATATGTCTATTATAAATTCTGTGTTACTCTTAACCATATGAAATATTAATAAAGTTTATTTCATTCTGATTTTAGCTATAAATTAAATGTAACTAGAAATTCTAATATTTCCTTCCAACCACCTAATGAATGGTCTTGCTGACCTCTGTATTGCACATAATCCACTCTGGTGAAACCATTGATTTAGAATATGGAATATTCTCCTTGAATGACTTTGGGGAATTTTTTTTTCCCTGACTGCTTCAGGAAAAACAGAGAGTAGAAGAAATTTGCAACAGAAAGTCTTGTCAATATATTCAATTAAATTACACCATTGACTTCTCATGTGGCAGCAGTAACAATTCTGTGCCTCTAGCTTAAAATAATAAAGATCTTTTTAAGGAAGCACGGCATAAGTATGCTTATTCTTCAGTTTCCCTAACTTACCCATAGTCTTAGCCCTCTCAGTTGTGGCAACTCTTTTTTGCCTATTGCTTAAACCAAAAATCTGAGTCATCTGTGATGCTTCTCTTTCACTCACACCTCATATTCATCCTATGCTCTCAAAATAGAGTACTGCTCAAATTTGAGCATGTCAGAATTATATGTGAAAGGTGATTCATAAGACCTGCAAAAATAGATTGCTGAGCCCCAACTTCAGTAACTCAGTATTCTCATCTGGGGTGAGGCCTGAATTTTTATATTTCCAAGTTCCCAGGAGACTAGATGGGGATTGGCAAAGCCAGTCTAGAGAGAGAGGCACACTGAAAATCACTGGCCTAGTAGAAAGAACATGGGTTTTGGCATCAGAGGGACCAGTTTGGGTTTTAAGGCCCCCTCCACCATGTGCTATCATGAACTTTCCTGAGAATCAGCTGCAAAATTCTCATTATATAAGACCATGGTAACATGTAAAGAGAAAATAACATTAACAAAGTGTTCAAAATAGTGTTAGGCACCCCACAGGTTGCAATAAATTGTTATCAATAAAAATAAAAGCACTAAAGTTATGGATTATTTCAGCAAATAATAAAAAAGTAATTTAACTGACTGAACAAAAAATTGATCTTTCTAGACCAGGTGCTTTTTTAAAAAATTGAGGATAATATAGGACCAGAGCTAAAATTTTGGTTTTCATAATCAGTTAAGGATTGTCCTGTAATTATTCATATCTCTAGATTCTCCTTCTTACTTCCTCACTTTGTGCTAGACTTTCTGCTGCTATTAGCTCTTTTCACAGAAGGGAGTGGACAGAGAGATGGTCTCACAGGCCTAAGTACATAGAGCAGCTTTTTACAGCACCAGGCAATTTCCAGGGGGTTCAACGCCTCTGCTGATCTTTCTCATATTTTCACAAAAATAGGATACTAAAGCCTGCTAAATGCCTTATGGGGCTTTAGCTAAATGTTTCAAATTTTAGAGTATAAAATATTCTAGATTGTCCAGACTGTCAGCAACATTTTCTTTAAAATGCCTGTATCCATCTTAAAATTATATTTTACCATGTTGATTTGCTCATCTACAAATGTAGGCTGCTTAAGTAGTAGTTTAAATGTAAATTTTAACGAATGCTATGAATCAGTGCCTAATTTGCACATTTTGTTAATTACCTGTGGTTTAGAATAATCCATCTAAGATGTTCTCTATTACTCTGGGTAATTAAGAGTTGACCTAATTTTCAAATTTTTGCAGCTCAGATAGAATGAATTCCAGTCCATTTTCTTTCCTAATAGAAAGACCATCATTTACTTAAATAGTCTATCAGACATAATTGGAATGTAAAATCTTGGAATGAAAATTGACTTTCAAAGGTCATAGAATATATTCCTACCCTTGGGTAAAATGTCAAGCCTGCTAGAAGAGAATGTATTCCATCTTTTACAACATATTTGCAGAATCTAGCCAAGAATGTGCACCAACCAATCTAAGAAGAGATCTGTTTCTCCCTCTTAACCATCTGAGTCTTTGACCTAAAGGAAGGCCAGCCATAGTCACTATTTGGATAGAGTATATAGGTACATACACACATACAGGCAAAATATTAGGAATTTAGGAAAGGCACTACATGCAAAGTCAGTATACCAAAAAAAAATGTATATTTATTTCTGAAAACAAACATTTGGAAAAGAAAATAATTTCATTCTACCTTAGCATATATATCCTATCTGGTAAAAAGGCAATATGCAAATTAATCATCACTCTGTCACAAAGATGGCAGCACCCATAGCCACAAGATGGTGGAGCACAGTCCTCTCAGCCCCACCAGAGACCCCAGTCCCGTGGGTGTGGCCACTGAGACTGGGCAGCATGGCAGCCTGGCAGAATGCTTGCTTTGTCACAATGAGGCAAGTGTTCTACCCTGGCCACGGAAAGCCTCTGGGCAGTGGGCACAGAGTGGCCAGGGGGCAAGGGTGGAGAATACTAGCAACGGTGAAAGTGTTTCAAGCTCAGCCGCAGATGGGCCTCTGGGCCATGGAGAGCCTCTGGGAAGGTGGCACAGAGCATCCAGGCCCCACAGAGAGCTACTGACACACAGATTTGTGAACAGGGATACTAGTGTGTGTGTGTGTGTGTGTGTGTGTGTGTGTGTGTGTGTGTGTACACTAGAGGCCCAGTGCATGAAATTTGTGCCTGCTCCCTCTCTATCTGGGACCCCTTGAGGGATGATCTACTGCCCATTTAGGCCCAATCCAAGCCGCGCCCACCAGCCAATCAGAGCAAGTATGCAAATTAACTCAATCGGGCCTACTTGGATTGGGCCTAAACAGGCAGTCGGACATCCCTCTCACAATCCAGGACTGCTGGCTCCCAACTGTTCACCTGCCTGGCTTCCTGATTGCCTTTAACCGCTTCTGCTGCCAGTCTGATAACCCCCTAAACACTCCCCTGCCAGCCTGATTTATGCCTAACTGCTCCCCTGCCAGCCTATTTGCCCCTAACTGCCCTCCCTGCTGGCCTGATCACCCCTAACTGCAGGCCTGGTCACACCTAACTGCCCTCCCCTACTGGCCTGATCACCCACAACTGCCCTCCCTGGTAAACCTGGTCCCTCCCAATTGCCATCTTCTGCTGGCCATCTTGTGGTGGCCATCTTATGTCCATATGGGGACAGGATCTTTTGACCACATGGGAGTAATCATCTTGTGAGTTGGAGCGATGGTCAATCTGCATATTACTCTTTTATTAGATAGGATAGAGGCCTGCTGCATGGGTGAGGGCCAGCTGGTTTGCCCTGAAGGGTGTCCTGGATTAGGGTAGATATTCTCTTGTGGTGTGGGGTGGCCTGGGTGAGGGGCCTGTGGTGGTTTGCAGGCCAGCCACGACCCCTGGCAACCCAAGCAGAGGCCCTGGTATCTGGAATTTATTTATCTTCTACAATTGAAACTTTGTAGCCTGAAGCAGAACCAAGCCTTCTGCTTGCACAGCCATTGAAACTTGGTTACCTTATGTAGAAGCCTGGGCCAGCCAGGGTTTGCAGAAAGCTTGGCTTCCTCCAGGGGCAACCGAAGCCTCCCTCCTGCTCTCTCTGTGGCTATAGCCCTCTTGGTTGAGTTAATTTTCATACTCGCTCTGATTAGCAGGTGGGTGTGGCTTGTGGGCATGGCTTGGGGTGTAGCAGAGGCACAGTCAATTTGCATATTACTCTTTTTTAGATAAGATACTAGAGGCCCAGTGAACGAAATTTTTTGTGTGGAGAGGTGTCCTTCCTGGCCTTCACCCTCTCCATTCTGGAACCCCTCAAGTAATGTCCAACTGGTGGTTTAGGGGGTGGGGCCTAAACCAGCAGTCGGACATCCCTCTCACAGTCTGGGACCACTGGCTCCTAACTACTTGCCTACCTGCTGGTTTGATTGCCTCTTAACTGCACCTCTGCTGGCCACATGGTCCCCAACTGCCCTCCCCTGCTGGCCTAATTGCCCCTATCTGCCTCGGCCCTCACCACTGTAGTTTTGTCTGGATGGAAGTCAGACAGTAGAAAGATGTGTAATCTCATTGTCTAATTAGGATATTACCCTTTTATTAATATAGATATACATATAAATGAATAAATATAATATACATTATATAAGACTTCTATCTAGAAAGTATTTATGAGGGAAATTAAAATTTATATGCATGATAAAATATACCATATTTGTGAATTGGAAAACTCAACATTGTAAAGTCTAACCTCTCCTCAAATTATTCTATAGATTAAATGCAATTCCAACTAAATTTCCAGCAGTGTTTTGTTGTTGATATTGACAATTTGATTCTAAAATTTTATGGACACAAAAAGGCTGCAGGTTACTCAAAACAACCTTGGAGAAAAAATAAGTCAAAGCTCCTTCAAATAGAAAAGTTTCATGTTAAATCACAGTAGTTAAGACAGTGTAGAATGGATTTAAGGAGAGGCAAATAGAAAAATGAAACAAAGTAGAGTCCAGTCACAGACCCACAAATGCACAACAAAAGTGCCACTGAAGTGTAGTAGGAAAGAAATGATACTGACTAAAATAAGATATAATAAAATATTAAAAAAATAATAATTCCACAGGATAAACAAAACAAAAGAGAGTGTAACAGAGATAAAGAAACAGTGTTTTAGTGTTAGGGGACCTGCTGTGGACATTGTTTTCATCAATAGAAGATAAGGTGTATGTTTTAATCCTAAAAAAAGGAGCCCACTACTTTTGCTTTCTTTTTAAGCACGTCCTTGATTTTTTTGCAGAAAAAGAACCAGCAGGTCTGCAAAACATTTTCAGGTGAGGAGGGCTCTAGAGACATTTAGGTGATCATATTTTGCTGAATTTTGGTACATCTCTTGACAAATCCTAGCAGTTATAAAACTTACTCCACTCTCCTTCTGGTTCCTGGTGGTACTAGAATACTCCTTATTCTATTATTTTTCAGAATGGCACTTACTGGGTAAATAAGTACATATCTGAAATGTTAATATCTGTGTGTAGCAAGGGGCCTTATTTGTGTCTTTGTAAAAGCAACACTAATATCTCTTCATTTTAGTTTATTTTTAACTAGTATGTTATTTAAACCATTTATTGAAATAATATGAAAAAAGTCCTTGATTCTAAATTTAAGACCAATAAAGAATGTTTTCTGTTCTCACTCCATTCCCAGGAAGTTCCCAATCAAATTGAACAGTATTTTAAAAATTCATCAAAGAAAATGTAGTCTTCAAAAAGAACACAGTTTAAATAATTCCAATTTTTTTTTCTACCCAAACTCACAAAATCAACTTTGAAAAGATCTTGAACATCTGCATATTTCAAATTCTGGGACCTAGCGTAGCGCCCCACTCCCTGAAGGCATTAAAAAAACTGTTAATTGAATTGAATTGAAATTTAATATGAAGTCTATGGGGAAACTAAATGTACCACTTTTTTGTAGCTTTTTGCTTTACACCAAGGAGTCTTTTCCCTGGATTTATTGTAAATTAATTTCAGAACTTCATGTTTAAATGAAGGCACAGCAATCCAATGCACAGCTTGGCAAAGCTGAAAATAAAAATCCCCCTGTGATAATCAAACTGCTTTGGTTCCTTTGCAATAATTCTCAACAAAGAATCAAATAGATAAGAGTCTATGTACTTAGCATATTCTAGTCATCACAATAATAGATACTTTAAATTGGGTTCCAAAGGGAAATGCTATCAAGTATTTCATCGATTCATAGTAACCATTTTGTTAGAGACTATTCAGGGAGCTTTGTGCCACAAAGTGCATTTATAAAAGGCAATCGCTACTCAAATTATCTTTGACTAAATCTGAAATAGCAATAACAGATGCTTGGCCCTTTTCACAGTAGTTCAGAGCCTTTTTCTCTACCTTTGTCTTCACTGTATTTTTGATGAGTAGCTCGTTCTCCAGAATTAATCATCTTCCCCATGATTCAGAAGATGAAATGACCTGGAAAAAGTTTTCCTATTCAAAGTTCTATTGAGTAGGACATATCCTCCCTTCCTCTTTGTGATTCTTGTTCTGGATTCTCACCTAACTTGTATCTCCTCTTCAAGGTGTTAGAGAAGGAGAGGAGGATGGAAAAGTGGTCTTATGTGGACGAATAGGAATTTGTAAATATGGCAAAAATGGGACTGTATTGAATTTTCCACACTGATTTTTCTGGTTCCTTTATAGCAGGCCCATTATAGGGGGGGAAAATCAATTCCACAAACCATTACTAAGTGTTTTAGATTTAGTGAAAATTATGTGAGGAGTCTGGGGAATGGTTGCATGGCACACTACATGTAAAATTAACTT
This sequence comes from Lasiurus cinereus, assembly GCA_011751065.1. Classification (NCBI taxonomy): domain Eukaryota; kingdom Metazoa; phylum Chordata; class Mammalia; order Chiroptera; family Vespertilionidae; genus Lasiurus; species Lasiurus cinereus. Next base: position 4,231,520 of record JAAGEH010000208.1, on the reverse strand, counting down.
TTAAATCCCTAGTAGATATCTCTGTGGTACCCTCCTGTGGTAGCCAGCCACCCAGGTGGTCCCTAATGGGCATTCATGCTCTTGTGTAGTCTCCTTCTACACTGAATCAGAGCTGGCTCAGAGTGATCAATAGCATAGAGTGGAAATGATGGTGTGCCATTTCTGAGGCTGTCACAAAAGGCATTATAGTTTCCAAGGTGGACTCTTAGGTTATCAGGCAGCCCCGCCGAGTAGCCCACATGGAGAAGAACTCCAGCCATCAGCCAGCATTAATTCATTGGCTGAGCAAGTGGGTCCTCCAACGCAGTCAAATTTTCAGATGACTGCAGCCCCAGCCAGCCTGTGACTGCAACTGTGTGAGAGACCCCAAGTAAGAACTGCCCAGCCAAACTTAACTCACTAAATTCCTGACTCACAGAAACTGGGAGCATAATGAATATGATTATTTTACGTCACTAAATTTAGGGGTAATTTGTATGCAACAAATCAGATAACTAGAACCCATCCAATTTTTCTCTCTGGCTGCCAACTTTTTGTCTTTTCCTCTCATGACTTCCATGCACCTTTTTCTGTCTCCTCACCTTTCAGAAGCATGTCGCTCCTCCCTACCTCGCTCCTCTCCTCTGTCTTTTTTTATGCAGAACAATTTAGCTGTCTCATGGTTTCTTCCTCCTTCTAGTAGATACAGCTCTCCCTTCTCCTAATAAGAGCACCTTTTCTCTATAGTAATATCAACTGATTTCCCAAGTAAATTATTTTTCTTTTAAATACAGAGGATCTATCCACAGTTTTGTTTTTTGTGTTTGCACTTACCTGTGGTTGGCTGCACCCATAAATATTAAATAGAAAATTCCAGAAATAAACAATTTGTAAGTGTTCCATTGAACACCATTTTGAGAAGCATGTTGAAATCTCACTCCTTCTTGCCTTGTATGTGGGGCATTCCTTTGTCCCACAATCCCACACTGGATATGACATACACCATGAGTCTCTCGGTAGCTGGCTCGGTTATCAGATGGACTCTTTCTGTATCACAGTGTTTGTTTTCAAGTAATCCTTATTTTACTTAGTAATGGCCACAGAGTACAAGAGTAGTGATGCTAGCAATTTGGGTATGGCAAAGAGAAGGTATGTATGTGCAGGAAAAAAACATAGTATATATAGGGTTCGGTATTATCTGTGGTTTTGGGTATCCATTGGAATGTATCCCCTGTGGATAAGAGGAGCCTACTATATTGAATCATTCCTGTGTTTACTTTCTCCAACAACATCTTAGATAGGAATTCAATATCCTGTTATTTTTCTTGATGCTCCAGTATATTTCTTTAAGAACTATAGGTTGTAGAGGAGCCTTCTTTATAGTCAATGTGTTCTTCACAGATGTATACTTTAAGACCACAAACAAATATGGGGACAATCGTGACTAAAAAAATTGACCATGAAGTCTATCAGCCTTTCAGTTACTTTCAATGCAGAGAGAAAAAGGAAATACACATATCCATTTAAATGATATAGGCAGTGCTTAAAATTATTTGCTGCTTGAAAAGGAGACTTTCATATTTGATATGTAGAAAATACTTAATTCCAAGAGATATTTGGCTTGAAGAAGTATCCTAAATATTAAATTTATCCAATTTAAAGATTGCATTAATTCCTATTTTTAAAAAAACATTTCTCCAGAAAGGTAAATGAAATTCTAATATATAATATCTATTTTCTATATAATTTCTATTTTTATGTACACTTTAAAATAGGAAACCAATGGACTTCTGGATATTTACAAAAGTCAGTTTTGAGCTGCTATGCTTTACAAAGAAAATATCAACATTGGTAGAATAAAAATAACAAAAAAATAGAAATCTCAAGTGATTAACAAGTGTTAAATATAGTTACTTTACTATAAATGTCACAAACAAAAGTGAAAATGTCATGCAGCATCAGAAACTGTAAAAATATGATTACTTAGAGTGAGTTTTTAGAAAACTGCCTATTTAAACCACCTTCAAACTTCTTAATTTTCCTATCTAAATTTTTATCATTATATTTGATTTCTTGCAACTTAGTCCATTAATTTTGCTATAGGTACTTACTACATCAAGGACTCCCTGTCAATTTTCACAATAGCCATACATAAGAAAAAGCCAATATCTACAAAACTGTGGCACAACAACAGGAATGGTTAGATAAATATGCTATAATCCTTTGGAGTCCTATGGGAGTGGATAAAAAGGATAGATCAAAGGAAGTCTCATGTATAAAAAAAAGCCAAGCACACTCTTTAAAAAGGCAAAGCTTTTGAATGATAGGTTAACTTTCCCTTCATATACACGTGGAAATACAAGGCTAATTGGTATATGGGGGGGGGCGGGAAGTTCTACCATACTCAGAATTAAATAAATGCAAATTTTGAAAATTAGACATAATTTTCTTAACCTTCAGGTTATCACAGATCAAAAAGTTTTAAAGTATAAAAGGTTAGGAAAAGTAAAGAAATTAGGCACTCTCATATTCTTCTGTTTAGAGCATAAATATGGCAGCTTCATATTTTTAAACATAAATTGTTCTTGTCCCAGATATTTCTGTATTAGGAATCTGATTTAGCAACACATATTTATGTCACAAAATTATGTCATACTATACTTATAGGTACATCCATCTTGTTATCTGTATAATGGTTAAAAAAATAAAACTTAGACATAATCAATAGTATCCTATTAATTATTAAGCACATACATACAAGAATTGACTCTGTTTCTACTGTAAAGATCCTCTCAATATGGTTTTAAATGAAATCTGATGTGAAACAGTAAAATCCTGTCTGTGACATTTTAAAGCATGTGTGTGTATACATGTGTGTAGAGAGAATATCTATAATAATAAAAGTGTAATATGCTAGTTAGACCAGACAGCCGAATGACCTTCTGAATGTCCTTTTGGATGTTCTTCTGGACAAAGCTACAATGATGGGGGCCGAGGCAGAGGCAGTTGGGGGCAATCAGGCAGGCAGGTGAGCAGTTAAGGGTGATCGAGCAGGCAGAGTGTTAGGAATAATCAGGCAGACAGGCAAGCAATTAGGGGAGATCAGGCAGGCAAGCAGAGAGGTTGGGGCAGTCAAGCAGGCAGGCAGAGGAGTTAGAGGCAGTCAGGCAGGCAGGCCAAGTGGTTAGGGGTGATGAGGCAGGCTGCAGAATGGTTAGGGGTGATCAGGCAAGCAGGCAGGCCAGTGGTTAGGAGCCGGTAGTCCCAGATTGTGAGAGGGATCCCTGCAGGATAGGGCCTAAACCAGCAGTTGGATATCCCTTAGGAGTCCTGGATTGCGAGAGGGTGCAGGCTGGGCTGAGGGACCCCCCCCCCCATGCATGAATTTTGTGCATCGGGTCTCTAGTATATAATATAAAAACAATATATGTATACTATGTATAGTATCTATTTACTCTCTATATAGTATATAATATAATGTAATATATTTTCATCCCTTTGTATCATGGGACATTAGCGCCAATATTTTCTGCATATACCAAAAGCCATGGATGCTCAAGTTCCTTATATAAAATGGCATAATATTTTCATGTAACCTAGACACATCCTTTCACATACTTTAAATCATCATCTCTAGATTACTTACAATACCTAATACAATGTAAATGCTATGTAAACAATTGTTATACTGTATAGTTGAGGGAATAATGACAAGGAAAAAATCTGTACATGTTCAGCAGTCACAATCATCGTAGGCCTAACTACATAGTACATGTCAGCAACAACATAATTTTTTTTAAATCCTCACCCACGTGCATGTTCATTGATTCTTAGAAAGAGAAGAAGGGATAGAGAAAGAGAGAGAAAGAAATATAGATATGAAAGAAAACATTAATTTGTTGCCTTCCATGTATACCCTGACCAGGGCCAGGGATGAAACCTGCGACCTTTTGGTGTACAGAGCAGGATGACACTTCAACCAACCGAGCCACACCAGCCAGGGCAACAATGCAACCTTTTAAAAATTTTTCACTGTGGTTGCTTGAATCCTCAGATGCAGAATCCATGGATACAGAGAGCTGACTGTGTAATATATACACACTAAATATATACTATATATATTGTATAGTATGTGTCTATACTACATATGCATATACTACATATAATATCTATGTATTATTAATATATGTAGTTGAAATATATATTATTTATGGATAATACTTAAAATGCATCCAGAAGATGATTTGAGTAGAAAGACTAATTCTAATTTTTTATCTTTCTTTATAAATATTCCTTTTAAATATTCAGCATATAGTACGACTTTTATTTTAAAATGAAAACTCAGAAACAATTCTGGAGGTAGTAACAGAACACTAGAAAAATATAAGACCTACTCACTCATTTATTCTGAAATATTAATACTGTAATTATTAAGAGCAGACACATCCAATATCTCCTTAGCAATAGAGGCTTCCCCAGTGTTTCCTAGGATGTGGAGTTGCCTACTATTTAACTAATGTCCAATAATGACCAATAAATTAGTAGATTCATCACATATGCAGCTTCTGCCACCAAACTAATGGTTTATTTAACAAATTGGCTGGTGTCTCCATTAGAGGTTCTTTTGTTTCTAAACAGCATTTGTTGTGCTTGGCAAGAGCCCCAGCATGGGTGTTTGCTGGCTGACACTGCTTGATACCCACAGTAGGAAAAGTATGCTCCACAGCACAGGACAGTAGTAGGGGATTGTAAGATATGGCCCATAATTCTGAAAGTTCAGGGGGGTCCCAGTGTAGACCAGGCCTATGGCTTAACTCAGCTCTCCTAGTTGGCCTGCAACTGCCATCCATCCAGCCAGCCAGCCAGCCAGGCATTCATTTTTTTTCAGCAGGTGTTTGCTGAGCACACCTTATGTTCCTATAGTGTTCTAGGTTATAGAAATAGCAAAAACCAATGAAAACCCTGCTTCATGGAGCTAACATCCTAGTGTAACAATAAATAAAATAAGACATTTAAAGATAATTCATTTAGCTGAAACCGGTTTGGCTCAGTGGATAGAGCGTCGCCCTGTGGACTGAAAGGTCCCAGTTTCGATTCCAATCAAGGGCATGTACCTTGGTTGTGGGTACAACCCCAGTAGGGGGCGTGCAGAAGGCAGCTGATGGATGTCTCTAATTGATGTTTCTAACTCTCTATTCCTCTTCCTCCCTCTCTGTGAGAAATCAATAAAATATAAAAGAATAAATAAATAAAAATAAAGATAATTCATTTAGAGACCATGTGATAATGATAAGTGCATGAGAAAATAAAGCAGGAACAGGGTGCAATTTTAAATAGATGATCTAGAATGTCCTCTCTGAGAAGGGGATCTTCACGTGAAGATCTGAAAGAGATGAGGGAGCAAGCCTGAAGATGTGTGAGAAGAAGAATGTTCCAGATGGAGCATACACTAGGTAAGGCCTTTTAAGCCATTGTAGGAACTTGGGTTCTCTTCAATAAATGGTGTTGGGGAAATTGGACATGCAAGAAAATGAAATTAGACCACCAACTTACAATAACAACTCACAATTAATAAAAGATGTAAATGTAAGTTACAAAATCATAAAAATCCTAGAAGAAATCTGAGGTGGCAAAATCTCAGTGATGCATCACCTAGGGCAATGGCCGGCAACAGAGCCAAATATCAACAGTACAACGATTGAAATTTCTCTTGAGAGCCAAATTTTTTAAACTTAAACTATATAGGTAGGTACATTCTTATTAACTTAATTAGGGTACTCCTAAACTGGCCTTTGCTAAAAATGTCCTCAATCTGATTGAGGTATACACAAGGGGCCAAAGAGCTGCATGTGGCTCATGAGCCACGGTTTGCCGACCACTGGCCTAGGGTAAGGGAAACAAAGGAGAAAAAATAACAAATGGAACTACATCAAACTACAAAGCTTCTATACAGCAAAGAAAGCATCAATGAGATGAAAGAAAGCCTACTGTATGGGAAAATGCATTCATCAATGATACATCTGATAATGGTTAATTTCCAAAATATATAAAGAACTCATATCCCTCTACACCAGGATGTTTTCCAGTGAGTGCTCTGGATGGTTTCTTTAGGCACAATGACAGGCATATGGCCTCAGGTCTTACACAGCCAGTCTCCTAAATAAGCAACTTTTAGCCTCAGACTCATAGATGATCCCTTTGGCCTCCTCTCCTCCATTTATCTTGTCCTCTGGCTATGGCTGCCTCTGGTTATATCTAAACATTGTCATTATCAACATAGGCCATTTTACCATCCTCAAGGCCTCCTGGTCTCAATGCAGCAACCAGAGCAATGGAACAAAGTCAGATCATATCATGTCTCTCCTGCTCAATCCCATAGCTCCCATCTTACTCAGAGAACAAGACAACACCTTACAATCACATCCAATGTCTCACAGGATCTAGACCACTTATTTCTCTGATCTCATCTTCTATTACTCTCTATCACTTACTCTGCTCTAATCACCCTGACTGTGATGTTCCCCCAGAACGGCCAGCATACCCATCCTCAGGCCTCTGAAATTGCTGTTCCTTCTGCTTAAAATGCTCTTCCCCCAAATAACTCCACTTTAGTATGGGTCACTTCAGCTTCCCTTGGTCATTCTATTTAATGTAATTTTACATTTGACAATATTACTTTTCCTCTGACTCTGTTTTTTTTCCTTTATAGCACAACTGAGATGCAATGTGATGCATTTAATATTTTTATTTACTATCTCCCCCTCAACTAAAATAGAAGATCCCATCGAGCAGGGATTTTTGCATATTTTTTTACTCCTCTTCCCTCAGCAGTCAGAAGATTCTCAAAAAATAGTTGTTGAATAGATGCTGCCTGAAGTGCCAGGACCTGTGCCCATGCTTGTGCATTTGCCCATACACTTATGTGTGCACAGTCACATATATACACCCTCATACATGTACACACATATGCACACATGTAAACTGGAATTAGAACTTCACCCATGGATATTTAAGAGCCTTCAAAAACCTCTCTTTTTCCTCCCACTCCAAGTTTGCCCTGAGTCTGTGTCTTCATTCAAAAACTATGAAAATTGTACCTGCACAAAGGACAAAATGATCGACTCAAACTCTCTCTGTGTTGATTTATTTCTCTAAGCAGACGCCACTCCTGTAATGTCCAAGTTTTCCACTCACGCACACACTCACATCTCCTCTAACTTTGCAAAACCTGAAGTTTCAGACCTTTGCAACTAGAGATCCAAACAGCATCCCCATATACTTGATAAAAAGAAATAACTGGCTTTATCTCTGGTAAGGTATAAAATTGGCTTTAATGCATTAGTCATTCAACTTTGAATTGAATTTTGACAGACTCTGCAGTGTATTAAATTGCTCCCACAAGGATGAGAAGTGTGCATTCCTTATTAGATGTGTAACAGAACTCAATAATGCTTGCCATTTCCCACTGCAGAGATGAAGTTGAATTAAAGCAGAATTAATTCAGCTAACTTAAGCAGAAGTCTAATACCAAGTTTATTTCAGTTAAGATAAAAAACAAATAAATCAAATTCCTATGCAAAGCTCTGTAGTAGTTCAAACAATAATTTCTGATTTGAAATGATCAAAATATGGCAAAATTAAGAATTTTGTGAATCCTTTACAGCCTACAAAAATGCTAGATGTTTGGCAGATATTAAAAAGGAAAGAACTATATCTTTAAAAAGGACAGATAGTTGCAGAAATTAGCCTGTCCTTAAGACAGCTCTGCTGCATCTTCACAGGTAAAGTGGACAGGGTCATTTCTGCAACTCTATGTCCTTTTTAAAAAGTATATGTGGAACAAGAACCTAACACTTACTGAGCACCTATTATGTGCCAGGGACTGTCCTAAGTCACTTAACATTCATTGCCTCAATTAGACTGTATAAGAAAAAACAATGAAGTAGACACTGACTCCATTTCACAAACAATTAAATTGACTCACATTTAATTATTTGCAGCCAATGTTTGAACCCAGATCTGTGTGAGTCCAAAGATGCATCACCTAGCTGTCTCTGTAATATAACACTTAGAGGAATATCTCTAATAGAGGAGACATCTGATAATATTGGTGGCAGGTAAGTGATTAGTGAGCTGGGTGGGTAGACACCTGGGCTGGAAATCAGAGCCTAGTGTGCTGGACATTTTCTTACTTTAGCTTACCATGTATAGATGTTATTTTGTAACATCTGTACACAATGAGATGTTATAAAACAACACTAAGACAATATGTAATTAATTTGCTTCAGATGAACTTCCTGCCTTGGTACGAGCTCAGATCAGGTTTTCCCATCACTCCTGCCAATTCCAAGAGATGAGTCTCTGAGAATGCATGATTAATGATGAAATGATTCACTTTCTAAAATTGCCAATCATCCCTTGATCTGTTTATATACACAAGTAGATATTATTCTATAATTAGTTTTCCTCAGACAGTGTACACTTCTACTTGGCACAGAAAGAATGACAGCAACGATGTGGGTTCAATGCTGAACAAGCTCAATGTTTTCATACAAGCTCTTTGCTGCTACAAATGTTTTATTAAGTTTATAACTCTGTATCTTGAATCTGTAGCTATTAAACACCTCCTCAATCAATCTTTGTCAACTTCTCCTTAGGTCAGTCATTAAAGCCTTTTGATGAACACCTCATTATATCCTTTGAACATAGGAATCCTTTGTAAGTGTCTCTCATCTCTTTTTATATGCTTTTTCTTTTTTTAGGACTTTATAGATGTATAATGCACCCTCCTGAACAGTTCTTATTCTTCCCTTTAGAGCATTTCACTGTTCATTATGCCTTGTACTTTCTATATTTCAGTCTAATTTCATCATTTTTGTATTTTCATGTACCATACCTGCCCTCCTCTGCCCAAAACACACACACACACACACACACACACACACACACACACACACACACACATGTCCTGACTTTTCTTTCTTTCATGAATGAACTTTACTTAACCTGACAAATTATTATTGTACAGAACTAGTCTTGGGCATAATTTTGAGATAGCTTCTGTTTGCTTTTACTGAATTACTTGATTTCCCTAATTTGAATTTTTCCTATTCCCCCAAAACACCAACAGACTTCACAATCCTTCAGCTGTTCAACACCATCACTGCCCTTCACCAGGCCTGCAATCTGCAGATACCAATCTGAGTCCTTGATTCTTGCCTTCCTCTTCCTTCTACTCTGCATAAGCAGATCTGTTCTTTGTTCTGTTCTCTCTGTGCCTGGGTCTCTGATATACTAAAACATATCAACATCAAATTATTATAACCTTTATCTAAGCAAAATATCTATATTTTATAGGCAATCAGCTAAGCAGTAAATAACCCTTCAGGGAAGACAAGGGGGAAAAAAACAGACTTGAAAATATCAAGTGAAACAGCAGCCAATCAAGACATAATTTGGGAGCAGCTGAGTTTGCTACCAGTCATCAAATGACATTACTGGTGACTGCAACTCCATCTCCTACAAGGCCAGCCTGGTAAACTCTCATCAGGGCTCCTGTTACTGCCACTTGAAGGCGTTTCACTGTCCATAGTTCACCTCTAAATCTATGAAGTTACCTCATGTCCCTGTTATCTAACTCAATAAACCAACCCTTCAAAGCACATGTGGCAAATACCTGTTGTTGGGTGAATGTTACCACCAAATTAACTCTAACTTTAAGCTGCTACTTCTGATGGGAAAGGATTAGCATCCTAAACTTATTATCTCTCTCAGATTGTCCTGCTGAACTTCAGAGAGTGAGTTATTCCTGGATTCTCAATTTCTGGGTTTTGATAAACTGTTTGGACTTTCATTTGCTATTTCTGAGCCCCTAATGCAACTGTTTGCCTAATTCACTCTACCATGTAGATGCTAAATTCTCTTTGTACCTTCTAATCCCTACTAGTTTTCTTATCCCCACCATTCCAAAGCATGCCCTTCACTTCAGAGTGCAGTTCTTAATCACTCCAGATCTGTCCCTCTCATTGTATTAAGGAAGCTCTGCATCCTGCTGGTTTCTAGACAGAACAATCTAGTCTTCCCTACCAGGATTGCATTACCATCTTATTAAAGATTATGACAAATAATAATCTTTGCCTCTGCTCATCTCATTTTCCTATGATTTCTCCTGAATGCTTTATTATGGATTACTTGATCAAAAACATAAATCAGCCCTTTTCTTCTGAAACAATGAATCTGAAGTTTATTCTAGTAGCCTTAGCATTTTGCTATAATGATGTTAGTCCTATGTACAATTCATATTTAATTTAACCAGACTTGCTCAAAAATAGAAGATTACTAAGAAGAGATAAAGAGGGGGGAAATCCTATAAATTTGTTAGTGCTTTAAAAGTGATTTAAAGGTTTATTTAAAAAGTCACTCAAGAATATTAGGCTGATTGAGCATTATTAAATTATCCACCCATCAAAAGCAAAAATATAAAAATCACATATACCTTATATTTTATGTATCTTTTGTACTTTTCAAAGGGTTTTCAAATAACACTCTAGCAAAGTTTCAATCTCCACTCATTGATCTAGAATATGTACACAATCTGACCTTGAGAAAAAATATTATGGACTCGAATCCTTCCTGATATATCTCATCTCCTAGAGCTGAGCCCATAAAGAATGTTTTCTCCTCCAGATTTGCTGCCTCCCAAAAAGTGCAGGTGATCACAAGCTATTCATCTTTATTTCCAAAGCACTCTGGGAGATCAGAAGAGATGAGAATTGATTAATGTTCTCTATGAAAAGTTCAATAAGTGTTTAATCAGAGCTTGAAAATAAAGCAATGCTTCTGATCTTTTACAAATTAATTTAACATTGCATTAAAAATAAAATAGGCTGTAAATTGTGCTGTGCAGGGATAATCAATGGCTCATTATCTTTGCTTCTAGCAAAGTGCACTGCTTCTTTAAAAGCCATTAATGAGCAATATTGGGCAGTACATAGTTGCAAATGTGTTGAAGTGTTATTGATCCTCCATCTATAAAACTAATCTCATCTGGGCAGAATTTATGAGCAATAATAATGCAAACTGTTCTGCAGTCCATACTAAAGAAATAAAGAAGAAAATTCATGTGCATAAGGCAAAATTATAAGATCACTAGGGAGAAACAATTTCTGAGCCCTTATTCTAATCTGCTGCCAGAACATCATGGCACTTAATCACTGTTAAGTATAAATCAAATAAAAAGAAATCATCAATGGTGACAAATAAAAATTAACAGAGTATTTCTATGTAACTAAAGCATATGATAATTCTGTAATGTGGATTGATCTTACCACTTTTCCTTAGACATTACTAGGACATTATGCAAAATTATCCAGTGGATTATTCTATATTAGTTCATATTTTTGACATAATGCTTACAAATATTTTGCTTCTGAAACAGAAACATTATTGTCCAATTTTGTAAAATATATGTGTTGTCCATTTGTCCAACAGCCTGTTAGATATCCTTCTCCTTGGTTGTATACTAAGCCCATCAACCTAACATGCCCAAAAATCTTGGGCCAGCTCCTGGGAAGATGGGATAGGAGCAGAGTTCTGGAACCTAATTTATCTTGAATGCCAGAGGGTAGAAAAAGGCAGAGGTTGGCCTTGCAGATTTTTAGAGGGAGATTGGAGAATTCCCACAAATGGAAAATGGAAACCTATCACAATATGTATCAAATTTTTATGCTTTATTTTATTCTCATTGCTGCAAAATGGATGTAAAATTTAAATTATTTTCAGGCAACACCAAGAACTACCTTACCGAGAAACGGTAAATACTCACTAAATTGTATCATAACAGAGATCACACCTTGCTGAAAGCTGCAACACTAGTTCACTCCATGCTTTTATGAAACTTCACCAGCTCTGTTCAGAATTCTGAAATGCAGAGATTTAATATCCTCCCTTTTTACTACCCATGCACATCTCAAATAGCAGAACTAAGAAATAACATTAAACAAAATATTACAAATGTATAGAAATTGTCAAAATATGTTTTCTTCTTAAAATTTCCAACAATAGCCATATTACACCTTGAGGGTTTAGAATAGCCTCTCTAAATGATGGTAGCTTACTGACTGAAAAACTCTTGGGGAAAAAAAAAACAGAATTTTATTTCTTCTCTCAGAATTTCAAGGTTAATTTAATGTGTGTAGTTAAGGTCCCGGGTCAAGTGTTTTTAAGCTGGGTAACTACTTTGATCACCAAAAATTTCTCAGACTTTAATATGAATGAAAATTACTCACAAATCCTATTTTTAAAAATGTAGGTGTACATGAAAAATGCTCAGGATCATGCCTGAATCATTAAGGAAATGCCAGTAAAAACCACAGTGAGATACCACTTTATATCCATTAGGATATCTAAAATTAAAAACAAAACAGAAATAACAGAGATTGACAGGGATGTAGAGAATTGGATTGTAAAATGGTGCAGCCACTTTGGAAAATGTGGTAGTTCCTCAAAATGTTAAATGAAGAGTTGCCATATGACCAATAAGTTCCATTCCTAGCTATATGCCTGAATTATTCTGCAAAGGCAGCTATAGCAAAATGCCACAAACTGGTTGGCTTAAGAAGAGAAATTTATTCTCTCACAGTCTAAACCTGGAAGTCCAAGACCAAAGTGCTGGCAGGGCTGGTTTCTCCTGAGATAGCTCTCCTTGGCTTGCCTCTTTCCATAGTTGTTCCTCTGTGTGTGTGTGTGCCCCTGGTATCTCTCTGTGTGTTCTAATCTATTCTTTTTATAAAGGTACTAGAGGCCCAGTGCAAAAAACTTGTGCACGGAGGGGGGGATTTCCTCAGCCCGGCCTGCACCCTCTCCAATCTGAGACCCCTTGGGGGATGTCCGACAGCTGGTGTAGGCCCATGTAGTCCCGGTTCATGGGATCGGGCCTACACCAGTAGTTTGACTTCCTTCTTGCAATCCAGGATGACTGGCTCCTAACCATTTGCTTGCCTGCCTGTCTGATCACACCTAACCCCTCTGCCTGTCTATCTGATTGTCCCTATCCCCTCTCCATGCTGGCCTGATTGTCCCTACCTTGCCCCCTAATCTCTTTGCCTGCCTGCCTGATCACCCCTAACTTGTCTGCCTGCCTGCCTAATTGCCTCTAACTTCCCTCCCCTGCTGGCCTGATCTTGCCCCTAACTGCTCTCCCCTGCTGATCTGATTGCCCATAACTGCCTCTACCTTCCTGATTGCCCCTAATTGCCTTCTCCTGCAGACCTGACCTCACCCCCAACTTCCCAACTCTGTAGCCTGATCTCGCCCCCAATGACCCTTCCCTGCTGGCCTGATCTTGCCTCCAACTTCCCTCCCCTGCTGGCCTGATCTCACCCCCAACTGCCCTCCCTGCCAGCCTGATCACCACTAACTGCCTCTGCCTCAGTCCCCTCCACCACGACTTTGTCTGAAGGAAGTCGGACATCTGGAAGATGGCTGGTTGACTAGGTCTAATTAGCACATTACCCTTTTGTTAGTACAGATAGATTATATAGGATAGGATTGCTTAAATGCGAAGAAAGACTTTTTCAGCAGGAGGAGATACTCTTGGCAGACAAATCCACATAATCCCTATATTTAGACAGATAGCCAGCCATATGCACTATACTGCCAAACCAATCATTAAAAAATTGAATCACTTTCTTACACCGTACACCAAACAGCAGTTGCCCTTAAAACCCTTCCTTAGCCCCCACCTTAGGTTCTGCCTTCGCAATTCACCAAGATTTGGTTCTGATTAGTTTCTATGTCAGTCAGCACCAAAAGCTCCACCTCCTAGGCAGCCCCAGATTTGGTTCTGATTTGTCGGTTTCTATGTCAGTCAGAATCTCTAGGCTTATCTCCAGGTCTGATAATAGAGAAGGGGCTGATCAGCAGCTGCCCCAGGCTGCTGGAGAGCAGGCTGAACTGCTGACCTCTGGGAGAGAGAGAGAGAGGCTTGGATCTTGCCAACAGTTGCTGATGATGATGATCATCCCTGCCTCCCTCTCTTTCTGAGAGGTCAGCAGTTCAGCCCGTTTGCCTGCTGCAAGCACAGCCTGGCATTCAGTCGAGACTTCAGTCATTTTGGATGTTACAATCCTGGCTTTTTATATATATGGTATAGTCAGATTAGATTAGGGCCCACTCTAATAACTCATTTTAATGTAATCTCTCTTTAAAAGACTGTTCTAAAAATACAGTCCCATCATTCTGAAGTACTTGGGAGGGGAAGGTTGTAAAACTTTATCATATGAATTTGAACTGCAAGGGAGGTCACAAATCAGCCCATTAAAATACCCAGGAGAAATGGAAACATATATCCATACAAAATTTGTATTGCGACAAATGCTACTATGAACATTCTGGAGGCTTCTTTGAATTGAGATTCTAGGAAATGTTTCAAGAAGCTGAGAACAGAACCTATAGATGAAGTATTTTAGTCTTAGAGGGATAATGAAACCTTGGGGATGGGGAAGAGGTTCATTCTGAGTAGGCAAACTTAAGGTCTGCAAACCTGCACTTGAGTAGATGGAAAAAAAGAAGCTTTAGCATCCACCATAGTTACACAGATGGCCTTTTGGTCCTGGATATCCCAGGAAGGTAAAGCTCTAATTCAGAGATTGTCAACTCAAGTGTTCATTCACTGAGAACTTATGTATAAAACCAAATGCATATACGATAAATAATAGAGTGTTTTGAAAGAATATGGACTCTTCTTTCCAAGCTTCTACTCTGAGACAATCATATCTAATAAAGATAAAATATGCAAATTGACTGTCAATTCATAACAAAGATGATGGCACCCACAGCCAATAGGAAGAGAATATGCAAACTGAGGCAATAAAGATGGTGGTGGCCAGGCCAGGATGCATGGTGATGATGCAGGTGTTCCACCCTGCCCTGGCCCTTCTGGCCTCTGGGCAGTGCACACATGCAAATGTGGAGCAGCTGGGGAAGGGCAGGATGCCTGCTATGAGGCAAGGAGGGGATGGAGGAAGCTATAGGGGAGCAGCAGGGCTGGAGTGAAGGTGGAAGGTGGTGGCCAGAGTGAAGGCCTGGGTCCCAGGTACTGGAGGGAAGCCAGTTCCGGCAGCCAGGGGAAGAAAGGCCTATTCTTGCACGAATCTTCGTGCATCAGGCCTCTACTTAGAGATACAACAAAAGTTAGCACAGTTAAGGAATTATAGGAAAATTACTTTAAGATAGAAAGATGGCCCTGGGTTTTGTCAACTATTATTGGATTATTTTAACCATTATTGAGACAATTCACAGGTATACAATGCCAAGTTTTGGTGGTTGGGGTTAAACATAAAATACAGAATGCAGAACTCTGTTCTTCCCACTCTATAAAGATTGTAAGGGTGTAAGGCCTAAGCAACTACAAAAGTAATGATTACATTTCTTCCCACCTTATGTATTTGATGCAAATTAATGAGATAGAATGCATCTTTAAATATTATCATAAAAGAAGCAGGCAAACAGTGCCAACAAAATCAGTTCCTTGAAGATATTTTCCAATTCTCGGCCAAAATATTAAAATTGTAGAAAGTGTAATGGCCAACAGTCTACTGGTATTCACACTGCTGTATAGTTCGTTCCCACATTGACAAACAAAATGCAGCAGAAATGATTGTACATCTCTTCCAAAATAAGGTTGCAAAAAACACCAAAGCTTCCAACTTTGTTGCTCTCAGATGCCATATCATGAGAAACCCTAGGGAGAAACTCCATTGGCAAGGCATGGCACCTCTGGCTAACACCCAAATGGAGGAAGGTTCTCCTGCCCCAACAAGTCCTCAGATGACCGCAGCCTCTGTCAACAACTTGAATGCAACTTCAAGACATATCCTGAACCATAATCACTCAACGAAGTTGCACTGGGCTTCCTGACTTTCAGAAAACTAAGAGATAAATATTGTCTTCACCTATTACATTTTGGGGCAATTGAGTTTTGGAATTATTTTACATAGCAATAGAGAATTAATACAGCAAGCAAATACTGGTTTTTATACTACATTGTTTTCATCAATTCCACCTAGTACCTATTGTCTGCTAAGAAGACAACAAATATATAAACAGGGAACTAAAAGTATTTATACAAAAGTCAGGAAAATCATCCATGTAAATGGGAATAATATGGTGAAACAAGATTTGCAGTCAAACAAACCCAAATTCAACACATGCTCCAACACTTTCTTGGTGAGCAACATTGAAAAGGTTTTTAAATTCTCTTAAATTTCACTTGGGAACAAAGGTTTCCTCACAGGGCTTTCAGAAAATTTAAATAAGTAATTACATATGTGAAGTACTCAACGCATAGGAAGTATTCAACAAGTGTTGATTTCTCCCCCATCTTTTTTGTTAGCTTATTGCAATTTTGATAATATGTCATTGAATAATATTTATATTTTCTTCTAGTTAAAGTGTTTCTGCTTATATATCATGAAATAAAATATATTTATCATTCCTAACATTTTATGGAAAAGAAAAACTTGACTTATAGCTACACCATTTGAACTTGATGAGACTAAGTAGACCCTACAACTTATTTTAAATATATAATCATTTATTAATCATATACATTTAGCAGAAATAAGTAATATTAATAAAATCAGCTCCTTAGAATATCAACTCCTATTTCCATCTACAGACATGACCAAGTTTGTGTGTGTATGTGTGTGTGTTTCTAGTTTTTAAATTGATTTACATCAATTATAGTTTGCATTCCACAGTATTCTGTATTAGTTTCAGGTGTACAGCAGAGTGTGTAGACATATAAGTGACCAAGTTTAAAGTGACATTATATTTCATATACTGAGGGACAGACAGTATCTTCAGGTAACATACAAGGGAGTTATATCCCAATTCTACAAGCAAGAAGGCTTTCCCTTCCCTATACAGCAAAGGAAAGGGTAGAAATTTAGCAAGGTATAATAGTCACATTAGAACCAAAGAGAATAAACACTTCCTTTTTTTGAGAAATACTTTTGCAAAGTTACCTCACAAGGCATGTTACTTGGGTAGTTAAACTCTGAAATCTTCATTAGAATAAAGAAAGAAATATAAGTGATCAACCTTCCAGTTTTCTGCATAAGAGAAGAGTCTCAGTGGAAGTTTTCTAGATAATTTCCTCTCACCCACCTGCACTGTCTGCTCTTCCGTATGCATGCATAAAACACTGTCTAGTACAACCAAAGCGAGAGACAGGTGCCATCTGCCTCATCTAGCTCCATGACTCACCTTGTGACACATCTAACTCTGCCTAGTTGATGAACATTCCAGTGGCACAATAGGAGTTGGGCTTATTAATAGCCCATCTGCTCAGCCAGACATTCACCTCAACTGGATGAGAAAACAGGATGAGAAAGGCTTAGCAGAGTGGACCTATACACTCTTGAGCAAGCTGATTTTAGAGCATTGATAGTAGTTCCACTTATTAAGGTGATGCATGTTCATCTTGAAATTAATTTAGAGTTCAGAAAATAATATAAATATTATTCTCAATCTTAAATTTTTTATAAATCATAAACTTGTGATATACCCAATAATTGCACCTTCCCTCAAGTCTTTGATCAAATATGAATTCACTATAGCTTTCTCAGGCTACCCTATTTAAAATTGTAGGCTCCTACCCCTTGAACATGCTGTATTTATTTTATTCCATAATACTTATTATCATATAATATACATCTAAGAACTTGTATGCATATATGCATAACCCATTGACACAGACAATAGAGTGGTGAAGACATGGGGTGGGGGAGGGGATCAGGCTAGAAGAAGTCTATGGTGGAGTGAGGAATACCTTCAACAATAAAGATTTAATTTAAAATAAATTATATATAAATATATATACATGCATATATATGTATGTATGTATGTATATATAATTTATATATACATATATATACCACTAATTTGTCATTGTGTTTTGTTTAATGTTTAGTTCCCTCCAGTAGAATGTAAAATTTGTAAATATTTATAGCCAGTATCTAACACAGTAACTGATGCATAATAGGTACTTACCAAATATTTTTTGAATACTAATATTTTATTCTCTAGTTTTCATATATGAATGTTGTATTTTTTATTGATTTTAGAGAGGGAGAGAGAGAAGGAGAAAGAGATTTGCTGTTCCATTTATTCATGTACTCATTGGTTGCTTCTTGGATGTTCCTTGACTAGAAATCAAATGAATAGTGTCATAAAGTTTTGTCTTCACCTCCTAACTAATTCCACTACCTTCTTTTTACTCATAATAGAACTATCCCAGTGCTAAGCACAGAGTTAATCAATTAATCATTGATTCCACTAGAGAGATATCAGAGAACAGGGGGGAAAGGAAGAAAATAAATCACCTGAGTTAAAATATCATAATTGTTATTCATCTGTTCACTGGACATACATTTATTAAGAACCTTCTATGCTATCTTTGTTTTCACAAATAGTTTTGCCACAGTGAAAGATGAAACAGTGAAAATGTCTACACTCAATGTAGTCAATTATGTATGCTATTGGAATTTGTGATTTTGCTTGTATATGACTGGGAGTGGGGAGATAGAAGAGGTAAAAAAAAAACCATATATAATACTATGAACAATAAGGACAACTTTTTTAGAAAAGATGTAGTCAGAACAAAAGAAAAAGAAAGAGAGAGAAAGAAAAAGAGAGAAAGAAAGAAAGGAAGAAAGAAAGAAAGAAAGAAAGAAAGAAAGAAAGAAAGAAAGAAAGAAAGAAAGAAAGATAGATTGAAATATCTATAGACTGTGTAAAGTTCTGTGGAAGAAGTTTAAGAGTAATGACAAAGAGAATAACTGAGAAAGGCCACTTTGAGGAGAGCTCTGAGGAGCTGATATTGCGACTTGAAGGAGAGGAATAGCCTGGAGTCAGAAGAAGAAGACCTGTCATGCCCTGTAATAGAAAGGAGGCCAGCACACCTTGAATGAGGGAAGGAGCTGTATGAAATGAGGTTTGAAGGTGCACCTGAGCTGTTCATACAGAGCAATGTGGGCCAGGCTTAAGGAGCTGGGATTTCATTTTAGGTACAATAATATTTTCCTAGGGCTTCCAATTAAGCCTATATGTTAAGAAGAATATATGAAACACTTCCAGCTACAAAAACCTAGAGATGCTAGATAAAATGGCATTTTTTTTTTTCAAAAAGGAAGGGTAGATCTGAATTTATGCTATATAAAGAAAGAGTTCTGTGCAAGGTAGGTAAAGAGTGGATAGTTAAGGGAACATTATGGATGCTAGAAATGTTTTAAATGTTGATCTGGTGGTAGCTAAACAAATGTGTGTTTATATAAAAACTAGAGGCCCAGTGCACAAAATTCGTGCATGGGTAGAGTCCCTAGGCCTGGCTAGTGATAAGGACTGATCTGTGGGGCAACTGGCAGAAGGATCAGTGGGCCTCCATTGACACTCATCTTGGCTGGCCTGGGGCCCGCAGGCTGGGTGTAGCTCTTGCATTGAGTGTCTGCCCCCTGGTGGTTAGTGTGCATCATAACAGCCAGTCATTGCTCATTTGGTTGATTTGCATATTAGGGTTTTATTTTATAGGATTAACTAAGCTATGCTTATGATTTCTGCACTTACTGTGTTTATTTTCTATATGAATAAAGTTTTTAAAAACATTTTTGTTGATTTCAGAGAAGAAAGGAGAGGGAAAGATTGATAGAAACATCAGTGATGACAGAGTCATTGATTAGCTGTCTCCTGCATGCCCCTACTGGGGGTAGAGCCCACAACCCAGGCATGTGCACTTGACTAGAATCAAACTCAGACCCTTCAGTCCACAGGTCAACATTCTATCTATTGAGCCAAATCAACTAGGCCTATATCAATAAAATTTTTTAAATAAAATTTTTATCCCAATTTATCTTCAATTATGCAATTGCAAACTATATAATTCTTACTCCCTTCCTTTGATCATGTGGTTGTATCTTCCCTAAATGTTCCCCTCTCCCTTGTCTGTACTACTATTTTTGTTTGTTAGCATCTTGCTAGTTTGGATACTAGTTCTACACTTTTGTGATAATGTTTTGCCCCATGAGGTGCTTCATGGATATCAACAGTATGAATCAGAAAGCACCAGGAAGTAGACGAAGAGGTCCAGCTCAGAGACAAAATGAAATCAAATAAAATGGAAATAAGCCACTGACAGAGTGAAGCAGCTTTATATGCTCTTAATATAAAGAATTCTGTGACAGCTTCATCTGAGGACAACAGAGATTGTAGCATCTTGGACAGAATGTGTCACACCCTGCCTCCCCATGGTCATACCCTTGTACTATGGCTATTTTGAGACCTCCCAAATTGTGGATATGCCCTCATTCCAAATGGTCTGAGGCCTAACTTAAAATATGTCTGCTGCTAGATGAGGGTAAGGTAGGGAGGATGGGTGAAAAAGGTGAAGGGATTAATAGGTACAAATTGATTATTACAAAATAGTCACAGAGATGTAAAATACAGCATAAGAAAAAGAGTTAATAATATACTAATAACTATGTATGATGCCAGGTGGGAATTAGCTTTACCAGAATAATCACTTAGTAAGTTATGTAATGTCTAATCACTGAGATGTATACCTGAAACAATTACACTTATAATATTGTATGTCAATTGTACTTGAAAAAAAAATGATTCAAATTCAAAATAATAAAATAACATATGTAAGTTGCTAAGTCATGAGGTTAAAAGTAAGATAGGCTTTTCCCAAATGGCACAAGCATTATTTTGCAAATTCCCAAAATGGCATTTTTGGGAAGTCCCTCTGCTTACCTAGAGAAGAACCCTATCCTCTTCTCTGCTAGGATATCTTTAGCCTCTAAACATGGAAAGTTTAGTTCTCCCACCCTGTAAAGGGAGCCTAAAATAAGAAGCACAAAAAGATTGAACCTAAGTAGTTTTCTTTTTCTGAGGCTGAACAATAGCAAATAGCTCTGTGCCTGTGTTCTACGCTGTGCAGTGTGGTGACAACAACATGTAATGGCGACCTCAGCTCCTCCGTTGTGGATTAAGATAGTTCACCTTTCTGATCCTCACTTGCCTATCTAGAAAATTGGATTACTCATGCTTAACTCACAGTGTAGTTGTAAATGAAATAATGTTAAATGAAGCAATCCAGGTTCCAGCTGTGTGGAAGGTGTTTACCAAAGGTATATGTCCCTTTAATGCTCCTCATACCACATCCCAGCCTGGCAGTAGCCACACTTTCTCTTCCCACTGGAAGAAGGAGGGGTTGCAGTAGAGCCAGGTCAAAGAGCAAACCCTCTGCTCAGCTATACTGGATGATGAACTCTAAAGGCTAAAATGTCTCTAGGAAAAATGGGACATAATTCCATACTCAACTGGCAAAATGTAAATGTCTCTCCTTCAATGCATATATTTGAACTTGAACATTAACAGAGTGTCTGTTGTATGTAATTTCTCGGGGCTTTCGTGGGAGGATAGATTTTGGTAGCAGGAGGATCTTTTTTCTTTCTTTTTATTTTTTTCCTGAGAACGAGGAAAAATTTTTACTCTTCTTTTATTGGCTATCAACTACTTGAAAGCATATTAAGTAGCAGTTGGTGGCATAAAAACTTGGTAATAGAAGCCAGAAAAAAAATGCTCTAAATAAAAAGAGTGTCAAAGAAAAAATAGAGGAGGATTTGGGAAAAGTAAATCAGAAATGTCAGTGGTTGGATGGAGGAGAGGAAAGAGAAAGACAACATAAGGCTGTGGGGTCAAGAAGAGATTGGTAAGAACTGAGATATCCAATGGGAATTTCTAGAAGCGCTACACACACACAGATATTACATTCTTCTATGAAATTTTTATTTAATTCTACATTGCTTATAAATGCTCTTAGACAAGTGCATTGTTGCTTTAAAGAGGAAAAAGAGGGCTCAAATAAGAACTTATAAACATAGAGACATGCTACGTTTGTATTAATGGAAAAGTTGTTTCACTCCCATCCTTCACTAGTAGATGTTGAACAAATACTTAAATATATGTTTGAAGGGGTATCACACTCCCTGGGTGCCAACTTGTTTCCTCAGTTCAGCTGGCATTTGGGGAATAAGAGAAATCAAATCAAGAAAACACTGAGAGAGATTCAGAGGTCAGAGAAGTGTCAGCAGAGAGGAGAGCTGAGGAAGTTGAGTATGTATTCCTTTATCTGCTGGGGTTAGTGTGAGATTGCTAACCTTTATCTATAGGAGGGAACAACAAAGGAACTTTTGCAAAAGCAGCAAGAAAGAGGGAACAGCCTTATGTCAAAGAGGAGGGAGCTTCAGAAAAGCAGAGAAAGTTACTGTTAATGTCAAATGCTGCAGTGAGGTCCAGTGAGATCAGAAGAAACCTTTCTATTTGACAGAAAAGAAGTCATCTGGGTGAAAAAATGATACCTTGAGTGACAGCACAGATTAACCCAGAGACCAACTTAAAAGAGACCCCACTGAGAGAGAGGGGCTACTTCCAAGGCTCGCTTCTCTCACCCTGCATACTCTTCCTAGGTAAGCTCATCCATTTCTGTGGTATCAATGACCTTCTAAATAATGATCTACCTCAAGTCTATTGCTCCCTCCCAGACACCCTTCCGCTTCCCTCCCTTCTTCTTCCTCCCTCCAGCTTCAGGTTATTATCCCAAAACAGTCCACCAGGCATTTTCACTTGCATGTTCTACAAAAAATTTCCATTTCACTGCATCTAAGATAAAACCAATCACCTTCTTTCCAAACTGTTCATCTTTTACTTTCTGTCTCTCGGTGAACAGTGTCTACATTAACACCTGAGAAAGCCTGGTTTCCTCCCTTTTCCATACTTTTCATATAAACCTCTAACTAAATGCTAATAATGCCTGCATACCAGTGATTTCTCTTTACCCATCATAAATCTTTTCCCCTATTCAATTATTTGTTTCCAGTTCTCCATCATTGCCCACCTGTTTTATTGTACCAATTTCCTAACTGATCTTCCTGTCCAACACGGCATTGCTCTACATCCCTGCCAAAGTGACCTTTCTGAAACACAAACCTAATCAAGCAAATATCTTTGATTCAAATTCTTCCCTTAGCCCCAGTAACTAACATGGATAGATGATACAAGAAAATCACTTCACCTCTGTGCTTTAACTTTCATTCTGCACAATGATTTTTATTTATTTATTTATTTATTTTTTACCTATAGCAGAAGAATTCCTGTGATGATTAATTCAACGCTTTCTGATAACTAAGTTTCTGGGATTATAAATGTCAGAAAAATAAGCCTATGATCTCAAGCTAAGTTTTAAAGTTTTAACTAGCAGAATACTAAGTTGTAGTTTATGCTGTGGTACCTACCATTAATGTGAAATACATAATAAAATTCTGTAAGAAAATAGTCTAAAATTTTAATGGTGATTTTCTCTCAATGATGTGACTACAGACAACTATTATTTTTTCATAGCACATTTTCTATATTTCCCACAATGAGAATAAAATTCTTCTAAAGTAGTGGCACGATATTCAGTTTTCTAAAACCTAAGATTTCTGAAAGAAACACTAATATAAAAGAGAATTCCTAAAATTTAAAACTGCTGTCACAACTCTGAGGAGGACCGCTGGTTGTGATTAGGGCCATTGATTAGTTACTGCACTGCTATAAGGAATTGGTCCTCTCTTTGAGCTACTTCCAGGGTTAATGTCTAGGAGACACGGCCAAAACAATTTTGCGCCATCTGCACACTTCCCAGCTGGAGAAGGATGGTGCGGGGTGGTGGAGGGGAGGTCGTGAAAGAATACAGCAGCTGACAGTTAATTAAAAGAAACTGCTCTATGGCCAGCAAGTCCAGAATGTGCTGGGTAGTAATTGTAGCTCCTCAGAATACAATCCCTAATACTAAAGCAAGAACTAAATAAAGTGTAATTTATATTTGGACTGTAACAAAATTGCTAGGTGAAAATTCAGCCAATAATACACCTTACAAATTTTATTCATATCATCCAAAGGAACTGAAGAATAACTCCAAAAGGAATCATTTATGGATTCCTTCTTGGCAGCTGAATTTTTACTAAAGAACTATTTTTCCTACCTGTCTGTATTTTTCAGCTTCTTGGCTTACCTCTTACAAAGAGAAAGTTCATTTTAAATGTTACCTCCAATCAAGAAAGTAGGTCCCATGCTAATTATCGTGATACAAAAAGATTTGTGCAGTTTAGTTCTTTTTACTTCATACAGAACAATCTACTTAACAATTTTTAAATAAATTAGAGTGTGTAAAACTGGTCAATAGAAAAACTTAGTATTTTTAAACCAGTATTTCTCTACCAGAAGCGATTTTATCTCCAAGGAGACATTTTTTCATTATCATAATTGGGGATTCCCTACCGGTGTCTAAAGATTAGAATCCAAGAATGCTGCTAAACATCCTACAGTGCACAGGATGGCCCTCCACAACAATCAAAAAAGTAAAATTCTATTTCATAATAACCACTTTTCAGGAGTAAAAAACAAATCTTTCCTTTCTTTCTTTCTTTCTTTCTTTCTTTCTTTCTTTCTTTCTTTCTTTCTTT
>JAAGEH010000208.1:4162822-4206875 GCA_011751065.1 Lasiurus cinereus | reverse complement strand
CCTTCCTTCCTTCCTTCCTTCCTTCCTTCCTTCCTTCCTTCCTTCCTTCCTTCCTTCTTTCCTTCCTTTCTTTCTTTATTTCTTTGTTGTCGTTGTTGTTAGATCCAAGGTTACACATTCTCCTTCTAAGAGTCTGCTCAGAACTCAGGCCTTTCTCCAGAAACTAGAAGAGTATCCATTGTCTAGTCTTTTCTATCTTCTGCCCCAATACCCAAGCAGCAAGCCTCTCTTTATCAATAGAAATAAGAAAGAGTTTCTTCTAAATCTCATATATACATGGACATCACATTAGCTATCATTTTCATCATACTAATTATCACCTTATACTAGACAGAATATTTAACAACATGAGAGAACAAGAATTAGGCACAAATTATATTCTGGGGTTCTGTAGAAGTCCAGAGTGGCGGGAGGGGTGGGGAAGGGATAGATAGAGGAGAATATAATTCAAACAACGTCCAATATGCTCAACTTTCACCTAATTCATCAATCAAGCAAAGTACATGGACTTTGGAATAATGAAATCTGGGTTTGAATTCCAACTCTACCATTTAATAACTGTGCAATACAGGACAAGTAATTACCTTCTTGAGTCTCAATTTCTTCCTGTCTTAAGTGGAAATAATTACATCTACATCCCATTAATCTTTTTGATCCCTAAAACAGTAAGTGATCAATAAACATTAGCTTCCTTTATGGAACTTTGGGCAAAGGGAACCAATATAATCATGAAGCTCATGATGCTTGCTGTGCCAAGAGTAATAAAGTTTTTGTCTCTGATGCAAGAGTCTCATGATTTCTCCCAGCATCTATGAAACAATGGCAGAGTAATTTCTTAATATACAAATAGCATAAAATCTTAGACTTCACAATGCTTAACAACATCTACTTTAACAGTACTGTCAGGACTGGGGTGGGGGCTGAGATCCTCTTATGAAAATTGTTAAGTGTATAAAGACAATATTTAAATTGCTTGTGAATTGGAGATCCTCCTCAAAAAAGATAATTTTTGGGTAACTCAAAATAAAAGAGTGTTAACCTATGAATCAGAATGTTACAGTTTGATTCCTCATCAGAGTACAAGCCCAGGTTGCAGGCTCCATCCCCAGTAGGCACAAATTATATTCTGGGAGACAGCAAATAAATGATTATCTCTCGTCATTGATGTTTCTATTTCTACCTCTCTCTCCCTTCCTCCCTGAAATCAATAAAAGAAATAAAAAATACAAAATCTTGGTCCCAAATCTCATAATATCATAAAATAGTGTTAATAAAAATGGAACACTAGTAACAGAAATACCTGTTAAAATAAAAGATATCCCCATCCCAACCTCTTATATCAAAATTATACTCATAAAGTTATTTTTCTAGTTGGCAAAGCAAGTTTGTCCAAATCAATTGATATTTTTTCCCATACATCCTCAAAACCAAGAGCATGCATTTCCCTGAGACATTATATGTATACTAGAGGCTCAGTGCACAGATTTGAGCACTAGTGGAGCCCCTCACCATAGCCTGTGGGGATTGGGCCAATACCAACAGTCCAACTGCTGCTCCTTCCTACTGTTTCTGCTCATCCCAGCCCTACTGCACTTGCCTCGGGCTTGTGCCCAGTCAGTCCCAATTGAGAGAGGCTTGCACCATTCTGTCACTTAGCCTTTTATTATAGACTAGAGTCCCAGTGCATAAAATTTGTGCACGAGGGTGTCCCTCAGCCAGCCTGCACCCTCTCCAATCTGGGACCCCTTGAGGGATGTCCGACTGCTCGTTTAGGCCTGATCCTACTCTCACAATTGGGACTGCTGACTCCCAACTACTCGCCTGGCTGCCTTCCTGATTGCTCCTAACTGCTGCAGCCTGCCAGCCTGATCATCCCCTAACCCCTCCCCAGCCAGCCTGATTGATGCATAACTGCTCCCCTGCCAGCCTGTTTGCCTCTAACTGCCCTCTCCTACAGACCTGGTCACCCCTAACTGCCCTCCCCTGCAGGCCTGGTCCCTCCCAACTGCCCTCCTCTCCTGGCCATCTTATGGTGGACATCTTGTGCCCACATGGGGGCAACCATCTTTGACCACATGGGGGCAGCCATCTTGTATGTTAGAGTGATTTGCATATTACTCTTTTATTAGATAGGATAGAGGCCTGGTGCATGGGTGGAGGCCAGCTGGTTTCCCTGAAGGATATCCTGGATCAGGGTGGGGGTTCCCCTGAGGTGTGGGATGGCCTGAGCAAGGGGCTGTGGTGGTTTGCAGGCCAGCCATGCCCCCTGACAACCGAAGCAGAGGCCCTGGTATATGGGATTTATTTACCTTCTATATAAAACTTTATAGCCTTGAATGGAGGCCAAGGCAGGCCAGGGCTGCATCACTGGGGGCAACTCAAGCCTCCTGCTCCATGGCTGCTGCCATTTTTGTAGGGATTTATTTATTTGCTATAATTGAAACTTTGTAGCCTTGAGTGGAGGCCTGGGCCCAAAAGGGTGTGTGGAAAGCTTGGCTTCCTCCATTGATTGGGGAAACCCAAGCCTCCTGCTCGCTCTGTGGCCACTGCCATCATGGTTGGGTTAATTTGCATACTCGCTCTGATTGGCTGGTGTGTGTGGCTTGTGGGTATAGTGGAGTGATGATTACTTTGCTTTTATTAGATAGGATAATAAAAGCTTAAGCAACCGTTGCAACCAAAACAACTGAATGGACAACCAAACAGGTTTCGTGAGGCCACCAGACTGTCAGGGGGGTTAGTGAGGATTGACCAAACAACTGAGCAGCAGGCTGCATGGGGTATCCAGGCCGTCAAGAAGTTTAGTGAGGGACAACCAAATGACTGAGCAGCAGGTTACATGGGGTGACCAGGCCAGCAAGGGCCATTAGTGAGGGATGACCAAATGAGTGAACAAAGGGTTGTATGGGGCAAACAGGCTGGCAGAGTGTTTAGTAAGGGATGACCAAACAACTGAACAGCAGGCTGCGCGGGGCTGGTGGGGAGGGAGGGGCAGTTTGGGGTGACCAGGATGGCAGAGGGGGGGGGTAGTAAGGGGCAACCAGGCTGGTAGGGAGGGGCAGGTAGGTGTGACCAGGCCATCAGCAGGAACAATTAAGGGCAATCAGGCAGACAGGCAGGTAAGCAGTTAAGAGCCAGTGGTCTGAGATTTTGAGAGGGATGTCCCACAGGAATCAGACCTAAATTGGTAGTCAGACATCCACTGAGGGGGTCACAAATTGGAGAGGGTGCAGGCTGGGCTGAGGGACTCCTCCCTCCCATGCATGAATTTCATGCACTGGACCTCTAGTATATAATAAAAGCCTAAGCGACCATTATGACCAGTTGACAGAAAGCCCAGTCAACCAGTCACTATGATGCCCATTGGGGAAGATGCTCAATGCAGGAGCTGCCCTCTGGTGGTCAGTGTGCTCCCACAGCCAACCTCTCACAGTGGGCCAACAACCTCCAGGCCTGCGGGGCCTGATTGACCCTGATCATGCAGGCCAGCAAACATCCCACAGTTCCTCTCTCCAGCCAGCCAATCACCCATGGTCCCTCCCCCAGGCTGGCCAGTCCCTATTGGCCCATATTGGGACTAAGATAGCCCCAATTAGTCCTGATCACTGACCAGGCTGAGGGACCACCACCTGTGCATGAATTCATGCACCGGGCCTCTACTATAATATATATTAAATGGCCTTGTGCATTGTTAGGCATAAATACAAAGCATATGCTGTAATACCTCCTCAATACCAGGATCAGAACCCCTAAATTATTAAAAAGAGTTATAGCTATGCCAAAACTTTACTCCAATTCCATCCTTTCTGTTTGCAATATCACATCTGTTTCCTTTAATTCTATATATAACCATTTTATACACTAGATAGGTAGTGGTAGATATAAATATAGGGATAGCATATATTCAAACAGGATAAATACACATATCAAAACCTCTTCATTTGGAATAAGGTAAGTATATAAGGCAGATAATAAAGAATTTATACATTTTTGCTTTAGCAGAAAAATAAATTGATAGTCATCTGTTTAAATTTACATATGCAAAGTTAAATGACATCTGCAACAAATAAAAAAACACACACCAACATTCAATATTTTTAAGTGCCACAGTAAGGTTTGCATTTTCTCCTTCCTTTTATCTCACCAATAAGCTCCAAATCTTGCTCCAAATCTGTGCTGCTTGCCCAAATGCAAAGAATGAAAGATCTAATTACTGATGGAAACTCACCTGTGAGCATAACCCAGCAAGAGTGGCTAGAGGGGCTCATTTAGAATCTCCTAATGGTTTTGATATAAGAACTCCCCGAACACTGAACTGATTATGTCAGGATTTCCAGCTGCAATGGTCGAAGTAATATCCACAGGATATGACAGGAATTATGATGGATATCGAAAGTTCTGCAAGTTGAAGTGTAAAATCACTTTTCTACCTGAGAGTTCTGTTCTATACAAAACTCAGAATATATCAAAAGTGAAAAGTTAATCTCTTCCGAGTGGAAGTAATAAAGTATACAACACAATCAGAAAAGGTAAAGGATAAGAATCTTTTTTTCATGATGGTTTTCTCCTGACTCAATCTAATTGAAATTTGTGTATGATTTGTATTTGTAAATCATTCATCATGTTATTAAATATCCACCAGATTAACATGGAAAAAACATTTATCAGCTTTTACAATATATATGTCTATTGTTGAAACTTTCCCTTTTCAAATCAATGCCATGCATATATTAGGATGTGTCATTTTATTTTTTAAATTTATCTTTATTGTTGAGAGTATTACAAATACACTCTTTCTTGCTCATTGACCCTCTTAACCCCACACCAACCCTACTCCCAGGCCTTCACCATGGATTATCCAAATATGCATACAAGTTCTTTGGTTAATCTCTTCCCACCCACCGCCAACCCTACCTTCCCCCTGGGATGTGTCAGTCTGTTCCAAACTTCCATGTCTCCGGATATATTTTGTCAGTTTATTTGATTCCACATGTAAGTGAAGTCATATGATACTTGTCTTTCTCTGACTGTCTTATTTCACTTAGCATAATACTCTCCAGATCCACTTTTTTTATCTACTCATCCACTGGTAGACACTTGGGCTTTTTCCAGATCTTAGCTAATGTAAATTGTTCTTCTATGAACATAGGGGTACATACATTCTTTCTGATTGGTGTGTTGGGTTTCTTGGGCTCCATTCCCTTTGTGGGATCACTAGATCAAATGGCAGATCTATTTTAAATTTTTTGAGAAAACTTCATACTCTTTGCCATATTGGTTGCACCCACCAGCAGTGGAATAGGGTTCCCTTTTTTCCAGCAGTCTGCCAGTAATTGTTTGTTGATTTATTGATGATAGCCATTCTGAAAGGTATGAGATGACACCTCATTGTTGTTTTAATTTACATCTTTCTAATGATTGGTAACCTTCAGCATTTTTTATTTAATTTAATATTATTTAATGTATTACCTAAGTCTTTTTCCCCCATTGACCTCTCCCTGACTGCTCTCAATCCTCAGCACATGTCCTCAAACCCCCCATCTGTGTCCAATGGTTATGCTCATATGAGTACATACAAGTCCTATGATTGATCTCTTACCCACTCACTTCCTACCTTTCCTGATAGGTTGGCCAGTCTATTCAATGTTTCTATGACTCTGGTTCTATTTTTGTTCATCAGTTTATGTTGTTCGTTATATACCACAAATGAGTGAGATCATGTGGTATTTATCTTTCTCTATCTGATTTATTTCACTTAGCATAATGCTCTCTAGTTCCATCCGTGCTGTTGCAAATGATAAGAATTCCTTCTTTTTTACAGCAGCATAGTATTACATTGTGTAGATGTACCACAGTTTTCTAATCCACTCATCTGCTGATGGGCACTTAGGCTGTTTCCAAATCTTAGCTATTGTAAATTGTGCTGCTATAAACATAGGGGTTCATACATCCTTTCTGATAGGTGTTTCTGTTTTCTTAAGATATATATGTTTCTTGGCCACCTGCATGTCCTTTTAGGAAAAGTATCTATTCAGGTCCTCTGACCATTTTTTAGTTGGATTGTCTTCCTTTTGTTAAGGTGTATGTTAATTTTCTATGTATTTTGGAAATTAACCCCTTATCAGATGTATCGTTGGAAAATATGTTCTCCCATATTTGGAGTTTCTTATCATTTTGCTAATGGTTTCTTTTGCTGTGCAGAAGCTTTTTATTTTGATGTAGTTCAATTTGTTTATTTTCTCCTTTGTTCCCCTTGCCCTAGGACAGCGGTTCTCAACCTGTGGGTCACAACTCCTTTGGGGGTCGAACCACCCTTTCACAGGGGTCACCTAAAACTATCGGGAAACACGTATTTCCCGATGGTCTTAGGAACCGAGACACCGCTCCTCTATCCATCTCCAGACAGGTCCACCCACATGCAGATACGCCTACATATGAGTACCCGGCATGATGATATCATTAGGCCAACCCCACCACATACACCCCATATAAATACAGGTGTATGTGACAGGATTGTTGCCATAATGTACTTATATGGACCAGTCACACATGTGTAGAGAGCAGCTACTGTGTAGAAGCAGCTACTGTGTAGAGAGCAACTGGTATGTTGAAAGCAATTACTCTGTTAAAAGTAGCTACTGTGTTGAAAGCAGCAGTATTCACTACATGAATTATAATTACTAGGTAAATGTAAAATCATGTACTGTAAAATCATCAACTACTACAAAAAAAAATCTGTACCAGGGGAACTTTCTCTGGATGTTCCTAGGTCTTTTTATATTCAGCTGTGGTTGATGTGAATACTGCCCCCTTGTGATAGTAACAGGTATGTAAAAACAACACAGAGAATGGTACATCATAGGAAACTTTAATGAACTGTATTGTCTGAACTATGCCATGTATCATCTTTTGTATTATTAAAGCTATTGTTATATATTATTTTCGTTAGCAAGCCATCCATGACAATGAATCGTGTAGAGAAGAATGTTAAGAAAATATAGTAAGGATTTTTTTACAATATGTTTTTACTTCAATAATTACAGCAGTAATTGAGAAACTGCAATGTGTTATTTGTTGTGAAGTTCTATCAGCCAAATCTATGAAGCTGAACAAACTAAAACGACATTTTGATAGCAAGCATCTGAGCTTTGCCAGTAAGAATACCAACTATTTTAGAAGCAAAGCTGATGGACTCAAGAAAGCCAGACTTGACACTGGTGGCAAGTACCACAAACAAAATGTAGCACCCATTGAAGCTTCATATTTGGTGGCACTCAGAATTGCCAGAGCTATGAAACCTCACACCAATGCTGAAGACTTACTGTTGCCAGTGGCCAAAGACATTGTTCAAGTTATGATCGGAGATTAATTTGTTATGAAATTAAGTGCAATTTACTTATTTAACAACACTGTCCACAGGATAGATGACATGTCTGCTGATATTCTTGATCAGGTAATCCAGGAAATTAAATCTTCTCCACTTCCAATATTTAGTATCAGGCTTGATGAATCTATAGACATTGCAATCTGTTCACAGCTACTAGTTTACGTGAGGTATATTAATGATGGCGACTTTAAAGATGAGTTTCTTTTTTCGCAAACCTCTTGAAATGACAACTACTGCACATGATGTATTTGACACAGTTGATTCATTTCTGAAAGAGCATAAGGTCTCTTGAGAAAAAGTTTGTGGTGTTTGCACAGATGGTGCTCCAGCTATGCTAGGCTGTTGATCTGGATTTCAACATTTGGTACTGAATGAGTCATCAAAAGTCATCAGCACTCACTATATGATTCATCAGCAAATATTATTAACAAAGATGCTGCCACAAGAGTTACAAGAGGTAATGAAAGGCATCATAAGTTGTCAGTTTTATAAAGGTGAGCACTAAACAGTCAACTGTTTTTGCAACTGTGCAACAAGTTGGATGCACATTTCACACTGAAGTTTGATGGGTTGTCAAGAGGAAAAGTTTTAAAATGTGTTTTTGAGCTGTGTGATGAACTCAAAATGTTTTTTAATCAGAAAGCAAGACCACAGTTTGAAGCACTTTTCAGCGATAAGTGAAGTGCAGAAAAGAGCTTACTTGGCTGTTATCTTGAATGAGTTAAACTTATCACTGCAAGGACCAAATGCAAGATGCTTCGGTTTGTCTGAAAAGATCCGATCATTGCAAATGAAACTTCAGATTTGGCAAAAAAAAATGGATGAAAATAAAATTTACATGTTGCCTACCTTGTCTGCTTTCTTTGAGGAACATGACAT
This sequence comes from Lasiurus cinereus, assembly GCA_011751065.1. NCBI lineage: Eukaryota > Metazoa > Chordata > Mammalia > Chiroptera > Vespertilionidae > Lasiurus > Lasiurus cinereus. The sequence goes on along the minus strand of JAAGEH010000208.1, from coordinate 4,198,609 downwards.
TGAACCAGACAAAATGATTACAATAATTTCTGTGAAAGAACACTTGCACATGCTTGCAGACAAAACTTAATTGTACTTTCCAAATCTACCTGACACCCATTTGCACTTGCCCAAAACCCATTCAGTCAAAGTTGAAGATGTTCTTGAGACAGCACAAGAGGAGTTCATTGAACTTATTAACATCAATGCAGCAAGAACTGATTTCTCTACAATGCCAGTTACAAAATTCTGGATCAAGTGTTTGCAGTCATATCCTGTTCTTTCTGAGACTGTGTTGCACCTTCTTCTTCCATTTCCAACAAAATATCTTTGTGAAACAGGGTTTTTCAGCTTGTTGGTTATCAAGTCTAAATACAGAAGTAGGCTTGTTGTGGAAGATGATCTTCATTGTGCTCTTGCAAAGACTGTCCTGAGAATTTCTGATCTGATGAGAAAGAAGCAATCTCAACCATGGCACTGACGTTGGATTTTTACGCATACTGTTGAAAAATGTAGCAATGTAGTTTACTGTCGTTATATTAAGACTATTACCCATGCTACCCCATGCTTCAAGACAAAATTTCATTTATTTGTAATTAGAAATAAATATTTTACAATATATAATTACATATTGTTTTTGTGATTGATTACTATGCTTTAATTATGTTCAATTTGTAACAATGAAAATACATCCTGCATATCATATATTTACATTACGATTCATAACAATAGCAAAATTACAGTTATGAAGTAGCAATGAAAATAATTTTATGGTTGGGGGTTCACCACAACATGAGGAACTGTATTAAAGGGTCGCGGCATTAGAAAGGTTGAGAACCACTGCCCTAGGAGATGTATTGGCAAATATATTAGTACAAGAGATATCTGAGATTTTACTGCTGATGGTTTCTTCTGGATTTTAAAACTTTCATGATTTACATTTAAGTATTTTATTTATTTTGAGTTTATTCTTGTGCATGATGTAATTTCTTTCTTTCTTTTTTTTTTTTTTTTTTTTTTTTTTTGCATGTACCTGTCCAATTTTCCTAAAACCATTTATTGAAGAGATTGCCTTGCCTCCTCTGTCAAATATTAATTGAGCATACTGCCTTGAGTCAATTTCTGGGGTCTCTGTTATGTTCCATTGATATATATATATATATATATATATATATATATATATATGCCCGTTCTTGTAAAAGTATGAGGCTGTTTTGATTACAATGGCTTTGTAAGATAATTTGATATTTGGTATTGTGATGCCTCCTCCTTTGTTCTTCTTTATCAAGATTGCTGCTGTTATTCTGGGTATTTTATGGGCCATATACATTTTTGGAGTATTTGTTCTAGATCTGTGATATATACTGTTGATATTTTAATAAGAATTCATTGAATCTGTAGATTGTTTTGAGTACTATAGACATATTATTGATGTTAATTCTTCCAATCCATGTACATAGTATATTCTTCCACTTGTTTATATCTTCTCCTATCTCTTTTTTTTCAATGTCCTATAGTTTTCTGAGTACAGGTTTTTTACCTCTTTGGTTAAATTTATTCCTAAGTATCTTAATTTTTTTGTTGCAGTGGTAAATGGGATTGTGTTTTTATTTTCTCTTTCTGAGAGTTCATTATTGTTATATAAAAATATCTTCCATGTGTTAATTTTGTATCCTACTACACTTCCAAATTGATTTATTAAATCTAATAGTTTTTGGTGGTCTTTAGAATTTTTTCTTTTCTTTTGATTTAATAAATCTTTATTGTTCAGATTATTACAATTGTTCCTCTTTTTTTCCCCATAGCTCACCTCCACCCAGCTCCTATCCCTCCCTCTGCCCTTACCTCCCCCTGCATTGTCCTCATCCATCGGTGTATGATTTTTGTCCGGTCTCTCCCTGCACCCCCTCACCCCTTTCTCCCTAAGAATTGTCAGTCCACTCCCTTTCTATGCCCCTGATTCTATTATATTCACCAGTTTATTCTGTTCATCAGATTTTTTATTCTCTTGATTTTTAGATTCACGTGTCAATAGTTATGTATTTGTTTTACTTAATTTTTATCTTTACCTTTTTCTTCTTCTTCTTTTTTTTAATATATTTTATTGATTTTTTACAGAGAGGGAGGGAGAGAGATAGAAAGTCAGAAACATCGATGAGAGAGAGAGACACTGATCAGCCGCCTCCTGCACGCCCCATTGTGGAGATGTGCCCACAAGCAAGGTACATGCCCCCAACTGGAATCAAACCCGGGACCCTTCAGTCTGCAAGCCGACGCCCTATCCACTGAGCCAAACCGGTCTTGGCTTCTTCTTCCTCTTCTTAAAGAGTATTTTTGAGCATTTCATATAATACTGGTTTGATGTTGATGAACTCTTAGTTTTTTCTTAACAGAGAAGCTCTTTATCTGCCCTTCAATTCTGAATGATAGCTTTGCTGGGTAGAGTAATCTTGGTTGTAGGTTTTTGCTATTCATAATCTTGAATATTTCTTGCCACTCCCGTCTGGCCTACATAGTTTCTGTTGAGAAATTAGCTAACAATCATATGGGTGCTCCCTTGTAGGTAATTAACTGTCTTTCTCTTGCTGCTTTTAATATTCTCTCTTTGTCTTTTTTATTGGTATTTTAATTATGATGTGTCTTGGTGTGGTCCTCTTTGGATTCCTTTTTTTGAGGTTCTGTGCGCTTCCTGAATTTTAAGTCTATTTCTTTCACCAGGTGGGGGAAGTTTTCAGTCATTATTTCTTCAAATAGGTTTTCAGTATCTTGCTCTCTCTCTCTTCTTCTGGCACCTCCATAATTCTGATGTTGGTATGCTTGAAGTTGTCCTAGAGGCTCCTTACACTGTCTTCACATTTTTGGATTCTTTTTTCTTTTTGCTTTTCCAGTGGAGTGTTTTTTGCTTCTTTGTATTTCAAATCTTTTACTTAATTCTTGTGTTCCTCTTGTCTGCTGTTAGGTCTCTCTATATTTTTTATTTCAGTCAGTGTATGTTTAATTTCTACTTGGTCCTTTTTTATCTTCTCTTGGGTCTCACTAAATTTATCCATCTTTTCTAGGAAATTCTTGAAAAACCTTATAAGTGTGGTTTTGAACTCTATATCTAGTCATTTGTTTTCCTCCACTTCTTTCATTTGTGATACGTTCCTTTGTCTCTGCATTTTTGCTGCTTCTCTGAGTTGGTAGAGTAGCTTTGTGTGCTAGGTGTCCTATATGGCCCAGTAGCTCTGCCTCCCCAGTTACCTGAGGTGGACTCTCTTAGTGCACCCCTTTGTGGATGTGTGTACAGCCTTGATTGTTGTTGGTATTACTGGGGGAAATTGATCTCCAAGCCAATTGGTTGTGAGGATCAGCTTTGTTTATTTCAGAAGAACTTCTGTGCTGGAGTCAGCCTTATGATGCAAGACTTGCAAAATTGCAAAAGCCTCTGTGTTCATCTTGGATGGGGCAGAGTCTAAGGGATGAGCAGACAGCCTTGGCTTCCTATCAGCCCTGCCCTACGGGGCCCTTGGGTCTCAGTGTCTCTCGGTAATCGCACAGCCCTCTCTGTGCAATCATGCTCGCGTGCCTCCAGACCTCTGTTTTTTCGACTCCCCTGAGTTTCCATGTGCTCTGGGAACCCATATGAATCTGGGTCCCCAGGGTCTTGCCTGAAACTGGGTTTCAGTGCAGTTGGAAGTGGATTTCAGTGCAGTTGGGAGGTTCTTTTTTCCTCCCACTAGAGAAATCCAGTGGCACAATCAGTAGTCAGTCCTTTCTGCATGCACTTGTGCGTGCCTCCAGACCTCTGCCTTTCATGGCTCCCTTTAGTTTCCCTGCACTCCTTACTTTTCACAACAGTCCAGACTCTCCATGCATTAGTCTTGCCTGGAACTGGGGTTCAGTGCAGTTGGAACTGGGGTTTAGTGAGTTGGGAGTTTCCATCTCCCTCCCACTAGAGGTAGCCAGCCAGGCAATCCGCCACCCATCCTCTCCACGCTTGTGTCTCCATACCTCAGCTTTTTGTAGCTCCTCTGAGTTTCCATGAGCCCCTCTCTTTCCTTCTAGTTGTAGAATTTCCACTCAGCCAGCTTTCCTGTGGTTCTGGGTGATGTCTCTTCTGTCTTTTAGCTGTAGTTTTGAAATTGTTGTGAGAGGCAGCAGTTTAGGTGTTCACCTATACTTCCATCTTGGTTTCTCCTCTTAAATTTTCTATGTACAATAACATGTCATCTGCAAATAATGATAGTTTTACTTCCTCCTTTCCAATTTATATACCTTTTTTTTTTCATCTTGTCTGATCACTGTGGATAGGACTTCCAGTACTATGTTGAATAAAAGTGGTAAAAGCGGAATCTTAGCTGGTTTGGGTCAGTGGATAGAGTGTCAGCCTGGGGACTCAAGGGTCCTGGATTTGATTCCAGTCAAGGGCACATGCCCGGTTGTGGGCTCCATTCCCAGGAGTGGGCATGCAGGAGGCAGCCAACCAATGATTCTCTCTCATCATTGATGTTTCTAACTTTCTCTCCCTCCCCCTCCCTCTCTGAAATCAATAAAAACATATATTTTTTAAAAGTGGTATAAGCAGACATCCCTGCCTTGTTCTTAGGGGAAATGGCTTTAGTTGTGGGGATCTTTTTGGCCATCGAGTATGATGCTGGCTGTATGCTTGTCATACATTATGATGAGATCTGATCCTTCTATTCCCACTTAGCTGAGGCTTTTTGTAAAAATTACATGTTGGATTTTTCCAAATGCTTTTTCTGCATCTATTGATATGGTCATATTATTTTTGTATTTTTATTTGTTTATGTGATATTGGGTGCAAATATGTTTGCCAGGGTGATATCCTCTTGTTGGATCAATTCCTTCAGTATATATAGTGACCTTTATTTCCTCTTATAATGGTCTTCAGTTTGAAGTCTATATTGTCAGATACGAGTATTGCTACTCAGCTTTTTATTTATTTTTTTTCATTTCCATTTGAATGGAAAATTTTCCCCATCCCTTCAAATCTGAATCTGTGAGTCTTTGTTTTGAGGTGGGTCTCTCATAGATAGCATATATATGGGTCATGTTTTCTTATCCATTCAGTTGTCTTATGTCTTTTGATTGGAGCATTTAACCCATTTATATTTAAGGTTATTCTTTATGTATTTATTTATTGCCATTTTAATTCTTTATGACTATGTTTGTCTTTTTCTGTTTCTTCTTATTACTGAAGTCCCTTTAAGATTTCGGGCAATGCTGGTTTGCTGGTTTGGTGGTGACAGACTTCTTTAGCCTTTTTTTTTTTTTTTGGTCTAGGCAACTCTCTATTTCATCATCTATTTTGAGTGACAGCCTTGCCAGATAGAGTAGTCTTGGCTTAAGATCCTGGCTTTTCATTTCCATGAATAATTCATGCTATTCCCTTCTGGCCTACAGAGTTTCTGATGAGAAAGCAGCTGAAAGCCTTGTGGGAGCTCCTTTGTAGGTAACAAATTGCTTTTATCTTGCCACCTTTAAGATTCTCTCTTTGTCTTTAATTTTTGGCATTTTAATTATGATGTAACTGGTATGGGACTAATTGGGTTCTTCTTGCTTCGGACATTTTCGTGCCTCCTGAACTTATATGACTTTTTCCTTCGTTAGAGAAATTTTCTGCCATGATTTCTTTAAACATGTTTTCTATCTCCTTCTGGCCTCCTATTATGTGGATATTGTTACATAGCTGCCTTAAACTGTCCTCCTGTTTTTCAATTGGTTTTCTTATTTTTTTGTGTGTTTTTGTTTGTTTGGTTGGCTGTTTGGTTGGTTCTCTGAGTAATTTTTTCCTACCCTGTCTTCTAATTCACTCACTAATCATCAGTTTCCTCTAATCTGCTGCTTATTCCTTCCAGTATATTCATTATTTCTACTATGTCATTCTTCATTTCTGTCTGTTATCCATAGTTTCTATATCTTGCCTCATGCTGTTGAGTATCCTTATAATCATTACTCTAAACTGTAAATATGATCATTTACTTATTTCCATTTTATTTAGTTCTTCTTCTGGATAATGTTCTTAGTCTTTCATTTGGGGCTTGTTTCTTTGTCTCCCTGTTTTGGCTGCCTGTTTGGGTTTCTTTCTATATATTAGATAGATCTGCTATTACTCCCAGTCTTGGTAGGGTGGTCTTATGTATTGGTTGACCTGTGATACCCAATGGCAGAGTCTCCCTGGTTATAAGACCAGGATGCTCTAATAACATCCCTGGTGCAAGGTTTGTGGGCCCTCCTGTTGTAATTGAGTCTTGATTGCTATGGGCTTGTTCATGCATGGGCTCAATATTCAGGCTAACGGTGAGGCTCAGTCCCAACACAGTGTGCACTCTTGTGCAGCTGCTTATCACATGAAATGGTACTCTCCTCAGCAGGGTTTGGAGCCTGCCAAAATCTCCCTGTGGATATACTTCTTGTGGAGCTTACTGGATCCTCTCTGTTGTTGTCTGAAGCTAGCCACTGGCTTTATTGATTTTTACCCTCTTCAATGGGTCTCTGGTGCAGGCCAAAGTCAGACTGTTTGTGACTGGCACTGGGTATCCTGTTTAGAGCTATTAGAGATCTGCAACTTGTGGCTCCATCCGTTGGATACATGTGGGAGGGACTAAACTGTGCACCAAGGTCTGGAGGCAGATCAGACAAAGACTTGAAGCACCCAGAGATCTACCTCTGTCTGCAGGCTGATTGTTAGTCTCAGTCACTCAATGAGCCTCAGAATGTAGAGCTCAACTGACAGGAATTCCACAGAATGAGGCAATTGAGTTTTCAAGGGTGAGGCAATTTCTTTCCCCCCAGGCAAAAGCTGCCTTGATGGGAAAACTCTGTTTGAGAAAGATGGTTTCTGGAATATGGGGGAATGACTCAGTAGAGGGATCCTGAAGGTTGTCCTCTCTGCTATTACCCCAGACACTACTCTAGTCCATTCTGTCCTCCCATTACCAGAGCTCAAGGTAAGTGGCTGCAAACAAAATTTAGTATGTTGTCCCTTTAAGGCAATGTCAGTGTATCTAACTGTCTCTCCCTGCTGGATAGAACCCTCAGTACTTTTCACAGCCAGATGTTATGTAGGCATATTTCCCAATTCTGATGCTCAGGGCTGTGGAGCCCTGTTTGGGGTTTAGACCCCAGACTTCTCAGAGTATTTTAATTTGTTTATGTGATATTGGGTGCAGATATGTTTACCAGGGTGATATCCTCTTGTTGGATCAATCCCTTCAGTATTATATAGTGACCTTTATTTCCTCTTATAATGGTCTTCAGTATAAGCTTCCTATCAGCCCTGCCCTACGGGGCCCTTGGGTCTCAGTGTCCCTCGGTAATCGCACAGCCCTCTCTGTGCAATCATGCTCTCGAGCGTCCAGACCTCTGTCTTTACGACTCCCCTGAGTTTCCGTGTGCTCTGGGGACCCATATGAATCTGGGTCTGAGACATCCCTCTGAAACTTTAGCTGCTGCCTAAGGGAGCCTGGCCAGTCCTCTTGGGTCTCTGCCCATCCTACCGATCTTGATGTGGTCTCCTTTTTACATCCCTGGTTATAAGGGTCCTCTCCAGCTAGTCTTCAGTTGGTTATTTAGGATGATTTTTTAAAATATTTTAATTGTAATTCCAGTTTGGTCCTAGGAGAATATCAATATAGCTCCCACTTAATCTGCGTCAACTTCTCTCTCTTAACATATGTCTTTGAAAATGATCTAAGGTTTGGTGCAATGACAAAAATTTTCAATTCATCTTTTAAAAATGGTGGGAAATTATTTAAAGAGCCAAACCTATCGGTTTTTTTAAATACATATATTTTTAATCTTCATTTTTATTTGAAATAAAAACTGTTAAAGCCCAAATTATTTATATAGATATTCTGCACTCCAGAAAGTGGGGCATAACTCTTCACTTCTGAAGTGTGGGATATACAAAGTGACTTCCTACCAAAGACTATAGTGTGGGAAGCAGACAAGGGGGAAAGGGAAAGGGAAAAGAAGGATTAAAGCAGAGAAATCTGACAAATACTACCTTAGCCAAGTGATCAAGGTTTACAATGTCAGAAATAAGTTATGTTATCTTGCCATGATACAGTGAGAATAATACATTTACCTCTGTGGCCCTCCTTCCCAAATCCCATAACCCCAGTTTTCTCATGAAGAAAATATCAGATAAATCTCAACCGATGGACAGATACAAAATACCTGACCAGAACTCCTCAGAACTGTAAATCAAAAACAAGAGAATTCTAGAGGCTGGTAAAAGGGTACAAATTTTCAGTTAGAAGATAAATAAGGTCTGGGGTCTAATGTATACCATGGTAACTATGGTTGACAATACTGTACTGTATAATTAAAAGTTGCTAAGAGAATAAAATTTGTGTTCTCATAAAAAATGGATATTTTTTAATTTCCCATTTTTCTTACCTTGTATATTAAAATTTAAAGTAATATAGTTATAAAATGTAGTGAACAGCAACTCTTATATAGTATTCAAAGAATGATCATTAAAGGTGCTCTGATTTGCATGTCAATGAGGAAATTAAACTATGCCCTAAAAGACAAAATGGGAGGGGGGGGTGTATGAGAAACTGTCATAGCCAAACTGAGCCTAATGAAGCATCATAAGGACTAAATGTAATATGGTACCCCATATGGGATCCTGGAACATAAAAATAACATTAGGTGAATACCAAGTATACCTGAATAAGTTATGGACTTTAATTTATAATAATGTATCAATATTAGTTCATAATATGTGGCAAACACACCATGCTATGAGATGTCAAAAAATAAGCAAAACAGGGAGTAGGATAGATGATAACTCTGTATTAACATCACAATTTTTTTTGTAAACCTAAATCTATTCTAAAATTTAAAAAATTATTTTAAAAGTGTTTTAATGCATTAATAAACTATTTATTTTATAAGAAACAAATTAATGCTACAAATATCTGAAGCTACACTTGATGATAACCCAGTAGTGATTACCTGATTATATCTAAGTAGGCTAATTATAAAATGGTTATATTTCAACAAACTAGATAGCATCTAAAAGCAAGACAAAAAATTATATACTAGCAAACAAACCAAAGAATAGGAATGCACCTATGTTTACAAAATCTCCCATGTTGCATCTAAATAGCAGTATCTGACTTTCCATTTTTCTAGAAAATGCTTTCAAATGGAAAACACTATCTTGTCCTGATAAATATAAAGCATTGGCCTTAGCTAACAGCAAAAATAAAGTATGCAAGACAAATAAGGTATAGATTAGGACTAAACATTACCTTTTCTTATAAAAGAAATAAATTCTTCTATACATGATGACTGAAAATTCTTTCCCAGGACATAAAGAATCTCACAATTACAGAGAATTAATTGCAAATTGTTTTAATTAATAATATACCTAAACTTCTACTCAAGTCTAAATGACTAGAAGGTTGTTTTGCTTCCATAGCTTGGCAATGGCTTTTCACAAAGACATGGATTGAAATGAGAGAGAGAGAAAGAAAGAGAAAAAAAGAGAGGAGAGGACTGTACTAGTCATACTATAACATCAATTCAGCTATACTTGTATTTATAAATATATTTCATATGCTATAATTGGTATTTAAGTTCCCAATATGTTTCATGAGCTAAATGAAGACTCATGAGATATATTGGAACCTAAATACCAATTATAACAGATTTGCAGTACAAAAATATGTACTTATTTTCAAACACTTAATTATAAACAACTGATTTTGGAATCCAGCCCATATGTAAAATGTTGCCTACTGAAATATACTCATACCAGGAATTTTACATCTATTTTTTTATGTCCCCTTTTTACTCCCATTGACCCCTTATAGCTCGTTCAGGCCTCTACCACCTACTGTCTATGTCCATGGATATATGCATACAAGTTATTTGGGTTCCATCCACCCTCTCACCACCACTTTCCCTCTAGATTCAAGCATCTGTTTCATGCTTCTGTCTCTGGATCTATTTTGTTCAACAGCTTATTTTGTTCATTAGATTCCACATATGAATGAAATCATGTGATACTTGTCTTTCTCTGACTGCCTTATTTCATTTAGCAAAATACTCTCCAGGTTCTCCTTACTGACTCAACGGGTAAGAGATCCTTTTTTACAGCTGTATAGTATTCCATGGTGTAAATGTATCAAAACCTTTTTATCCACTCATCTACTGATGGGCTCTTGGACTTTTTCCAGGTTCAATTCTGGTCAAGGGCACATTCCCGGCTTGTGGACTTGATCCCCAGTAGGGGATGTGCAGGAGGCAGCCAATCAATTATTCTCTTTCATCATTGATGGTTCTATCTCTCTCTCCCTCTTCCTTCCTCTCTGAATTCAATAAAAAATACAGTGGTACCTCAAGATACGAGTGCCCTAACATATGAGATTTTTGAGATACGAGCCGTTGAGCGAGCGATTTTTGCTTTGAAATACGAGCAACAGTTGTGATACGAGTAATCGCGCGGATCAGCTGGCTGCACACAACCCACCAGTTTACCATGACTCGAGCATCTCACAGTTTCCTATGCCTCAAGGTTACGGAACGAATTAAACTCGTATCTCGGGGTACCACTGTATTTTTAAAACAAGACTCACTGAGGTTGGTGTGCTATTGTCCAAGACGTAGAGTATATTTTGAACTGGAGACCAATATAAGTTGCTATTTCTCCCATTGCCAATATACCAAGGCCTGAAATTAAAAGGTAGAAGTAGAGGTAGCCCTTTTAACCATTACACCTGATATTCCATCACCACAGCCTTGGGGCCTTGGGTTCTAATGGTTTGTAGATTTTAGTTCCCAAGAGAGGAAGGTTTCAAAATTGCCCCATTAAATTATAAGTTAAAGCTGTCACCTGGTCATTCTGGGCTCCTTTTGCAATTGATTCAGCAGGCAGAAGAAGAGTTACTGTACTAGCTGTGATGCTATATCCAAGTCTATCAAAAGGAAATTGCACTGCTGCTACACAATAAGAACAGAGAAGACTATGCCAGAACCCAGAAGGGTACCAAGGCACTTTGTCATACTTCTGGCCAGTAGTAAAAGTCAGTGGAATATTATAGCAACCTAATCAAGGCAGGGCCACTAAAAACTCCTAAGCTTCAGGAAGAGTCACATTACTCCACCAACAAAAGAACCCAGATAAGGTGTGCCTGAGTGTAAGAGAACATGGAAGAAGAAAATGTTGACAACTATGGTGTCATGACCAATAGAGAAATGAGGATTTTCAGAGGACCGATTCCCCTTGCAGGTAACTGGTTTAGACTTGGGCATATGAGGTATTTGTTTAATGAAACTTGAAGTCTGCTGTCAAGCTTCTGAAAAAGGCTTCTTCACTCTTAAGAAGACTCACATGAGGAGAGATTATATCTTCTAGATGTGGTCATATCTGGCTATGACCCTTAGAACTGCTACAGCCCTCTCACAATAAGGAGGAGAGCAAGCCTGAGGACAAAACCAACATGATAAGGTTGGTGGAGCAGAAAGAGAAAGAACGTAGAATCTAAAGATGTAATGTATTAAATTACTAGAGGCCCAGTGCATGAAATTCCTGCATGGATGTAGGAGGGGCTCCCCTCAACCCAGCCTGCACCCTCTCCAATCTGGGATCTCTTAGGGGATGTCCAACTGCCAGTTTAGGTCTGATATCCCTCTCACAATCCAGGACTGCTTGTTACTAACTTCTCACCTGCCTGCTTGCCTGATCACCCTAACTGCCCCCCTAGCCAACCTGGTCACCCCCAACTGGCCCCCTCTGCTGGCCTGGTCACCCCTAATTGCCCCCCCTCGCTGGCCTGGTTGCCCCTTACTGCCCCCCTGCTGGCCTTGTCACCCCACACAGCTTCTGTTGTTCAGTCATTTGGTCATTCCTCACTAACCACCCTGGCTAGCCTGGTCAACCCAGGCAGCCTGCTTGTCTTTACTGTTACTATGATGGTATCCTGAACAATTTGCATATTCCTCTATTATTAGTAGAGATATTAAATTAAATTAGCCATAGCTGGCACTGCCCTATCTTTGGTTTGTTTGATACTAAATATTCTGTTTATGTAGATTAGACTTAGATTATTCTGTTGTTTGAAGCCCAAAACATTTTAATTTATATAGAACTAGAGGCTCAATGCATGAAATTTGTGCATGATGGGGAGTCCCCTCAGCCCAGCCTGCACCCTCTCCAATCTGGGACCCCTTGGGGGATGGCAGACTGCCAGTTTAGGCCCAATTCCAGGGATTGGACCTAAACTGACAGTCAGACATCCTTCTCACAACCCTGGACTTCTGGCTCCTAATCACTCCTAACTGCCCCCCCGCCCACCACTGACCTGGTTCATTCACACACACACCCTTGCCCCACCCTGCTGACCTGGTTCAGTCATTCAGTCATTTGGTCATCCCCCTGCTAGCCTGGTCATCTTGTGAGGGCGTGAGAGTCAATTTGTGTATTACCTCTTTATTATATAGTATTATCTCAGATCTCTTCCTGGTGGGTGGTTTTTTAGTTGGAATTAGTTGGAGCTAACAAACAACCCCAAAATATCTATCAGTGATTTAACAAAGTCAAAGTCCGTGGTTAACTCATGGTTAGCAGATGACCTTTTCTGTGTAGTTCAGGGATTCTTTTCTGTGTAGTTCAGGGATTTTTGTTTCTTCTGTCTTATGTTTCTTTGCTTTTTCTTTAAAATCAACAGTTGACTCTTCTACATTCAACACGTTGACAAGGGAACTGAGAATATGGGAAATGGCAGAAGACATTTAGGGACCAGATCTGCCTAAATGGATAGATTAAGACACAGACCAAGTACACTAACAATAAATTGGGTTTATTTTTTCTCTCTCTCTCTTACACACACACACACACACACACACACACACACACACACACACACAAAATCCAAAGAAGACAGTTTAGCATTAATACAATTATACCACAATGCCACCAAGGATCCAGGATCCTTCTGTCTTCCCACTCTACCATTCTTAGCATGTATCTTTCCTCTTCATGCTTCCAAAAGGGTGTCAGCCTTCTAAGACTTAGAGTATTGTACTGAGTTCCAGACAGGAAGAAAGAGAAAGAGCTAAAGGTATGTGCCACTATCTGTAGCTTTCCTGGAAATCTCATCCAGTAGACATTGTTTTTTATTGTCCAGAACTGTATTTTATAGCAACAGAGGTTGATGTAAAAGTCTTTAATGAGGTACACAGCCAAACTAAATAAGAGTGGGCTACTCTAACTAAGGAAGAAGGGAGGACACACAGTGTAGACAACTGCAAGTGTGTTTCACCTAGAGTGCCAAGCCTCCAGAGCTGCAGTGGAGAACTCTAGTACATTGATTCTTTTCTCCGCCTCCTTTAAGGCCTTTACCTCTGGAGTTCAATCAATTAAAGCAAACATTCTCATTTTCTTTAATGTTCATGTGTTGAAGAAGTTGGAGATTTCAAATTTGCTTCCTCACACAAATTATAACTCTAATTTCTTATTTGAGTCAGACAAGAGTTTGATTTAGAATAATATAAGGTGTGGTTCCAGAGTTATTTTCAACCAAGACACTTTCTGCTGTGCTCTAACATTATTCATGTTTCTCTGAACTTTAAATGTGATTCCATTGATTGTGTCTACAACTCTGGTTAACAAAAACAAAAATCAGCAGTTCTGATCTCCCTGAGAACTCAGACAGAAAATTAAAGAGAGGCCTCTGGGGCATGCAGTGTAAGACACTACTGACATGCAACTTTGCCTGGGACATTGTAGGAGCTGAGAGCACCACTTTGCAATGATTCATGTGTTTTAGTTCATTTATCTAACACATATTTTTTAAAATATTTTTATTATGTATAAAATTGATATTAGGTAATTGGGATAATACAAAGATAGATTTATTAGGCAGAAGACCACTTTTAAAGTTTTTATAAGTTAGTAAATAGCATATGTTATGTACCAAAATAACCACAATACAAATTAGAGTATGGTAAGCACAATTTTATATATATATAAAATTGGCTAATATGCTAAGTGTCCAACCATCTGACCAGTCACTATGACATGCAGTGACCACCAGGGGACAGATGTTCAATGCAGGAGCTATGGAGCTGCAGTGACTTGGCAGCAGTGATTCTGAGGTGATGAACCCCGAAAGCAGAGAGGCGGGGCTACGCAATTCCATGTTTGGCCGTGGATTATGTTGTTGCTGGGGCACTGTCAGCCCCAAATCTGGTTTACTGCACACTTGTGTTTTCGTTCCACACCCTGTAAGACAGCAACTTTGCAGAGCTCTCTCTCACGCTCTGGGATCCCTTGTGGGATGTCAGAGAGCTGGTTTCAGCCCAATCCTCCAGGCCAGGCTGAGAGATCCCACCTGCCAGGGGTACCCCACTCACTCCAAGAAACCCTTTAAGTGGCACCGCCCACGGTGTGGAAGGCCAGGGAAGGACCGAGGGATGTTGGCTTCAGGACGTGTCTGGCCTGTTTCAGTCCCATCCCACCAACACCTAGTTAATTTCCTTTCAATGTGCATGAATCCATGCATCAGGTCACTATTTTATGACAAATACGAGAAGCATGTTATAAAATACAATGGACAGAAAAAATCACTCCCTCTGTGGGTGTTTAGAAAGGTGACTTTGACATGTTTCTGGGCCCTAGGCATGTTTAGAATTTTGATAGGTAAACATAGAAAAAAGGAAGTTCAAGTGGAGGAAAGACATAAGTATGGTACATAAGTATAGCAAAGAAATAAGTGGAGAAGTCTATATTCAGAAAAATCTATGAGATACTTAGAAAATAAAGTTGTCAACATGACTTGAAACCAAGCTATAGGACCATGAACCCTAACTCTTGGATAATTTGATTGTATTACCTGTCCTGGGTTATAAAACTGGCAAAAGGCCTTTTTTTTTAAGTTTTGTTTCAAATGAGCAGAGAGAAAAAATTACAAGTTTTTCAATATGAATGTTCTAAGAAAAGAGAGATCTGGAGCCCAAGGTCACAAATAAGTCTGTCTACAGTTTAGCCAAACTGAGGGGAATGTGAAGACTCTTCTGCTTACTTACTAAAGGTCATTAACTAGAATATATCTGAAAAAAACAAGCAAACATCTATGGCCCATGGTTCTTTCATGAAATATGGAATGAAACTAAAAGGAATTTTAGGGATAAAATAGGCAGGTTTACATAGTCTTAGGAATAAAGAGAGTCCATAGGGGAGGAGGAATGCATAGGTGAGGGCTTGGAGCCACCAGAAGACATACATTCACATAGAAGAGAAAAGTGCCACAGAATAAGGGGAGAGGAAGTCATACATTCACAGAGGATAAAGAAAAGTCAGAGTACTGGGAAAAAGTAACATACTTTCACAGAGGATAGAAAAATGTCCACAGATTCTGAAACGAGGGAATATGTTCACAGGAGATAGAGGAATGTTGCAAGAGAAGAAGAAAAGAAAGAGGAGGGCACCACATGGGTTTTGGACTTTGAAGCTGATATTCTGCACATGAGTGACCAATTTGAAAAGCATAGGGTCATAACATGGGGAAGGGATCCAATTAGAAGGGAGCATGAAGGGACAAAGAACTATAGTCTATATAACCTTAGTAAAAGGGGCTTAGTGAGTTACCCTCTTGGAAACACCTCCCTACCTGGGAGTTTATCTTTGCTTCCAATAAATTTCCACCATTTTGCTAAAAAGTCCTTTTAGTCCATGAAGTTTATTCTTCAAACTTCATGAGGCAAGAACCTGCAAAAGAGAGATCCACTTGCCAAACCCCATGTTTCAAAACCATAATACTGGGCTAAAACATAGTTATCAAATTCAGTATCTTTTCAATTTTCACACGTAGAGAGTTGAACATTTTAAATTAAATATATAAAAGTTTTTGTAACAATGGCTTTATTTTTTAATTTTAAAAGCACATCTGTCTTCAAAATTTATTAAATCAATGCATATTTTAAACTGTGTGCCAGCCAGCCTACGTGCTGGGCGTACAAAGACAATACCTAAAGCAAAATCTTGCTCTGTTTCACCTGTTTCTAAAACCAAGAATTTCCTGTTTACTTGACATTGATGCCAGCATGGCTGTACCTTAATGCCACTCATCTTTAAGAAATTAATAATATTAGTATAACAAGTGCTGCCTTCCTATTGATGTAATCCCAAGTAGCCAGTTTTATTAATGTGAAGGTGAGTAGTTGAAGATTATTTTCATAATTGCCACATACAGTGAACTGCTTTTTTAAAGTGTCAGTGAAAATATCATCTAAACATATAATTTGATTTCTAAATCACACTTAAAGTTTGCCCTTGCTCAGAGACAAAGAAAAAAAAATTAAGAGTTAATATTTGGAGGTGTGGATAAATAAAATATTGGCTGGCAATAAGTGATGTAAGAGACATTTCCCCCTAAACAACTCTAGGAATATCAGAGCATCTGAAAGTGACAGTTCAGACATCAGACAAGGACTGACAAACCCAAGCTCCAGGGCATTTTCCAGTCTTCCACAATCACCCAAATAATATAGGGAGTGCTGAATCTGAAAGGAATTTGAAGTTCAAGAAGAAATAATTACTACTCATAATTAAATTCCAATTTTCCAGCATTCTGAACTCAACTTACTTGAGCTAAACAAAATAGGTTACTTTTACTCTCCAATCCCACATTTTCTCCATCCCTCATTTTGGCTACTATTGTTCCCTCTAAAATTATTTATGCTGCAACTCATAATGTCAAAATCCTACTGATCACTCAAGGCATAAATTAAATGTTGCTCTATAAAATGTCCTCTTATTCTCCCAGTTAAAAGTAACCTCTGATCTTCCAAAATAGTAATAACCTTTATGATGATATATAGCACATTCTCTCTTGTATTATAACTTGACAAAGCTCTGGGGTAGAGAGCCTGGTCTCCAAGAGAGACTGATAGAGTTTCAGTCATTCAATTTGCATGAACACCTGTTATGCCTCCTGGCAGACATGGCAATCAAGACTTTATATGACAGATGAAGAGATTGATGATCTTGAGCAAAGAGGAGAAATAAAGAATTGTCTTCCCCATAGCTACTCTTTGGGAAAGTGCCCCAGGTGGGAAAAGTGTGCACTCTGAGGCAGGAATGTTAATGTATGTGGGCTGGCTAAAAGTAAAACCCAATGGCTTGGCTACACCAGACCTCTTATATTTAATTGCAGATATTGATTTAATTGAATATGCTAGCCTATCAGTTTATGACTTTAAGGAAATATGTGGAAAGCTACAGCATTCTCAACATCAGAGAGAAGCAGTAGAAAATGACATGGAACAACCCACAAAAGCAGCAGCCCCATGAATGTGGGTAGGGGTCACCAAGAGGCAAAGAGTGATGGCGCTTTTCTCAGCAAAAGCAAAAGACTTCAACGCCTATTTCTATTTAGGCAAATGATGCTAATAAATGCAGGGCAGGTAGCCGGGTGCAACACTGAATATACTAGTTAGATATGAAACTGAAAAAGAATAAAGACTGAAAAGAGTGGCCATCGCTTAATATTTCTCCACCTCCTTTATGTACAGAACCAATTGTTTTATTATTTATGAAAACTGCACAGGCTGAACTGTCAGGAATGAAATGGAGTTGCCAGATTGCTTTAAAACCCCAATTCTACTTCATTAGAGACTCTGCTCATCAGAGAGAGTGCGACACAACTAAGCTATGAACTTGTAGCCTTTAGTCTGATCCCATTCTATCTGCAGTGACTCAAAAGTTTCCTGTAAGCACAAGAATCTAGCTCTCTTACATTTGCTCTGCTCAGTACATGGAAGAGTCTCATGGGAGCAGGAGTATCAGGGGATGGACATCGGCCAGCAGAGCACAGATGTAAAAAACAGACATAAAATTGGCCTTTTGTGGGATACTACCTGGCAACAACTTTGGGAGTTCTCTCCAAACAATAAAGACTGAACACATTTGTCTCACTCCATGAGCATAGTCATCAGTTACCTCCACATTAGCTCCCGGAGTTATGTCACATTAAACAACATTACAACTGCCAGATTATTAAGTCTCATTGTTATGTCCCAGTTGATCAAAGCACTGGGTAGGTGTTGGCTGCAATATGACTATTGGTTGCAACTGAATTCTCCTTGAGAAAACTCATGCAGCAGGAGTATGTAGAAAATTCAGTGTGAAAAAAAATTCAGTAAAACCAATTCTTGAATATGAAAATGCTCTGAGAACTATATTCAGATATATTACTTTCATTTGTGTCATTCACCGGCTCCAGAACCACATAAAAAATAATTTATCAAACTCCAAATTTTTACTCAGGCCATGTGTTTCAATAGTAACTAATGAAAATTTTAAGCAAAGAGCTGTTAAAATAAGTGTTTTGAGAATGTAAAGAAGTAGATCATAAGCTGCCTTTGTTGAAAATGAAAAATAAAGGGGAATGTTAGCTGTATTTACAAATTAATTTACACAAAATGTATGTAAAATTTATACTTATTCACTATCTTGTAACTATAAAATTGATTCTGTCTACATCTATTTTTTATTAGATTAGCTTTCTAAATGTTATTTTTTAAAAGTTTATCTTTATTGTTGAAAATATCACAGTTGTCCCCTTTACTGTTTGTGTGTATTTTTCCATTGACTCCCTCCACCCCATGCCTACCCCTGCTAGGCATTCTATTGTCTGTGTCCATGCACTATGCATATATACATATAAGTTACCCCATTAATCACTCTCCTCCCATCTCTCTACTCCAGTTTTCCCTCTGAAATTCATCAGTCTGTTCTATGCTTCTGTGTCTCCAGTTCTATTTTATTCAGCAGTTTATTTTCTTCATTAGATTCCACATATAAGTGAGAGCATGTAATACTTACCTTTCTCTGCCTGGCTTATTTTGCTTCACATAATATCCTCCAGGTCCATCCATCTGTTTCAAATAATGAGAGTTGTTTCTTTTTGACAGCTTTGTAGTATTCCATTGTGTAAATGTAGCACAGCCTTTTTTATCTACTTACCTACTGATGGGCACTTGGGATGTTTTCAGATCTTAGCTATTGTAAATTGTGCTGCTATGAACATAGGGGTGCATCTATTTTTTCTGATTGGTATTTCAGTCCTATAGTGGGATACTGGGTCAAATGGGAGTTCCATTTTTAATTTTTTTTAAGAAACTCCATACTGTCTTCCACAGTGGCTGTACCAGTCTGCATTCTCACCAGCAACTGAGGGTTCCCTTTTCTCTACGTCCTCAGAGACCACAGGAGCCCTACTGCTCTGATTACGATTCAATTTTCACCAGTGGAACAGATGGAGAAGCCATGAGAAGGTGTAGGTATATAAGAATGAATCTTTATTGCTGAAGCCAGTGGCCATTAGTCATTAGACAACACAGTATTTCACAGCAGTCCATAAAACAGGCATCTGTACATTAGCTGGTAAATACATATCTTTCCTACAAAGCAGCATTAGTCTCTGTACCCACAGCTATTATCTGAGCAGCTGCATGCTGCTGCCTCTAGACCTATAGCTTTACAAAGCAATAGGACTTGAGCTCTCCCTTAGGGCTACAACCTCAGCAGCTTCTCCAGACTCCC
Organism: Lasiurus cinereus; assembly: GCA_011751065.1. Lineage (NCBI taxonomy): Eukaryota > Metazoa > Chordata > Mammalia > Chiroptera > Vespertilionidae > Lasiurus > Lasiurus cinereus. Next base: position 4,179,063 of record JAAGEH010000208.1, on the reverse strand, counting down.
TAACTCGGTAGCTTCTCCTATCTTCCCTGCCCAGCACACTGGCTGGTTAACGTGGTATCTATATCTGAGCTCTCTATGAGCTCTTAGCCTTGCATCGTGGCAGTATTAATTCTCAACTCCATATGAGCTCTCCTCTCTCCTACACACATAGGAGCTACATTCTCTGTGCCTACTGCCTCTGCTTCTCTGAGCTCTCTCTAGCTTCTCCTCTGCCCAGCTGCTCTCTCTTGCAGACTCCTGATCAGTAACCTGTATATTACTGCAGAGACAAAGAAAGCTAGCTACCAATAGTGACATCAATTATTTCGGTTACAGAAGGGCACAGTATACCATGAGTCCTTGCACCCGCTCATGGTATCTTGGCCTTGGGAATCCCAATTAGGCTCATGATTAGAGTGGCCTTGGCTATTCTGATGATTTGACAACAAGGCCTCTGTGCTCCCTTGGCCTTGACTATCCGGAAACCCTGCCATGGTTTCCATACTTGCCAGCACTTGTCCTTCGTTGGTTTGTTGAAGGTAGTCATTCTGATAGATGTATAGTGATACCACATTGTCATCTCTTGGGTAATTAGTGACTTTGAGCATATTTTCATATGTCTCTTGGCCTTTTGTATATCCACTTTGAAGAAGTGTCTATTTAGGTTTTTTGCTCATTTTTAATTGGATTGTTTGTCTTCCTTTTGTTAAGATATACTAGTATGAGTTCCCTATGTATTTTGGAAATTAACCTCCTATCAGATGTATCATTGGCAAAAATGTTCTCCCATATTTGGACTTTCTTATCATTTTGTTGATGGTTTCTTTTTCTGTGCAGAAACTTTTTATTTTGATGTAGTTCCATTTGTTTATTTTATCCTTAATTTTCTTTGCCCTAGGAGATGTATCTGTAAACATATTTTATGAGATGTCTGAGATTTTGCTGCCTATGGCTTCTCCTAGGTTTCATGATTTACATTTAAATCTTTTGTCCATTTTAATTTTATTCTTGTGTATGGTGTAAGTTGGTGGTCTAGTTTCATTTTTTTGTATGTACCTGTCCAATTTTCCTAACACCATTTATTGAAGAGACTGTCTTGACTCCATTGTATGTCCTTGTCTCCTTTGTCAAATATTAATTGAATGTAATGACTTGGGTCAATTTTGGGTTCTCTGTTCTGCTCCATTGATCTATATACCTGTTCTTATGCCAGTACCAGGCTGTTTTGAGTACAGTAGCTTTGCATACGGATCAGATAAGAAGAAAAAATTAAAAGGCATCCAAATTGGAGGAAGTAAAACTGCCATTACTCATAGATGACATGATATTGTACATAAAAAATTTATAGACTCTATAAAAAATTACTTGAGTTAATAAATGAATGCAGCAACATAGTAGAATGCAAAATTAACATCCAAAAATCTATGGCATTTTTATATATTAATAATAAACTCTTAGAATGAGAAACTAAAAAAATTTAAAAATCCCATTTACCATTGCAATAAAAAATTTGAGATACTTAAGAATAAACTAACCAAGGAGATAAAAGACCTGTACTCAGAAAACTACGTGATGTTTAAGAAAGAGATAGAGGAAGATACAAACAAGTGGAAGAATATACCATGTTCATGGATTGGTATAATCAATATCATTACAATGTCCATGCTGATTGGGGGGAGGACTATAACCTAATATTAATCTGAAAATTAATCATATTCTTTTAAATCTTAGAACACATATACTTATGTGAGTAAGGGGTTAATTTTTTTCTAGTGTTCTTTTCAAGGTCTGTGGGAAGTGATTAGGGACATGACTCAGCTGTGAATCCAGCAAGCAGAACTGATAACCATGGTCACCCAAACTCACAGGAATCAAAACATTATCCCATCAACATCATTCCGTGGCCTAATGATTAAAGAACAGTAGCTGACATCAGTTCCTGGCCTCACCCTAGCCCCTTCCTCTATATAATCCTGTCCCCTGCACCTTGCTTGTAAGCTCCCTGTCTTCTTGATTGGCTAACCTTCTCAATAAACCCTATTATGATTCAACTCTGCCTTCACTACCGGACAAGCAACAGGCAGCCCAAGCCCAACTGGGGGTTTTTTGGTAACAATACTACCCAAAGCAATCTACAGATGCAATGCAATCCCTATTAAGATACCAATGACATAGTTCATAGATCTATAACAAACATTCCCAATAGCCACAACAACCTTAAGAAAGAAGAACAAAGGAATCACAGTACCAGATATCAAGTTATACCATCAACATCTATTTATTAAAAGGAAAAAATTGAAGTATTTCTTTTAACAGTTACTGGGGGCTGTTGGCTTATACCTTTAAGAATATGAATGTTTGTTATCAGAAACAGTTTTTGATAGAACTTTTAACATTTTTATTTAAATAATATTTCCCATCGAAAGCTGATTTTTCTCACTAATCTTAAGACAACCCACTAGATATGATTTCACTAATATAGTTCTAATTTAGTTAATCAAAATAAAAGACTAAAAAGATACTATTAAAATTAAAAATATATGTGAAGAAGATTGGCTTCCAAAGTGATGGTGTGAGAAGTGTGGATCCTCTTTCCAGTGATACAATCATCCAGCTCCTAAAAATATAATCTCTAGAAATCATCTTAAGGTACACAACAAATGGAAAATACACCCTAACCAGTTTGGCTCAGTGGATAGAGCGTCCGCCTGCGGACTGAAGTGTCCCTTGTTCAATTCTGGTCAAGGGCACATGCCCGGATTGCAGGCTCATTCCCCAACAGGGGACATGCAGGAGGCAGCCAATCAATGATTGTCTCTCATCATTGATGTTTCTATCTCTCCTCCCTCTCCCTTCCACTCTGAAATCAATAACAATATATTTAAAAAGAAAAGAATTGAAATTATATAAAGCATAGTCTCTGACTACAATGGAATGAAGTTAGGACTTAATAACAGAAGGAAATTTGAAAAATATACAAGTATGTAAATATTAAATAACATACCATGAAATAATCAACGGGTCAAAAAAGAGATCACCAGAAAATTAGAAAATACTTTAAGATGAGTAAAAATAAAAACACAAAGTACTAACATTTATGATGCAGCTAAAGCAATATTTAGGAAGGACTTTAGAGCTATAGATGCCTAAATTAAAAAAGAAGCAAGATTTCAAATAACTTAGCCATCCATTTTTAAACACTGGTAAAAGGAGAGCAAACTAAACTTAAAGCAAAAACGAAGAAAGAAAATAATAAATAATTATTAAATTAAATAATAAATACTAGAGTGGAAATAAATAGAGAATAGAAAAACAATACAGAAAACCAATAAGAGAAATGGTTGGTTCTTTAAAAAGGTCAATAGACTTTTTTTTTTATTAGAAGGACCAACAAAAAAGAGAAGGCTCAAATTATAAAATCAGGAATGAAAGATAGGCATTACTACCAACCTTACAAAAACAAAGATTATAAGGAATTAATTTGAACCAATGTATGGCAATCAATTCCTAGAAAACACAAAGTACCAAAATTAGCTCCAAAAGAAACGGTAATCTTAATAGATTGTTAAAAACTAAAGAGATAGATGGAATTAGTCATTTTAGATTTACCTACAGCCCAGCCAGTGTAGTTCAGTAGTTGAGAATCCATCCATGAATGACTTCCACCAAGAGGTCACCAGTTCCTGTGCCTGGATTGCAGGCTCAATCCTTAGTTGGGGACATGCAGGAGGCAGGCTATCAATGTTTCTGTCTCCCTTCCTCTCTCTTTGAAATCAATGAAAACATATTTTAAAGTCACTTATAAAGATGACTTCGCTGGTAAATTTGATCAGGTGTTTAAAGAATGAACACAAATTCTTCTAAAATAGAAGACAAAGTAATACTTTCAACTCATTCTATGAGGCCAAGATTACTGTGATATCAAAACCAAAGACATCAATATCTCTTATGAATATAGATGCAAAACCCTCAACAAAATACTAGCAAACTGGATTCAGAAATATATAAAAATCAAATCAAATGAGATTTATCCAAGGAATTCAAGTTTGTTTTACATATAAAGAGTAATAAATGTAATATACTATATCTATAATAATAATAGCATAATATGCTAATTAGACCAGACAGCCGAATGACCTTCCCAATCTCATTCTGACATCCTACCGGACGAAGCCATGGCAGTGGGGACCGAGACAGAGGCAGTTAGGGGTGATCAGGCAGGCAGGCAAGTGATTAGGAGCCAGTGGCAGGCAGGCAAGTGATTAGGAGCCAGATTGTGAGAGAGTGCAGGCTGGGCTGAGGGACCCCTCATGTGCAAATTTCATGCTCTGGGCCTCTAGTAAATAGAATAAAGAACAAAACCATATGGTTATTTCAATAGAACAAAAGCATTTGAAAAAATTCAACACCCTTTCATGACAAAGCAAACAGATATAAAAACAAAACACTTGTCAAACTATAAATAGAAAGGGATTTCCTCAACCTGATAAAGTACATAGACAAAATCTTATAGCTATGTAATTCTTTTTTTGTTGTTGTTGATAGTATTACAAATGTCCCTCAATTTGTCTCCCTTTATTCCCCTTCTCCCACCTCCTGCCCCACTCTAGGCCTTCACCTCACTATTATCTGTGTATATTGGTTATGCATATATGATCTTTTGGTCTCCCTTCCCCTGCCCCCTCTGAGATATGTCAGTCTATCCCATGCCTTCATGCCTGTGGATCTATTTTGTTCATTAGTTTACTGGAGGCCCGGTGCATGAATTTTGTGCACTGAGTGGGGGGGATGTCCCTCAGCCAACCTGCACCCTCTCTAATCTGGGACCCCTCAGGGGATGTCCAACTGTCTGTTTAGATATCAGGCCTAAACAGGCAATCGGACATCCCTTTCACAATCTAGGACTGCTGGCTCCCAACTGCTCGCCTGCCTACCTGATTGCCCCTAACTGCTTCTGCCTACCAGCCTAATGACCGCCTAACCACTCCCCTGTCAGCCCAATCATCCCCAATTGCCCTTCCCTGACAACCTGGTCACCCCCAAATGCTCTCCCCTATATATTCCCTCTTTATTATATAGGGTGTTTTCTTTAGCATATTGGACGACCCTAACTGGTTTGTCTCAGTGGATGGAGCATTGGCCTGCAGACTCAAGGGTCCCAGGTTCAATTTTGGTCAAGGGCATGTACCTTGGTTGGGGGCACATACCCAGTGGGGAGTGTGCAGGAGGCAGCTGATTGATGTTTCTTTCTCATAGATGTTTCTAGCTCTCTATCCCTTTATCTTCCTCTCTGTAAAAAATCAATAAAATATATATTTTTAAAAAATAAACATTTAAGATTCCTCCATATCTGCCTGGCTAGTGTGACTCAGTGGCTGAAACCCCAGGCTGACACCACTGGGGGTTGAGACCCCAGCCTGGGCTGCTGCCGCTGGGTGGGGGTTGCTGCATAGGGGGCAGGCACCTCTTAGCCTAATACTTCAGACTGCCACTTCTGGGCGGACTGGGGGACTCCAGCAGGTCTAAGAGGACTGGACACCACCATCTTGTGGCTATGGGCACTGCCATTTTGTTGTGGAGTGATGGTTAATTTGTATATTGCTCTTTTACTAGATAAGATTGTGTTCATTAGATTCCACTTACAAGTGAGATTATGTTATATTTCTCTTTTAATGATTAGTTTATTTCACTCAGAATAATGTTCTCCAAGTCCACCCATGCTGTCCCAAAGGGTAAGAGATTCTTCTTTTTTTATAGCTGTATAATATTCTTTGGTGTATCCACTTATTTTTTTTATTCACTAATTTACTGATGAGCACTTAGGCTGTTTCCAGATCTTAGCTATTATAAATAATGCTACTATGAACATAGGGGTGCATAAATTCTTTCTGATAGGTGTTTTTGGCTTAGGATATATTCCTAGAAGTGGAATTGCGAGGTCAAACAGTAGTTCCATTTTTAATTTTTTGAAAGGTTAGAAATAAGACAAGGTGGTCTGTTCTGGCCAAAACAGGCCATGCTTCAGCACACTAGGGCACCATTGTTCATGCCACTCTTCCCACACAGAACACACTGTTTGGTTACTCATCCTCCAAGGTCTGTCCCCTCTTTATAACTTTCTCTGGTTTCCTGTCTCAAATGGACTTTTTACCTCCAAACTTATGGAACATAATGAAAGTACCAATTAGTATGTGTTGCCTTGTGATATCATTTGATTTGCTGTCTTTATCATAAATTAATTCATTTATTGCCAGTATAGTTTCAGGATATATGTCGTTCCTCTCTATATAGATTACAAATTCCTTGAGAATATGGCTTTTTTTTTTCAGTATGTCTATCAGATGCTCTAGAGCAGTGGTTGGCAAACTCATTAATCAACAGAGCCAAATATTAACAGTACAATGATTGAAATTTCTTTTGAGAGCCAAATTTTTTAAATTTAAATCTCTTGTAATAGCACTTCTTCAAAATAGACTCGCCCAGGCCATGGTATTTTATAGAAGAGCCACACTCAAGGGGCCAAAGAGCTGCATGTGACTCACAAGCTGCAGTTTGCTGACCACTGCTCTAGAGCACTGCAATAGAAAAAGACATTTTCAAATAAATATTTCCTGAACAAATTACTTAAAGAGCCACCTATCTAAAGGAAAGACCAAGGATTCACAGTTGGGGGAATTCTGCTCTTGCTCTGGCTTTTTTGCCAAAATACAAAAGCATAATGTGTAAAGTTACTAACCTCCCACATTTAGGAATGTTTTCTAAAAACACCCAGAGTGTTGGAAACATATTCACTCCTCTCTTAGGAAGAGAGGTTGAATGGTGAGAACTCCATGTGGAGGAGTCATAAGATAGTATGTATTCTGATTCTCTGATGCAAAGGGAGGACAAGACCTATGACTTAGCATAAAATTATGCATTTGTAAAAATAGCCTTGATCTTCCACCACAAGCCTGCATAGTCTGTGAAGCCCCTGTTCTCATAAAATGCTTTATCTGATGCACACAACTGAGACATCCCTGAGAAGCACTCAAGAACTGCTGGGCTTTTTGTGCCACACACATAGAGTCTTCATGGCAAAGATCATAATGCCCTGTTCTTTCAGCTGCTGCTTGGAGTCATCCATGAACACTTTCAAACAGCTGCTGAAGAAAGTTATGGTCACCGTGTGTGTCTTCCTATGGCTGAAACTAATTTAAAAATAAGGACATTCAAAGAAACTTGGTGAGATTTTCTCACATGTCAAATTAGTCCTTTGTAAAAAAAAAATAATGATGTTCAAATGCAGATAAAAGTTACATGATTTGAAAATAGGAGAGAAAAAGAATCAATCGATACTGAGAGAGAAGCAGAGTGTTCCTCAGAAAAGCCCAGTAAGCCATGGCAGAGAGGGCCACAAGACTGCCTAAAGGCTGCAGGGCAGTCCACTAGCCAACATGAAATGCAGTGTTTTTTAAGAAAACTTCCAACTCTTAAAAAACAAAGAAGGCTGCCAGAGTCCTCTACTGATTTATGGCACAAGAGCTTAAATAAGAAAGGCTTTCCTAGAGAGACAAACAAAAAGACTGTCTCTGATGAGTGAGCCAAAAGGAGAGTGAGTTTTTCAGTATAAAGAGATTTGAGTCCATTTCTCTGCAGACATCACATGATGACCAACACAATTTCTGTTATCATTTTACGTTGCGCACCTTCCCTATAAATGCTAAATGAACTAAGCACCCTTGCACTGTCTGGCCAGTGAAGTATAAAGGTTAGTCTTCTGGAATCTAGAAAGGATTTTTTTCTTCATGAAAGAATCGGCCTTCACTGCTGCCACCCTGTTTATCCTGACTGCATTGAAAGGAGGTTTTACTTTAAGGAAAAGGTCCAGAGAAGTGTACAGAAAGCAACTCGGACTCACTGAGTGACTGAACCAACACCAGTAGCCACCTATTTCTAAACTTTCCATGATGAGACAAAAATTTTTAATCAACCCACTGTTGGTAAGGATTTCTATTTCTTGCAGCTAAAGGCATTTATAATTAATTCTACTGCTATAATAAGATAAGGAAAAGACAGTGCTCACAATTTTGATGAGACTCTGGGACTTCCTATAAAAGAATGTGGAAAGGCATTGTGGAATTCATGTCAGTGTTTTGTTTCCCACACATATTATTATATTAAGCTCCACATTAGAAGTCACTTAGACTATAACTATACATCATCTTGCTTGTAACTATGCACAGCCCTGAAATAGAGCAGCCCCAGTTATGCATTCTTATGAATGTTCAGAGTGTTAGGGTACATGAATAACAATTGCTAATTCTCTCTGTATTTGAGACTCTCAACTTGTAGTTTAAAGCCTCTGATAAAGTCTAAAAATTATTTTTAGACTGGTCACCAAACTGAAAAAGTTTGAGACTATAACAGAAAGCAGTAACTATTCTATTCCCATAAACATGGTAAATCTAAACTCTGATAGCAGTGGATATCAAAGTGTGCTTCCTAGCACAGCTGCATCAAAGTCATCTGAGAGCTTGTTAGAAAAGCCACTATGGAAAAGAGTATGGAGGTTCCTCAAAAAATTAAAAATGTATCTACCTATGACCCAGTGATTCCACTTTGGAGATTTAATTTGAAAGAATACATGCACTCCTATATTTATGGCAGTGGTATTTACAATAAACAAAATATGGAAGCAGCCCAAGTACCCATCAATTGATGAGTGGATAGAAAAGCTATGGTGCATATATGCAATGGAATAGCTATCAGCCACCAAAAATGAAAGAAGTCTTAACTATTTGCAACAGCATGGATGGGCCTAGAGCCCTGGTCAGCAAACTGCAGCTCAAGAACCACATGCAGCTTTTTGGCCCCTTGAGTGTGGGTCTTCCACAAAATACCACGGCCTGGGCGAGTCTATTTTGAAGCAGTGGCCTTAGAAGAAGTTTAAGTTTAAAAATTTTTGCTCTCAAAAGAAATTTCAATCGTTGCACTGTTGATATTTGGCTCTGTTGACTAATGAGTTTGCTGACCACTAGCCTAGAGGGTATTATGATCAGTGAAATCAGTCAGTCAGGGAAGGACAAGTACCACACAATTTCACTTATATGTGGAATCTAAACAACAAAATAAATGATCAAATAGAACTGAAACACTCATAAACACAAAGAGCAAACTGGTGGATGCCAGAGGAGAGGTGAGTTAGAAGATTGGATAAAAGAGGTAAAGGGAATAAAAAACATAAAGTTGTTGTTACAAAATAGTCACAGGGGTGTAAGTAAAGCTTAGGGAATCCTATATGATAAAAGGTTAATATGCAAATTGTCCCCTCAGGAGTTTGACTGCTCACTATGACATGCGTTGACCACCAGGGGTTGGCATGGAACAAAGGAAGGCCCATGCCGGCAGCTGGCAGCCAGGGGAAGGAAAGCCCTGATCTGCCCTGATCACAGGCCAGGCCTAGGGACTCTACCCATGCATGAATTTTGTGCACTGAATCTCTATAGTCAATAAGATTATGGTAGCTATGTATGATGGTAGTTGATGTACTGGAAATATTGAAGATACACTATGTGAAAGTATAATTGTACTATCATTAGGCTATACACCTGAAACTATTACAAAATAAAATGGAAAGAAATGCAAATGCTAAGGACCTTGCAGACAAACTGGATCACACTAAAAGTTTAAGAATGCCAGCCCTACTTAAGGGCCTAGAGGGTATTATGATCAGTGAAAACACATGCTAGGTGATGGGCTCTCTCTGTTCTTACTCACATTTTTTAATTTTTCTTCCACTTTCTTCTATTCTCCATGTTTTTCCTTCTCTTCTGTTAAAGTTACAAATCTTCAGATGATATCCAAATCCATCATTTGGTCACATTAATTACAAAGATGATCACTGGTCTCACACCAAGGCTCACAGGAGATTTTCCACTTATAGATAAAAAATATATAACCCAAAAGTCCATCTTCCAAGTATTTAACTACAGATTGTTAAACCCAAGTGGGAAGCAGAAAGAAAAATCCCAGTTCATGTGTGTCCCCTACCCCAATAAAGACATGAACCTCTTTCTTCATGTAATCCATCTTAAATCTTAGGCTTTTCCTCTCATTTACCATTCATTTCCTGTCTTAGCCTACACAGGCTGCTAGAGCAAAAATATAATACACCTGGCAGCTTAAATAACAAACTTTTATGTCTTACAGTTATGGAAGCTATAGTCAGCTTGTATAAGTCTGAGGTCAAGGTGCCAGCACATTCAGTGCCTGGTGCAGGCTGGCCTTCTGGTCATAGATGGCCATCTTCTCACTGTGTCTTCACATGACAGAAGAGGCAAGAGAGGACTCTAGAGTATCTCTTATAAGGGCACTAAACCCATTCATTAGGGTAGATCCCTCATGACCTAATTACCTCCCTAAGGCCCCATTTCCTAATACTATTGGCTTGTAGGTTAGGATTTTAACATATGATTTGGGGGGACATTCTGTCAATAACACTTCTCTTCCTGCTCTTCACCTCATAGTCAATCAGGCTCTCACTGCATCTCTAATGTAACTCTTACCATCAACCTTGCCTCATTTCAATCTCCAATTATTATCCTTGCTTCTGCCTATACCTCACACATTTATTTTCATTTCTTTCTGCTAGGAGAGTGAAGGTTGAGCTTCATTGAGCTGTAAGTATATATCTTAGCAATTCAGTCTAATTATCTTGTGCTAAAGATAAAGTATTATTGTTAAATCCATTTTTAATTGGCTGTCACTGCAGTGATAAAATGTTCTGTTTGAAGAAGTGAGCTCAGCATGAACCACTTCCCCATCGTAGTTCTCTTTTACAAACTTCTAATTTATGTAAATGTTCACTAACTTGTGTTTATATGCTCCCCACTGTGCATGCCCTAGCAGATTTTTCAAACAGGTATTTTTCATATGTTTTCTTTATCTCTTAAAAACTTTTGAAAATGTGATTTGATTATATGTTCATTAGAATGTCATTTAACCTAAAAGACATAAAAGGGCATGAAGGACAATCCAAAGCCATGAGACCCTTCAATCTGGGTGTATTGTAGAGTTCTCCCTAGTTAAAATCAAGTGCCCTCATTTAAGCACCTAAAAAACAATTTTTTAAAGTGCTCTCAGACAGATATCTCCACAGGTGGCAGCTGTTTGAAGGAACATCAAAGGGTATAATGGAAGTAATGCCTTCATGTGGCTGTATATACTATTTTATGAAGGCTACACTCTCCTGACCTTTATAGTCTCCTTTTTTTCTTTGGTCCTGATATTTTTCTATTTCTATTTTATCATGCTCTTTGAAGTCACCACAAATCCTCCTTGGAAAAAACACATAAAATCAATGATTTATTCTTAAAAACAGTTGCAATCATATATCTATTACTTTTAGGAATGATTAAATGATAATCATATAACTTATATAGCGATTTTAACTTTTCTAAGCATTTCATTAATATTTCTTGAAGGACCCTTACAGTAAATTGAGGTGCATTAATTCTTTTTTTTTTCATGGATGAGGAATTAAAATCTAGAGACATGACTCTCCCAAGGTTATCCATTAGTTATTATTAACAATAACAAAAACAACAATAGCACCAGTAGTGTATTACAACTCAGGTCTCCTAACTCCAATTCCCACACTATTTTCTTTATACATAAACTACTTCTCCAGTCTTCCCTGGAGAAAGTAATTGTTACTGGATTGCCAGAAAGGAGAAATAATTAAAGCCTGAGCCTATGACACACAACATTTGTCACTACGACAGAATATTCACTTAGTTGTTCAATTCTATGTCAAGGAAGTATGGACAAGAAAGAAGTAGAACAAAATAATGAAATATCAGTGGTCTGGCATCCACCTGGTGGCAAAACCAAGATTAATTACTACTCTTATCATGTGCTGGGAATGCCCAATTATTCCCATTTAAACTGATTTCTCTGTCTGCCATTAACATATGAACTTGGACTAGGTCATTAAGCTCTGTGAATCATGATTGTGTTGTCTATAAAATAATGTTATTAGACTAGATAATCTCTAAGGTCCCTGTATTCTAGTAGTATCTGCTTCCATGAATGAAAAGTGGATAGGTTATTTCAACAGTTCTTGAAAAGTAACAATTTAGGAAGCAATGTTCAATGATCATCAGGCTGGGTTTAACCAAACATAGCTCTATGATTCCAAAATTGGGTGTGTACAGCAGAATCAGAAATTCTGATCCATGGACCACACTTTGAGAAACACATCCTCTCCTTTAAATGCTGATCTTGAGTGTGGTGATTCACCTGAGTAATACCTGCTTCCAGTAGGTGCAGCTGGAGCATTAGTCATCTTAGTTCTAGATTAAAAATATCAGTGGCTTTATTAAGACTTTTCAATATTTTTGTATTCCAATGAAGTACACAAATGTTCTATTTCTAACAAGGACTTTATTGGAAAAATATTCTGAATAATAACCATCTGAAAAGAATAAATGAATTAAAAGAGTAGAAAGAGAGAAATTAGAGCATTACATAATGTAAATACCATCCTGCAGGTGCTCATTCAGGACCATTGGCCCCTGAATGTTTGTATCTTATCACTTTCTCCAGTTATTAGAGAAGTCCCTTCCCTTTTCTTGTTCACTCCTTCAAAGATTATCTCAAAGTGGAGGTGTTTTAAACCCAGACAGTAGTCGTTTTTTAGTTCCCAGAGCTCTTGGGCACTGAACAATTAGGTTCGTCTTCCTTGAACACCTGGAACACTGGTGGTGGAGGGAAGAGGTTTGTGCACAGGTGGCTTCTCAGAGTGCCAGCCAGAGTAGACCTTCCCACATGAACCATTGTTCAATAATCATTACTTTGTCTCAATTCCCATCTTGTTTCTTTTCCTCCTCCGATGGCTTTCTTTGATCTTTATGGGTATCTAAAGTGTGCCAATGTGCGAATCTCATGATCATGTCCCCTATGTGATATATCAAGACTGATTCCAGTAGTTTCTGGACAGTAGGCAAGTTCAGCTTAAAACCAAAAAGTGCAATCTATTTTTGATACGAAGAGATAATGTCTGAAAGCCTGGGGATAACAGTTAAGCCCACTCAAAATCAATAAAAAGCCCTTTAAAGGCCACCGTTCTCTTTCATGACATTTTTCTTAATGCTGGATGTCCCATACCACCAGGCAATCAGGTAACAGGATTGATTTTTATATAACTGCTTCAGGAACATGCAACCATTATTGGGAAGGGCTAAAGAGAAAGGCAAAAGTGAACTTCTATGCCTTCTCCCTAGCAAAACCTCGCAATTATTTTTCAAGGAATAACTTCCTCATATGTAGCATTAGGGAACAAGGTATTTCGGCCACATTAGTGCTGGACACCCAACTCTGATATCCCATGAACCTTCCCAACTCTTCCACTAATTTGCACTAGCGAGTGCCCTCACTTAACTTCTTTGTGAGTATAAAATGAAGAGAAACACCTGCCCATCATAAGTCAGCATCATGCTCTAGGCATATCTACCAATGATTTAATATAATAAAGTAGTTAAGTGCTTCTATAATTATTTTAAATGAGAGTTATTAATCTCAAGGAAATTTATAAAATCGCCATTCTCCTTCCTCCCCAAAAAAGAAAAAAACACACACAAATTTTCATCCTATGCAGGGATAGGCATAACAAAGCATTCTCCCCAGTCAAGCAGAACAGAGGAAGGGCAAGCTGCTCACCTTCCACCTGACAGACTGGCCCTACATCAATTTTATTGATGTGAATCCAGGTATTGCACTTCCACAACTGGCCATAAATTTTTACAACAGACTTTCTTTTCTGCTTCTACTCTGTTTCTACCTCTGACAGGGGATTCCTTTGACCTTCAACTCCATCTCCCAGATCACATCTTTATCAAGCTGGCCCTGACATCTGACAACTGACACCATCTGGCCTTAAACCTTTCTCTCATGAATAAGCAAAGTCCATTGTATTCTGACTTCCATACCCATAGATTTTGATGAAAACATTAATTTGAACAAACATAGAAGTGCCAGAAACATTTTTAGGAAGGCAGGAGTCTATAAGAGTGAGCAAATGATGATAGCATACCAACCAACTTAAACTTATATAAGTAATTCTAAAAATAAAACCAGTAAATATGTATAATCCATGTTCCTCCAAAAAGTTGTTATGGAAAGTGTCTAAAAATAAGAGAGAATGAAAAATAAATACTTACCCCAGCCAACGTGGCTCAGTGGTTGAGCATCGACTATGAACCAGGAAGTCACATTTTGATTCCTATCAAGGCACAGGTCTGAGGTGCAGGCTCCATCCCCAGTGTGGGGCATGCAGAAGGCAGCAGATCAATGATTCTCTCTCATCATTGATGTTTCTATCTTTCTCTCCCTCTCCTTTTCTCTCTGAAATCAATAAAAATATTTTTTTAAATAAACAAAAATAAATATTTGGGTGGTGATTACTCATTACCACTTCTCCAGATAGTGCCTGGATTTCAACTTTACATTCTAGTTAGATAAAAGCTTTTTTTCCTTCTTCTTCTTCTTTATTGACTAAGGTATTACATATGTGCCCTTACCCTCACTCTTCCCCCTTTTCCCCCACTCATGACCTCAACCCCCTGGTGTCTGTGGCAATTGGCATGCATACAAGTCCTTTGGTTGATCTCTTCCCCTTACCTCCACCTTCCCCTACCTTCTTTCTGAGGTATGACAGTCTGATCAATGCTTCTCTGTCTCTGGATCTGTTTGTGTGCACCACTTTATGTTGTTCATTATATTCCAAAAATGAGTGAGATCAGAATATGATATTTATCTTTCTCTGCCTGGCTTTATTTCGCTTAGTAAAATGCTCTCCAGTTCCATCCATGCTATTGCATATGTTAAGAATTCCTTCTTTTTTACTACAACATACTATTTCATTGTATAGATGTATGTACCACAGTTTTCTAATCCACTCATATGCTGATGGGCACTTAGGCTGTTTCCAAATCTTAGCTATGGTGAATTGTGCTGCTATGAATATAGGGGTGCATATATCCTTTCTGATTGGTGTTTCTAGTTTCTTGGAACAGATTCTTAGAAGTGGAATCACTGGGTTAAGAAAGCTTCTTTTTCACTTTTTAATTTATTTTTTAAAATTTATCTTTATTGTTGCCCCCTTTATTTTCTCATTCACCCCTTTCACTCTATCCCTGTTTCCCCAGGCTTTATCACACTATCGTCTGTGTCCATGGGTTATGCATATATGCATATAAGTTATTTGGGTGTGAATGTGTAGGGGGTTGGGGAGAGATTAACAAAGATAAAAATTTGAACTAGTATGTGAGTTCCGCATTTTCTTTTCAGGAGAACTATGTAGACAATCCTCAACTTTCAAAGAAACTGATACTTCTTTCACTGTTTGCCCTTTCTTCTCCCTTCCCCTCCCTATTGAAGCTCTCTCAGACAGATTTTGGGAGTTGCCTGACTCTAATTGCTGCTGCTAGGGGAAATGGTAAAGTGTTTTGTGTTCTTGTATTCAATAATGACTGAAAACTTTCCACATCTGGTAAAAGAAATAGACTTACAAGTCCAGGAAGCACACAGAACCCCAAAGAAAAGGAATCCAAAGAGGACCACACCAAGACACATCATAATTAAAATGCCAAGAGCAAAAGACAAAGAGAGAATATTAAAAGCAGCAAGAGAAAAACAGTTTATTACCTACAAGGGAGCACCCATACGACTGTCAGCTGATTTCTCAACAGAAACGATGCAGGCCAGACGGGAGTGGCAAGAAATATTCAACGTGATGAACAACAAGAACCTACAACCAAGAATAATCTATCCAGCAAAGCTATCATTCAGAATTGAAGGGCAGATAAAGACCTTCACAGAGAAGAAAAAGCTAAAGGAGTTCATCAACTCCAAACCAGTATTATATGAAATGCTGAAAGGTACTCTTTTAGAAGAGGAAGAAGAAAAAGGTAAAAGACAAAAAATTATGAACAACAAATACACACCTATCAACAAGTGAATCTAAAAATTAAGTGAATTAAAAATCTGATCAACAGAATAAACTGGTGAATATAATAGAATCAAGAGCACAGAAAGGGAGTAGACTGATAATTCTCAGGAGGACAAAAATCATAAAGCATCAAACAGACTGTGAAATTATAGCAGAAAGATTAAAGTTAGGTGAGGTAAATAAGTGATCAATCAAAGGACTTGTATGCATGCTTATAAACATAACCAATGATCACAGACACTGGGGGGTCGGGGTACGCCTGGGAGGGAGGGGG
>JAAGEH010000208.1:4137993-4159138 GCA_011751065.1 Lasiurus cinereus | reverse complement strand
TTCTTCTTCTTCTTCTTCTTCTTCTTCTTCTTCTTCTTCTCTTCTTCCTAAAAAATTCTTTTAAAAAATAAGTAAATAAATAAAAATAAAAACACCTATACTTAATAATATTGTAATAACTATATATGGTATCAGGTGGATGTAAGACTTACTTTCTAAATTATATAAATGTCTAACCACAATACTGTACACCTTAAACTAATATAATATTAACATCAATTTTAATTGTTAAAAATGTAATAACGTTTTACAAAATGCTTATATGTAAATTAGAGAGGAGTTAATAAATCAGGTCACATTCTTACATCAAAACACTAGCCGAAACTGGTTTGGCTCAATGGATAGAGCGTCAGTTTGTGGACTGAAAGGTCCCAGGTTCGATTCTGGTCAAGGGCATGTACCTTGGTTGTGGGCACATCCCCAGTAGGGGGCGTGTAAGAGGCAGCTGATCAATGTTTCTCTTTCATTGATGTTTCTAACTCTCTATCCCTCTCCCTATATATATATATAACACTAGGTTGGCAAATAATAAGAATGTACTGACCAGACAGATGTCCAAAATACTTTATAAAGTGACTATGGTCAATTTATAGACTAATAAATATAGTATGAACCCATGTGGAAAAGTGTATGTCGTGTGTGTGTGTGTGTGTGTGTGTGTGTACAAAAAATACCTAATGGTTGCACATCAAAGTAAATACTTATAGATTGTGTGTTTGGAAAAAACTCAGGCTGGTAAGGAAAAATAAATTTTTACTTTATAGTTACTATCTCTCTGTTTGGATATTTCACAGTAAGCACATAGCACATGTGTAACTTTAACAGTTTGTTCCTAAGTCTTCAAACCAGACTTCTCCCCTGGAGCAGACTTTATTCCTCAGTTCCCAGGAACGAGGCTGGGAATCTTCTGCTATACAATCAGGCCCTCCTAGATCTGAGAGTCTCATGAATGATAGAGTCCACGTAGATTAGTTGACAACTCACTACAGGCTTTGGAAAAGTCAGGTACCCTTCTGGGTCTCTGATATTTAGTAGATTATCTAAAAAGTTCAACCAGTCCTAAATTTAATTCCAATCCTAAAGGGCTATGCTTGAATGATAACAAAGTATTAATTTCAGTGGGAAAACAAGTTTTCTTTTCTAACAAATAATGTAAAATAGATTCCTGGGACACTGTGTTGATAAGTGAAGCCCCATCATACATGACTTAAAAAACAGTAAAAATACAGATTTGGAAATTAGTTTCCTAAAAATACAATTTTTCCTGAATTTTCCTTTTATTATTATTTTTCTCTAACCTTTTAATTTCTCTCATTTTTTTAATTTATTTTCAAAGAGGAATTCATCATCTTAAATTCACTTTCCAGAAAATTCCATCAAAATATGTGGTTATAGCTAGAGTGCAAATATTTATTATAACCACTAGGGGTCAGACTACTACATTAATACAAACCAATTTCTATTTGAAAGAGGTTTTAATAGGTTGAAGGCTTTGCCAATTTATTTTCTTGCATGAGAATAAAAGACGGGCCATTTAAATTAAACATTACATAAATAAGATAATGAGTAAAAATGCAGTTTTCAAGAAAGACACACAAAGTTGAAGCTATTACATATAATAAATATATAATTTAAAAGTTTCATCCTTAATTAAAATTTTAATTATTCACTTGCTTCTTCTGATTGGCAAGATATTACTCCAATCTTAGTGGGTTCAGACTAGAGAATTAATTACTGAATTTTTTTAAATGCTACAAGAGCAGAAATAATTAAAATAATGAATTTGACAGCAAATAAGAAATCCTCATTTTAAAAGAATGGACTGCATGAAAAGCCAAGGATTAAGATAGATGTCAGAAACATTTTTTCAATAGATTTCAGTCATGTAACAATAGAAATGAATCATCATACAGCAATGAAAGTGGTCAGGGATACGGTTAGAAGGTAGCCCATATGGATAGATGTCCCAGTTCTGATGCAAACTGGCTCTGTGGCCTTGAAGAAGCAGCTATCTTCTCTTGGTCTCACTTCACACATCTTCAGAATGAAGAAATAAGATTATATGATTTATAAAGAACCTTCAAGCCCTAAAATTAAATAAATTTATTTAGAATTATGTTTATTCATGTGGAAGATAAGAGCATAAGGAAAAATCATGCCAAAATTTTAAAAAGGAGAGTGTTAATTTTCAAGATACATTATTATAAACTTTCATCATTAAAAAAATGAAAATACTGATATCACAGATCATATCCACTGTCAGACAGAGTTAAAGTAATAATAAAAAGTCAAACTTCAGTTTATTTACAATTTTACTTACATTTAATGAGAGAGTATTTACAAATAAATACTTTAAGGCTATACATAAACATATATGCAGATCCTTCTCTAGCATGATAAATGAGAAATTAATGAGTGGTTACCTGTTGAGATGGGGTATAATTGGATGGACATGTGTAGGTGAGTATAAAATAAAGTGCATTTCTTTATATATTGTTTTGATATTTTTACCCATGTGAATGTATTACCTATTTACATTTTAAAAAATTAACTTAAGAATTGTATAAATGGGGCAAAACTGTGTGTCAATACAATAACAGGTGAAAGTGAAAATTTCCCATGATTAAAATGGGGATTAGGAATGACATAGGGATATCTGTTGCTAAAGTAAGTTGGTAATAAAGGAGTGATATTACATTTTAAAAGGGTTATATCAAATTGCCTCAACCAAATTCACCATGTCAAAATTGCTATCATCAAAGGTTCTATCGGAAGTCTTATATCCTGGGCCCCAAACTCCCACTGAGCTACTTGTCCCTCTTCATCTTTCTCAAAACTAATACTATATCTGGATAAGTATCATTATGTCCCCCTTCTTCCTTCAGAGAGAGACAGAAAGAGGAGATCCACAAACACACAAACATGATTTTTTTTACAAATGTGTTTCTTAGCAAAGTCTTAATGAATATTAACCTATAAAATAAACACTAGACAGGGTCAAAATATAATCCATTCTAGAAATAGCTAAACATTGGATCCAAGACTTTTTACATACAAGTTTAATGCAATTTCTATTATGCAGCTGTAAAAAAAGAAGGATGTCTTATCCTTGCAGAGAGCATAGAAGGACCTGGAGAATATTATACTAAGCAAAACAAGCCAGGCAGAGAAAGACAAATATCACATGATCCCACTTATATATAAAATCTAATGAATAAAATAAACTGATGAACAAAATAGATCCAGAGTCATGGGAGCATAAAGCAGTGGATCAAAAAAATCGATGTTCCTCTCTCTCTCTCTCTCTCTCTCTTTCTCTTTCTCTCAAATTAACAAGTAAAAATATTTTTAAAAATAAATTTCATGCTGAAACCAGATTGGCTCAGTGGATAGAGCATCAGCCTACAGACTAAGGATGTCCCAGGTTTGATTCTGGTAAGGGGCATGTACCTTGGTTTTGGACACAGGCCCAGTGGGGGGCGTGCAGGAGGCAATTGATTGATGTTTCTCTCTCATCGATGTTTCTAACTCTCTATCCTTCTCCTTTCCTCTCTGTAAAAAAATCAATAAAATATATTTTAAAAAAATAATAAAATAAATCTCAGAGGGAAGGGGATGGGGACAGGGGAAGAAATTAACCAAAGAACTTATATGCATATATGCATTGCCCAACAACACAGACAGTAGTGTAGTAAAGGCTTGGGGTGAGGTGGGAGCCAGGTGTATGGGCACAATGAGGGGGGTAATGTGGGGAAGGATATCTGTAATACTCTCAACAATAAAGATAAATTTAAATGTAAGTATAATTATAAATAACATACAATAAAATTCAAAAACCAATCAATGAATGCATAAATAAGTGGGACAAAAAAAATCAATATTCCTCTCTCTTTCTCTCTTCCTTCCCCTCTCTTTCTCTAAAATTAACAAATAAAAGGTTTTTTAAAATAAATGAAACAGAAAAAGTAACATCTGACACCACAGAAATACAAAGGATTATAAGAAACCCGGTGAGATCCCTCAGCCTGGCCAGCTATCAGGACCAATTGAGGCCTTCTCATCCAGTCCCCATAGGGGTCGATCAGGGCTAGCCAGGACGGGGAGGGACTGTGGGAGGTTGGCCAGCTGTGGGCAGTTGGCTGTGCAAGCACACTGACCACCAGGGGTCAGTTCCTGAATTAAGCATCTACCCCCTGGTATTCAGTGTGCATCACAGCTACCATTAGGTCATCCAGTTGTAATGTATGATTAGGCCTTTATATACATAGACTAGAGGCCTGGTGCACAAAATTTGTGCAGATGGGGGTCCCCTCAGCCCAGCCTGCACACTATCCCAGTGGTTGGCAAACTCAGTCAACAGAGTAGCAAAACGTGGCTCAAGAGCTGCATGTGGCTCATGAGCTGCAGTTTGCCGATCACTGCCCTATCCAATCTGGGACCCCTTAGGGGGTGATCCCCAGGATCAGGCTTAAACCAGCAGTTGGACATCCCTCTCACAATATAGAACCACTGGTTCCTAACTGCTCACCTGCTTGCCTGCTTGATTGCCCCCAACTGCCTCCCCACCAGCCTGGTCACCCCTCCCAGCCACCCTCTGCCAGCCTGGTCGCCCCTCACTGTCTCCCCCCCCCTTCCCCCGCTGGCCTGGTCCCCCCCAACTGCTTCCACTGTGGGTCTGGTCGGCCCACGCAGCCTGCTGCTCAGTAGTTTAGTCACCCCTCACTAACCTCCCTGCCAGCCTGCTGTTCAGTCATTTGGTCGCTCTTCACTAACACCCTTGCCAGCTTAGTCATTCTAAGCATTCTGTTCGGTTGTCCATTCGGTTGCAATGGTTGCTTAGGCTTTTATTATAATAGATACTACAATTATATGAGAAAAAACTGGACAATCTGAAAGAAATGGATAAATTCCAAAAAACATGTAATCTTTTACGACTGAATTAAGAAAAAAATAAAAATCTAAACATACCTATTTCAACCAACAAAATCAAAGTAGTAATAAAAAAAAAATACTCCCAACAAACAAAAGTCCTAGACTAGATGGCTTCACATATGAGTTTTACCAAACATTCAAAGAACTAATACCTATCTTTCTCAAACTATTCCCAAAATTCAGGATCATTTTAAGAGGCCACCATTATCCTGATTCCAAAAAACAGATAAAGACACTACAAAGAAAGGCTAATATCCCTGAACATAGATGCAAAAATCCTCAACAAAATATTTGCAAAAAGGCAAATCTAATTCAGCAATATATTAAAGAGATCAAAATCATATTCTTGAGATGCAAGGATGGTTCACTACCTGCAAATCAATTAACATGATATACCACATAAAATGAAGAATAAAAAACATGTGATCATACCATTAGGTGCAGCAAAAGCATTTGACAAAATCCAGCACCCATTTATGATAAAAATTCTCAAAAAAGTGGGAATAAAATGGGAATATACCTCAATATAATAAGACCATTTATGACAAACTCACAGCTAACATTATACTCAACAGGGGAAAAAATAAAAAGTGTTTTACTTAAGATTATTATTTCACCATCTTACTCAACATAGTACTAGAATTTCTAACCATAACAATTAAACCAAAAAAAAAGAAAGAAAAAGAAAAAGAAAGAAAGAAAGAAAAAAAGAAACAAAGAAAGAAAGAAAAGAAGGAAGGAAGGAAGGAAGAAATGAAAGGCATTCAACTTGGAAAGGAAGAAGTAAAACTGTCATTACTTGAAGATGACATGATACTACATAGAGAGAATACTAAAGACACAACAACAAAAAATACTAGAACTGATAAATGAATTCAGTAAAGTAGCAGGATACAAAATAAATATTCAGAAATCAGTTGCTATAATAATAAGCTATGAAAAAAGGAACTAAGGAAATTATCCCATTTATAATTGAATCAAAAAATTATAAAATATCTAGAAATAAATCTAACAACTGTACTTAGAAAATTGTAAGGCACTGTAGGAAAAAAATGAAAAAGATATAAATAAATGGAAAAATATATCTGCTTATGGATAGTAAGAATTAACATCATTAAAATGTCAATAATACCAAAAAAAATCTATAGATTCAATTGAATTCTAATCAAAATGCAAATAGTATCTTTCATGGAACAAAAACAATAATCCAAAAATTTACATGGAAACATGAAGACCTCAAATAGCTACATCAATCTTGAGATTGTTATAAAACTATAGTAATCAAAACAGTATGGTACTGGCTTCAAACAGATACATAGACAATGGAATAGTACAGAGAGCCCAGAAATAAACCCACACCTTATTAATATTTAACAAAGAAGGAAAGAACATACAATGGGGTAAAGAGAGTCTCTTCAATGAATGGTGTTAGGACAATGGAACATATATATGCAAAAATAAATAAAAACTAGACCGCCTTCTAAATGCAAGACTCAAAATCATAAAACTTCTAGAAGAGAACATAGGCAGTAAAATATTTGAAATTACTATCAACAATATTTTTACATATCTCCTTGGGCAAGAAAAACAAAAGAAAGAATAAACAAATGGGACTACATCAAACTAAAAACTTTTTGCATAGCAAAGGAAACCATCAACAAAACAAAAAGACAACCTACTAAAATGGAAAACATATTTGCCAATGATACATCTGATAAGGGATTAATACCCAAAATTTATAAAGAACTCATATTTTTCAATACCAAAAAGGAAACAATATAATTTTAAAATGGCCAGAGAACCTGAATAGACAGTTTTCCAAAGAGAACATACAGATGGCCAATAGACAAAAGAAAAGATGTTCAATGTCACTTATTATCAGAGAAATGCAAATTGAAACCACAATGAGATATATCACAGTTGTTAGAATGGCTAGCATCAGAAGTCAACAGACAATAAGAATTGGTGAAGATGTAGAGAAAAGGGAACCCACTTGCACTGTTGGTAGTAATGCAGATTGGTGCAGCCACTGGAAAACAGTATGGAGGTTCCTCAAAAATTAAACTGAAACTGTCTTAAGACCCAGCAATCCCACTTCTGGGAATTTGTCCAAAGAAACCTGAAACACTAAGTCAAAAGAATATATGGGGGTGGAAGTGGCCAGGGAGAGGTCAATGGGGAATAGGAAATACATGTAAT
Organism: Lasiurus cinereus; assembly: GCA_011751065.1. Classification (NCBI taxonomy): domain Eukaryota; kingdom Metazoa; phylum Chordata; class Mammalia; order Chiroptera; family Vespertilionidae; genus Lasiurus; species Lasiurus cinereus. Next base: position 4,152,007 of record JAAGEH010000208.1, on the reverse strand, counting down.
ACTTTAAACAGTAAAGAATTTAAATAACAACAATAATCTTAAATAGAAAAAGAATATATACACTCCTATGTTCATTGCAGCATTATTTACAATAGTCAAGATTTGGAGTGGATAAAAAGGAAGAGGTACATATATGTATACAATGGAATGTTTCTCAGCCATTAAAACAGTTTGACAGTTTAAAAACTAAACCATGATACTACCATTCAGTCCAGAAATTGATTTTTAGGGCTTTAAGCCCAGAGAAAAGGAAACTTGTATGTACATAAAATTCTGTACATGAATATTTTTAGCTACTTTATTTGTAATATTTAAAACTAAGGACAGCCCATATATCCTTCAATGGGTGAATGGTTACACAAACTCTGATATAGCCATATCACAATACCACTCAATAATGAAAAGGAATGTTGCAGTAATAAATGCAACAACTTTAATGCATATCCAGAGAATTATGCTGAATCTAAAAAACCAGTCCCAAATTGTTACATGCCAGATTATCCCATTTTTAGAACACTCTTGAAATTTAAAAAAAAATTCTATGAAAGGATATCCAGGGGATATCCTTAGGGTAGAAGAATGGGGGAAAGGAAGGAAGGATGGTGAAAAAGGACAATGTGAGGATCCTGTGGTGAGGAAAATGTTCTGTATCCTGACAGAATCAACGTCAATACCCTGGTTGTCCTATTGTACTACAATTCTGCTATTATTGTAATTGAAAAATTGGGGGGGAGAATGAGTAAAGGGTACATAGGATTTCTCTGTATTATTTCTCGCAGCTGCATGTGAATTTACAATGATCTCAAAATGATAAGTTTAGTTCAATAAATATATACAACTATGCCTCAAGTTCAGTTACAGAACTAAGAACTGTAGAAGCTATATATACTTTTTTCCTTACTAGTTATGTGCATGCATGCATGTGTGTGCATTTATGTGCGTGCGTGTGTGTGTGTATGCACGCGCGCACGCACGCGCGCACACAAGTAATTAGGCTATTGTTTGTAAGTTTTAAATCTACTCTTCTCTCTGTTTTGTGTTTCCAGGACTGGGTCTCTACCAGTGTCTTCCCTCTTAAACCACCAATAGGGGACAACATAGGGAGACTAAAAAGCTGGAGGAGAACGAAGAGACTTCTTCCTTCTCATTTGCTTCCTGTTGGCTTCCCCTGCTTAATGTCCTTCTCCACCTCACACAATAACATGTCTTCATCTATGATAGCAAGGCTTTCAGTAACAGCAGCTGAATCCAATTTGCATTTTTCCAGCACTTGCAAAATCAGTCACATAGAACAAGTGTCAGCAAACAGTTGCTGTTAAGGGCCGGACACTTTGCTGGCCACATGGTCTCTCTACGAACTACTCAGCTCTGTCCTTGTAGCATGACCACAGTTAGAGATAGTATTTAAATGAATGAGCATAGAAAGTAGAACTTTATTTTTGAGCCCTGAAATTTGAATTTTATTTAATGTTCTTGTGTCACAAAATATTATCATGGGTTGAATTGAGTCCTAACTCCTGTATTTGTGAATGTGATCTTATTTGGAAACTAGAGACCTGATGCACAAATCTGTGCACCATGCCTCTAGAATGTACACAAGATCTTTGGTCAATCTCTTCCTGCTTTCCTTGCTCCCCTCTTCTCTCTGAGATTCATCAATCTGTTTCATGTTTCCATACTTGTGCATTGAGCATCTGCTGCTGGTGGTCAGTGCATGTCATAAATACTGGTCAAATGGTTGAATGGTCGAATGGTTGCTTAGACTTTTATATCTATAAAAATAAAAGTGTAATGTGCAAATAGACTGAACAACTGAACAGCAGAACAATCATCTGAATGACTTTCTAGATGACCACACTGTGGCACACACTGGCAACAGGCCAGCCAAGGTGGGTGCGATGATATTGGTCAGGCAGCCCCACCATTGCCCCACAATTGTCCCACAGAAAGAGGCTCAGGCCACCTAGCTGGTGGCATTGCAGCAGGTAGGCAGGGCCTCCCACTGTGGGACAATTGATCTGGCAGTTCCACTATCGATTGCCTCATAGGGGGATATCCAGGCCAGACAAATGATCACACTCCACACCTGTTGCCCACAGCAGGAGGTGACTGGTGGCAGGGGAGGGGAGGGACAGTGCCACATAGGTGGCAAGCAGTGACAGTGATGGGGGCAAGGCCAACTGCCAGCAGCTGGGGGAAGGAAAGCTCTGATAGGCCCTGATAATCCACCAGACCTAGGGACCCTACCCAAAGAGTTCTGGATTGCGAGAGGGCATTGGCTAGGCTGAGGGACAAACACGTCTCCCCCACCTCCCCAGCTCATGCATGAATTTCATGCACTATGTCTCTAGTGTATAGATAAGGTCTCGGAAAATAGTTTTCTCTATTAAAAGAACTGTGTTATTTCTGTTTCCTGACTGGATTCTGATTAGTATACTTTAATTTTATTTTTTAAAAATTCTTTTAAGAGTTTGTATGAATTGCACTGACCTAAAGCCTTTTTAGATGCCTTGGTAATTATTTCATTTAATTTTAGGTAATTAAGACAACTCTTTGCAGGGTTGGAATTTTTGACATGAAATTGCATACTGTATTTATTGCAAACTTTAATTAATAATCATTCTTGCTTAATAGACTTGTTCCTCTGAGGATCTCTAGGAGCTTTAGAAGAACTAATAAATTAATATTGTATCACACTGAAGAGAGAATAAAGTTTCCAGTATCTCATAAAGTTTAACATGTTCCTACCTTCTACCCAGCAACTTCATGCTAGGTATTTAACCAAGAGAAAAATGTGACACATATTCAAGTAAAGACTTATGCCAAACAGTTGCAGCAGCCTATTCATAACAGCCAAAACTTGGCAACAAACAGATTTCCACTAATGGGATAATGGATTAACAAGTTGAAGTATATCCATATAAATAAATACTACTCATCAATAAAAAATGAATGAATTACTGATACATAGAACAACATGGATAAATATTAAAATTTTGTGTTTAGCACAAAATAAATGACACAAAAGAGTATATATTGTTTTGTTTATGTGAAATCCAATAATGTATGATAGGAATCAAGAAAAAAATGGTTGCCTTGAAACAGGATAATATTAACTAAAGAAAGGCAGGAGAGGATAATAGAAATATATCTTGATTGGTGTAATGATTAGAGATATATTTGTCAAAGCTCACTCATCTACATTATACTTCATGTAAATTTTACTTAAAATTTTTAGAAAAAAATAAAAGAAAAAATCTCTAATTTTCAGACCTGACATCTATACCATAACCTTTGAAGTTATAGACTCTTGTCAACAAAAGGCTGCTCCATCAATCCAGTGCCAACAGATGTCCCAAATATGGGGTGTGGTAAAAGGAGAAACTTTATTCAGGTTTTTTTTAAAAAACTGGATAAAATGCAGCCTCCAGAGGAAACCCAAAGTGCACTACAAAGTGACAAAGGGATGACCTGCTTATAGAGAGGAATTGACCACCCTGGTCCCTGATTGGTCCATTTTATGCAAATTAGGAACTTTGCAGTTTGATTGGTCCAATTAGCACCATTCTTATTGGTCATAATCACACATTCTGATTGGTTGTTATGGAGCACTCTGACTGGTCAGTAAAATTCAAACGAGGATATAGCTGCACATTTCTGGTTGGTCAGGGAAGGTCTCAGTTCATTCATTGGTGGAATTATTGTTCCAGGAACTCCTGAGAGACCACTGCCAGCACTGGCTGCCAAACTCTGGTTATGAATATGAGCCTAATTATCCCCTAGAAGTTCTTATTAGCAGGTATATTAGTCTCAAAGGTCATTTTCTAATGTTTTAGAAGCCAAGCACGAGAACAGTCTGGTTTATTTTACACATATTTTAACGTGATGTTGTATGTATCACACTTCAATAAGTGTTAGTTTTAGAAGTATGAGTATTTTCTAAACATATGAGGAAGGTGTAGCTTTCCAATGAAATCTGTATACCTGAAGTTTGGTCTCCCTTTCCTTTCTTCCTTCCTTCCTACCTTTTTTCCTTCTCTTTCTCCCTCTCTTTTCTTGAAAAGACTTCAGAAGCAAATTTACTGTAAAATCAATGAAATCCGCATTTCAAAGCCCCTCATTGCATTAGCTCCTATAAAGCTCAAGGAAAAACCCTAAAATATGTTCATAAAGACATATGCCCTTGTAAAATTTCTTAAAAGTAAAAAGTTAACCATAATGAATTAAAATCACTATCTCTTTTTATTTTGCCTTTTTCTTTTTATTTTATTTCCCTCTATATGAAGTTTGTAGGAGTGGCTAAAATCATTCTGGGGATTCAGCTAAATTGAGTTGGGAACATATTTAATTAGACTATCCTGTGGCATATTTATGTTATTTTCAGTCGCTACCTGGTATAGTTAATTGCTAACCATTCCATGTAGGCATGGCTTTCTGAAATATTTGGGTTCACCTTGCCAATTTGCCTGCAACTCAAAGATTCAGAACTAGAGATCATATTGCAATATGAGTGTGTCCTGCATCAGCCAGCATCCAGAGTCTGTGGGTAGTGAAGGAGAAAAGAGTTTGAAATACAGCAAAGCAAAGGCTAGTCTGTGAAAAATTCTTCCAATCACATGCATAAATGTGGCAATAGAAAATTCAGTTATCATTAGCAACTAGTCAAAAACAGAAGCTCTTTTTTTGTCATGGATATGTAGTTGATAATGCAGTGTCTGCAGTTACAAATCTACCATACAAATTTTTGTTTCTGATGCAAATCACATGACCTATTATTTGATTTCCTATAGTTGCAAAATACAACCTATAAAAGTATTTTAAAATATTGAACATATTTGTGTGAAGTTGTATGTTTTATGCATTCCAATTATCAATAATAAGATCAAATTTTTAAATCACTCAGGCAAAAGACATATTTCTTGTTGTCACATAAAAAGGTGACCAAAAATACACAACCAAGAAAATATAGAAGACAAGAAACTAGAAAAATATTAGGGGAGTCCACAGGCAGCAAAATCTCAGATATATGCCAAAGCAATATCTTTACCGATATAGCTCCTAGGCAATGGAAACTAAAGAGAAAATAAACAAATGGGACTACATCAAAAATAAAAAGCTTCTGTACAGCAAAAGGAACCATCAATAAAACAAGAAAGCCCACTGAATGGGAGAATATATTTGCCAATGTTATCACTGATAAGGGTTTAATCTCCAACATTTACCAGAAACCTCATTTACTGCTGGTGGGAATGCCGGCAGATGCCTCCACTGTGGAGAACAGTATGGAGTTTCCTCAAAAAAACTAAAAATGGAACTGCCATTTGACCCACTTGTCCCGACCCTCAGGTTAAGTCAACGAGGACCCTAGAGGGGGAGTGGGGATGAAAGGGACAAGAGACACAAGGAATGGAGACAAGACAAAGTTCTGATCAAGTCCCCTTTATTCAGGAGTAGTTCGGGGTATTTATAGGGAGAAGGAGGAATGAGGAAGTTAGTGAAAATTCCTAGCCCTTAAGGTGAAACACCTGGCCTAGCCCTTAAGGCAAAACACCTGGCTTACGGGAAAGAGATAGGCTTTGGGATAATAGAAACCTAGCCTGAGGTTAGTGCTAACGTGGCTGGAGCTTACTACAAAATGGCTGTCAAGCACAAGTTTCCCACACCCACTGATTCCACTTCTAAGAATATATCCCGAGAAACTAGAAATACCAATCAGAAAGAATATACCCACTCCTATGTTCATAGCATCACAATTTACCATAGCTAAGATTTGGAAACAGCCTACATGCCCAATAGAAGATGAGTGGATTGAAAAACTGTGGTACATCTACACAATGGAATACTATGCTGCAGTAAAAAGGAAGGAATTCTTACCATGTGCAACAGCATGGGTGGAACTGGAGAGCCTTATGCTAAATAAAATAAGCCAGTCAGAGAAAGATAAATACCATATGATCTCATTCATTTATGGAATATAATGAACAACATAAAATGATGAACAAAAACAGATCCAGACACAGAGAAGTATTGATCAGATTGTCAAACCTCAGAGGGAAGGTAGGGAATAGTGGGGGAAAGGGGAGAGATCAACCAAAGGACTTCTATGCATGCATATAAGCCTAACCAATGGACACAAACACCAGGGAGTGAGGGCATGAGTGGGGTGGTCAGGGGGTATTGGGAGGGTAAGGACACATATGTAATACTTTAATCAATAAAGAAAAGAAAATATAGAAGAAAAGTTTATCTCGATGAGATAGGCTATTAATTAATAATATTACACTTTAGAAAATTTGTGATGTTTGTTGGCATTTTCTCATCCTAAATAAATATTTATTTAAACCTAACTGTGTATTGTAAAGAAGGCCAATGCGTGTTATAAGCTTCAGGTCCCACCTGAGTCTACCCTGGAAGGGGTGACCAAACAAAATGTCAACAATCTAAAAGGACAAAAATAAATAAATAACATTAAGCAAGTGAGGAAATAAAGATATAGAATAAACAATGAATAAGGCAGAGCCCTAAGAAAGGGGAAGTCAGGAATGAGGGTTATATTACAACCTTCTTTTCAGCTATCCTGTATTTCTCTATATACCCTGTTATTTAGTCATGACCTCAACCTCTGGTAATAAAAAGTTTTAAAATGTTAAGTTCTTAAGGTTAAGAATACTCAGTGAAGGAAAGTATTCCTCCTTTGGTGAGACTCAAATTTTAACAATTTTCAGCTACCTAAAAATTATTCCAATGGCATTAACCATGTGAATTATTTAATCTGCTCATAAAATATTGCCTGTCACAGAAAGTGCTGGGCAGTACATTTAGATAGACTCAATTTAAGAATTTCTATACATCGAACTGTCAATTCCAAGCTGAAATGTGGTCACAACTGAACTGTCACTTTCTTTAATCTAGTCCACAGATATCAGGAGTAATCTTCTGCTATGTCCATCCATTTTGTTGTAACTTTTTTAGTCACAAATGGCCAAGCATTCCTCTTTTTATTTTTTAACTTAACACCATTAATTACACAAGTAACATATAGTTGTGGTGGCATAATTAAAAAAAAAAAACTCAGAGAATAAATTGAAAATAAGTAACTTAATGCTCATTAAAAAGGGAATTGTTGAAATTTGTTTTAGAAACACATCACTTTTTTTCTTTTGTAATGAGGTGCATCTAAACAAAACATGAAAATTTTTTGTAAATATACTAAGTTATCAAAAAGGAAACCACAAAAAGTAACATAATATGATTTTAAACCTATTGATATATGTAAAAAAAAATAAAGTGTATATACATATTAGAACAAAAAAGATCCAAAAGAATTTATCTAAATTGTTGATGTGGTTAACTGAAAAGGAATGTTTAAAACAAGGTGTACAGGTGACTGAAGGTTGCTAGAGTATCTTGGTGATCACTTCACAAGGTATATAGATGGTAAATCACTATGTTGTATATATGCAACTAATATAATATTGTAGTTATGTGGGTTTTTTCTTTTTTAAATATGTTTTTATTGATTTCAGAGAGAGGAGGGGAGAGGGAGAGAGGGAAAGAAACATCAATAAGGAAAGAGAATCATTGATTGGCTACCTCTTGCATGTCCCCTACTGGGGATTGAGCCGGAAACCCAAGCATGACTCAAACCTGACCAGAAATCAAACCCTGTTCTTTAGTCATGACTTCAAACTCTGGTTCATGGGTCGATGCTAAACCATTGAGCCACACCAGCTGGGTTCTATGTTAGCTGTACATTTAAGACAGGCAGGAACTCAGCCACGTGATGGGGATACAATAAACAATAATTAGTGGGTGGGGGAAGGCACCACTTCTTAAGGCAAGTTGAGTCTATGAGGGGAGAAAACATTATATAAGCAAATAGAAAAATGAATACATAGTTTTAAAATATAAGAACCTCTGGGGAAAAAAAAGATGACATGCATACAATAATAGGAGATTAAGTTAAGATAAAAGAATCCAGTAACTTCTCTTTGTGATTGTGCAATTTCAGCTGAGCTTGCAGGATGGGCTCGCCATTAACAAGGCAAAGAGGGCAGAGAGCACTGAGGCTACCATTTGTGGAACCAAAAGGACACCAGAACTAAAGGAACACTGTAGTTAAGGAGAGAGGAGGTGCTCTAGATTAGGCTTCAAGGGAGAATTTTGGGTTTTAATTCTACAAGGAGAAACCACCAAAGAGGGTTTTGTGTTTGTTTTGCTGTCCCTTTGCCATATATAATTATAGACCAAGATTTTTTTAAAATTCACTAACCACAGAGAATATAATAGATTGAAGGTGCAAGAGTGAAAGAACATGTATATAAAAGAATAAAATGGGGGTTCCCAGGCTTGGAATTTTTGTAAGGGTCACCCATGCATAATCCTGTTGCAGAAATGATTAGACAAAGAAAGATGGCAGGCATGAAATAGAGAAATATCTTTTGTAAGTCTTGAATGCACACAATATTTTGCATGTAAGTTCGAGGTCTCTGTAGAACTTTTCAGGTGGAAAACCACAGCTATAAGAACTGTCATCATCTCTGTCAACAGTAGGGAAGGATTAGGAGCTTGTTTAACAACTTGCCTTGGCTTCCATGGCTCTTGGCTTCTCTTCCATCCCCTCAGAAGGCACAGAAATCTCAGGAGTTAACCTTAAAATATTAAAACTAATTCTCATTCTTTGTGCACCCGCATATTCATAAAAGAAGGGGAGTGCCCAGATGGAGTTCTCTGGGAATAGAACAAACCCATATAGAGCTGTCTCCTTACCATGAATCATTTAGAATGAACTGTTATAAATCAGCTAGTGATGAAATGCCTCCCCAGATCTTTCTGATTGACTTTCCCTGTCTGTCTCTTTATGGTGGCACTTTTATGTGACTAACAATAATTTAGCAAACATGCCAGCAATAATTGAATCTGCTTTTCTCAATCTCCAAGGAACAGAAGCTTAATATTAAACTGAAATAATCAATTCTGAACAGAGAGATGCTTTTGTTATTTTTGTATGGATTTCTCACTAGTTTCAAATTAAAGACAAAAAGGTTGTGTTTCTGACCTGATAAAGTGTTGTATCAGATGTGTTTGCAGTATTCTAGAAATATCAGAGAATATGGCAAATAAGGAAAATACCAATACAGTGTCCAGTCATCTAAAAAATTGGATCTCTGTAACTTTTTCCTATGCAGGTTAAAGGAAGAGTCCTACAGCAAATCTGTAGGTCTCCTCTTCACTGAGATTTCCTGCTCCAAGCCATAGGTCCCTATCCTCCTCTGAATTCAACCCACACTTATAAGCTCATCGTGATCTTAGGTCTCTTGCTATGTAATGTAGTTTGCCTTTGCAAGATCCTGGAGGCCAGGCACTATACCTTACCCTTACCTGTATTCCCCATAAAACTGGTGCAGTGCTTGATAAATCATAAAAGCTCCTAAATTTTGGGGGGAGCGGTAGATAGAGTCTTTGAAAGACAAGATGTTCTAGACTAGGACTGGGAACCTTTTTTCTACCAAGTGCCATTTGGATAACATCATTTTATAACATCATTCGTAGGCCATATAAAATTATCAACTTAAAAATCAACCTGCTGTTAACCTCTGGTCAAACATTTAATTAACTCACTTCTAATGCCGTGGCAGGACCAGACCAAATGATTTCAAAGGCATTCAGCCAGCGGGCCAGACGTTCTTCACTCCTGTTGTAGGCCTTAGAAAAGTTTATATGATTATTTGATCATCCTCTTACATTCATATTCTGAGGAAAAAAATCTAAAGGTGGCACAATCAATAATGCTTTTTAGGAATCTGCTGACCAAATTCTGGCTCTGGGTTTGTCTTGATGAGAGAATCAGCCCCAAGTCTGAAGAGGGTATATAGCCTGTGAAGTAATTTGAACACCTTGTTGCAGCATCCCTGGCTTGGGCTCAGCCTAACCATGTCTTTAAGGTGTACAGACACTCTAGCACAGCGATTTTCAACCTTTTTAACCATATGGAACATATAAACTAATTACTAAGATTCTGTGGCACACAAAAAATATATATTTTCTGCTGATCCGACTATATATATATATAATTTTGATACATTCACACTGGATAGCTACTGCTGTCAATTTTTATTATTTTACAATTTAAAGGACAGAGTCATTGTCTCTAACTAAATAGTCAGGTATTGCATATTTTAAAAATTCTTGTGGCACATCAGTTGGAAATCGCTGCAATAGAAGAACTCCAGCCCAGCAGAGAGGCTGGCCCTCCCTCGGTGCTGACAGAGAAGACCAAACCATATCTGCCTCACACACTCAGATCCAATTTCCTCAGCTCATTTTAACCATAACCCAAATAGTCAGCTTCCCTTCACAGGAGCAGGCCCAGCTCAGGGCATGGGCGTATAATGCCCATAATAAAAGAAGTGGGGGCCTATGAACTGAACCCTGCACTGACCACATCAGGAGGGGCACTCGAGGAGCCACAATGTAAGAAAACACAACATTTAAAGTGAGATAAGAGGACAGAGAAACCTAGAAACTGCATTTTGAGGAATTTTTAAGGAACTGAGAATGTTTAGCCAAGAAGAAGGAAGATTTGGCAGCAGTCTTGTAGAATTTGAAGGGAAGGTATATGAACGATGTTGACTATTCCAAAGCTAACCAGATGGCAGAATTGGAAACAGTGAATGAAGCTCACATGTCTTTGACAGGTTTCTTCAGAAAATAGGCCTTATGCCATAACTTTGGCATTACTGCTTTATTTGGGGGTATACTCTCAGAGAAAACAAAGTAAAGTAAAGGAGTGTGAGGCAAGGATGGAAGGAGAGCAAATATAAGACAGTATATTACCAAGCTGCTCACAACTTCCCTCAAAACATAGCTGCTCACACAGGACATTTCTGGAGAGGTAGGTTGGGCCAATGTACAATGCAGCGTAGTGGAGGAAAAGTTGGCAACTTAGCTTTTTCCTGTCTCTTGTCACTCTCCACACAGCATGAATATCCTTACCTGTCTTAGTTACCTTCCTGTGCTCCCTTCAAGGGGTTCACAGTCCCAGTGGGTTCAGTGGGTTCTGACCTGGGGGACTGGAACTCCTGCAGTTACCACCACAGTGAATGTGACTATGGTTGTGCAGAGCCTAGCCCTCACCCCAGTAAAATCAGAGACAACAATAAGGCAGGAAGACAAAGTGATCACAATGGCAGCTGGGACCAAGCCTTCTTTAAGTACAAAGTGGCAGGAAACAGGGCTAGTGGCTAAGGCCCAGGGACAGAGAAGGCTGAGCAGATACTAACTAGTCCACAGATGACACCTGTATAGCAGACCTTAGTAAGATGTTATTTTCTAACACCCAAAGCCATCCAGTAATGGAAAAGCCCAGTGCTTCTCAAACATTAAGTGTATATGAATACCTTGGGATCTTTCCAAAGAAGAGTCTAATTCAGCAAGCCTAGGAGGAGGTCTCAGATTTAGAATTCTAACCAACTCTCATATGATGCCTGGCTGCTGCTTCCCAAAATACACTTAGTGTCTTAGTGGATGATCTGCTTCACACAGATGTGAGTTTCTCACCTTGGGTGTGATTTCAGCAGATCCTGCATAAGTTGATCTGTCATAAAAGCAAGGATTTTGCAGAAAATCCCACCTGGAGTAAAAGATTGACCTAAATGACCACTGTAGAACTTTCCAAAGTATTGATTTATTTTCCAAAACCTGATACTCAGCCAATGATGAATGATAAAATTGTTAACAAAGAAGAAATGCCAAGAACTTGGCCTTATTCATTGCTCCCTTTCCAATGACTCCTTATCAGACCCAGAGCACAACTTGCCCAAGCCCTTATTGAAATTTAGAGCTTTGGTTAATGATGACTGAGTAGAAACATATGTAATTTACTCAGTAATTAACATGGCTGAGGCTTTTCTCATCTCCTTTCTAATATCCTTCCTTACCCACCAGAAACTCAAGGAGTAAAGAGAGAAATGTTAAAAGGTATAGACAGGACATCTAGGATCATTAGAGACTTTCTCCTACAGAAATTTATGGAAAGCCGAGTTAAATTGAAAGTAAAGATGCAATCATTTCACTGCATTCCCTAATTAATAATAATAATAATAATAATAATAATAATAATAAACTCCTCACTCTAGAATCTTACGGAATGGGAGTTTCCAGATAGTTGAATGTTCTAGAGAGATGGAAGTTGAACCTGTAGAACTATCTATATATATGAAGAGGTAATATGCAAATTTTCCAGTACACCATAACATCACAACCGCTCAGGAGGAGGCTGCTTGCACAGGTGGGCAGAAAAAGACTGCTTGCACAGTGAGCCAAGCCATAGATGGCTCAGGCCAACAGAGAACAGAGCTTGCCAGCCACAGCGTGCTGGCAGTCCTGCCTCTGCACGTGAGCTGTAGAGGAAACCTTTTCTGACCACTCATTGGCTACACTCCCTGTATGCCATTCTCAGTGTTCTTGGTAACTTGGGTAATAAGAATCCAATAAGGTGATCTAGGGTTTTTCCACTTCATTCCTGGAGGAAAAAACGAAGGTCTGCTGCTGGGGGGCTAAGAAATGTCGTATCTTGCCCTAGCTGGTTTGTCTCAGTGGATAGCACCTCAGCCTGCCAACCACAGGGTCTGGGTTCGATTCTGATCAGGGGCATGTACCTAGGTTGCAGGCTCCTCCCTATCTGGGGCCCAGGTCAGGGCTCAGGCAGGAAGCAACCAATCAAAGTGTCCCTCTCACATTAATGTTTCTCTCTGTCTTTCCCTCTCTCTTCTATGCTATCTAAAAATCAATGGAAAAATATCCTCAGGTGAGGATAAAAAGAAAGAAAGAAATGTCATATCCTATAAAAGAGACATCTTAAAAATACCTAAAGAAAATTGTCACTTTTTTGTGGTGAAGGAACTCGAGTCCATGTTGATGAAAACACCTTGGCAGCTGCAGTGGCCAGCAGTGGCAGCAGCAGCGGGGTGATGGGGGCAATACCTTCCCTTGATCAATCTGGTCGCTTACTGCAGAGGGAGGCCATACTGCTGCTTAGACCCGCTCCCCATCGAGAGTAGGCCTAAGCCATCAGTAAGACATCCCTTGAGGGCTCCTGGATTGGAGAGGGTGCAGCTCGGGCTAAGAGACCCCCCCGCCCGCACACATGAATTTCATGCACCAAGCCTACAATACACACACACACACACACACACTCTAAGTGACCAGATTACATATTATAATCTCTGAACACATAATAATCTGGCCACTCAGTGTATTTGTATCTCAAATGGTTACCAAAAGTATTCTATACTTTTGCTGGAGATCAACCACCTATTTGTCCTGAGCTTTCTATCAGCCAGTGCAAAGGGGAAAACTGATCAGGTGCACAATTTATAGTATATTTGATATCAAATAAATGAGGTACTCAAGAGAAGTATACTGAGTAGCAAGATTATTACACGTTCAGAGTTCACAATAATATGACCAGTCAGTATATGCATATATTATATAGTGCAGTATATGCATATATTATATAGTGTGTGTGTGTGTGTGTGTGTGTGTGTGTATAACTCATAACCTCTTAGAAATGCTCTATAAATCTGAATTACAGATTTACTTTGATTTTCAATTAATTTCTCAGATTCTTATATTTTCTATTATCAGGAGGCAGGCATTATCCTCTTTAGGCCTCCATCATATACACACTATCGGCAAGTGCGGGAGCTTGCACACTACATAACGTGGCCTCACTCAGCAGAGAACTGGAGTCAGATTGGATTATAGCTGTCACGGTTCCTCTCGGCCACGTGGTGGCACTGCAGGAGACAGGTTCTACTCAGTGAGTTTGCCCACTGCTGCAGAGCCTTTCTGGTCTAGACACAGGTAAAGATTTCCGTGGTTCCCTGAGAAGGACAACCCCATGTCCCAGCGCTAAGCTCAGCCACACTGATGCAGCTCTTTCTTCTTGCCCTTTATGAGACACACACACACACACACACACACACACACACACACACACACACACACACAC
>JAAGEH010000208.1:4097881-4137983 GCA_011751065.1 Lasiurus cinereus | reverse complement strand
CACACACACACACACACACACACACACACACACACACACACACACACTTTCCAGGGTACTGGCCAGCCCCTGAAGATGTTGCTCAGGACCAATTCTAATCCCTACCACCTTGCAGATCCAGAATCCTTTTCTTTCTCCTCTCCCCAAAGACAGATGTACAGTTAGCATTGTAACCCGCAAAAGACAAAAGGTATTATTACATCCTTCTTTTTTGTACAACTTTCACTAACCTTTCTTAAGAAATCTAACCTCACTAAATTCCAGATGCATATCCCAACCTCCTATTTATTTCCTTGGCTTCTTAGATAAGACCTAGACATAATTTAACTTCATACTCATGTCTAGGCTAATATTATAAACATCATGGTGTGATTTGTGCTGTCTGTTTTTTTAGGTAAGCATACAAGTGCCTTTTACATTAGAAAAATGATAGGTCCTGACAGTGTGCTCAGTGGTAGAGTGAAAGAATCAAATAGTTCAATTCCTAGTCAAGTGCACACCTGAGTTGCAGGTTTGTTTTCTCAGCCCCAGTTTGGGCACGTGCAGGAGCCAACGGATCAGTGTTTCTCTCTCTCTCTCTTTCTCTCTCTTTCTTTCTCCCTCCCATCCTTCCATGCCTCCTAAAAATGGGGGGAAAATATATCCTTGGGCGAGAATTAACAAAAGAAAAATGATAGGTTCAGGGAGGCCTATCACAGAGCTGGTATTGGGGGAACCTTGATTTCAAATAGTCTCTGGTCTGAAGCCCATGTTCTTGTCTCATTACACAGACTCCTGGCTTCCTACCCAAGGATCTCTGATAAAGTCATCACCTTTCTCTTTCAACCTAATTCCTGCTTTATTTTTTTTTTGACATGCACATCTTTATGCTCCAGCCAAATTTAATTACTACTTTTTCTCTAAAGTGAGCTATACATTCCCATCTTCACGCCTTTACTCATGCTGTTTCTATGTTCCTAAATTGCCCTTCTAAAACCCTAATCACTCTTTAAGGCCCAGCTGACACATTAAGGACTCCTTTAGGTCTTTTAAAATCACTCCCACTAAACTCGATCTCTTCCTCCTTTGAACCCCCATAGCATTTTAAATTACATTTAATAGTAATTTAATTCCTATATTGTAGACATTGGAGGACATCTTGACCTCAGTTGAGCAACCCTCTTTAATTTTTTATTTCCTGCAGCATATAGAATAGCACATTCTACTTAGTAAGCATTTAGTAAACACACATTGGATGGTACTTCATTGCCCTAAATCGTTTGTAAAATTCTCCCTACAACCTAAACTTCATTCCTCTTAGTGTACTCTATACCTAGGAGGATTTGATACCAAAAAAAAAATACTAAACATGAAGTAAAGGATTATATTAAAGGCATTTTTAATAGGTTGCAAAAGACCCCAATGGTCCTGAGGGCTGGAAAATTCAATGACCTCACAGCTTAGAAGAAAATTTTCCATCCCACAGCTGAGAAGGAACAAGTGGGGAACTGTGATAGGGCATGTTGGGGTTATTTCTAGAGCTTATCACAGTATCCTCCCTGGGGTTCCATGACACCAGACTCAGTTTGCTTTCCTGATGTCTCACTTCCTCAGTCCCCTCTCCTCAATCTCTTACCACTGAAGTGCCCCAGGTCTTGGTCCCATTTCTTCTGTTATTCTCCTTATATACCTTCTCCATAGGAGGGTGACTTCTGCTACTTATAGTCCCCTGGAGCTAGCTAATGAGCAGCAGAAATAGGAACTGATTTATGTCATTGAACCACCATAACATTTTCAACTTCTGACATTGGCAATAACTTACAGGCAGTAGTGAGTAGATAGAACCAGAAGTTTGCATTTAGGTACCTCCTGGGACATGTGAAGATTTTCAATATTGGTAAATAAAATTGAGTACATGTTTGTTTGAGAGGCATAAAAAAACCACCCTGAATCAATGTCTGTCTTTTTTTCTGCTTTTCTTGACGGTGATTAGAAAACCCCACATACAGCATTAGACCTCATAAGGCAAGTCACTGTTAGCTTACACATACTAAATGTTTTGTCCATTAGGACTCTTAAAGATGGAAGAGACTCAAAAATTCAAGACTCAAGAAAGCCCTTTATGCTCATTTATTGCCTCACTGTTAATTTGAAGCCTGCCACTTAAAACACATGGAATGCTGATTGCTATGCATTCTTCTATTGTGGAAGGAGTAGCTATGTCTCTGGTAAAAAACCAGGAATGTGTTTCTCCTAGAATGTGTAAATGTTGGTGTCTGCATGTGTGTGTGTGTGTGTGTGATCGCCTTACCCAGTTGTATTTCCTGACTGCATTCAGTTACGTTCTACAAAGGCAGCTGCTGAACCACCTAGTTTTCTTCTGTGTAATATACCAAAAAATACTTCCAAATAAATGGGTTGGTGTGGACCCTTGGCAGTTTTTTAGAACTGTGCCTGATATTCTTGTCATTGTGAGAATTTCAACAATGGTATTGAATAGAAGACAATTGTTTAAGAAAAAATAACAAAACTTAGCTTTTATATAGAAGATTTGTCTAAATCATATTTAGAAACTATCTTTAAAATCTGAAACTCATCAAGAAAGTCTTTTTATTTAAATCTTCACAGGAAAATATAAGACATACAATTCATAAACTAATTCCTCTTAGAATAAAACTTTGGTTAATTCAGGACCTCTATTGCCTTGAAAATGTGTCTTATCATGTCCTAGATCTAGACCTGAAGGAACTAAAGTATCCAGATTTAGAAAAGAGGAATCTAAGCCACATTATCATGGCCAGTAATCTCTCAACATTTTAAATTACATATCCACCAATAAAATACATGTAAGCAGTCATATATATATATATATATTTGTAAGTGATGTATATTTACTATTGTTAGTGTAGGTAGTTATATATTAATAAAGGAAAGAAGCAAAGGAAATCAGACATTATTATTTATAATCAACTGGGGAGCATGAGCCTGCTCGCTTCGTCAAGAAGTTACAGCTTCACACACTCCCCAGGGAACCACCTGTCCGTTCCCCACAGATCACTGCAGGGAAGAATAAAACAACACACATGGAGGTAAGCAAATTTTCAGTACAAGTCAGAATGGTGCACGGGGAGGTGTTCTTATGAGGCATGTGCAATAGGAAGAAAGATGGAGACTATAGAGGCCTGTCAGTCTAGCTTGGGGAAAGAATGGGTTGGTTAGAAGGCAGGCCCAGCACAAGGCAAGGAAAACTTGGGAAGTTTATTAGTTCTTTTGAAAAAGCTCCTGGTCCTTCTCAAGCCTGAGATAATATAATCCCAGGAAACAAAAAGCTCTCTCACTTGCCCAGTAACATGTGCTCACTCTGGTTCACTGGCACATTCTGCCCTTAGTCACCATGCAGGTGTAGCAGAAACTTGGGACCCACAGCAGACTGCACAAAGTAAGCTTTAGTATGAAACAGAAACTCTGGACATTGTCCTTTGTTTTTAGTTTGATGAACATAAGCTTGCATGTTTCTATGGTGGGACAGAGGGAGATGAAACATTGGAAACCAGGGGCAGTCTTCCATTTCCACCAAAATGAATCTTACCATGCCACAATCTCCCATATGTGGATTTCTTTTAATGTTTTCCTCATGATCCCATGAAAAAGCTCCAGTCCCATCGGCAGCACTACTGTATAGACTATCATATTAACTACATACTAGCATGGAGGAAAAAAATGGTAGTTCCTGATTTCAAAGTATACTACAAAGCTATAGTAATCAAGACAGTATCATTTTGGCATAAAAATAGACTATTCAATGAAACAGAATAGAGAACCCAGAAATTATACTTCACATGGACAATTAACTTACATCAATAGCGGCAAGATCATACTATGGGGAAAGGAAAGTCTCATCAATTAATGATGCAGGGGGAAATGGACAGCCACATGCAAAAGAATGAAACTAGACTATTATCTTACATAATACACACACAAAAAATAACTCAAAATGGATTAAAGAATTGAATGTAAAACCTGAAGTTATAAAATTCCTAGAAGAAAACATAAGTGGTAAGCTCCTTGACAGTCCACGCAATGTTGTTTTTGGATATGATTCCAAAGGCAAGGAAAACAAAAGCAAAAATAAATAAATTAGACTAGATCAAAGTATAAAGTTTCTGAAAAGCAAAGAAAACCATCAACAAAATGAAAAGGCAACCCACGAAATAGAAGAAAATATTTGCAAATCACATATCTGATAGAGTTCATGTCCCACAAACAAAGAACTCGTACACTCAATAGCAAAAAAAAAAAAAATCCGATTTTAAAATGGGCAGAGGAACTGAACAGACATTTTTGCAAAAAAGACAAGATGTTCAATGTCACTAATTATAAGGGAAATGCAAATTAAAACTACAATGAGATATTACTTCCTAGCCACTAGAATGGCTATTATAAAAAAGACAAAAAGTAAAAGCTGGAGAGGATGTGAAAAAAAGGAAATCCTAGTACACTGTAGATGGGAATGTAAGTTGGCATGGCTATTATAAAAACAGCATAAAAATTCCTCAAAAAATTAAGAATAGAATTACCATACAACAAAGCTATCTCACTTTTGGGTATTTATTAAAAGAATATGAAAAGGACACTAATTCAAAATAATATGTGAACCCCTATGTTTATTGCAGCATTATTTATAATAGCCAAGATATTGTCCATCTATGGATGAATGGATCAAGAAGATATGATACACATACAGATACATACATATAATAGAATACTATTCAGCCATGAAAAAGAAGGAACTTGCTGAAACCGCTTTGGCTCAGTGGATAGAGCGTCGGCCTGCATATTGAAGGGTCCCAGGTTCAATTCTGCTCAAGAGCATGTATCTTGGTTGCAGGCACATCCCCAGTAGGGGGCGTGCAGGAGGCGGCTGATTGATGTCTCTCCCTCATCGATGTTTCTCTCTATCCTCTCCCTTCCTCTCTGTAAAAAATCAATAAATATATTTAAAAAAAGAAAAAAATAAAAAGAAGGAATTTTTTTGCCCACTGAACCAAGCTCACATAAACACAAAACAACACAAGATGCTAGAAGGAAACTAACAAATGATGCCATTGCTGTGCAACTGGCACCCTTTCTTCCCTCATGGTCATTTGACCATCTGACATATAGACCAGTTGAGGGCACTACTAATTTGTTTATTGTAAGGAGTAAAACTCCAATTTATTCTTTATTATATACTAGAGGCATGAAATTCCTGCAAAATTGGGCCTTCCTTCCCCTGGCTGCCAGCATAGGCTTTCCTCTGGCACCTGGGATCCAGGCTTTCCTCTGGACACTGGCAGGCTCCCAAGATCCAAGCTTCCCTCACAGCCCTGGCTTCATCTGGAAGGATGTCCAGTCTAATTAGCATATTATGCTTTCACTAGTGGCCCAGGGCTCGAAATTTGTGCAGGGGGAGGGTGGTGGTTCCCTCAGCCCAGCCTGCACTCTCTCCAATCAGAGATCCCTTGGGGGCTGTCTGACTGACAGTTTAGGCTCTGTGGGATCAGGCCTAAACTGGTAGTCAGACATCCCTCTCACAATCTGGGACCACTGGCTTCTAACTGCTCATCTGCCTGCCCTAACCTCTCTGCCTGCCTGCCTGATCACCCCTAACCTCTCTGCCTACCTGCCTAATCACGCCTAACTGCCTCTGCCTGCTTGTCTGATCACCCCCCATTGCCATCCCCTGCCAGCCTGATTGCCCCCAACTGCCCTCCCCTGATGGACTGATCACTCCCAAGTGCCCTCCCTTTCCAGCCTAATCCTCCTAACTGCCCTCCCCTGCTGGCCTGATCCCCCTAACTGCTCTCCCCTACCAGCCTGATTGGCACTAATCACATCTGCCTCGGCCCCGCCACCATAGCTTTGTCTGGAAGGACATCTGGAAGTTTCTCCGGAAGGTCTTCTGGTCTAATTAGCATATTACTCTTTTATTTGTAAAGATTATTATAGATATTAAATAAATATATACTTTTTATATGTTAAGTAAACAAAGATATATGACCTTTCTTTTTCCACTGTGCCAATGTGTTATCTTCTAGCTGTGGTCTGGCAGACCTCAGATCTCGATCACCCTCTGGAGAAACTACCCGCACAATTTCAAATTAAGACTAAGAAAGTTGTTTGTTAGGGGGCCTTTGGCTGTGCAATACAATGTGAAATCATGTTGCAGCCAAACCCAATTCAAAAGGCCCATGGAATTTATGATTCTCACCCTCTTTTCATTGTTTCAATACACAGGTACCTGATTGTTCCCCAAGTTTGAGGGCAGTGGACTGAGAATAATACAGCCTCCAGCAGCACTTCATGAGCTCTCTAGATAATGTTGTTCCATCCATAGAGTTAGGAGCATTTGTTAAAAATGTCATTTGGAAGATATCAGCATTGCCTGAGTCATAGTTTGATTGAATTTGTAGAATAGTGTAATAGGAACTGTTCTCCACAAAAGTCACAAGGCAATATTGATGACGGGGACTAGGAATGAAAGATGCCAAATATTCTGTCCAATTCAATAAGGCAGACAGACAGGTTAGTGCACTTGATGCTGCAGACATTGACCTTGTTAGAAGGAATGGTAGTTACCTGTTTCCTAAAGAACTGTGGGGTAAAATGTCCTGTTGTTTATTAGGAATTTGGCCAAGGATATTCTAGTTCTGGAGGCCTAAGGGGGCCAAGAAAAGCGCAACAATGCAGTGGCCAAATGACATATTTGGGTAAAATCTAGAGCCTGCCAATGAGAAAGATGCCCCCTCCTGGACAGCAAGAGGACACGCCATGTCAGGTGCCCCTGCAGTTCCAGAGCTGGTCATGCTGCCCAGATGCAAAACAGCAAGAAAGGCCAATTAAATGGAAATTGTGTTTGATGTTCTCATCCTCAACGTGCATACTAAACTGGCCCAAAGTAATTAAAGTCTACAATTCTGCATAGAAAGGAAAAAGCAAGTGTGGGCATCACAACTGTATCTAATTAGGTACAAAAGTAGAACCAGGCCACAGCCTCAGTTCTCAGAGACTTTGCGGTAGTTAGCTCCTCGGCTACCCCATCCCACTGATCTAACCCCCAAGCACAGCGTGCTGCTATATGTTGCAATGGTTTTTATTGATACTTGAAGGATAAAGTCATGTCTCTTCTCTTTGAAACAAACTTTCCCACTCAAGGCACTTTGTCTACTGTCTCTCTTACATTGCACATATTTCTACAGTGATGCACATCTTATTACATTATAATATGTATTTTTTAATTCCAGCCTCCCTTTCTAGATTGTAAGATCATTTAGATCAGGGACTATGTCTCATCTTGCATCTCAGTGCAAACACAGATCTTGACACTTAATAGTTACTCAGTAAGTATTTGGGAGGACCTGGTCCTCTGTTGAAAATGCTTTAAAGTCTCTCATGCTGTTATACACATGGTCTCATGAACCCCTCACAATAAATCTGTAAATGTGTTACCCATATAGGTATCCTCATTATAAAGATGGGAAAGGTGCTCGAGGGAGATAGATGTCTTTTTAGCAGCAGAAATGGGACTTCCACCCAGAGTTTCTGATGCCAAACTTAGTCAGTGCATTTTCACTTCCAGATAGCAAATCCACATCCCCTACCTGGTGGACCACGGAAGCACTCATACCCCGTGATAAGGGGAACGGAGCAAAATTCTTGGCCTGTAAATGAGGAGATTGGGACTTGTGAGTTCTTTTCTTATACTAATAGAATACCTAGGAGGATAGCCTGGCATTCTGTACAGAGTTAATAAATAAACAAAGGAACAAACTGACAGCCTTTAAGGCATAGACAGCGTTCTCACACAGCCTTGCACTGGCCTAATGTGTAAATCTAAAATGTCCAGGTCAGGCCTGAATGGCTTTAGGACTAACTGAGAAAAACTATGTGTGGGGTAAATGAGTTCTCAGAGAATTTTGACCCACAAAATGGGCACTGCATTAATTCCATTTGTGGTGGACACTTTTGTCTTGAGTTTCCTAAAGAAACTGTGAAAAGAATAGGCATGAGCCCAGCATCCCAGCTGGTGTGGCTTAGTGGTTGAGCATCAACCTATGAACCAGGAGGGCATAGTTTGATTCCCAGTTGGGGCACATATCCAGGTTGTGGGCTCAATCCCTAGTTGGGACTGTGCAGCAGGCAGCCACCAATATTTCTCTCATCATTGATGTTTCTATCTCTCCCTCTTCCTTCCTCCCTGAAATCAAGAAAAATATATTTAAAAATGAAAAAGAATAAGCCTGTTTGAGGTTTCTGGACAGAATTTTTTAGGTCAGAGAGTGAGAGTTCTTGAGGAGAGAGACATAGGAGATAAGTAGACCTGGAAAAAATCCTGGTTCCTCTCTCATTGCCTGTGTGGTGCTGGACAAATTCCTTAACCTCACCACACCAGAGCTTCCTCTGTAAAGTTGGGTGGTTTCTAGTGTCTATCTCACAGAGTTAGTAACTAGTTAGTAAACAACGGCAGTAACTAGACCAGTGTTTTTTAACTTAGAACCCAAGGACATGGGAAGTCCTTAGATTTTCCAAAATCCAAATATCTCCGAGAAAGTAATTTTGTGTTTTTATTTTGGTGATAATCTAAAATAAATGAATGCAAATATACCTATACCATGTAGACAAATATGAGATTTCAATGGCTGCCAATGTATTTATATTCACAATTAGGCATAAGCCCAGCCAAGGACAAAGGATGTTGCCACACATTGTAGAGGACTTTTGGAGTAATATGCACATAGAAAATTGATGGCAGAATGGAGTCATTATAAGGCACATGACTGCTGAAAAGCTGATCATCCAATTGCCTGTGCTATAGCAGTCAAGTGATGTATTTATGTTAACAACAAATACACAATAAGCATTATTTTGTTAAAAAGTAACTTTTTTCCAGTGTGGGGAGTGTACATTCTAAATTGACCACCCTGTTTCAGTTTGATATGACTTTATAGTTACAATGGCAAAATAACAGTAATGAAAATAACTACAATTTGAATAATAATTGGCAATGATTAAAATAAAGAGGAAGCAGTCATGAGTAAACAATTATGCTAATACATATTTATATTAATATATGCAGCTTTAGAAATTCAAGTTTAATCACTGTCTGCTCTTGAATGTCATTAATATTAAAATTTTGGTTATAGTTTTATCCTATCTAATAAAAGAGTAATATGCATATTGAACATATCTCCACTACAGGCACAAGCCATGACCACCAGCCAATCAGGAGCAAGTATGCAAAGTAACCCAAAGGAAATGTTTGCAGCCACAGAGCGAGCAGGAGGCTTGGGTTTCCCCAATAATGGAGGAAGCCAACCTTTCCACACACTCTGGCTGGCCAAAGCCTCCACTCAAGGCTACAAAGTTTCAATTGTAGAAGATAAATAAATCACAGACACCAGGGCCTCCACTTGGGTTGCTGGGGAGCATGGTCAGCCTACAAACCACCACAGGCCCCTGGCCCAGGCCACCTCATGCCCCAAGGGAACCCTCACCCTGATCCAGGACACCCTTCAGGGCAAATCAGCTGGCCCCTACCCATGCACCGGAACTCTATCCTATCTAATAAAAGAGTAATATGCAAATTGCCCATCACTCCAACACACAAGATGGCTGCCCCCATGTGGTCAAAGATGACTGCCGCCATGCAGACACAAGATGGCCACCATAGATGGCCAGCAGGGGAGGGCAGCTGGAAGGGACCAGGCCTGCAAGGGAGATCAGCTGGGGGTGATCAGGCCTGCAAGGAAGGACAGTTGGAGGGATCCAGGCCTTCAGGGGAGGGCAGTTAGGGGTGATCAGGTCTGCAGGGGAAGGTAGTTAGGGGCAAACAGACTGGCAGGGGATCAGTTAGGCATCAATCAGGCTGGCAGGGTAGTGGTTAGAGGGTGTTCAGGCTGGCAGACAGAAGTGGTTAGGGACAATCAGGAAGGCAGGCAGGTGAGCAGTTGGGAGCCAGCCTTCCTAGATTGTGAGAGGGATGTCCAATTGCCCGTTTAGGCCTGATCCTACTGGGATACGGCCTAAATGGGCAGTCAAACATTCCTTGAGGGGTCCCAGACTGGAGAGGGTGCAGGCTGGGCTGTGGGCACACACACCCCCATGCATGAATTTCATGCACCAGGCCTCTAATTTATATATAATTTGCAATTGTTTATTATTGTATAACACACATTTTCTGTTTTATTTATTTATTTATTTATTTATTTATGAAATTTTATAATAAAAGGTGACATGAGGTAATGCTGAAAGTCTGCAAGAAGTTATTTCCTTTCAAAGAGATCCATACATACTCTGATTACTCAAGCGAGACATTGAACCAGCCAGGTCTTCCAGGTCTAAACTTAGCTGATAAGGAAACTGTTGGCTACAGGGTGCAGATAGGAGGAAGAGGAACCATGGGGTAACCTCAGATCATTTTGAGACTTTTCATTATAATGATTATTTGACTTTTATCTCTGCTTTCCACAAGAGAAAGAAAAGACAGCAGGGACATTAGACTATCAAGAATGGAATACTATCACACAAATTCAAAACTGTAAAGAGAAGCATCTCACGCTTGGCATGGCTGCATCAGAAACAGCAAACAGTCAAATAAAGATTGTTTTGTCTGTGGAGGGTTCATCACAAAATTGTTCTTAGTATTTGTGAACTACAAAGTCAACACATCTGGGTATATTAATCCAGTAGCTTTGTTGTAGGAAACCAGTCGAGAAGTAACTCTAAGTGACCAATATCAGCTCCCATTTTCTATGAGCCTAAAGAATGACAAAGGCATTTATTTTCAAAGATCCAGGGAGGGTAGGAAGGGGATGACTTTTAAGTGTCTAGCTTTTATTCTTAGGTTGGCAGCCTCTTTGCCTCCGTCAATGAGCAGCATGTCCTCCTTTCATTTAAATTTCCTACTTTGGTGATCATATTCTTGCAGGTAGAAATCATATTCTTTCACTGGATGTCAAGAAAAGCATTTCAGAGACACAGGTACAAGAGAATGTGGCATGGTAAGACTTATTTGGATGAAAATAGGAGTGACCCTGGGTTTCCAATGTTCCATCTCCATCCATCCTGCCATGAAAAAGTCCAATTTTGTCTTCATCAAGGCTAGAAATGGGACCAATGTCCAGATAATCTGTGTCATATTAAAGCTTAGTCCTTTGGAGTCAAGTGCAGTCTTCTGTGGGTTCCAGGCAACTACTAGACTTGCTTGGCTGCTATAAAATTCATGGGAGTGCTGGGCCAGTGATGCTCTGTGGTTGAGCCTCAGTGGTTAACCAGGAGGTCACAGTTCAATTCCTGGTCAGGGTACATGCCCGGGTTGCAGGCTTAATCCCCAGTAGGTGACATGCAGGAGGCAGCCGATTCTCTCTCATCGTTGATGTTTCTATCTCTACCACTTCCTTCCACTCTGAAATTAATAAAAATATATTTTAAAAAAACAACAACAAAAGCAAAAAAGCCCTAGCCTTTTTGGTTCAGTGGATAGAGCCTTGGACCATGAAATGAAGAATCTCAGGTTCAAGTCCAGTCAAGGGCATATACCTCAGTTACAGGCTTGATTCCCGGACAAAACACATGCAGGAGGTAACCAATCAATGTATCTCTCTCACATGGATGTTTCTTTCCCCTCCTCTCCTCCATCCTTGCTCCCTTCCTTCTATTCTCTCTAAATATCAGTGGAGCCCTAGCCAGTTTTGCTCAGTGGATAGAGCATTGGCCTACAGATCAAAGGCCATGTACTTTGCTTACAGGCTCCTCGGGCCCTGGCCCTGGTTGGAGGCAACCAATTAATGTGATTCTCTCACATCAGTGTTTCTCTCTGTCTTTCCCTCTCTCTTCATTCTCCCTAAAAATCAATGGAAAAATATCCTCAGGTCAGGATTAACAAAAAAATGATTATTTAATTAACTAATTAATTAATTAAAACTCATAAGATAAATGGGGTTACAGAGAGAGAGACAGAGAGAGACAGAGACACCTTTGTTACCTGGAATTATATTATCTCAAGCTTGGGAAGGACTAGGAGCTTTCTCTTTTTTAAATTTATCTTTATTGTTGAGCATATTACAGATGTCCCCTTTTGTTTCTCCCATTGACTGGCACTTTTTCAAAATAATCAGTTAGCTTCCCAAGCTTTGGAGGGGGAGGATGAGGCTGGGGGTACTTCTGATGGGCCCACCTTCTAGCCAATCTATTTCCTGGATTTTCCAGGGTTGTGCCTTTTATTGAATCCAATCCTTTCCCCAGTCTAGACTAACAATCCTTTATAGTTGCCGTTCTGGCCTCCCCTGGCATGTGCTTACCTCCCCCTTTATTGTTCTATCCTCCCCCTGGGATCTGTGTGAGGGACTGTGCGAGGGACTATCTGAAGCTGTAACTTCCTGGTGAAGAAAGCAGGCTTCTGCTTCCTACCTGACTATGCTTAATAATCTTATTCCCTTTGCTCTCTTTCTTTATTAATACTTCACTACCTGCACTAACAACACCATTCCAGACAGAAGGGGCAGGAGTAACAGTATGATTGTGTCAGGGTCTTCACTTCTGTAACCCAAATGCTGAGTTGAAATTTGTTTGTAAAAATGTTTCCAAATTGTAGAGTCAGACACAAATGCTATCTAGATTTTTAGATTGTTTGGGTCACCTAAGGGAATAAGTCACCTAGAAACTCACACTACCTTGGACTGTCCTGCTGGTGGTGCAATGTCTCACATGTTTCCTTCCTTCCTTGAGAATGGATCTTCTGTGTCTTGGACCAGAGGAAAGCACCTAATCCCCCAAACAGCAAATACACAAGACGTTTAGTGGGAGAACTTGGCCCAGTAACCACAAGAGTGACTTACAACAGCAATTTATGTCTCTTCTCAAACATTTGAACTCGAGGTTTAGATTAGACTCAGCTGCAGTAGCTGTGATTAGAAGCATAAAGACAAAAGCAATAATGACAGCTTTATTTTCTGAGTAATTACTGGGTCCCAGGAAATCCTCTAAACTCGTTACAGTCCTTACCTCATTTAATCCTACAAGTCTATGAAACAATTAATATTTCCATTTTTCAGTAAAAAAAAAAATGAGACTAAGAGAAGTTAAATAAAGTGCCCAAGTTCATACAAATAGTAAGCCAGAATTCTAACTCAAGCATCCTTCTTCCAAGACTCCAGCTAAACCACTTAGCTGTAATCAGACAGTATCATGGAGTCCTGATAAGAGGAAGGCACTAGAGCAGTGGTTCTCAACCTTTCTAATGCTGCAACCCTTTAATACAGTTCCTCATGTTGTGGTGACCTCAACCATAAAATTATTTCTGATGATCTTAGGCAACCCTGCTGCTGTAGAGACCATCAGAAAACACAGATTTACATTATGATTCATTAACAGTAGCAAAATTACATTTATGAAATAGCAATGAAAATAATTTTATTGTTGAGGGTCACCACAACATGAGGAACTATATTAAAGGGTTGCAGCATTAGAAAGGTTGAGAATCACTGCACTGGGATAAGAAACAATGAACTCCTGAAGCTGGGCAAGCAGTGAGTCAGTCATTCCAGATCCTGAGTCACTCTCTCTGCTCCCAGATCACATTCCAGTTCTTGGGATGCCTGGCTGTGCTACTGTGGTTCATCCCATGTATCCTGGTTGTGCAACTTTTCCTGGGTTCCCGTGAAAAATAATCTCTCATTTCCATAAATATACTTGTAATAAACCCTCTCCACTGCTTTGGATTAACAGTGGAATCTCTCCTTCTTGCTTCTCAAATTCCTATCACTGAAGTAAACTTAAACCTATAGTTAGCAGAGGTTCTCAGGCTTCACTGTACTTCAGAATCACAGGGAGAGCATGTAAACTAGACTGCTGGGCTGCATGCCCTGAGTGACTGATTCATGAGACCTGGGGTGAGGTCTGAGAATTTGCATTTCAAACAAGCTCCCTGGTGATGTTGATGCTGATGCTGCAGGTCCAGGAGTCACACTTTGAGAACCACTAATCTAGAGGCACAGACCCCAAAACATCAAGAGCAGCAGAGGCGGTCTCCCCTGGAAACTTGTTAGGAATGAGGCTCTCAGTGCCTGCACAGCCTCTTGAGCAGAATCTGCATTCCAACAAGACACTTAGGTGCGTTCTGTGCTCACTGAAGATGGAGAAGCACTACAAGAGTGATCAGTGGTTTTCACTGCCTCACGTGGGAAATATCAGGAAGCTTTAAAAAATACTGATGCGTGGTCCACACCCAGAGGTGCTGGATTTGGTCCCTGGCCCCTTTCCCAGGGATGCTAATTTAGTAGATTGGCATATGGCCTGGACATGGGAATTTTTCAAATCTGTCCCTGCAATTTTAATGTGCAGCCAAGGAGGTGAACCATTGACCCAGAGGTGCTGACATGGGCTAATGGTTTTACTCTGATCTGAGCCTCTCAATAGCCAATGTTGTGGATGGACCAGCCCTTGTGACCCTTATGATTGTAAGACATCCTTCAGCAATAACCTTCTGGAAACTTTGAAAAGATACAGGTTTATTATTTACAAGACCTGGAGCACCAGGGGGCACACAGCAAGGTTGAGCCTGTAGATAGAGAGAGTATGTAAATGCCTTAAATTGGGTCGAGGGTGAAGGCCTAGAGTTTTGAAGAATCACTCTGTATTGGTTAATTTAAAACAAGGAGTGGGAATTTAAAGTACAGGAAGAGAAAACAAACTAGTACTCCAAGTGGTCAGTTATTGAAATCAAAAAAGATCTTTAAAACAAAGAACCCTCCATGCAGGAGGAGGTGGCCTGGCTCTTTATCTAGTAGTGGCTGGAAATACGTTTATTGGAGGACAGCCATTTTGAAGTGAATGCCTCAGCAATCACAACTGAAGTCAGGTGCTTGCATTAAAAAAAAAAAAAAAGTCAGCACTTGCACCACACTAATCCATTGTCATTTTCTTTTGCCTCATACTCACTTACAAAATATTTACTTCTAGAAGGGGAAAAAAAGGAGGGAGGGGGGCAGATCACTATAATATTTATTAGACTGAAATAAGAGGAGAAAAAGTGGATATGACTTTATGTCTGAAATCTTCATTCTGGCCATAACAAGTTGTAAATGACTGAAAAATAAAATGAAACAACAAAATAAAATCATTTCTAAACCTAGAAAATATTACTGTAGCACTTATCTACTGACTCAGAAAAGGAGTCAGATAGAAAAACATGCTCTTCACAAATCTGTATGTGTTCTCAAAATGAAGGGTTAAACTACTGCCTCCTTTCTCTCTAAAGCACCTTTTCTCCCTTAGCTTTTTTGTTAAGTTTTGATTTTTAATAAGATGTGGAACTTTACACAAGTTATTCTGATTCTCTGTACCTCAAGTTCCACAACTGAAAAATCGAGGCTGATCCTTAGCTCACAGAGTAGGAAGACTGAGTTTCACAGAGGTACCCAGCATGTGCCTAGCCAGATAGTGATAGATAGTACAGTAAGTGTACAACCTGGGAGAACTCAATTAGGAACTTGAATGATTAGATGGCTAGTGATCTGCAATGCCCTCCTCAATCCCTGCTAATCTCACTTTAAGAAGGAGGGTGAGTATGGCCTTCTACAGGAAGTTGCAAATACTCCATCTAGCAAGTTTGGAAGCTAGGCTAGATCCGGACCAAGCAGGCTGGTTAGCAGGTGCAAGAAAGCCAGTCACTGAACTTGTGCATCAGAAAAGTTTCCTGCAGATTCAATGGTCTCTTGGCTGGTGAAGAGGCAGCTTTCTAAATCCTGCTATGGTCAGAGTTCAGGATGTGAACCCCCTCAGAAAGGTGAAGGTGAAGTGTTCCAAGGGGTGTTTTCATCCCTGTGAAAGTAGAGTAGGGTGTTACAAGGCAAATACTTCCTCAAAATCTCTTGAGAGATCATTTTAACCTGGGAAATGGGGGAAGGAGTTAGAGTGAAGAGTAAAACACCTCTTTCAGCTTGTTTCCCCCCCAGCTTCTCCCTTATTCTTCTTCTGAGCTCTTGAATGGGTGGAATTTAAGAAGGCATCTCTTCTAATAGAGGTTTTGTGATGCCTCTGAAGCATTTTCCAACTTGGAGTCAGTATACTTTGTATACTGATGAGATACTGCAGTAAAGCTCTCCACATATAGTCAATTAAAAGACACTGCAGTACCTTAGCCTCAAGCATTAAACTAGTCTAGCTGATAAGCTGGAAATTGGCAACTAAAAAGATTAACAGGACACCGGGGAATAATGTGTCACTGACTTAGGAATTTGTTTTCCAAAAGCTAGATGTACATAGCCTAGAGGAGGTCATATTGGTAGTCTCTTTATGTGGTTCAATTATTGTCAAAAAGCAGAGATTTTTCTAACTCTTGGAATGTGCAGCAATAAAAAAAGTTCTTCCTAAATTGTATTCTATTTTCTCTCTTTTTATCACTCTAATACCCAGTTTGTTGAAGTCAAGGAGACTGTTAAGACTGACAGACCCTTAGGTGTGCAACCTAGCAAGGTCCCAACTAGCAGAGACCTAGTGTGGATTTTTAAAAGTGCTCCTTCCTCCAGCCAGACAAAGCCCCTACCCTGGTTCTAACATCTAGCTTGGCAAGTGGAATGTGGACTGGGTTCCACCTAGCCTCACCCTTGGAAATGCATGCTCAACCTGTACAACCTTAGGTAGGACCCCCCCCCACTTCCCACCCCTGGCTCAGATCAAAGGAAGACTGCATTTTAGAGAGGAAGACCTCATGGAGAATGGACAACCCTCAAATGGAAGGAACATTCCCAAGGTCAAGGTCTTATATACTACTCACCCACAATGCCAGGCCCATGCTGCCTTCAGTGTCATCAAAAGTCTCCTCACAACCAGAAATTCCCCACCAGGAGACACTTGCTTTTCTCCAAGAAAAGTGTTACCTATTGGTGAGTGGACTAGAAATTAAAGGAAACAGTACCAGAATCTGTGAGAGCTTCTCATATGCCCACCTGGTGACTCTGATGTGTGACAACCCCCCTTCCCACCATAGTGGCAAGTATTCTCCCACCTTCTTCCCATTACTTTCAAATCCCTATGTAATGAGTTAATGGTGAAAGAATGCATACATATGAAGAGGATCAAAGTAGAAAAAATGTTTGGAAATTACAGATAGCTCTTTGAGTCAAAACACTGTCATGTCTGAATGGTGTCTCTCCCTGTCCCAAGCAGTTTCTGCTATTTAATGTCATGCTTTTTTACTGTGTACTCCACTGACTACCTGCATAAGAAACAATCGAAGCACATGTAATAATCCATTCCAGGTCTACTCAGTCAGAATTACTAAAAGCAGAGATGGAAATCTACATTTTTAATAAGGTCCCCTGGTAACTTTTATGTATTCTAAAGTTTGTGAATGACTAATCTACTGGATCAGGTAGCTTCTATAGTGAATACTTATTCACATATTCTTTCTGTTTATGACTCCTTTTACATTTAAAGAGTGGATAATGAGTCCCCAATGTCATTTTCACAAACATCTATTACCTTGAACCTATCATAATATAGTTCTACTTGGCATTAAGCACAGAATAGAACTCTAACTTCCAATGGCCATAAATAATCAGTTATAAGCTGTTTCTAAGCAGTTCCCATTAAATGTATATGGCACCAAGCATCCAGTTATCATATTGAAATTTGCCCTGAAACAGATAATAAGTGCATGCCTTATGAACTTTGTAAGAGCTTAACTCACTTTCTAAACAGTAAAGAAATAGGGCCAGCATGTTTTGTGACCCCAAGTAGCCACAGCCATTCTGTTTCCTCTTTAGACGGTGCTATGAAGAAGCTCTTTGTTAGAAAGAGGAATGAATGGCAGATGGAGTTGAAGAGGAAACAGAGGTCAAAATATCTTATTAAAGAGGGCAGTCCACCTACTGACGATATTCATAACCTCCTTTTCAATGTCCAAAGGGGACAGTGTAAAGTTAGAGGGTACTGGGGGCTTTGGGTAAAACCTGGAAGGACAGCTTTGAGTAAAATATCAGGATGTATCAGGATGTATTTGTTTCCTGTAGCATATTACAACAAACTTGATTTTCTCTTCATCTTCCTATTAATCCTTACATTTTTTTCAAAGGTGAATGAAAGACAATAAACTATATGCACAATTGGAAGAAAATTAACTTCCTTGTTATTATATTCTGAATTTAACTTTATACATATGCTATACACTGAGTGGCCAGATTATTGTGATCTCTGAACGCATAATAATCTGGCCATCAGGGGCTTTGCTTTTTATTTCATCTATTTAAAAAAATCACAAAAGTTTTGCATGTATGTTAGCATCTACAACAAAGAATCATATAGTGTCATGAACTTACTAAGCATTAAAATATAAACTGAGGGAATGATAAAGAATAAAAAAGAATTGTTTCAAGGGAAAAACAAGAGTTCTTTCTGAAGTTCAGAGTCAAGGAATTGTGGAGGAATAGATAATGATACTGGTATTTAGGGATATTGTATTCCTGTCTTACCAGCTGCAGTTCTGCTGGAGCATATTTTTTCACTCTTCTAAGTAAAGCAGATTTCAGCATGTGCTTGTATTTCTGTGGTAGACACTGGTATACAATCACCCATGACCTCAAGTCACCATCCCTGCCTGTTCAATAAGAAAGGTAATTGTTTATTACAACAGTGCTTCACTTTTATATTATGACAATACTAAATGTTCAATGTATCTTCCCAAAATTCAAACCGTGAAGAAAAATGTGAAGAGTGAAGGTTTGTGAGGGAGGATAAAACTTTCTTCTCCCACTCTTCCAGGTTCTTTCAGCTGGTCTAATAAATATATATGAGATCGATTTACAAGAGAAAGTGACCAAATTTAATTACATACATATGTATGGGAGCCCCAAATGCATTAGAGGCTCAAAGACAGAAAAGGAAAATGAAGTGTAATTGGAATTTCAAGTTAATAATGAGGTAAGGCACTTGGGGCTTTAGAAAGGAGGAAGGTCATTCTCATCTTGATAAGATAAGCCGTTCAGTAATTAGAAGTTTTCCCTGCCCTAAAGATGAGTCGTAAAAAGTTGTTTCTGGTGATAATTCATTATGGGCAAGGCCTCTTACTAAAGTCCTTTAAGGGGGAAGATAAAAAAAATTTATGTGCCTGCAGGGTCTGGATTGCCTTCAACTAAAAATAATTCATATGTCAAAGTGGCACATTTTGGGGATGCCTCTTCTGAATCCCTTCAGTCCTGCTTTTGAAGCTTTCTGAGATGTTTCATATTCCGGAAGCTGAATGGATAAATTGTTCCATATTTCATTAAACCAATCTCAGTCTTGAGAATAGGCCAGTTCAGTTCAACAGTATGTCTCATATCAGGAGGTAGTGATGAAGATAGGCTCCCCAAGCTAGGCCTCTTGTGCAAGCAATCAGATATCTAATAAGAGGCATCTCTATAGGAAAAGATGGTTAATAATTGAAACATTCTATAATCCTGGTTTCTGAGTTCCAAAGGCATGCAGTCAAGAAGATTTCTAGCTGTTTGGCTTGAAGCATATTCAGATAGGGTAAAGGCAGTCAGTGACAATCTGAAAGATTTTCCTGGTCTGCAGTTTGAATATGTGGTGATCTTATGGAAATAGGCACAAAGATTGTCCAAATATGAGCTGTTGTGGTGATTTCTCTGAAGTTTATATCAAGTTGTCTCATGTTAGCTTACAAGGCTTTGAGAAAAGACCAGTTTTACTTCTCAGTGATTCCAAGTCAAAAGATAGGAGAATAGTTAGAAATATTACTTTGGAGTGTCATAGCCATTTATTGGAGGAAACTAGAATTCAAAATCCAATCCAGTTTGCAAGTAGAAACAAAACCTCATAAGAAGATGGGTAGTCATTGCGGTGCACACACCCTTTGTAATGATGCCCCAGATGTGAGCTTTGCTGCTGATCACTCTGGGCTTGCCTCTTGCTTCAACCCTTGCAAAAGACTTTCTAAAACAGCCATTCCACCTCGGTAGCTTTGTCTTGGGAAACTGATGAGGGGAAGGACCCTGTGGTGATCAAAAGCCTGATTGTGCAACCTAACTTCATTGTCCACACTGGGAGTATGACTTTCAGTATCCAAACCCAGATGAGTGTAACCCTTGATGCTCCTCAGAAGGTGGAG
This sequence comes from Lasiurus cinereus, assembly GCA_011751065.1. Lineage (NCBI taxonomy): Eukaryota > Metazoa > Chordata > Mammalia > Chiroptera > Vespertilionidae > Lasiurus > Lasiurus cinereus. The sequence continues at coordinate 4,117,858 of JAAGEH010000208.1, read as the reverse complement.
TTAACTGTGCAGAAAGAAATGGCCAGCTTCTGGGTCAAAATCCTGTGTGTGAAACAAATTGGTATATGAATATACGAACGCCTCTGAGAATATTTGACATTTGCGTTCTCCCCAGAGCCCCTGCACAACTATGCACTTCCCTGCCAGTGTCCCTTCAAAGAAGGCATCTACTAACTGCCCAAGAGTGAAATCATCCTGCCCCACCTGGAGCTGCCTGGCTGGAATTACCATAGTTAGAACATCCTAAGCAGTGGTGAGAATTGCCTTGACTTTTGTAAGATCAATGTCTCTCTAAAGGCATATGATGTGATACTAGCTAGAAGATAATGATGACGTGTGAGAGAGGTGTCCCTCTTTCTCTGTCTTGCATTTGCTAAGGCCAAATTCTAATTCTGTATTACCCTCTAAGCCCCTTTCTACAATTATGACACTACCCATGCTGAAAATCACTTTGTACCTCATACATTTTAGGTGTGGGCAAGGAAAGATGAGCTTGGCAGTTCTTGATAGCCCAAGACATTTTACCAGGCTGGCCACTTTATTTTCCTCCTCACCCCTATGGCTTTCTTTGTAAGAGCTTAACTCACTTTCTAAACAGTAAAGAAATAGGGCCAACATGTTTTGTGACCCCAAGTTCAGAATAACACAGCACTGGAAATGAGTATCCACAAAGATATTATTGAAACATAATTTTCCGTCTAAAATCACCCTCATTTTTAACCAAAATAGCCAAATTAAAACTAATTTACTTACAAAATAATTTACTCATAAACTCAACCTTTTATTGAATAAATATAAGAATAGCAATATAGGCTCTTTTAAATAGGCTTTGCTAGAATTATTCATAAGGAATCTCCAGATTGAACTTTAAAGTTCAATCTGGAGATTCCTTATGAAAAGTCAAAGCAAGGACTTGACATCAGACTTTGCTTGCAATATCCAAAGTTTTGGGTGAGTTTCTCTATTTCTATGATACCCAACATATCGTGAGATTCCTGTACATGCTAGGAATATACCTTCTTTACTCACCAGTTAAGGCTACTGGAAACCCTGTAAACAAGGTACCAGGCTATTTCCAATGGATTTTTTGGTTTCCATAAGTGAATCTTATTTCTTTAAAGCTGTCAGGTCATATCTGAATCTATGCATATTTATCCCAAATATGATATTCCAGTCAAAGTCTTGGTAATATTACAATTTCCATTTGTGACCTGAGTATTCTTATTTCTGAGTTCTGAAGGGATCAGGTAGGGATAAAAAGAAAAATATTTTATTTCTATTCACAAAGGTATAATTGCTATAAGTCATAGTTTAAAAGAAAATGTTTCCTTAAAACTTTAGGAAAAATATTAATGAAACAAATATTTCAAACCAAAATTCATAAAAATTGTAATCATCCTATTAGTTCATGTAGTTCCATGTACTTAAGACTTGTTCTACTTAATCTAGTTTTTCCATTAGTTCTTTCAACCTTGCCTGATAATTGAGGGTGATGAGGTCTGTGATAATTCCAAGAAGTTTGCAAGGCTTTCATCAAGGTTCATATGATTTGTTCAGTGAAATAGGTGTCTCAATGACTAGAGATTGTGGAAGATATACCCCAAGTGGCAAACACATTTTCTAACAGTTCTTTGCCACTGTAAGGGCATTAGCCTTGCAGCAGAGAAGGCTTTAACCCATCCAGAAAATAGACCACAGCAACAAGAACATATCGATAACCCATACTAAGTGGCTGTCAAAAGAAGTTCAGTTTAAATGCACTTATAGTGATAAACTTTTGCAAACATCAAAAAATGGGATTTGCCAGGGAGCTAGGAAGATACCAGTAGCTATGTTGGATTTCCCATAGTCCTAACTATTCATTTTATTTATAGCCATTGTTCATCCATCTCAGTTTCTCTGATTTTTCTGATTTATCTGCTGTAAGGAGCCAAGTTACAAGGGCATTAGTATGGTAAAAATCTGGCACTGAGGGGTCATTTTTATATTAGCAAAATGAACTTCATCTGCATGTTCCACATATATATATACACACACTCATACTTTCAGCTCTTGTTTCTGTCTCCATCTATCACATTTATAATCCCAATTCAGTGTGCCACCACCACTTACACTCTAACATTCTACTGTGTTGTATCACACATCTGACATAGTTTCTACTAAGACCCATAGTCTAGTCAAGAATAAAGAGAGAAGGAAAAGAGAAGGAATGCCTTGAACTATCTGCCTAAACATTATTGTCCTCATACAGAAAGAAATGTGGTTGCCTGAATTTCTGAATGGAATTCCTAAGCCAGGAACATGCTGTGATAGAGAGCTATTTGCTATCTTCTGTCAGATGATGAATACTTTTCTAAGAAAGAGGGTAGAGCAAATTCAGTCCACAGTTGTGCTTCTCAATGCAACACCACTGATGTAGTAGTTTGTGGAAATATTCCTAGAGTCCAGCATAGGATTTTCCTTTATCCTGCTGATCAGAACAGCTGCAATTAAGAACAAAAGTACCTGTACATTTTTAAAGAGATTTTCATGGAATATTAGAGGAGTATAGATAAGATACCTCCAGCATGCCTCCATTTTAAACTAAAAGTCTAGTTGTTTAAATTTAAATTCATTTTCTTTAGCACAAGTAAGAGATAGGTATTATACATTTTTTAACATTTGTCTTATTTTATAACTGTTGTCTTAGAATTATTATGAGTGATTTCAAATATATTGTAAAATTAATATACTATTTATGGTCTATAATTATAGAAGTTGGCTTTTCTGGTATTTCTTTAGGATCTACTCTTGGGGTAGGATTGTTTCACTTAAAGGTTATACTAACTGACCTTTTTTCAGTAGCAACTGAGAGGGTCAAATATATGCCATCAACACTAGCAATAATTTGGTCTTATTTTTTTTATATCTTTGCAAATTTGATTGATTGAAAATGGTGTTTAATTATAATTTTTAATTTTATGCTTGGGATCCAATAAGTAAGTAATCAGATTACAGGATTTCTTTGACAAATTAAAAGGCAGGGAGAGGATATAAATTGTTTTTGGAATATTCACTAGTTAAAAGATGAGCAATCTTTCTGAAGTTCCCAAGGAAAGGATAACCCTAGTTCTCACAATTGCAGCCCCTGACTCCTATTACTCTTCCTACATCTACTTAGCTCCTTTGTGAATTGAATGAAAGTCTATTTTAGTAAGCCTACTTCAAAATTATATCTTGACCACACTCAACTCCAGATTTTTCCATCTTGAATCAAGGGAAAATGCCCTCTTTTCTCATTATTCCATTTAAAGGGCTCTAGAAACTCATAAAAAATATTGCATGTCATATTAAAGTCACACCAGCTACATTTTTACTGGTTTGGAGACTCACTGATAAAAGAGTAAGCTGTTGGCCAGATAACCAAATCCCCTCTTATGACATTCCAAACATCCATTTGCTGAGGTTCTCTATTGTGACCAATAGCCAGTATGCCTGAAACTAAAGTCAAGTTAGATGTTTCTTCAATACCTTCCAGTTCTGACCTAGGCTCAAGATCTGGGGAATAGGTATACAGCAGCCTGAGAATAATTAGGTAGGGAAAGAGGTTTACTATGATAAACAAGGCACTCATATGGTAAACTAACCAAACATCCCTGGTCAGGAACATACTGTGCTTCCTCCAAGCCCTCTTGTCCTATTATTGTTGCATGATCATATCTCATTTTATCTCAGCACTTTTAAAAGTTCCTCACAAATTAATGACTTAATACATTATGCCAAGGAATTCTTGGTTATTCTTGGAATCTAAGACATTTTTATTAGCATTATGCTTTGGGGGATGTTGATTTCCACAATATAGGACATATTAGGAGCTTCCATATCTGTGAAACAAGAACTGAAACCTGTCTTGTTTTGGGTAGCATGAAATCAGTCAAGGGATAAATTGGTCTCTAACAAAACCAGTCTTTATTACCTTAGGAATTCTCTCCAGTACATAAACACAGATGCTCAAAAGGAATAAAATTACTAGCATGAATACATGGTACAACTTAGCATATACAAAATGAAGTAAAATGAAATACAAATATATAAAACTCTAAAACGATTTCACAGAAAGGTATTTAAAATATTCCTAGGTCCTCAGTTTATAAAAACAATTTTTAAAAAGTTTTAGTACATCAAAAAAGGTTTTGATATGTTGGTAAGACCTAGCCCAGGAACTAATGATTTGGGGTGATTTAATCAAGAAAGAACAATCTTTTTTCTTTCTTGATTAAATCAAGTATTTGAAAAGACATTAAATCTCAGATGGTCTCAGATTATTCTTCAGAAGAGTTCAAAGAAAGGACTTTTAAAGAGATGGCTTTGAATGTTGCAGATCATCATCTCTAAGAGGAAAATTGAAACTGTGTGAGGCAGTGACAGCAAAGAGCAAATGTAGCTCCAGGAGCTTGTAAGCAAGGTCAGGCTTTAAACATGGCAAGAGGCCTGCCTTACAAATGCCTTAGAATGAGAGCATTCTAAGGCATTTGAATGTGAAATGTGAAGCAAGCTGCAAAAGCAGGTAAGCTTCCAACTTAGCCTGCAGGAAGGACTTCTAATCCATGTAGACATTAAGATGGTTCACCCAGAGGTGATATGGAGAGAAGATTAAATATTTTTTCTTTTGAAGAAGTAGGTTTAAAAAAACCTTAGGAAATAAAGTATACTGACCTGAATTTAATTCATGAAGCTGACCTGTGAAGAAATTGTAGACTTACTGTGTAGGACTTAAAGGCTATATAATCAAAGTATCTATAGCAGTGTTTCTCAAGGCCAGCCTGTGAAACAGCTGTATCATATCCACCTACGGAGGACATTTTAAAAATGTAGGTCCCGCCTCCAAAAAATAGATTCCCAGGCACACTATAGAAGCTTCTTATTCAGATGGTGAATGAAGTCCAAGCATCTCTACTCTTAATAAGCTTCACTGTTGAAAAAGCAACTTGAAAAGAAAGGGATAATCAGACTGATAGAGCTCAGGACATAGGAATGTGGCCAAGTGCTGCTTGGATACAGGTACTTAGTGGGTGAATTTCCAGGCAGGAGGTCAAGTCAAGGAGCCATCACACTGGTGGCAGCAAGAGGCTGGCAGCTTGTAGCCAGCAGGCCAATGTTGCTCAGTGGTTGAATTTCAGCCCATGCACCATAAGGTCTTTAGATTGATTCCTGGTCAGGGCACATGCCTATGTTCTGGGTTCAATTTCTGGTAGAGAGCATGCAGGAGGCACCCGATGGATGTTGATGTTTCTCTCTCATTGATGTTTCAATCTCTGCCTTTCTTTCTCTCTAAAACCAATAAAAACATATTTTTAAAACAAAGGTCTGGAGGAAGGTGGAGTCAAGCCATAGGTTGGGTTCAAAGAAAGACACTGAGTCCTAAAATCTATCAGGCCCTGAGGCAGTTATCCACTCAGAGACACAGGCATGGAAGAACCAAGAGGCATACTTGGGAGTGGGCAAAGCTTGGGCTTGGTCCTGAGACTAGATCAGAAGCCCAGTCTTCATATCTAAGATAGAACCATGGGGCAATAATATTTGTTGAACACTTTCTCTGTAGAAAGTACTTTACACAAGCTTTCTCATATCCCCTTCCCATGTGTGAGCCTCTCACATACTGATTTAATCACCACTTAGCAGGTGAAGTGAATTTCATGGGCTAATATTTATCTCTCTGGATCACAACATAATCATCTTTAAAATGGGAAGTATAGGAGAGACCAAATGGTGGTGGAGCAGACAGATGTGTCCCGAGCCTTGTCCCAGAGCAGATAGAAGGAGCAATTAAATCAAATGACATCCACCCTGAATTGGCAAAGTAGACACAGCTGTTGAGACAATTCACAGCCAGGACACCTAGAGAATGGTAAAATCAGGAACCTGGGCTGAAGAGAGGTGGAGGACCTCCAAGCCCAGAGAGTTGGAAGGAAGCCGCACAGCACCAAGGCTGTATCCCTTAGGACAGGCGTAACATCTGACTGTGGAAAGGAAGTCCACAGGGCCGTTGGCAGCAGGGGATACTAGATATAAGTCCCCATCCATAAGAGGCTGAACCCAGAGAGGGCAATCTGAACAACTGCCCAAGCTGTGCTGTGTTAGGGGGAGAGGGGCTCACAGTGGAACAACTCTTTCCCCTCTTTTTGGTCTTTGCTTTTATTCATTAAACCCAGTTCATAGGCCCTTTCAAATAAAACACTCACCCATGGCTGAGGTGCAGGTAGAGGTATGGACTTGTGGAGTCTGTGGAGAGATTGGGACTAGGAGAGGGTTTGGGAGAGGTGCTAGGGGTCTGACACTGAGACACACCTGACATGTTGGACCTAAGCAGCCATTTCTTCTGAAGAGATAGCTTCTCTCTGCAGTCTCCAGGCAACCAATTCAGCCACACCCAGACTACACCCTGAATGTTACAAAGGATACAAAAAAAGAGACTGAATCCAGAAATACTCTATTCAGCAAGTCTATCATTCAAAATTGAAGGGGAAATAAGGAGCTTCATGGACAAAAAAAAAAAGTCTAAGGGAGCTTATCACCACCAAGCCAGCAATGCAAGAAATGCTAAAGGGACTAGTGTGAAAAAAAAAAATGGAAGAAGGAACACAGGCACAAAAAATAAAAAAGGCTATAAACAAGTACCTATCAATAATAACTTTAAATATAAACGGACTAAATGCTCCAATCAAAAGACATCGAGTGGCTGAATGGATAAAAAACACATTACCTATATGCTGTCTATAAGAGACCCATCTCAGAACAAGGGACTCACAAAGACTGAAAGTGAAGGAATGGAAAACTATCTTCCAGGCAAATGGAATTGAAAAAAAAAAGTGGTGTAGCAATACTTATATATGACAAAATAGACCTCAAATCTATATGCACCTAATGCAGGAGCACCCAAACACATTAAAAAAAAAAAACCTACTGGAAGATATCAAGGGAGAGATCGAGAGATCGACAACAATACAATCATAGTAGGGGCCTTTAATACCCCACTGACATCACTGGATAAATCCTCTAGAAAAAAAAAATCAGCAAAGAAACAGCAATCCTAAGTGACTCAGTAGGTCAGATGGACTTACTTGATATCTTCAGAACATATCATTGCAAACCCATGGATTATACATTCTTCTCAAGTGCACCTAACACATTTTCAAAGATAGATCACATATTGGGTCACAGGAAAAGTCTCTCCAAATTCAAAAAGTTTGAAATCATATCAAGCATTGTCTCAGATCATATTGGCATAATATTATAAATAAACTACAGTAAAAACAATCAAAAATTCAAATACTTGGAAGCTGAATAGAATGCTGTTAAATAACAATTGGGTTACCAAAGAGATCCAAGAAGAAATTAAAAATATCCTGAAAATGAATGTCAATGAAAACACAACAATCCAAAATCTATGGGACACAATGAAAGAAGTATGGAGAGGTAAGTTTATAGTGCTACAGGCCTACCTCAAAAAAAAATGCCAATGAATCATCTAATTCTACAACTTAAAGAATTAGAAAGAGAGCAATAAGAAAAGCTCAGAGTGAGCAGAAGAAAGGGGATAATAAAGATCATAGCAGAAATAAATGACATAGAGACCAAAGAAACAATACAAAAGCTCAATGAAACCAAGAGCTGTTTTTTTGGATAAACAAGATTGATGAATCTCTAGCCAGGCTCACCAAGAAGCAAAGAGAGAGAACCCAAATAAACAAAATCAGGAACAAAAGAGGTGAAATAATAAAAGATCCCACAGAAATACAAAGGATTGTTAAAAAATACTATGAACAACTCTAATCCAATAAACTAGACAACCTTGAGGAAATGGACATATTCCTAGAAAGATACAACCTTCCAAAATTCGATCAAGAAGAATCTAAAAATCTTATAGGCTGATAACTATGGAGGAAATTGAAGCAGTCATCTAAAAGCTTCCAGCAAACAAAATCCCAGGGCCAAATGGCTTCAAAGGAGAGTTCTACCAAACATTCAATGAGCTAAAACCTATCCTTTTTAGACTATTCTAAAAAATTCAAGAGGAAGGAACATTTCCAAGCTCATTCTATGAAGCCAGCATCACCCTAAAATCAAAACCAGATAAATACAACATAATGAAAGAGAATTACAGGCCTATGTTCCTCTGGAATATAGATGACAAAATTCTGAACAAAATTCTAGCAAATCGGATCCAGCATTACATTAGAAAGATCATACACCATGACCAAGTGGGATTGTTCCTAGGGATGCAAGGGTTGTACAATATTCACAAATTAATAAACATGATACATCATATAAACAAATTGAGATATAAAAATTACATAGTCATATCAATCAATGCAGAAAAAGCATTTGACAAAACTCCACACCCTTTCTTGATAAAAACCATCAGCAAAGTGAGAATAGAGAGATCATACCTCAACATAATAAAAACCTTATACGAAAAACCTATAGCCAACATCATACTCAATGAGCAAAAACTAAAACCATTTCACCTAAGAACAGGAACAAGATGAGGATGCCCATTCTCACCACTCTATTTTGATGTAGTACTGGAAGTGCTAGCCATAGCAATTAGACAAGAAGAAAAAATAAAAAGCATCCAAATTGGAAAAGAAGACAAAAACTATCATTATTTGCAGATAACATGATACTGGACATAGAAAACTCTAAAGACTCCATAAAAAAATTATTAGACTTAGTAAATGAATTCAGCAATGAAGCAGGATAAAAAAAATCAACCCCCAGAAATATATGGCATTTTTATAAATGAAAAGTGAACTTACAGAAAGAGAGACTAAAAAAGAAATCCCATTTACCATTGTACCAAAAAATTAAGATATCTAGGAATAAACTTAACTAAGGTGGTAAAATATCTGTACTCAGAAAACTACAGAACAATGAAAAAAGAGATAGAGGAAGACATAAACAGATGGAAGAACAAAGCATGTTCATAGATTGGTGGAATCAACATCATTAAAATGAGTAGTTCATATTACCCAAAGCAATCTATAGATTCAATGTACTCCCCAATAAAATGCCAATGGCATATTTCACAGACCTAGAGACAACTCTCCAAAAATTCATCTGGAATAAAAAGACCCTGAATAGCTGCAGCAATCCTGAGGAAGAAGAACAAAGTAGGAGGGATCTCAATACCAGATATCAAGCTGTATTACACAGCTTGTTCTCAAAACCGCCAGCTACTGGCACAAGAACAGACATATAGACCAATGTAATAGAGAATCCAGAAATTGACCCAAACTACTATGCTCAATTAATATTTGACAAAGGAGGCATGAACATACAGTGGAGTCAAGACAGTCTCTTCAATAAATGGTTTTGAAAAAGTTAGACAGATAGATGCAAAAAAAAAATGAAACTAGACCATCAACTTACACCATATACAAAAATAAACTCAAAATGGATAAAGAACTTAAATGTAAGATGGTAAACCATAAAAAATCTTAGAGGAATCCACAGGCAGCAAAATCTCAGATATATGTTGAATAAATATCTTCACCAATACAGGTCCTAGGGCAATGGAAACTAAAGAGAAAATTAACAAATGGGACTACATCAAAATAAAAAGCTTCTCCATAGCAAAGGAAACCATCAACAAAACAACAAGAAAGCCCACTGCAAGGAGAACATGTTTGCCAATGTTATCTCTGATAATGGTTTAATCTCCATTTACAGGGAACTCATACAATTTAACAAAAGAAAAATAAACAACCCAATCAAAAATGGGCAACAGACCTGAATATACTTTTTGAAAGACAGAAGGCCAAGAGACATATGAAAACATGCTCAAAGTCACTAATCATCTGACATATGCAAATCAAAACAACAATGAGGTACCATCTCACACCTGTCAGAATGACTACATCAACAAATCAACAAATGACAAGTGCTGGCAAGGATTAGGAGAAAAGGGAACTAACTCTCTAGCACTGCTGGTAGGAATGCAGACTGGCATAGCTACTGTGGATAACAGTGTGGAGTTTCCTCAAAAACTAAAAATGGAACTCCTATTTGACCCAGTGATCCCACTTCTAGGAATATATCCTCAAAATCTAGAAACACCGATCAGAAAGGATATATGTTCATATATGTTCACCCCTATGTTCATAAGCACAATTTACAATAACCAATATTTGGAAACAGCCTAGGTGCCCATCAGCAAATGAATGGATTAAAAAACAATAGTACATCTAAAAAATGGAATACTACACTGCTGTAAAAAGAAAGGAACTCCTACTATTTGCAACAGCATGAATAGACCTGGAGAGCATTATACTAAGCAAAATAAGTCATTCAGAGAAAGATAAATAACACATGATCTCACTTATTTGTGGAACATAATGAACAATGTAAACTGATGAACAAAAACAGATCCAGAGACAGAGAAGCATTAATCAGGCCATCAAATCTCAGAGAGAAGGTAGGGAGGTTAAGGGTAAGGGGAAGAGATCAACCAAAGGACTTAAATGCATGCATACAAGCATAACCAATGGATACAGACAGCAGGGGAGTCAGGGCATGAGCGGTAGGTTAGGGGGCAGATAAGGACAAATTTATATATAATACCTTAATAAATAAAATAAAATAAATAAATAAATAAAATGGAGAGTATATCCCTGGCTGGTTGCTCATTGGTTAGAGCATTGTCCCCCAGATAAAAGAGTCGCAGATTCAATTCTGATCAAGGGCTATATCTCTTGCCTTGCTCCAATTGTGTGTGGGAGTCAACCAATTGATGTTTTTCTCTCTCTCTCTCTCTCCCTCTTCTTTCCACTCTCTCTAAGAAGGTCAATGGAAAAAGTGTCAGTGGGAGAGGATGAACCAAACTTAAAAAAAAAATGAGTAGACTAATTCTCACTCCATAGAGTCTGGAAAAGGATAAAACATGGATTTATAGTCCCTGGCACACAGTGATGTCTAAAAGGAATTTCACAATTTCACTCCTCTGAGCCCCACACTACATACAACCAACCCAGAGGGGCACCAGGCTGCCTCCCCATCTTCCCTGGTATCTAGATAGTTTTCCTCACCTGTACATCCTTCCCTGTCCCTTTTCTTATATAAACTGCTAAACTGTTAAGCTCATAGTCTGTACCAGGCACTAGTATACTGAATATGTTATGGGTGTAATTTTTTTCAATGATCACAGTAAGCCTCTTTTGTAGGTACTATTTTTTTAACCCTTTTATTGATGAGCAAACTGAAGCTTTAAAAGAGAAGTAGCTTGTATAAGGTCACACAGTTGTAAATGGCAGAGCCATGACATGGCCTTTGGTTTATCTGTGGCCTAAGTCTTTCTTCCAGCCTGTGCTTTGCTCTCTGCTGCTGACCAAGCTATCTGTCACTCAAGGATGAACTTGAACCCCATTTCTTCTATGAAATGGAGGGCAGCTATAGGCTTCACTGGATCAAAAGCAACACCAAAAAATTTATTTAAGTACATCAAAGTCTGAAACCGAATATAGAATCAGTGAGAACACTCATTATCCTTGCAAAAGGTGCCCTCAGGGCAAACAGGGTAATAGTGAAGCTCACTGAATACTTAAGGGGAGTCTTTTCCCAGAAGGCATTATCTGAGCCTTGTTTTTTCCAACAGTTAGAGCATGAAAACAAATAGTGATAAGTGCTTTAGGAAAATCACTCTAAGCTTTAGTTTTGACAACATTTTAAGTGGAGATGGTGTTTAGGACAAGCAAATCTAAGTCTGCCAAGTTATCATTGCTGAATCCTTCCTGTCTTTATGTGTTAAGGCCACACCTGCAGCCCCAGTCTCCTCTGGGAGAAATTCAAGAGGTCTAGCCTCACTCTGAATACCATTTATGCTACTCTGGCCCTAACCTTAAATTCAGTTTCAAAAACAAACCGCGACTCACAAGCCATATGCGGCTCTCGAGCTGCAATTTGCCACTCTGTTGACTAATGAGTTTGCTGACCACTGGACTAGACTAAATGTTACTGTGTATTTGGAAGCTGTGAGGATTAGGCAATTGTGGCATATTGTGTGCAAAGAGGTAAAGGGTAGCATATGACAGAGGTCGGCAAACTCATTAGTCAATAGAGCAGTGAGCCACATGTGGCTCCCGAGCTGTGGTTTGCCGACCACTGGACTAGAGACACCCAGAAAAATTAAATAATCTGTTTAAGGCTATACAAAGAAAACATGGTAGATGTCCCAGCACCCAAAACACAAATACAACTGGCCTCCATATGCTATCTCTAAATCTTTCCAAGATCTGGTCTCTCACTTTGATCCTGTTTCTAGCAGTTCAATCAACCTATTGATCCTCTCTCTTGATTACTCTCCCAATAACCCTTAAAGTTATTCCTGAATGCCCCACATTCTGGTGAAAGGAACTTCCCTAGGAATTGGAATTTTCTGCTGCACTCCAGGTGGCACACTGTTACTTGAGGTTATGGTTGCCAGGTGCTGAGTGCTGGACTCTTAGCTCTCCTTTTCTGATACCGCTTGTTCCAGAAGAAGAGGGCATAGTGCTAGGTCCCTTTGGCCCATCAGGATCCTTAGTATTCCAGTGGTGAGCTGGAATACTCACAGTCCTCCCTGATGACCCCAATTGCCTGTCTCCTTGCCCTTTGGATACCTACCTCTGCCTAGCAGCCCACACACCCTCTGGGGCCTCCTAGGGCTTCCTGGATGTGTTCTAGGTGTTTACCTCTCCAAGTATGCCCCATTCCAAGGTAGTTAATCAACTCATGCCTGGCCAAACCCAAAGATACAACAAGAAGTATCATAAAGGCATTCAATCTTTCTGTGCAGTACCTGTCAATAAGTAAAAGCAGACATGAAATTTCAGGAAGAAAAGGGGCTCTGAACCAAAGGAAAGAGGGAAAGAGAAAGGAAAGAGGCCTGGCAGGCTTGAGTGAATGGTCTGAATCAACCTCTCACTTACACACACACACACACACACACACACACACACACACACACACACAAAATCTCTCTCTCTCTCTCTCTCTCCTCTTTCTCTAATACAAATACAGTTTCATTTTCTCTCCTCTTTCTGTTTCTCTCATATGCTCTCATAATTATGGTTCTCTGAAATGAAAGAACAGAGTCACAATGAAGGGATCAGAGTGACTATGAATCTAGTGGTGTTTAAGCTTCAAGGCCCCTCACTTCCATGGGGCTCTATGAGGACCACATTTTGTCAAGTGTTCTAAGTGGTAAAAGGAAGCCAAGCTCCAATAGGAAGTATTTTATGTAAACATTTATGACAAATTGCCTAAAGAGATCTCTGAAAAAAGGGGAAGATGACTCTTTGAGGAGCCAAGCTGTGATTTATTTCCTCATTCTAAATAAGGAGTTATATTTGTGCCTCTGTTAGCATTGACACTTTTGTATTATGTTAGAAAAGCCACCCAAATTGATAAGCTTTGGGTTCCACAAAGCCTAGATTTGCTTCAGGGTTGGAGCATACTGGTAGTGAAGAAGCAAGGAAACTCAATAAAAGTGCTGAGATCCAAAACATCAGAAGGGGATTCTAAAGTGTCAATCCACCAGAAGGAGCAAAGGTAGTTAGGGAGGTTGATGTATGGAGTTTGGGATTCTCTTCCCAGGAGTCAAAGAATTGTCTGAGTAATTGTAGCTTGCTATGATGTGTTCCAAGTTGGAGCAGGGAGCAATGGAGAGCAAGGGGAGGGCTCACTGGGATGAAATAATCAGGGCAAGGCAGGGTGTCAGGGTCCCAAACAAAAGCACTGGAGTTGGTGGTGAAGCTGCCATCCAAGCAGATAAAACCAGGATGTGAGGACAGAAGTGTCATAGAACAAACTGAGCAGACATGGTGGGGATGGAATAACAAAGCTTTGACTAGTGGGCACATAGACGCCATCAATTCACCCTAAGACACTATACCCAAATAGTGGAGTTGGGCACCTTATACTCTCATACGCTGAATCCAGAACTCCTCAGAGAGAATATAGTGCTAAATTAGCACGATTGGGGAAGGCAGGCATTGACAGCAAGATATGCAGGAGAATCTCATCTATCAAATGGGCATAACCTCATAGCATTGCTTAGATGATTCAGTCAACAGTGGTGTAAGTAAAATGGGTACCCTAGCACCTTATTCAAACATTTAGAACCACTCTTGACTATGATCCTACCTTGAATATGGTCAAAATAAAAGAAGTTAACTGTCTTCTGGTATGAGAGTTAGAAATTCATTCAACAAGTAATACAATAAAGAAGAGCAGCTCATTTTAATTTTAAAAAGAAATCACCAATACAATGCAAAAAATGCAGTTTAGTGTTTACTTATTGACTTAATAAATTTCTTGATAAAAGGTTTATCTGCTCAGTCGTTTAGTGATTGGTTCATTTTCCTACAGCAACAATAATAGTTTTCATTTTTCTTATAGTAATGACTACCATTATTACATTCTATTTTCTAATTTTACATTGTACTATATTATCACTCTATGTTTCCTTATATTGTGGGAACACTTAGACATTTCTTTCTATTTCAAAAGCTCACAAGGTGTTGGTGGCCTTTCCCCACTTCCCTTCAACTCTAGATGTGGAGGGTCCTATGAGTCAAGTTGCAAACATCTGTTCATAATCTCTCCTCACACCCAGTCACTCAGAAATCTCACCCTCAGGAGGACACTTTGATCCCCTGTCTGCCAATACCTTTGGAAGTGATCTTATCCTCCTTGGAAAGGCTAGATTCTAAATCTATTTGATCACCAATGGCCAGGTCTCAGACTTCCAATAGAAGTGCTTAGACCAAAGCAAGAGATACAAGGATAAGCTGCCAGAGAGCATGAGAAGGTTAGAAGCTGGGATTTTTATTCAGTTCAGCTGTGGATACTTTTGCTTTCCACTGAGGAGGCAAAAAAAAATATTTAATACTAGTGACCGGATGCACAAAATTCATACACATTAAAAGGAGATTAAAGGAAATAATTTAATATTGCTATTTGCATTTTCTCTGTAATATAAGTGTCAGAAATGAAAACTATTATTGTTGCTGTAGTAAAATGTATATAAAACTTTCCTCCTGTCAGAGTCTGGGGCTCACCATGGAACCCAGAGTCAAGTCCCCGCCTACCCATATATACTTCAAAATAGCATGACACCCACACCCAGCTGCCCTCCCCCCTGCCATTGGGCTAGATCCAGATGTGGCCAGCCCCACCCTTGTCAAGCCCTGCCAGGCAAGAGATGTAGCCTCAGGTCCCCTGGTCTAGTGCCAGGATGGGGGGCATGGCCTGGGTTCCTCCAGCCCAGACCAGGGCCGGGGAATGCCTTGAGGTCCCCCATCAAGCCCCATCAGGCAAGGGGTGCAGCCTCAGGTTCCCTGGCCTACTGCTGGGACAGGGGTTGTGGGCTGAAGTCCCTTGTCAAGCCCTGCCATGTGGGGGAAGCAGCCTGAAGTCCCCTAGCCCAGCACCAGGACGGGAAGCATACCTTGAGGTCCCCAGTCAAGCCCCACTGGGTGGGGGGCTCAACCAGAGGTCTCCTGTCAAGCCCCATGGGGGAAGGGGAAAGCATAGCCTCAGGTCCCTGCTGATTGTTCATTAAGGCTCCTTATGGGAACTTGGACTCAGATGTGGGGGCAGCCATCTTTTTGATGGAGTGATGATCAATTAGCATATTCCTTCTTTATTAGATAGGATGATTAAAGAAACATCTTTACTAACTACAGTCATGTTCAAAATACTCATGGAAAATACTTTGCACATGGTTGCTTGTGGGGAAGAATATTCATCATTTTAGAGGGGGAAAGGGAGACAGTCATAAATTTCTCCTACCTACCCTAGCATCCATTATTAAGGAAATTAATTTGGTTTTGTTTATATTTGTATCAAAAACGTTTTTATGTGACATCTCAAATTTCCCAGTCTGGAGATTAAATACCCAGGAGCAGTATAAAGTTCTCAAGAGACACAACAAAGGTGAAAATTCGATAAAATCTGGAATCACCAATTGTTAACTAAATTTGTAGTCTCTGGGAATCTGCCTAAACTGTATCCATAAGCCACAAAAAGGTGCTTAAATCCCCCCATCCATTGTTTTCCCATTTGCAAATTGTATTTCTTTTTTAAAGACAGGAAACATCTACATCTACACCAGCTCTTCTTTATGTAAATGAGGTATCATTTACATAAAGAAGAAACTACAGGTGATAACACAGCTACCAGCACTATATACTATTTTTTAAAGTCATAATCCAGCAATAAGCATAAATAACAGTTAAAATTAAAAGAGAATCATAAAGTACAAAATGAATCTGAGTCAAAGCCAAACTGTTGGTCTTCAGTAAATGTTTAGTAGAACCTCAAGAATGTACATGAAGTGGAAAGCTTCAGAAATAAAACAGTTGTACAGAATTTAGCTTAGTGCTTTGAATAAATGCTCCAGATAAACTTTTCACCAATAACTCTGATGACCAATACACATTTATATGCTGTTAGATGAAGTCTGTGCAGACTCAAAATAACTGTCTTAACTCAGTATTATGCTAATTTTCCAAAATTATACTGGCAACTCCTCCTTACTTCTCTGGTTGACTTGCCAATCCTACACTCCATTTTAAGCTCAGAATGACATACAAACATGTGGTGGGCTGGCACGACCATGGCATACTCAGCCCCAGGGCACCCTATGTGCCATACCAGCTCAGCCAGGTTCAATGATCCTGAGTGGGGATAGCTGAAAGGCTAGGAAAAGACAAGAGAATGAAAGCTGGGTCTCTGCTCACACTATTGTGAACCACTTCTGCAGGTGTCCTCTGATGGAGAGACAATGCCAACTCCCACGAGCCAAGTCTTTATTTTATAGCAGATGCCACGAGGCAAAGTAAGGTCAAGATGTTGATAGCATTCTCCTGGGTTTCAATCCTACTCAATTACATGCACCTGATCAAGCTTTGTTTACTTGCAGCCTATATCACTCAGGCACATGGGGCCACATGTTCGGACCATAGGTTCAAGCCTACAACTATAGCTATTGGTATAATTGTGCTAGAAGGGCTCTGCCTGGCAGGCTAGGACTTCCATGTGACCATGCGAAGACTGTGCCCTCTCATTAGTCCAAGGCTTGAACCTGTCCAAACTTTGAAGCCCCACACAAACATAATAAAAGTGAAAATTGTGGACACCTGCAGAAGTGGTTCACAATAGTGTGAGCATCAAGGATAAAAGTACTCCTGCCATGTGATGCCAGGGATCAAGATGGCAACAGATTGTCCCTGCAGCCAGGACCTCAAGTTTAAAGGAGGAACTTGCCCTGCAGTGATTCCTCCAGGAAACTCTGCACTTTGCTGTGGAGAAAACTCAGTCAGGGCAATGTGATTGGGCACATTGATTTTTGCCCTAACAGGTATGGATGATCTGCCTCCTTCTAAGTGCCTGCAGAGAAAGGCAACAGATCTTCTTCTCACACCAGGCTGGTGGCTTAATCTATTGCCTCGAAAAATGACCAGGGCAGCCTCTGATTAACTTAGGTCAGCCAGCTGGGAATCTGGTTGAGAGGCAGAGAAAACTGCTGCAGTGCTTCACAAATTACTCCATCTCTGAGATACCAGGTAAAGTACTTTAGAAAAAAAATAGGGCAGATAAATTGTGGGTAGCGGTACATAAATCTAAGTGCTCATACAACAGGCAGACTTCCCTGCTTACCCTCCTGAGATGTTTCGAGTTGGCATAATTTTTATCCTGAGCTTATTAGAGCTCAGTCTGGAAGACAGGCTGCTTGTACAAGAAGAACTAGTCCTACTAGCTTTGAATGGTTTCAGCCTTAATTTTAGGCAACAAAGGACACATTCCACATGCAGTGTAAGAGAGAAAGCCTCTGACTGTGAGCCACAAGACCTGGGGCTGGTCCCACCTCTACCAGCAATAATTAAATAATCACCCTATAGGTCACTTTCTCTGTTTTCAAAATGGGGCTGATAGGCTCTTCAGTGCCATATCCAAAGGGAGTACTGAAGACAAATATGTCAGATCATTTATAATCCTTTAGATGAGAAGCAGCAAGACTGTTGAGATAGCCAGAAAGCATAGGATGTATGCAATACTGCAGAACCACTCTCACCTCTCACAAAGAAGGAATAATAAGACACACACTTAGCATTGTTTATCTCATTAGTCCAAGTACAGTAAGTCCTCACTTAACATCATCTATAGATTCTTAGAACTGAAAAAGTATAACAAAGACATTTTCTTACCATAGGCTATGTGGACAAAAAGTGGCCACATATTAAACCTGACAAGCTCAGGGAAGACCTGCATGGTGAGCAGAAACCTAAAATAACCACATAAGATGGCCTGAAATTTAAACTTTTTAACTAAAAGCAGTTTATAGCCTAGGTTAGAATTTTCCCTGCAAAAGTCAATCCTTACCTTACTTGGGCCTGTCTATTGTCTTTTTGCATTTATGATAACATACCTTTGGAAAAGTCCTTGTCCCACAAAGCACAGGTAGCAAACCAGAATGGAATACAGAAGTCTTCTCATTGTTATTGAGTTAACTAGAGGCCCGTTGCATGAAATTCATGTATGAGGGAGGGGTTGTCCCTCAGCCCAGCTTGCACCCTCTCCAATCTCGGACCCTCAGGGGGTGTCCGACTGCCCGGTGGGATCCGGCCTAAATGGGCAGTCAGACATCCCTCTCATAAATCAGGACAGCTTCCAACTGCTCACCTGCCTATCTTCCTGATTGCCCCTAACCACTTCTGCCTGCCAGCCTGATCACCCCCTAACTGCTCCCCTGCCAGCCTGTTTGCTCCTAACTATCCTCCCCTGCAGGCCCAGTCACCCCCAACTTCTCTCTTCTGCTGGCCTGGTCATCCCTAACTGCCCTCCCCTGCTGACCTAATCACCCACAATTGTCCTCCCTTGAAGGTCTGGTTCTTCCCTATGGCCCTCCCCTGCTGGCCATCTTGTGGTGGTTATCTTGTATCCACATGGGGGCAGGATATTTGACCACATGGGGCAGCCATCTTGTATGTTGGTGTGATGGTCAATCTGCATATTACTCTTTTGTTAGATAGGATAGAGACCTGGTGCATGGGCGGGGGCCAGCTGGTTTGCCCTAAAAAGTGTCCTGGGTCAGGGTGGGGGTTCCCTTGTGACATAGGGAAGCCTGGGCAAAAGGCCTGTGGTGGTTTGCAGGATGGCCACACCCCCTGGCAACCCAAGTGGAAGCTCTGGTATCTCTGATTTATTTATTTTCTAAAATTGAAACTTATTAGCCTGGAGCAGAGCCAAGCCTCCTACTTGCTTCGTGGTGGCAGCCATTTCTGTTGGGATTTATTTATATTCTATAATTGAAATTTTGTAGCCTTAAACAGAGGCCAAGACAAGCCAGGGCTGCTGAAGCTTGGCTTCCTCCATCACCAAGGGCAACCCTAGCCTTCTACTCTCTCCAGCTCTGTGGCTGCCATTATTTTTGTTGAGATTTATTTATCTTCTATAATTGAAACTTTGTAGTCTTGAGTGGAAGGCCTGGGCCCTCCAACATGTGTGGAAAGCTTGGCTTCCTCCATCGCCAGGGAAACCTAAGCCTCCCTCCTGCTCGCTCTATGGCCACAGCCATTTTGGTTGGGGTTAATTTGCATAACCACTCCTGACTGGCTGGTGGGCGTGGCTTGTGGGTATAGTGGATTGATGGCTAATTTGCATATTACTCTTTTATTAGATAGGATTGTTAACTATCCTGTACCCACCTATGTAAAAGAGTGTGCTTCTATCATTTTACTCTTTATTCAATCTTAAAAGTTTCCCCACTTTGCCTTCTCCCACCAATGGATTTTATGTAACCACTTATGTCTCCTCTTTTGATTGTAATGTATAAAATAAAGTGCAAAATTTCCATTCTCTGTTGAGATTTTGCTTCCCAGCAATTGTCAACAGTTTAGCTCAAATAAACCCACAAACATTTTCTACACAGGAGTGGATGACAGTGGACAAAAGGGA
>JAAGEH010000208.1:4049314-4092881 GCA_011751065.1 Lasiurus cinereus | reverse complement strand
GCACACAGTCTTTTGCAATTGGCTAATTCAAAGGGAGGGGTTGGCCTTTGCTGTTTCAAGATGGCAGCCCCCAGAGGAGCTGCAAGTCATGCAGCCAACATGGCGGCTGCCTAAACTGTCCTTTGACAGAAAAGATGATTTATTTATTCTCACAACAGGTAGATGAGAAAGAGTAAATAATTCTGGCTGGACCATCAGAAACAACAGGACACAAAGGAGAACCTAATAAACAAACATTTGCTTGGGTCCTTCCTATCTGCCACACTTAATTCATATGTGCTAAAGTGAATAGATTAAGCTGTCCTACCTGAAGCAGGTTTTTCCATATGAATTCCTTTAGGCAGCTCATGGGGAGGTTAAACAAATAAACAAAATAAAACTATTTTTGTGTTCGTTGGGCTTTAAAAGAAATAATTTGCATGCCAGGGTGACAAATTCTGGGGAGACTCCTTCTGAACTCCTATAAACTCAGATGCTAACCACAGGCCCATTAAATCAGTATTAATATTTTGTAAGACCTAAACAAAAAGGAGGGGGAAATCTTAGTGTGTGCCTGTGCAATTTTTTTTCTGTATAATTATCTCCTTTTTTAAGATGATAGTCATGATAGAAAGTTGTTTTGCTCTTTTGTTGTTGCTTGGTTTGTTTTTTATTTGGGAAAATAAACTGTTGAAATCCTAATATGAGTTGCCAAGGTTTGAAGGTGACATGGGTATTTTACTGACCCTTGAAATCTTTACATCTGGGATGTAAGGCCTAGTCAACATACACCAAACTCTACCTAATGGTTGAGTGCTTCATAACAATCTCCCCCCATCATTCCTAGTCTTAGCTCCTGTAGCCATATGGACTCGGTTTCTCTTCTTCCACATGAAAGCATATTTTATATTTGAAGACAATTGCTCTGTTCTCTCCAAGATTTTAAACTCCTTTATTGACTTCAACTCTCCTTTTGTCTTCAATTCTCACTTTGAACCAGGTTTCTAAAAGGAGCATGTAAGGCAGCAATAAAAAAGAAGAATCTCTTACCCTTTGCAACAGCATGGAGGGACCTGGAGAGAATCATGCCAAGTGAAATAAGTAGGTCAGAGAAAGACAGGTATCACATGATCTCACTCATATGTGGAATATAATGAACAAAATAAACTGATAAATAGATTGGATCCAGGGACATGGAAGCATGAAACAAAGTATGGAATCTCAGAGAGAAGGCAGGGGAGGGTGGTGGGTAGGAAGTAATCAACCAAAGACCTTGTATACATATATGCATAGCCCATGGACACAGACAATGGAATGCCAAAGGCCTGGAGGTTGGGGGACGCTGCAGGGGATGAATGAGGGGGGGAACATCTGTAATACTTTCAACAATAAAGAATTATTTAAAAAATAAAAACATGTGGGGAAAAAATAGACAAAAATAAGTTTACACTACTATCATTATTATTATCATTTATGGAACAAAATTGCATCTCATTTTTGCTTTATAAATAAGGAAACTAACCCCAAATGGCTTATGTAAGATCAAACAGTTTGTAAATGTTATTCAATACTCAGCAAAATAAAATTCCTTGCCCTTGACAAATGTATTCATTAAAACAAAGAACAGAGACAATAGTAGATGCATATAAATTGATTCAATAAACATTTTCATTGTATAAAATATGCCATTTTCATTGTATAAAATATACCAGCAAGGTTATAGGGAACATGGTAGAGTCCCTGCTTTTGAAGAGCTCACAGGTATGATGTAATCCTATATAATAAAGAGATAATATACAAATTGACCATCACTCCAACACACAAGATGGCCATCCCCATGTGGTCAAAACTGGCTGCCCCCATGTGGACACAAGATGGCTGGCAAGGGAGGGCAGTTGTGGGTGATCAGGCCAGCAAGGGAGGGCAGTTGAGAGGGACAAGGCCAGCAGGGGAGGGCAGTTAGGGATAACCAGGCTGGCAGGGGAGTGGTTAGGGGGTGATCAGGCTGCCAGGGAAGTGGTTAGGGGCAATCAGGCAGGCAGGCAGGTGAGTGGTTGGGACAATTGGACATCCCTCAAGGGGTTGCAGATTGGAGAGGGTACAGGCCAGGCTGAGGGACACACTCCCCCTGTGCATGAATTTCATGAACTGGGCCTCTAGTATGTAAATAAAATACTGAAAGTATTAAAAAGTTACATGAGAAATAGAAACATAAACAACCAACTTTATGTGAGAGAGCCAGAAAGGCACAAGGGAGGATGTGATATTTAGGCTACATCATCACAGATGAGCAGGAGTTTGCTGGGGAGCTCAAATTATTATCTAAGTATTTACTGTAGAAATAAGAATATGTTTGGAAGAGAGATAGAATGAGTTCAATTCTAGAGTTAACCTTCAGGTAACTTTGAGACATCCAAAGAAAATAGTCAGGAAGTAACAACCATGTTAAAAAAAAGAAAAGAAAAAAAAAGGAAAAGGCAAAGTTAAGAGGTACATACACATACACCTCAGAATAACTTGTTCACTCTTCCACCAAAATGAAGAATGCTTTGTATAACAGCTTAAGATGAGTGAGTTACTTTTAACTAAAATCTAAACAGGATTACTTTTCTGAATTATGGGGCAAAAATTTATTCTCATTTATAATGATTCAATGAAAAAGAAAATAAGAAAAATATCCTCCAAAAAAGTGAGTTTCAACAGTATAAGAATAAAGTTATTCAAAATCAAACTTCCTATCTTTAACTCACAGATATATATACAATTAATCAACAGCCAAGAGCATCTCAGTGTTTAAAGACTATTTCCCTTCATTTTCCATTACTAGAAAAACAGAAATAGAAATACTTGGGATTGCCTATTTAAGATTATCCTATCTAATAAAAGAGTAATGTGCAAATTAATTGTCACTCCACCACAAAATAACCGGCAGGGGAGGGCAGCCACAAGATGGCGATGCCCAGTCCTCTCAGGCACGCCTGAGTCCCCCAGACCCAGGGAGGGCTGCCACTAGCTGCCAGCATGCAGCCTGGGCGTGGGCCTGGGAGGTGACTGCACCTTCCTTTCCCTCTCCCTCCCCAACACAATCCCCTCCCAGCAAAAGCTGGAGGGTGTAGGCCTGGGAGGTGCCCATGCCCCCTAGAGGGATCCCTTCCCAGCAGCAGCCTGGGGTGTCAGCCTCCAAAGGGCCTGTGCCCCCATGGAATGATCCCACACACACACATCTATAGCCTTGGAACTTCCCTTGTCCCCAGCCGAGTGATTGCAGATAGGAGGTCAGTATCTGGGCGATGCTGCCCAGCAAACCTCTCCCATTGGGTAGAAACTTCTGACCAGGTTACAGAGATAAATGGGTTTTGTTTAAAATCTTAAGAAACCGCAAAGGAAATGTCTGAGATAGGGTTTCACATTGAAGGAACTTACAACAAATTTCTGAAGGCAAACGAGGACATTGCAGTTACAATACTGGAGAGTATCCCAAGGTCCAAAGGTTGGCTCTGCAAGGTGCCATGGTGGGTGCTCCCCACCCTGGTTCCTCAGCACCTTGGGGAGGTCTTGGGCCCACCCAGGAGGGCCTTTTCCCCTACAGTTTTCACGGAAAGATGGAGGTTTGGTAAACATGAATAATAAGTGCCCACACCCAAGACCTGAAGATGCCAGGGCCAGCAGAAATGACAAACAAACCAGGAAAAGAGCAAAACCAGAAGCACCACCGATCCCAACATAGATCGTCTTTTTCTTCAGATGACAGTGTGTTTTCCTGTTCTTTGTTTTCTGGAAGCAAGACAGATTAAAATACTGACGATTCTACCAATGGAAAAGTTAAGAGAAAGAGAGAACAGAAAAGGAATAAAAGGAGAAAAGAAAGAAAGGACAAAAGATGAGACATCAAGAAAAAGAAAGAGAAGGGAAAAAAGAAGAAACAACCACATGATATCACCTTTCCAAGGTCTCATAAAATTCCTGTTTAAGGAGTTTATGACACTTTTAGTTTGGGTTTACATTTTTACTGGTTTGTCAAGACCACGGCAGGTACACTGTCCAGTATGTTAAAGAAAAAACCCTATCTAATAAAGAGGGAATATGCAGGGGAAGGCAATTGGGGATGATCAGGCTGGCAGGCAGGAGCGGTTAGGGGCAATCAGGAAGGCAAGTAGATGAGCAGTTGGGAGCCAGCAGTCCCAGATTGTGAAAGGAATGTCTGACTGCCTGTTTAGGTTTGATCCCACCAGTGGGAGGTGGCAGTACCCTCTACCCCCAGTGGGACCAGTGGGATCAGGCCTAAACAGGCAGTCAGACATCCCCCGAGTGGTCCAAGAGGGTGCAGTTTGGGCTGAGGAATAACCCCCCTCAGTGCACGAATTTCATGCACTGGGCCTCTAGTTTTCATATAAATATGAAAGTGACTTTTTAATACTAATGAGAACTCTGTGATTCTTTTTATTCTAGTAGAGGTGGGTAGTTTGGTTTAAGTCTCAGCAGATTTAAAGCCTGTCTCAAGGATACAGAGATAGGGATTTACCATCATTAACTATATTTAAAGATATGTGGCTTATAGACTGACAAACCTGCCAAGCAGCATTGCTCTGACTGTTCTATTCAAGGAAGGGAGCTTCTATTAAGGTTACCATATTTTTCTGTGCATAAAATATCCTCATGTATAAGATGCCTCCACTTTTCCAACACAAAATTTAAAAATCAATATTTTAAACATTTTACTGGTTTTCCTCTTAAGGCCTTTTTCTTTTTTGGCATCTTAAGAAGTTGTTCTTCCTGTTTTCTACACTGTCTGATCATATACTCAGTGGGAGGAGGTCCAAATTGTCTCACTGCAGCTCTATTTCCATGTTCTTTTGCATAGCTGATTACATTCAGTTTGAAATTTGTAGAGTACGACAATTGCTTACCAATATTTACCTTTTTATTTTTTGACATCTTTATGGGCTCAAAATGCTCTGGTCCTTGTTGCATCTGTGCAATCTCCACCTCCACCTCCAATTATGGCATCAGCTGATGTCAGTAATAATAAAGCTCGTGATTGGAGAAAGCCTGTTTGGCAAAGTCTGAGCAGCTATGCATCCTAGGGGATCTCTCCTTGGCTGACTTCCATGTATAAGATGCCCCTCGATTTTCAGTCTAATGATTTTAGAAAGAAACAATAGCATCTTATACACAGAATAATATAGCATTCTGTAGTGAGAGCAGTTGCATACAACTGGTTGCACTTGCAGGAGACAATTCTGGCATGACTTCTTCAACCATGTGTTCACTGAGTTAAGTTCCTGCATGCCCCCTCCAAAACCACAAGCTCCACTTTTGGTCTCATGGGTTGTGAGCTGGGATCTCATCATCTTAGTTTTTGGCTATACCTAAATAAAACATCATGCACATATCAGTAGTTCCATATTTGATAGGTGCAACCCAAAAGAACAATTACAAATGTTAAAAATGAATTTGAATCAACATTACCAAGCAACACTGTCTTCTTTCAGACTTGGGATACCGAGCTAGAAGTCTTCACAGACATTGATCCAGAGACTTTCTGAAAGTATCGTTTACTCCTTCTTTTTTATTCATCTCTTGAAAGTTTCCAGTTGGAATTTTGAACAATAACATGGATAATCAATTTGGTTTCATTTAACTTCAACACTACATTGAAACTTATTGAACAAAATGATCTGTCTGTCCTGAAGCTTCTATTTTGAGTTCTCTTCCCACCATTTTAGTGCGCACTTAAAATTGATTTTTTTTCCAGCTTGGATGAGATGCAGAATAATTTTCTATTATGTATGACTGAGATGCAAGAAAAATATTTCAGAAGAAAGAGCTGTCTCTGAGTGCTTATAAGAACTGACAGAGAATTTGATTTTAGCAGCATTAATTGTGGAACAAAATACTACAATGTTTCTTTCATACTCTGTGGTATATTTCTAACAGCTGTGATTGATACTTATTTTAGTTGCATGTAAAAAAATCTCATTCCCGTGTGCCTGCATTAATCTTTAAACATAGTTAAATGAAAGTATTTCAATGTGTTATTGTTTATTATCCACATACAGAACCCATGGTAGAGTCCTTTGTAAATGCACTCTAAAAATGACCTCAGATGATCTAATTTATGCACAAAAGCTGCCATTATTCTTTCTGTTGATAGCTTGTCTTACACATTCACAGCAAGAAAATTAAGAGCTTCCATTAAAAATATAAAGTTTCAAAATAAAAATCCAACACTTAGATACTCACTCAAGGATATAGGTTTCTTAGCTGTTGTTGGTCAGCCTCTTTACAGTTTAATCTGTCTCTCAGCAAAAATGCCAAGATAATTTCAGAGAATATGACAGTAAAAAATATTGCTTCTATATATAGGCAGAAAGCACTGCCTGGGAAGGAAAATCATCTTATCCAAGATGTCTGCAGAAATTGTCCAGTGAGAAATAATGAAGTAAATGCAATGTGGCAAATGAAAGTAAAAACACACTTCACAAAGGCTTTCAAAGCCAATTTGAAGTTTTCTTTTGAAAATGCACGAGTCCTATGTAGACCTTACACTTTAAGGCTGGGGTGAAGGAAGGAAAGAAAAACACAACTCTTTCTCTTAATGAACCCATCAAAGGAAAAGCTGAGCAGTACATTTTGGTATTGCAAGATAAATACATTTAAAGTGAATTTTAAAAGCAAGGCCATAAGTTAAAATAAACCAATGGATAGTTCTTAGCTAGCTAATGGTGGAATTGATGTATTCCTTATTCTCCTTCCCCTTCACTGCTTTGATGGGATTTTCCAGTTTTCTCAACCATTTCTTCCTATTTTCCATGATCTGCATTACCACACTATGTTTCTTTCCAACAATCCAAAATCTATGTGACTTCTCAGATTTATATATCAAGTCCTTACTGCCCCATGGCCTGACCACTTCTCTCCTCTGACTCCTGTTTATTTTATTTTTGCATCCTATTTCCATGTAATGTTTTAATGTCTATGTTTTATTTACTTACTTAGATTGTAATTTATTTCAAAAGCATAGCGTATTAATACATTTTTTCAATTTGTCTTCCTCATTCATGTACAAAAACATGTTTGTGGTATATGCACTTATATCAAACACAGTATTACATACTGGGAAAGCTTTGTATGACATGTTCCTGCTCATAGGGGGATTTACTATCTAATGGAAGAGTCAGAAATAAAAGTAAATAGGTATAGCAATGTCATGAGTATTGTCTTAGAGGTGTATGCAGTGTACTTTGAGTGCACATGATAGAAATGCCTTAACAAATTAAAAACTGTCCCAGAAGATGCCACCTGGGTTTATTCCTAAAGAAGGAATAATATCTAAGAAGGAGTATTTCAGGAAGAGCAAAGGTAAAAGTATATAATTTATTTGTAGGTCACAAGTAATTAGGTATGGGTAGACTGGGGTAGTGACAGGAATTTGGAAAGTCAAGAATCACAAAAGTCTTTAAATATCAAGTTAAGGGTATTGACTCAATCCTGGGTATAATGGGAAGCCATGAGGAGATTTTTAAATATCACCTTTCAGTGAAGTCATATATACAGAAAGGTGCACAACTCAGGTGTTTATAGCTCTATAAATTTTACATAGCAAGACACAGCTGTGTAGCCAACACCCGGATTAAGATAGAAAACACTATTAGAATCCATGGAAAGATTTGAAGCAATGGAAATATATTATCAATCTTGCATTTTGAAAGATTTTTCTAGTGCACTTTAGGAAGAAACTATCTGACAGGGAGATCATTTAAATTGCAAAAGCACATAAAAAAAAAAAGGACTTGTAGTATTAATGTGAATGAAGAGGAAGGGAGATGTTTAAGAAATATTTAAGGGAGCATTAAGATCTTGCTTTCTAGTATGTCATCAGTTTGGCTCAAATAAACTCTTTACGGCTTTGGATCTTTCTTACATCAACATTTACTAGGTGTAGTGAGCAGGATTTTGGAGAAGCCCACCCAGGATCAATGCTAGGCACAACAAGCAAGAGCCCATTCCTCCACCAGCTCCCCAGTTATGATCTGGTGAACTTGGGTGAATATCTCTTGAAATTTTGGCCCTCTTAGCTATTAGGAGCAGGTCATGACTTTATTTGAGCTGTTCTCAGAAAATACTCAAGAGAGATAAGTGTTGAGAGATAAACCAGGGAAAGAAAAAAAGAGTGGGTTGCTGCTTTTAATTTTAGCTTATTGAAAGTCTGAACAAATCTTTTGTTGATTAAATGAGAGAATGTAATCTCCTTAGCTCTGAAAGAGAAGAGACACTTTCTTTCCCAGCCCAAATAACCAATGGGGTTATGATAGTTGTTCAGATAGCCAAATCTGGAGTGGTGGAGTTGGGTGCCAAGAGTCATTCACTGCTAAAAAGCTGCCCATCCAATCCCTGAGAAGTCAGTGGGAGCCCCAAGGCACCCTGAAATGGGTTCTCCCTGCAAGACAGGGGCCTGGGACAAAGACCTCTGCTTTGGAAAGTGTTAAGGTCCTGGCAGCATTTGGTAAGCTCTCATTGGCCCAGACATGGGTGTTCTTTATCTTTGTGGGGTTGCCTGAGGGAAAGATTTCTCTAGGCATAAAGAAGTCCATCCCCTCACGTTTGGTTCATTTGGAGATGCACATGAAAGGGCTGATTTTCCCTAGAAATTTGTTCAAACTCTACAGATCTCAAAATTAACACAGTAAATTGAAAATTCAAGGCCAATAAGCTCCCCCATTGTCAGTCTCCCATTTATAAGTAGAATGGCCAAAATGAGGATCCTTTGATAATTAAAAATTTTTGCATGCACAGTTAGAAAAAGCTGACATAAAATAAGACAGAATGAATGCAAAGAATATGTAATTGGTCTCTGGAACCTTTAAAAAGAGGTCTCAGATAAATACATTTAGGTGTCAAACCAAGTCTTTGATGTATTTAAAATGTCTCTCCTTGTTGTGAAAGAGGGAAGGTTGTTTGGAACTTAACTTGTCAAAGACAGGTATAAATTGTAAATGTCTCCAGTGCAAAATTTGGGTCCCATTGTTCTTTTATAAACTACAGAAGTGAGTTTTTCTCATGGCTAAAAGGTCTGTGTTTGTGTGTCTATATATACATGTATGTTTTAAATGTAAGATCATTTTCTACTTCTGGGTGGTATTGTTAAAATTAATTTCAAGACAAGAGCTTATAAGAATTGAGTATTTTAAAATTCTCAAAAATGTAGAAACTATCTTAAATGCTCTTCAGGTTTACATGATCTGAGATTAATCCTTAGTGAATAAAAGCTAACTCAAATTTGTTGGTTTAAATAAAACAGACATGTCTTTATTTTGCCTGGATTTACAAAAAATGAGTCCATGTTACCAACTGACTTTTATGTTTATAAAAAATGATTTTAGAGATTATAAAATGTCCAAACTAAAAAATGCTAATTGATTATTCCTTAATTTTCATTAGGCACAGAGGTTTTAAGGGTTAAGTTTTCAATATATGTAGGAATAATTTTCAGTGTTCCAGAAGGGCACCTGGAACACTTCAAAGATTTGTTATTATATTAAACTAGAGGCCTGGTACACAACATTTGTCCACAGGGATTGGGGGATTCCTCAGCCCAGCCTGTACCCTCTCACAATCTGGGACCCTTGGCTCCTAACTGCTCACCTGCCTGCCTGCCTGGTTGCCCTTCACTACTCTGCTTGCCTGTCTGATGACCCTAACTGCTCACTTGCTTGTCTGATCACCCTTAACTGCTAGCTTGCCTGCTTGATCACCCCTAAACACTTACCTGCATGCCTCATTGCCCTTAATCACTTGCCTGCATGTCTGATTGCCTCTAACCACTCTGCCTGCCTTCCTGATTGCCCCTAACCACTGGCCTGCCTGCCTGATCATCCCTAACTACTTGCTTCCCTGACTGATCACCCCTAACCGCCTCTGCCTAGGCCTCCATTGCTGTGGCTTCATCTGGAAGGACATCTGGAATGACATCTGGAAGGTGGTTCAGCTGCCTGGTTTAATTAGTATATTATGCTTTTATTATTATAGATTGCATGAGAAGTATTATAAAAAAAAGTGAAGAAAAAATTTCAGGTTATACTATGGGTAAGCAAAGGTTATAAATTAAACAAATAGTCAAGGCTATGGGAAACCAAGAAGCTACTTAATTCTCCTCAGACTCCTGGCACTCCATTTTTTGTTTTTTTACATTCCTTCATGCATCATAGTGCACTTAAGCTGTACTTAAATTAGATGAAGGAATTTATGAGTGACATTATTGAAAGGAGACATTTTACACTATTGCCAAGCTGAAGAAGATAACATTTAATACCTTTCTTGGTGTCATATGTAAATGTTATACTAGATGTCAAATACAGAAAAATGGGACAGAAAGCAAAATTTGGATTATGGTAGGTCACAGGATAGGAATTATCCAAAGTGTTTTTTCATGATGAAGACAATAAGACCTAACTACCTCCCATTTACCTGCTTTTCCCAGTTTGGGAAAATTCAGCCTCAATTCAGATGCCATGGTTACAGTATTGTCTTATGCACAGTGGTCAATAAGACAGTGTCAACACTGAGATTTCCTAGGAATGTGCTGTGAAACTACATTCTCTGATCAAAGGGTTGGTCATCAATGCATTCTTCAGATTGATTTATGATGAAAAGGGAGAACTGTGAATTTTAAAAAGGAAGGTCCTATGGAAAGTAACCTCACAGGGTGATTGGATCACAAATTTATAACTGGGCAGGTTGTGGTGGGTAATCATGTGGACAAATGATGCCAATATAGAGTGTATTCTCTGTATCTTTGGCAAAGATCGTGCTTAGTAAAGTTCTCCAGAGAGACAGAACCAAAGAATAATATGTGTGTGTGTGTGTGTGTGTGTGTGTATACACAAAATATGTGGCAAGATAATTTAATAATTTTATTGTGGTGCTAACACCTTCAAGCTATCTAGCTACATAGATTATGATAGATAGATAGATAGATAGATAGATAGATAGATAGATAATAGATAATACATTTATACAGATAGTAGATAGATTTGATTTAATATAAGGAATTGGCTCATATGATTACATGATTATGAGAGCCAAAATTTCCCAATATATGTAGTGAGAAAGCTAGAGGCCCAGGAGAACTGATAATATAAGTTCTAGCCCAAGTCCAAAGACCTGGGAAACAAAGCGTAGTATGATATAAGTTTCAGTCTAAAAGCAAGAAAGCTCAAGACCCAGTTTCAGTTTGAGTACAAAAGCAAGAAAAAACTGAGATCTAGCTCAAAGTAGTCAGGCAGGAGGAGTTGCTTCATACTCAAGGGAGGGTGTCTTTTTTGTTCTATTTATGCTTTCAACTGATTGCACAAAGTCTATTCACATGAGAGAGGACTATGTCCTTTCCCAATTTAAATGTTATTCTCAGAGAGAGGGGTCCCATTTCCACAAAAAGTCCCCAGTCTGGGTTCTAGTACCAGGCAGAAAAGTCCCTATAACTACTGGCTGTAAAAAGCAGCAGGAATTGTGGCTGAATGAGACAGAGGGCTACTGGAGTCCTAGGCATTCTACTTAAAGGGCTCCCTCACATGCTAACTCAGACTCTGAGTTGCAACATGGGGGCAGCAAGTCAAAAGGCACCAGGGACATATTGAGAAGAACTGAATTGTATGACATCAGGGAATGAGCTGGAGGGGCAGCTTTCTCCCAGGTAGAGTGCTGGCAGAAGCCATTGTTCCTTTTCTGAACCCTCCCCACAAAGAGGCAGCAGTCGAGCGCTATATATGAGTCTCCATCAACCTCACTAATACTGTTGATGAGTCATGGTGATTCCCTGAAACCCCATCCCACTCAATTTGAGGGTTCATTCAAGCTGTTTCCAGTGGCCTTTCTATACTAACAGCTTTGGACTTTCTTAAAATACCTCAAATAAGCAACATCTGGCCTTGGTGTGCCCCATTTCTCTTGCTAAGGGGCCCCAGGTCTGGCACTTCTGGGCACTTCCAAACCCCATACAAGTAGTGGCCATCTACAGATTGCTTTGTAGGTCACATTGGCTGGCCCCAGGCAGGACACAGGTGGTAGCTGACCTTGACCTTTACTCAAGGTCAGACTCAGTGGGTACCAGAGCACTGCTGAAGGAAATCCTGGTCCATAGGGTTGGCCCCTACACAACTTATCCTCCACAGTGGTTGCAGCGAGTTCTTATAACCTATTGATCTAGGGGGCAAATGCTCTTTCACTGATGTGTCAACAGCAATCCAGGTTCAACTAGAAAGGAAAGGTATACACAACCTGCATGAGAAGTGCTCCTAAAGTGGGAAGCTTAGATGATCAAAGATATTATGCCATTGGACCATACAGAATACCTACTACAGAAGGCCACTCTACCAAGCCTGAGAGATGTAGCAGTTCTACCTAATACATAGAAACCAGCTTATGGAGGCTGCCAAAATGAAGAGACATAGAAAAATATTCCAAATGAAAAAAACAAAAAACAAAAACACCAGAATAAAACTCCAGAAAAAAAAACTAAACACATTGGAGACAAACAACCTTTCAGATGCAATGTTCAAAACACTGGTTAAAAGGATCCTCTTTGAACTTAGAGGAGAAGTAGATTAACTTAGTGAGAACATCAAAAAAAGAGGTATGAAACATTAAGACAAAACTAGAAAACATAAAAAAAGAGCCTATCAGAAATGAAGAATACAGGAAGTGAAATGAAGAATGCATTACAAGGAATCAACAGTGGAGTAGTATGGCATAAATAGATGAAGCAGAAGATTAAATCAGAGATTTGGAAGATAAGTAAGCATAAAATATACAATCAGAATGGCAAAAAGAAAAAAAATAGTTTTTAAAATGAGTATAGTCTAAGGAACCTCTAGGATAACTTCAATAGTATTAACATTTACATCATGAGGGTGCCAGGAGAACAGAGAGCAACAAATTGAAAATATATATTAAAAAAAAATAATGACAGAAAACTTTCCTAACCTGGTAGAGGTAATAGACATACAAGTCCAAGAAAGGAAGAGTCCCAAACAAGATGAACCCAAAGAAGCCTACACCAAGACACATCATAATTAAAAATGGTGAAGATTAAAGACACAGAGAAAATTTTTAAAGCAACAGGAGAAAATCAGGGAGCTCCCAGAAGACTGTCAGCTGATCTCTCAACAAAAACTTTGAAGGACAGAAGGCATTGTCAGGAAATATTCAAAGTGATAAAAATATTAAAAATGATACAACCAAAATTACCCTATCCAGGGAAGTTATAATTTAGAATCAAAAGAGAGATAAAGGATTTTCCAGACAAGAGAAAGCTAAAGAAATTAGATCATCACCACCAAACCAGTATTACAAGGAATGTTAAAGGGCCTTCTTTAAGATAGAAGGGGGTTGGGTGAAAAAGGTGAATAGATTAAGAAGTACTGATTGGTGGTTATAGGGTAGTCATTGGGATGTAAAATACAGCATAGGGAATATAGTTAATAATATTGTAAGAACTGTGTATGGTGTCCTATAGTACTAGATTTATCTGGGTGGTCACTTAATAAGTTATATAATGTCTACTCACTGGGTTGTACACCTGAAATTAATATAATATTGTATATAAAGTGTAATTAAAAAAAATAAAAAGTAGCCCAGCTGGCATAGCTCAGTGGTTGAGCATCGACCTGTGAACCAGGAGATAATGGTTCAATTCCCAGTCAGGACACATGCCCAGGGTTAGGGCTTGATCCCCAGTGTGAGGCATGCAAGAGGCAACTGATCAATGATTCTCTTTCATCATTGATGTTTCTATCTCTCTTTCCCCCGCTTCCTTCCTCTCTGAAATCAATAAAAATATTTTAAATAAATAAAAATTATTTAATGTCAGTGAATAAATAAATAAATAAATAAAATTACCTTTACCATGAAGAAACAAAAATGAAATACAGTTTTGACATATAACATTCATCACACTTCACTTACAGTGTGCACCATAGAGACAGAGACAGCTCACAGCTGTCTTTTTTTTCACAAGTGTAAAAAAAAAAAATTAAAAAAATTATGTTACTCTTATCTAGAAACACTTCCCAGACTCACCTAGAATAGTGTTTGTTTATATGTGTGAGTATCCCATGGCCCTTGCAAATTGACACATAAAACTATCACAGACACCTTTTCCTTTGAATGAGCACTAGAAGAGTTGAGCTGTGTAACTTGCTTTTTGTTCTGCTTCTATTGCTGTTTCATTTCTATTTGACATGGTCTTTCATTAGATGGTTTAGCAGCCCTCTGTTCTCCTTCTGGCACCCCCATGATGTGACTGTTAATACTATTTAAGTTATTCCAGAAGCTCCTTACACTATCCTCATTTTTTTAAGCTATTTTTTTTTCTTTTTGCCATTCTGATTGTATATTTTATGCTTACTTAACCTTCCAAATCTCTGATTTGATCCTCTGCTTCATCTACTTGTACCGTACTACTCCACTATTGATTCTTTATAATGCATTCTTCATTTCAGTTCCTGCATTCTTCATTTCTGATAGCCTCTTTTTTTATATTTTTAGTTGTTTTTTTTTATGTTTTCTATCTCTTTTTTGATGTTCTCACTAAGTTAATCTACTTCTCCCCTAAGTTAATAGAGGATCCTTATAACCAGTGTTTTGAACTCTGCATCTGAAAGGTTGCTTGTCTCTTTAAAGTAACTTTAAATAACTCTTGTCAATGTTGCACTGATTTTTATTTTAGTTTAACAATTTCTACATTAGTTCTCATGATTAGGGCAAACATAGTATCTATCCATCCACATTCCCATATGACTTGTATGTAATATATTTACCAAATGCTATAATAATGATACAAATATTATTATTATTTGTAATACTTATATAAAATAGTATTTATTGCATAATATTTATATAATACTTCTATTATTATATACTAAGGACTAGAGGCCTGATGCACAACATTTGTGCAACAGTAGGCCTTCCTTCCCCTGGCTGCCTGCACTGGTTTCCTTCTGGTACCCGGGACCGGGTTTCCCTCATAGCACTGGCCTCGTCTGGAAGGTCATTTGGAAGGACATCCACTCTAATTAGCATATTATTCTTTTCTTATCATAGATAAAAGGAAAGGATATATAAAAAACAGTGGAAGTAATATATGTGTAAAACAGAAGTGCCCTTCCTTCGAAATATAACATTTTTAGAAATGTTTATTCCTATGAGGTAGAACAGATATTCTATGTATTTTATTTTATCATTCAAAGCAAATGTAGTGTCCAGGGCCTTTGCACATGCAGTTCTCCTTACATAAACATTTTCCTTCCAGGTTGATCGAGATATAATTGCCATATAATGTTGGGTAAGTTTAAGATGTACAGCATAATGATTTCATATATGTACATATTGTGATATTCCTTTTATTTTAAGTAATGGGTTGTTCATCTTGCCTTTAAGTATTGAATTTTTTAAAAAATCAATCAAACCACTCCTGACCTCAGCTGCTCTCTTTTTGTCTTTTCTCTAGTTTGAGAAGCCTTCTTATTTCTTGTTGGTAAATTTCAAACTTTAATCATGCTTAGGAAAAAGCTCTGGAATGAAATGCACCCAGTAATGGTTCATTCTGAAACACCAGTTTCCTTGGTTGTTTGCCTGTTTATTTAACTCTCTTTTTAGCCTTTCTCCTAGTACTCTCTACCTCACTCCCTATATTTCATGTTCTGTAAGCATTTCTCTTTCCATGACTCTCCTCAAATAATTAATTTCCCCTGAGTTCAACCATGTGTGAGTCTGAAAAGCAGAAGCCAAGAGACAACAGAAAGTGGGAAGGGATTAGGTAGAGGCTGAGAGAGCCATCAGACCATGATGTGAATCTGACTCAAGTGAAGCAGAGAGGGACGGAGAGTTGAAAACATCCTAGACTGTTGTGCAGTTCTAAGGAGTGTTTGGCAAAGTCACTGGAGATTCTTCAAACTAAAGTCCCTTATCACAGGAATTCCATTTCCCTTCTGTATCCAGTCATTGCAGGAAGCAGCCTTAGACTTAAACAAGCTCTGGAAGATTTTATTAGTCAAATTTCTGGAGTTTGTAAAAACTCTTCCCAAACCAACAGATGGATGAGAAAAAGATACATCAACTTTGCACATTCAATTTAAATATTATTCGGGGCAGGGTGGAGGGCAAATTCACTTTCTATAGTTTGTTCTTTGATTTCAGAACTGAATCTAGCTCTGGCCATTTTGCTCAGTGGTTGGAGCATCAGTCCAAGACTGAAGGTTTGCAGGTTCAATTTCCGGTCAAGGGCACATACCTCAATTTTGGGTTTAATCTCCAGCCCCAGTCAGAGCACGTGTGGGAAACAACTAATAGATGTGTCTCTCTCAATTTGATGTCTCTCTTTCTCTCTCTCTCTCCCTCCCCTCCCCTCCCTCTCTCTCTTCCCTCCCTCCCACTCTCTCTGAAAAAAAAAAATCAGTGAAAAATATATCCTCGAGTGAGGATTAACAAAATACGAACAAAACTGAATCTACATTCTAGATTTAAAAAGTTCTAGTATAATAGATAATGAGAATTTTAATTAAAAGCCCATTATTTATGTTATATCCTTACATTAGCCTTTACATTATTATATGACATTATATGTAACTTTGATCCCAAAAATGTAGGTATTGTTTGAGCCCAAGTTCTTGTTTCCTGAAAATAGAAAAATAAAGTCCCAGACAAAAACGATTAATGGAACCAAAGTTTATTGGGACCAGCCAGTCCGGGAAAGGTGTCTGGGGTTCCAAGAACAGGCCAGTGTTAGAAACTTTCTTTCCATGTTACACTTAGGAGGAGTTAGTACTCAAGCTATTTAGAGTCTAATAGTCCATGTGTGGAGGCCCACATGACCATAACCCAGGTGGATGGAGGGATGTGCTCCTCTGCCACAGGAATGAACGTCAGGAACCCACTGAGTTGTATAGTCCGAGGGAGAAGAGAGAGAGCAACAAGAAGTGTACGCCTTTTAATTTAGAGGATGAGTAGTCTTGCTAACTCTTAATTGGTCTTTTCAAATAATTCTGCCTTAGCAATATCCTTTGAATTGGTTTATATGCCTCATTGCCTTGTGATTGTTATCTGTATGCTGCCTGTCTTAGCAATACCCATACATTCTAAGTTCATGCCTTTCTCGTGAATGCTCTTCCTTCCCCTCCCAAACGGGTTGCCTTAGTAACTCTGCCTAGCTGGGTTCTAGAAGCACCTTCTGTAGTTAAAGTATCTTATATCCAGGAGAAAATGACTGAATAAATGTGATAGTGAAAACTTCATAGCTACTTATGCTATGCTACTACTTTACAAAACTTGGGCTCTGAGTGAAGCCTTCCAGGGCTCCTGTAAATGTCAATTTCACAGCAAGTCTTATAATCTTGGGAATCCAAATATTCTTATAACTTACTGCACAAGTCTTACCCCAAACCTGCAAAGAGGTCAAAGTCTATCCCTTTGGCCTTAAAAAGGCATGAATGGTATAAATGCTATGCCCTTTTATCCAAGCAGATAGGCTTTCCTTTCAGATGGTATCACAGGCCACACCAGGTAATAGATGCCACTCTCAAGAAAGCCACACTTCTGCTGTGTTCATCCTGTACCTCGATTCAGAGAAGGAGCAACCCAGTATTTCCCATAGCAGCAAGAGGAAAAAATTAGTCCCCTGGCCTACAGTGCCTAATTTAACTCAGTAAGATTTTCTCAAAGATACAATTGGAAACACATTTCAAGTGGATATGTTGGCTAAGATTAACAACAGGTAACCCAATATTCTCCCTGTGTTTTTAATATTTGTTTATCTTTGTGAGGGTGGGAAACTTTTTCCTCTACCCTTCTAGGTTCTCTTGGCTGGTCTAATAATTAAATTGACATGAGGCAGGTTAATAAGAAAAAAAATAATAAAATTTAATTACATACAGATATACAGAAACCTGTATATAGGAGAGGTTCAGAGACAGAAAAGTAAAATAAGGTATATGTGACAAACAACTAAAGAATTGGGTAAGGTGCCCTGAGGTTTCTGAGGGGAGGAGGGAACTACTCAGATAAATAAAAAGAGCAGATGTTCAGTAATTAGAAGTTTGCCCTGCCTTATAGATAAGTCATAAAAAACTTATTTCTGGAAATAACTCTTATTATGGACAAGGCCCTCCATTTAATTTTTTTTAAATATATTTTATTGATTTTTTTACAGAGAGGAAGGGAGAGAGATAGAGTTAGAAACATCGATGAGAGAGAAACATCGATCCGCTGCCTCCTGCACACCCCCCTATGGGGATGTGCCTGCAACCATGGTACATGTCCTTGACCAGAATTGAACCTGGGACCCTTCAGTCCGCAGGTTCAGATGCTCTATCCACTAAGTCAAACCAGTTAGGGCCATTTAAATTCTTTTAAGGAGAGGTAAAAAATGTCTCTTGAGCCCATAAAGTCTTGATTGCCTTTAGCTCAAAATAATCCACATGTCAGTGGCTCATCTTGGGGAGGATAGTTCTGAATCTCTTCACCCTTCTTTATCTCACTCTTCACTAGCATTTTTCTTTATTCTCAGGGCCACGTTCTTATCAGGTTATAACTTCAATTTATACCTATACAGTCACAGTTGCCACATCTGTGCCTTCTTCCATAGGTGGTTCCGAAAATGGGAAGCCATATGTACCAGATGTCTTTTTCAGTGTCTACCTGTATCACCTAAAGCAAGTGGCAATGTATAGACTCTATACTATAGAGTACACTAAATGTGGAATCTAGCAGATGGGAAACTGGCCTTGGCTTTGCAACCTAGCAATGAGTGTTACAGGATAAAAAACAACAGAATACATGTAGAGAGAGAGAACTTCATTGTGCTCTTGGAAGGGGGAGATGGTGGTTCTGTCATGCTCTGATTTTTTTCTCAGGTGTAGTTCAATGTGGTGATATCAGCCTTTTCCCTAAGTGAATTGCCCAGCAAGGCTGTCTTGTCCAAACATTGTGGCGCAAGATAAGTGATTTTCTGGTGAGTAAAAATCCACTTTTCCCGTGCTCGCTTCGGCAGCACATATACTAAAATTGGAACGATACAGAGAAGATTAGCATGGCCCCTGCGCAAGGATGACACGCAAATTCGTGAAGCGTTCCATATTTTTTTGACTTTCTATCTCTCTCCCTTCCTCTCTGTAAAAAATCAATAAAATATATTTTTTAAAAATCCACTTTTCCCTTCAAGTTTTAAAGCAGCTTCATGGGTCTCATTCCTTTCCTTCTCTTCATTGGAGCTTGTCTTCATTCTTCACCATTTTTTTCTCCTCATAGATTCCTTTGTCTCTTTTGTAGGGTCACCGTCCCAATCTTATATATAATGCCATTTCCTTTAGGACTGCTATTCCATCTGTGAATGCTCTTAGAGAGCTACTGACATTCATGTGTGGGAGCTAAAATAATAATAATAATAATAATAATAATAATAATAATAATAATACTTTTACTTCCACCTTCTAAGGTCTTCTAGTGGGCTACTAATTAAATTAACAGATAGGTTAACAGGAAAAAAAATAAAATTTTTAATACAAGCACATGAGCAATTCACATAGGCATAAAAATTCCAAAGGCAGTGAAGTATCTGGATAAAGAAGAAAAGTGGGGGAAATGGATTTTAGATTTTAGAAGTGAGAATGGTCAATTTATAGAAAGTTGAGAAAGAGTAGAACACACATAGCAGGCAAATTATTGCTACGGCTCTCAGAAATAATGGGGCATGAGTATCTAGCCAACAGGTCTCTGCCTAAACACACTCACCCACCATACTTAATTCAAATTAGACTAAGATATATCCTATGACTCCCTTCCTGGGGTAGCCCTTTGCATCTAAATCTCTTTGGCAGGAAATGGGAGGATCAAAGGTTCTTTCTGAGTCTTTGTTTTTAAAAAAATGCTTAAAATCCGTATTTCCAAAAGGTAGTGAAGCAGAATTTTTGGATTAGGTAGGATGTTCAGGATTCTTTGTCTGCCAGAGTCAAAGAATGAATCCACAAACAGAGGTGGTAAAACAAAGGTGAAAACTTATTAAAGAGCAAGTACAGATTCCCACACAGGGAGGGGGAAAAGGTTCCACAGAGTACCTTTCCCAAAGGCTTATAAAGGCTGCAGAGCATTGAGCCTTGATATCCCCTCTGATCTATCACTATTCCTTTAGACTGGTTACTATAGTAACTTTTGAGCTCAAAGGTTATATCTCACATGGGACATGTGAGGTTTTTCCTCCCCTCTATCCTTATTGTTTCCCTAGTCCCTTTGGGGTTTCTTTTTCTTCTTCTTCTGGATGAAGGGCTTTCTTCCCTTTATTTTGTAAATATAGACCATTTGCTGTTTCTAGCTCCCTCATTCTATGGAAATATAACTGTTGCAGCTTTTTAGCTTCCCTATTCTAGGGAAATATACCTTCTGCTACTCCATAGTCCTCTTAATTTCTAAAATTTCCTAAACCTGTATTTTTCACCCCTAAAAGTTCCTCATTCAGTAGCTTTTGGTGGCAAAACTTTGTTCTCATATAACTTAGGGCTTCTGTTCATTTTCTTCTTTGTGAACAGATATTGGTGAAGAATGGAAC
This sequence comes from Lasiurus cinereus, assembly GCA_011751065.1. NCBI lineage: Eukaryota > Metazoa > Chordata > Mammalia > Chiroptera > Vespertilionidae > Lasiurus > Lasiurus cinereus. Next base: position 4,072,309 of record JAAGEH010000208.1, on the reverse strand, counting down.
AAAAGCTGGGCACTGTCTTCTCATGGAAGCCAGGGACCTGGTCCTTAATGTAAGATTCTTTCTGCTTCTCTTCCCCCAACCCCTACCTATCTGTCATCAATTACCAGTACTCCCTTGAAAACTGAAAAGACTGTCTTACAAAAGTAAATGGCTCTCTGGAGAGTAGGCATGTAAAGTCATTATGATGTAGGGTGGTGACTGGCAAAGTAGGGCCTGTGGGTCAAATCCTGCCTGCCAGGATTTGTATGAGCCAGGCTTATTTGAGTGTCTGTTATGTATGGCTGCTTTCATACTACACATGGCAGAGATGAATAGTTGGGACACAAACACATTTTGGCTACTCTCTTAGCCTTTAAAAAAAGTTTGCTGACCCCTGACCCATGACATGGCTGAGCCAAAAACCTTATCTCTGGGACTGTATGAGCCAGTGTAAAATCATGAATTTAATTATCCTGGAATGAGATTTTTTTGAGAGTGGAGGTTGCTGACAAAGAGAGTACCATTCTATGTGCCAAGTTCCTGCCTTTCTCCTGCTACAAAGAAAAGTTCTTCATTTGGAGAATTAGAGAAGTAGCCAGCTTAACTCAAAGAATATAGTTAGTAAGTCCAGAATGGGATGTTAAAGGAGTCCTCAATTGATTGAGTGCAGAGATTAATTTATGAGAATAGACCCTTCAGGCCCAGCTTAATTTCGTTTTTTCCTTTGATTTCAGGGCAAGGAGAAGTCACAGCTGGACCCTCGGCCTGGTTTTGTTTTTGCCCCAGTGAGTATTGCTTCTACCTTTCCCAGCATGCAAAGAGCTGAGCTCAGCTATGTCCAGGACAAGTGAGAGGGCAAAGAAAGTCACCCTCCACTGCTTTGTGTCCTGATCTGATTTCTTCTTAGTGGATTCCCTGCTCTCCCTACCTCCTGCTCCTGTGCTCCCTTACCTCTACCCCTTCCTGACCCTAGCACCCTTTGTTTCCCAGTATTATGATCCGTGGTTCTTTCATCTTACCTCATATTTTTCATGTGTGTTTACAGTGTCTTCATGAACTTCCTTGTCCCCAGTTGACAGCCTCTAAGCCCCTGGCCTGTAGCTTTTCCCAGGCTTACCATCCCATCCCCTTCAGCTGGGTATGTACCCTGGGAATATTGCAGCAGGGAGGAGGTAGCTTGAAAAAGCAGGATGAAAAAGAATCAGGTGGGAGGAGTTGGAAAATGCCAAGAGCATTTGTAGGGCTTGAATGTGCATGACCTAGACTATGAAAAGAGTTGCAGGAATGGGGGGGTCAACATTTTCCCCATATCTTTTCCCCCAAAACAGTCTCTCTATCCTTACCTTAGAACAGCGGTTCTCAACCTGTGGGTCGCGACCCCTTTGGTGGTCCAACGACCCTTTCACAGGGGTCGCCTAAGACTATTGGAAAACACCTATTTCCCATGGTCTTAGGAACCAACAGACCGCTCCTCGGTGTAGCAAAGTGTAGCACTGTAGTTTACTGTTGTCATATGAAGACTGTTACCCATGCTACACCATGATTCAAGACAAAATTTCATTTATTTGTAATTAGAAATAAATATTTCACAATATATAATTACATATTGTTTTTGTGATTAATCACTATGCTTTAATTATGTTCAATTTGTAACAATGAAAATACATCCTGCATATCAGATATTTACATTACAGTTCATAACAGTAGCAAAATTACAGTTATGAAGTAGCAACGAAAATAATTTTATGGTTGGGGGTCACCACCACATGAGGAGCTGTATTAAAGGGTCGAGGCATTAGGAAGGTTGAGAACCACTGCCTTAGAGCAAGAAGCTAAAGGAGGAAAAAGTTTATGGTAATCCTTGCCCGGGGGTCTCCAGAGGAAGCTAATCGCTGGCCCCGGACCACTCAGCCTGTCCTTAAATGACCACGCCCATGTGCACTGTCACCTGTGCTGTCCTGATGGGCATATGCAGCATGCTGTGCTCACAGCCCACCGCCATGGCAGGTACGGAGGCTGTGACCACAGTTAGTGGGAGGTGTCAGGAACCTAGCCCCACAGTGACCTCTCTTTTTCATAGGGATTTGTATCGCTGTGCCCGTGCCAGCTCCTGGGGAGATGTTTTACCTGTGACCACGCCATCTGAGCTTCTTCCATCCCTGTTGAAGATCCCCTCTGAGAGTTGCCAAGGATGTGTTACAAGAGTTTTCTTGTATCATGCCTGCCAAGGTTAAAGCCACCTGGTGTCCAGGATAGGAATGTAACAAAAAACACAGGTTTGAATCTCTGCCGAAAGTCAAACTCGTGAGGCAGGTGCAAAAGGAAAGAGGTTTTATTCTGGTGCTGCTCAACCTCAGAGAATGGTGGACTTCTGTCTCAAAGACCATTCCCTCCCTCTTCCTGGTCAAGCTGCAGTTCTTACAGGACTAGGAGAGAAGGGCTTTTTATTTTTCTATCCAATTATTTTGCTAGCTTATAGCTCACTGGGGCCCTGTCCATTCACATTTCTAGCTTTGGGCCCCGCTCAGGCCCTGTCCATTCATCTTCCTCAGGTCCAGTCCATTGGCCTTTCCAGCTTGCCACGCGCCAGGCCCTGCCCATTCATCTTTCCAGCCTTTGCATGTTCAGTGTAAGACCCGCCCCCTGCGCCATTTTGTCCAATGAGGAGACTCCTCAGCGCTCCAACTGACTGCACGGTAACAGGAGTGCTGGTACCCCTATATATCTGCATTTGTTTGAGGTTTTAATAAGAATTATAACTTTACAAAGAATGGGAATGGGTCTTGTGATTCTTAAAAGCTGTAGAAGTCAGTCACCACGGCCTATCCTGTAACGAAGTGAGTCCTCAGAGATTCAATACCTGTCTTCCCACAGAAACCTCAAGCGCAGCCCCTCCTGTAAGAATTCTGCTGCTTCTCCCAGAGACCAGGATTTCCCAGGGAAGTAATGGGGGAGTGGGGAAAGCCTCCCCAGCGTATTAAGAACTGGCTCAACAGGTCTCAGCATAGTTAGATGGGCCACCAGCAGCTGCCTGGCCTCTCTTTTTTCTCCCTCCTTCCTTTCCTTTTATCTCTCTCAGGGTTCATCAGCTCCCCCAGAGATTGCATCATGAAGGCCCCTCAAGAAACGATCCCTTCAGGACTGAGTCATTCATTTCCACAACCCTATGTCCAGGCAGAGTCCTTCATTTACTTGGTTCATTTCTGTGTTCCCCCGAGACCTTGCTGTTCCGGAGCTAGGGGCAACTTTCTGTGTATTAAAACTCTCAGTTTCTCTCCCACACCACTTTCAATGTTGTAATACTAGAAATCTCAACTCACTAGACCTTTCCATACCTGGAGCTATTTTTCTGGGGTTACTGGAAAGTGGAGTCCCCTCATCCACTAGTTCCCAGAGTGACACAACACCACTCCTTAGCTCCACCTCCTTCTTAACCCCAGGTGGTCCCAAATCCCCTCTGAAAGGGTAAGGTTCAGATATTAGCATAGCAGCCTATAAGACTTGCATTGGAGTGGGGAGGGTATGGAGGCTTAGATCAAATGTCCTGAGTGAGCTAGGACCAGATTGTCCCCAAAACAAAATAGCTGAGAAGTAGCTACCATAGATTGTGCCATTTTGAATTAGACCAGCCCCAGGCATGAACTAAGTCAGTCCACCGTTCTTGGATTAGTCATGGAACTGAAGAGAAGACGTATAAGCCAGGGGAAGGGCTTCCATGAAGAGGGAGGGCAGAAAGATGAGGCAGGGCCCCAGTTAGTTATGCAAGGCTGTACAAACAGGCAGCACAAAACAAAGAGAATCCAGCAGCTTCTTGAGACTCAGGAGTGGACACTACAGCTTTGACCACCTAAGGCATCACTCCTGCTCCAAAGCTTGTAACTCCATTTGTCATTCTGAGGTCTCTGCTTATCCTGTACCCCACGGATGGAGCCATTGCTAGGAGTAAAAATTGGCTGCCTATTTGCCATGCTGGTTATCTCGCTGGTCTGTGGCCTTATTCCCATCTGCTTCAAATGGTTCCAGATGGAAGCAGCCAGAGGTATAGCCCTTTTGTAGTTTTGCCCCCATAACCTGATTTTAACCCTGTCACCCTACCCTGACACCTTGCTCTGATTCTTTTGCCATCCCCATGCTTGCATGTTGAGTGCTCCTTGTTGCTCGTTAGTCACCTTTGACATCTCCTCATTGCCAACTGGTTGTACTCCTGCTTTTCATTAGGTCGTCCTCCGCGGAGCCTCAGCCTCCTGAGCTGCATTTCTGGAGGTGTTTTCCTGGGAGCAGGATTCATGCACATGATGGTTGAATCCCTGGAGAATATTGAATTAAAGATCCAGAAGATCAAGATGAAGGTGAGTAACTAAAATGTAGGGCTAAGAAACCAGATGATGAGCACAACCAAGGGGAAACAGGGGGAAAAGTGATAGAGCCAAGGACATGGGTGGAACAATAGAAACAATGTCAGCTCTTGTGTGGAATGATGACAACAGGTCAGATTAGACTGTAAGGAAAGCAGAGGAGCTGAAGGGACAGGGCAGGAAGCTGAGCTGCTCCATCCTCTATCTAATTTCTGATTTTTTCTCCCTAGGATAGGACTGAGAGTGGAGGGAATTCTTCTGGAGATGCTAATTCAGCTGATGTAAGTATCTCCCACACCCAACCTGGAGGGTGAGAACCAGAGCTCCTCATACCCAGATCCTTTTGAGGAGTACCAGGAATCCCTCTGCTCCTCAGCTCAGATACTGTAGAGAAAGAAGGAGCCAACCCAATCCTTTGGGGTTTATGGAACCCCAGACAAAGCTCTGGCTTTACTCTTTCCTTCTTTTCCTAGACCCCTTAGACATGCCCCCCATTGTTTCCCCACATTTCAACCCTACTGACATTGCAACCTTGGTCCCTCTGGTATTCTTGTTGCATGTCCATATCTCCTCCAGGCTTCTTTCCTTTACCCTCTCCCCCGCTCCACCCCGCCCCCCACTTTTTAAAATTTGTTTTTATTGATTTGAGAGAGAGAAAGGGAAAGGGAGAGAGATACAGAAAAATCAATGATGAGAGAGAATCATTGATCATCTACCTCCAGTATACCCTCTATTGGGGATTGAGCCCGCAACCCAAGCATGTGCCCTGATCAGGAATTCAACCATGGTTCATGGGTTGACGTTCAACCAATGAGATACACCAGCCAGGCCACCTACCCTTTTTAAAATTCTAGTCCCATATTTCTCATTCTCTCCAGTCTCCCATCCCACTTCCACACCTCCATCCACTGCACTTCCTTCCTTTCCCATCCCACAGCCCCTCTCTCTGTTCCCAGAAGGACTATCCCTATGGAGGGCTCATCATCTCCCTGGGTTTCTTCTTCGTCTTCTTTTTGGAGTCGCTGGCATTGCAGTGCTGTCCTCAAGCCATTGTAGGATCAGAAGTGCAGGAGGAGGAAGTGAAGGAGGCTCATGACCATGGACTCCACAACCAGGAGCCCTCACCCTCACGGAGGCCCCTTCGATCTCTCATTCTCTTGTTCTCACTTTCCTTTCACTCGGTGTTTGAAGGTCTGGCTGTGGGGCTGCAGGCAACAATAGCAAGTACAGTGCAGCTCTCTCTTGCTGTTCTGGCTCATAAGGGGCCTGTAGTGTTTAGTGTAGGACTACGACTGGTGCAGATTGGCACTGGGTCAGGTTGGGCCATGTTCTGCATACTGTTATTTGCTCTCATGTCCCCCCTGGGCATAGCCCTGGGGCTGGTTGTGCCTGAAAGGGACTCAGAAGGGGGACAAAGCTTAGCCCAGGCTGTGTTAGAGGGTATGGCAGCTGGCACCTTCCTGTATGTCACCTTCCTAGAAATTCTGCCGAGGGAGCTAGCTGGTCCTGAGGCCCCTCTGGTCAAGTGGGGCTGTATAGCCACTGGTTTTGCCTTCATGGCCTTAATTGCCTTGTGGGCCTGAGAGATTTCTGACTTTTATGATGGACCTATCTAGAATAATGTTCCTACCTCCAGGAGACACCTCCCAAAAGGCTTTGGTCCTTAGACATTTCTCCACAAACACTAAGTGCATTCACTAGGCATCATCCCCATGAACTGAATCCCAGCCTTTCCTATGTGAGATCCCATTGCTCACCCAGGACTGAGAAAGAAACATTTATTTTAGGTTGAGTGCCTATACTTTGGAGAATTGATATAAAGACTATCACTGCAGATTAGACTCTTGTTCCATTTTTGCTACTGTGTGTAATAAATGTCCATTTTACCCTCCCACTTCAAGCAAGCTATTCCTTTCTCTGCTATTCCTATATCTCACTGCTGCCTAGTGGAGCAGAAAGTGGGGAGGGTGAGTGTTGGATGCAGTCTCTTCTTCTGGAATCAGAGCCCCTGGTCATTGTGTCACTTGCAGCCATGGGAGCATTGCTGAAATTCCAACAGCCCACTCCTACTTTACCCACAGGTGCTGAGGTCCTGAGCCAGAGTTCCCAGCATTTAGAGAAGAGGTTTAAAAATAAACAATGGGCATCTAGATTTTTTTTCCTACACTAACCACACCTACCCCACTCCCTGATAATAAATTATCAACCACCGATGCATTCAACAGACTCTTCAGATCAGGCTCAATGGAACCTACTTCCACCTAGTTTTTGTTTTTCACATGAAGTCCTGTGTGACCTCGGGGACACGTTTGCTGTCTTTGAGCTTCTGTCTCCATCTAGCTGCCTGTGCTGTGGGATTAAGAAGTAGTGTGTTTGGGCATGTGAAGTACAGCATAGGGAATATCAATAATATAATAACTATATATGGTTTCAGATGGGTACTAGACTTATGGGGGATCACTTTGTAAGTTATGTTATTATCTAATCATTATGTGTACATATATTGTATCTAATATAATAGTCTATGTCAACTGTAATTGAATTTTTTTTATAAGAAAAAATGAAGCAGTGTATTGGAAAGGGAGAAGGAACTGGATAAATGCCAAGGGCCATTACTTAGTTCTGCTACAACTACCTTGCCCTCCATATACGTCTGACCCCCCTCCACTGGACCATTTGCCTTTTGGACGAGTAATCCCTACAATGTTCTGCTCCTCTTAAAAGCTGCACAAATAAAAAGAAAAAACTGGTTACCTGGAATTGAGGAGGAGCAGGCTGACCCTGACCCACAAGATGGAGGAATGTCTCAGACTTGGTGGAGAGACAGGGAAAGAGGAGGTGTGCCCTGTGAGCTCAGGCACCCTCATCAATTGCCTCTTCAAATACTTTCAGGGGAGAAGCTCAAGTGTACTTAACATGGGCAAGGTCTCCTGAGTTCCATTCTCATCTCATTTCATTTCTGTCTTCTGTCCTTCCCATTCCCCTCCCCACAAATTAAGAATAGAAACCTCCTCACCAGCCCAGCTCATGAACCCAGGAATCAGTGAGAAGCCAAGCTAAAGGCAAAACTAAATAAAAATGACGAGGAAATAATTTCCCTGACGCCCATCCCAACCTGCTTCCCTTCAGTGCTAAATGCACTCATATGTAACACAGTCAGATCAGGGTCTAGTATGTTGTCATGATGATAGAGTTTCCACATTGAGCACCCGCTATGTACCAGGCACTCTGATGTTGCTTCCACATATTTTTCACCTTCCCAATCCTGCCAGGTAAATATCCCCATAGTAAGTCCAGGGAAGTGCACTCTGAAGTTAAATAACTTCATCTAAGCTTCAAACCCATGTTTCTGTGATGCTAAGAAAATCTCAATATATAGATTTTCTTCTTACCTTTCCATCCTCATTTTTACCTTACCTATTCCTCCTGTCTTATATGTTAGGGTTTCAGGAGAAAGCACAGAGCACACTGGATAATTGAAGCAAGTTTAATAAAGAGAGTGTGTAGAAGGTGTGGCCAGGATTAGGCCAACGTGGGCCTGAGTAATAGCAATGCTGTTATCTAGGCTGAAAAGAAGGAGCAGTTACCAGAAACTCAAGAGTCATTCATTAAGAGCTGAGGCCTTTGATAGAGAAATAATGCCAGCCTGCAGGTGCTCAGCAAGTAGTGCTCCAAAACTTATTATTTATCCCTCCTGCTATAATTTCACTGTTTGTATACCTTTAGAGAATTACCTTTTAAAAACTCTTCATAAGTTCCACAGGTTTCAAGTGGATATTGCAATGCTCTCATCACTGAATTTTCAGTTTTATTCTTTCCAATAAGCTATCTTAGATTTCTGCCCCTACAGTCAAGGAAACACATTCCTTGAGATTGAAAGAAAGAGAGAAACAGAGGAGTCCTAAGGCTGAAGCAGAAATAAAACGTAAGGAGTTTGTGGTTCAGCTTCTATGAAGTAACGCCACCTTTCCTGTGAGCCTCTGAGCACTGATCTGGAGAATGGGCAGGAACCATCATCGGTGGTATTGGGCCCACACTATATAACTACTGTGTAAATTCAGGAAGACCATGGGAGACTCGGGAAAGGAACTGGGAACTGGGGAAAGTTAGGAGGAACCATGAAAACCACAGGGGGGCACTGTGTCCCCATGGGCTGGCCTGGAATGTGTAGAACCAACAAAGTAGAGAGGTCAGCCAAGGACAGCACACGCCTCTCCCTTGCACACAGGAGACAGCCTCTCTCCCTCTACCTAACTTGGGCATCCTGTGCAGGGACATCTATAGGCAAGAGACACACATGGTCATCACCCATTTCACATACCACCCTCATGGCAGGTACATACACACGCACTCACATTTTACACAGAAATGAGATGTTTGTGTTTTTTTTTTAAGATTACCCTGCTAACATAACAGTGTTTGCTGTGCAGTTGAATGTGCTGAGAAAACCCACCTTCCCTTCCCTATGGCACAGCAGCAGCTATCGCTAGTCAAGCCTGGTTGGAACTCTTTGCCTTTTCTTCATGTTTTGTTTACGTAGGAGCTAGCTATACCAGCTATTCCAATTATGCCGTTTCTTTTCTTTAGTGTGACATTTAAGAAACTGCTACCTGCCCTGTGCATGTCACCAAACACCCTCACCCCTCCGGATCTTGGCCTACTGCATTTAAAATAGTTCAGTGCTATGAGAATGATGAAATGCTAAAGCATCAAGAGCATGTTCCATGCCCCACTTCCACATCAGTGTGTCAGCGCTAGACATCAAGCTACATTAGTCATCAGGTCTGTTTCACTGCGGAAAGTGTATAATTGTCCATGGGGTTCCTATAAAGTAATCTGGAAAATGACCTTGTACTATTATTTCATCTGCAGTACTCTGGACAATAATACTATAAAGTGCCTTCTCATTTTTATTCTTTGTGTGCCTAGAGCCCAAGGATCAGCCTAGAACACTCACAAAACATCTGAAGTTATCTTAATGATTATTGTTCATATTTGTTGAGAAGGTTCTCAAAGAACCACAGATATAGTCTAATTAACTGCCCAAACTCCAATTTATGTGGGAGAGGAATTCCTAAAAGGAAATCCTAGATGCTGTGACTCACCTGGAGTCTTCAAATTGGAATCAGCTGAGCAACCCAATAACCTCTCCAGAAACTGTATGAGGCATTGTCTCTGATCTTATTGAGCCACCTAAAATGGAATCTAAGTGATCCCATGGAGGATCCTGCAGGAAGGTGGTTACAAGATGTCTTTGGGCATGTCAGTCAGTTTTCTTTGCCTCCTTCTTTAAGATTATGATGTTGGTTGCCTGTTGGTGTGGCTCCTAATTGAATGTCAACCTATGAGCCAGGAGGTCATGGTTAAATTCCCAGGCAGGGCACATGACTGGATAGTGGGCTTGAATCCCCAATAGGGGGCCTGCAGAAGACAGCTGATAAATGATTCTTTCACATCATTGATGTTTCTATCTTTCCCTCTCTGAAATCAATGGAAACTTTAAAAAAAAAAAGATTATGGCATTTCTCAATAACTAATAAGGAAGTTTTCTAAGGTCTAAGTAGCCCCTCTCCCAAAATGTGAAGCTACTATCAATATCAAGGACAATACCATTCTATTGAATAGGGGCCAATGACTGTGAAGTCACATTTTTTGAAGTGTCTATGCTATGCAATGTCCCTCCCAGGGTTTATGGCACTTGGAGAAGAGAATATGAGAGTTGGGCAGAGATGCGGTAAAAAAGGGGTATGATGCCGGCATACTGAGACAGAGTAATAATAGAGCTCAGATTCCTCTACAGTTTATTGTTACAGCAGAAGTTGTGTGAGACAGAAGAGTATCCTCTACACATAACATATTGTGGTCAGAGCCCCAATGTAGCCCTTCCTACTCCTATGCCAAGCCCCAAGCACCTCTGCCTCTTCTTAGCCCCTCTCCCCCTCCCACTCTAGACACACACTGTCTAGACAGCTACCAAAGTTAGTGGAGCCTATTGCCCAGCTCCAATCCTTCCCTCAAATTTGTTCATTGTCTATCACCTCCCAGTATAACTTCTATTCACACACCAGATGTTTCTATCACTTCCTGAGGACCACTAACCCACCAACAAGCCTCCCTGACACATTCATTTAGACCCATAGCCTTCAGAGATCTGAAGGGTTAATGAGAAGCCATATACACTTTGGTGACTAGAGACCCAGCACCAAGTCCCTTACCCTTACAATGAAATGAATAGGGAGAGTCTGGAACAGGTACCATGGACATCTACAATGACCACTTATCCTTCATCCATGGACACCTAGATTAGGGAGAGGTGATGCATGCCCTCTCCATCTTAACAACAGAATGAGAGAGAAGGGTCATTTAAGGGTTTAGGTCCCTAACAGACATTAAGACAGTTCTCCCAGGAGCTGAAGAATATCACAGGTTAGAGGGCAAGGTTAGGGTAATGATCAAAGATCAAGGTCATCTCCCCAGATGATCTGCCCATCTTTTCTTGCTCACTCTGGCCCAGTGTTCTACACACCTCCCAGGTTAGTGCTGGGGGAGGTGAGGCTGGGTCCCACTCCAGGGAAATAAGGGCCATTCAACAGGAAACCTCCATGGTGTGCTCTGGAGGCCCTGAAGGAAGAGTCCCAGACTCGCTGCTCTGAGACAAGGTTTGAGCGCGGGACCGGCTGTCATCAATGGATGCTGCACTGGTCAGGGAAGCTGTCATGCAGGATGAGGCCACTGTGGAGACAGAAGGATAAGCATGCAGTCAGAGAGGAGGAGGAGAAGAGGGACTGGCAACTCAGTGCGGGGTGTGAGAGTTACAAATGGGGCCAGGGGTCAATGAGCTTGATTTGGCAGATGCTGGTAAGTCCAGGAATTAGCCTAAATGGTTCCTCCCCTCGGTGGCCATCCCTCATCCTTGCAGCAATCCCTTGTCCTCATGATAGCCTCAGACCCCCATACTCACTGTATCCCATGCCTTGCAGGAAGTACTTGAAAGCCTCGGTCAGCTTGCCTGGCTGAGGAAGTAAGATGAGAAGCGGGAGACAGTGATGTGAGGTTAGGCTGAGTGGGAGCCCAAGGCCATGGCAGGTTGGGGATGGGATGTGTGGCAAAGGGTATATATAGTTCGGTGACATTAATATCCCATTCCCCGGATGGCTGGAGATACTCACCTGAGTCAGCTGGGGCTGACCTCCGGAGTTGGCCATCTACTCATGAGAGAGCCTCCAGAAAAAGTGATACACACATGAATAAAGTGAGCTAGCCAGGAGACAGAACGGATCTCTCTTCCCTGCTTCCCCACTTTAGGCAGTTAATAATTTGGGATTGGTTTTTGTCTTTTAGTTAGTTTGTTTGTTTTACTTCACTCAATCCACTCGTTCCAGGAAGGACCTGGAGGCCTAAACACTGAATCTAGGATTCAGTATAGGCAGCTTTGGATGGGGCCAAGAGTCAGGTTGGGCATGGAGTAGGGTTACTGACCTTGAGGAAAGAAATCTGGGTGGAGTTCAGTTTTGAATTACATTCCATCTGAAGTAAGTAGGAAACTGAATGAGTGAGGTCACACTCCCTGTGGTCCCTCTCATTCAGGGAACCCTAGCCAATCTCCTACCCATTTGCTTCTTAAAGAGAATCAACTTCTTATGCACAAAAGTTGCTCTCCATGTCCCAAACAGAGCTTGCCTCCTGGCAAGATAACCCTTTAAGCACCACCCTAGGACTTCAACCCTAATCACCCAACCCCAATTCCCTACTAACCACTGCCTCTTCATGGAGTGCTTGGTCTCTGACCACAAGCATCAAGAGGTACTTAGAGACAGTGTTGGGGAGGATGTGGTGAGCCCCTGCACTCCCTCACCACCTCTTCCCAGAAGAGCAGCCAGTAAGTGTTGGGCTCCACACAGGAAACAGCCTTCTGAACCCCACAGACCCCACTGAGAGGATTCAAAGGGGAAAGACCTGGAGGGTGATGATTTGCTAAGTGGGATGAGATGGGGACCCTCACAAGAGAACAGGGAGGTAGGAAAAATGTCCAAAGCTTTGGTCACCATACAAAGTTGTGCTGTTCTCTAGGCTCTTCCCAATTTGTTTATACACTCCCTGTCCCACAAATTCTCCCCCTCCCATAGATAGCTTTAGCCATCCAAGAAGCTGATGATATTCAATGCAACAAAAGTTATTCTCAGAAACTGAGTTGTCTTTGACAGCAATTTATTTAGCACAAGCTTAAAGTGGGAATTATAATAAATTCAATAGCATATAGGATAATATATCTTAATAAGCAAAAGGAAGAAATAGCACACTCTAAACAAATGACAGATTAATCACACTATTATTCCAGGCAAGGGAGGGAATAAACTTTAAGTTTAATAAAGGTGTACGTTTTTATACGAGTAGGTACTTAGGAGAGTCGTTGTCCAACCTGCAGCTGGTTTCCACATATTTAGGGAACAAAGCTATCAAGTGTTGGAAGGCAGCTAATCTATTTTCTGGAGTGCCTACATGGGTTTATCACCACTGTGCAGGGAATGTCTCTACAAAACAGGAGCAATTCCTGTGTCTTGCTCTTTGATTCCAGTAATGAAACTATAGTCCTATTTTTCAAAGACATTGATACTTATATATAGAAGCCTACACATTTCAATTTATAAGACTAAGTTATCCTCAATTGTTTGCATAACTCAGGTATGTCATTTAGTATGACAACTTCCTTATCTTTGGCCCGGAGGAAAAGTTTTGCTTACCCTTCTAAGTAACTTATAGCTGGTCTAATAAGCAAATTGATATGAGACAGATTAACAGGAGAAAAACAAAATTTAATAACATGTGTACCTCCTGTATACATTTGTCAATGTAAGAGTGTCCAAACCTGAGGAGAATTTTTATAAAAATTTGAGTTTATTTGAGCCAAACTGATGATGTACTAGGAAGTAAGATCTCAAATGCCCCAGGGAATAATAGTTTTGCAGTTTCTTTTACAAAGGGTGGGGCAAAAAGGCTTACAGTTGGGAGTAGTTTTTTCTGGTATTATTATTCATTAATTAGTGTATTATTTTCCGTGGAAACACGGAAACCTACTTTTGCCCCACCCTGTAAATTTGGAATTAAGGTGGGGAAGAAGGGAAGATTATATAAAGTTGGGAGAAAGGAAGCCAGGGAAATCACTGTGATTGGATTACAGTGGATTATAGGATGGGTACCAAGGTTGTGGGCTCTTCTGAAGTGGTTACACATCTGAGAGGTCTGAAAAAAACCTTCAAAGGTGTGTAACAGAGGTACAAAAACAATGCTTAAGGTGAAGACAAACCTTTTATAAGCCTAGGAATGGCTACTCACCATGACCTCCCCAGTTAGGAATTAATGATCAGATCACCCTGTGAGGTTATTTTCAGTTAGAATTGTTACAGTGCCCCTTTTTCATCCACACTTGGGAGAAACCAGTAATTTACCAAAACTGAGTAATTTACCAACCACCTTCAACTGAAGACAAAAGATGTGGGGAGTCAGTTATGAGAGATTACACAGTGAACAAAGGTTAGGTTGTCATGCAGATTTCAGTTCAAGGCCTTCAAAGCTGATATCAGTTTCTAAAGATTTAGATATGCTATTCTTCCTGGTACAGCCTATAGGGAGCTGCTTTAGGTTCAAGTCTCAGGCTGACCTGTAGCAGGGCCACAAACAAGTTGCAGCCTGGAAGGCAGAGCTCTCCTAGAATAATTGAGCCTGACCTTCTAACCCTCCCTAATTCCTTCCTAAGTAGCTAAAGGGTTGTGAGAGGTGCAGCAAGTGTTGCCAAAACAAGAACATATGTATACACATTAATCTACCCTTGTTTCAATCAGACCATAAAATAAAGCATCAGTTTGCAGGCTGGGTCTTTGGTGTCCTCAGCCAGGCACAGGAGATCCACTGAGCCCCAGCTGTATTCTCTTATCTAACTTTTCTTCAATCTTTCACCACCCCTCCTCAGGTTCACCCTTCACTGTGATGGTGTGGCACAACAGCCAGGGTGACCCCTTATAAACAGAGGTTTCCATTATAAATGTAAATGTCCTTTACAGAGGGTAACTTCTACTTGGTTTTGAGAGTTTTTCCTATGTCTCCTGTTTCTTAAAAATTAACCAGCTTAAAATAATCCTTATGCCAAAACCGGTTTGGCTCAGTGGATAGAGTGTCGGCCTGCGGACTTGAAAGGTCCCGGGTTTGATTCCTGTCAAGAACATGTATCTTGGTTGCGGGCACATCCCCAGTGGGGGGCGTGCAGGAGGCAGTTGATCAATGTCTCTAACTCTTTGATGTTTCTAACTCTATCCCTCTTCCTTCCTCTCTGTAAAAAGTCAATACAATATATTAAAAAAAAATAATCCTTATGCCAAAGTGAGATATTTGGAGGTGATAAATTTTGCTTCCCTACATCTTCATAAAATGGGTCATTTTATTAATGCAAAATAGTTAAGAATTTTAATTCAAAACTTTTATTTATGTTACATCTTTTCAGTACCATGGGTAGAAGACAGGCAGCAGGCTACATTTCTGACTAAAAGATGTTACATTTACTAGTAACATCTTGAGTATAACCATGGATTTGTTGAATTTACGGTCCTGGTGTCATGAAATGTGAGCTTGGACCTCATTATCCTAGCTTTTAGCTACACTCAAACACAGGGCCTATGCAAAAGGATGCCTCAATAATGATTTCTTGTTTGATACATGCAACTTAAAATAATAATGAATTTGAATTAGCAATATTGCCTGCTCACATACTTAGCCATACCTATTTGGAGGTCTGTAGGTTTTGGTTCAGAAAGCTTCCTGTAGGTATTGCTTATTCCTTTTTTTAAAATCATCTCTTGAAAGTTTCAATTTGGAATTTTGAAGAACAATCTGGATAATCAATCAGCAGAATGATTTTCTGATATGCATGACTTAGATGGAGGAAAAATATTTCAGAGAAAGAAAGCTGTCTCTAGTTGTGTAAGAATAATTTGAGGTAAGACTGATAGAGAATTTAGTTTTAGCACCATTAATATGTGGAACAAAATACTATAGTATTCCTTTCATATTTTGTAGTATATTGCTAATCACACCTACCATCTGAGATTAATACATATTTTGGTTGCATCTTAAGAATTCTCATTCATGTACCTGCATTAATCTTTAAATACAGATGATCCTTGAACAATGGTAGGGATAGTTAAGGACATCAACCCCCTTTGAAAAATCTGCATATAACATTTGTCTTCCTAAATTAGAACTACAGTCCATTGGTATCTGTGTTTTTACTCTTAATGTGGTGTACAGGGAGATATTAGAATAAGTTTAATCAATTTATCAATGTTGTTTTTATATCACATTTTGTTGTTTTATATCATGTCTTTGTTGTTATATATCATTGTTTATTTATTAATCAATTTATCAATTATTGTTTTATCAATGTTGTTTTTCTATCTTGTATTTGTTACTTTTATATCATGTCTTTGTTGTTCATATATCATGTTGTTATTGTTGATTTACTAATCAATTGATATATTATTTTCATATAGACTTTACTAATTTTCTTTCATCTCTGACATTTATTATAGAAAAAGGGTAAATAGTGATATTAAAATATTTTGTATCTCAATTTTATAATACCATATTATATATACTATTTTGACATGTAATTTTTTGCAATAGCATACTTACCACACAAAACTTTCTTCTAAAAAATTTTCTTGCAATATGCTTGAATCCATGCACTGGGCCACTAATTCTTAATATTTCTATGAAATAGAAATGAAAAAATAGTGTTCAATTTGAAACATAAGTGAAATATTTGTTTAAGAGTCCTGAGTTAATTTCTTTCAGTCATTTCAATAATATAGACTACTTGTGTACATCTTCAACCAGAAAATCCTTTCAATGCCAGAAGTAGAGAAGAGTAAACCAATAAATTAATTTTAATGCTTTACATTATCCTTGTGAAAATCTTTGGAAAGTTTTCTGTGACACATTTATGATAGAGCTCAAATTATATTATTAACATAGTACTAACTCATCTATGCCATTGATTTTAGCTTGACATGATTTCAATAAATAAAAATATGTATATCCACATATCCAGAGGGAACACATCTTATACATCTATACATAGCAGAACTTCCAACTTGGGCAATAGACACAAGCAAATATTTTTAGTTCCTCCTCCATATACATTCAGATTCTACAGCAGTAATCTGCAAAGAGAGGTGCACCTACCTCTGAGGACTATACAATAATATATATTGAAAATATTTAAAAAACTGTTTTTATGTATATAAAGGTAACTAATATCTTTCCTATGTTGAATGTTCACATGAATATATAATGCAAGAGGTCTCCAGAAAGAAGTGGAGAGTTCCTGATACCAAAGAATTGGTATTGGCAACCTCACCCAATCTCCTCTTCTAGCACACTTCAGTTAAATTGCAGTTTACATGTGTTAAGTGTAATAAAAGGTTATTTTATCTTCATTAGTAGAATTGTAGGCATCAGAGTCTAATTGTTAAAAGCAGAGCTTCTAAAATCAAAATAGCTTAATTCAAATCCTGCCTGACTTTGAACAAGTGTTTTATTCATTTGTCTCTGCCTTCTTTATCTCATCTGTAAAAGGAGAGTGAAGCCTAATTTATAATGTTGTTATGAGATTAACTGAGTTAATATTTGTAAAGTGCTAAAAAACGGTGCCTGGCAAATGGTAAGCACCACATAAATCTCTGTTAAGTAAGTGTGTGCTCATGAGATGAGCAATGCCAGTGATAACAGTTTGCATTGCCAAGAGGTTTGCTGGTTATCTCATGGCAAAACATTTAAAACTCTTGTCAAACTTAAAGATATATCATTTTACTAGTGGCCCAGTGCATGGATTTGTGCACATCGAAAGGAAATTAATTATAAGAAATATTTTAATATCACTATTTTCCCTTTCTCTATAATAGAAGTGTCAGAGATGGAAGAAAATTAGTAAAATGTATATGAAAATAATAAATAAATTGATTAATAAATCAACAATAACAACATGATATAAAAACAACATCGATACAAATAATGACTGATAAATTGATTAAACTTATTCTAATATCTTTCTGTATTCTATACAGAAAGAGTAAAAAAAACTTTCAGATTGCTTGACTGTTTTCCCTTGTGATGAAGTATTTACAACTTTAACTTTAAGGTCAAACCCTCTTCAAACTCCAGAGAAAGCAACATATAACTGACCATGTTCGAAAACGGGTTCAGGTAGGAATATTCCTACTCCTTCTAGAGTTTGTCCTTGTGATTTATTAATAGTCATTGCAAATGCTGGAATCATGGGAAACTGTGTTCGAATTAATTTAAATGGGAGGCCAGTGTCAGATGGGAAAAGCCTCTCCTTCCACAGAGCCTGTTAATACTTCAGTTTTGTTTACGTTAGGTTGCTATCTTTTGATAATAAATCTAGTACCATTACAAATACCCCATTTACTATTAAGATCTCTCAGAAGCATGATGATTGCAACTACTTTCAATTTTAATTATGACACCACATTCCTGAAAAAGTAATACTATTAAGAAATTCGACGGGAGCTCTTGCTGATTTGGCTCAGTGGATAGAGCATCAGCCTGAGGACTGAAGGGTTCCAGGTTCGATTCCTGTCAAGGGCACATGACTGGGTTGTGGGCTTGATCCCCATTAGGGGGCGTGCAGGAGGCAGCCGATCAGTGATTCTCTCCCATCATTGATGTTTCTATCTCTCATTCCCTTACTCTTTCTCTTTGAAATCAATAAAAATATTTTTTTAAAAGAAATTCGATGGGAAATTTTTCCTTTTTTATATCATCCATTGAATTATTGGAATTATCACTCAAGTAGGTGTGAAAATCTCCATTGAATATATCCAAAAGTTCTTCATTTAATTTATGAACATGTTCATTTTTAGGACAAAGAATCACACATTTAGATATATTTTAATATTATCTATAGATAAACCATTTCCAAAGGTACCTTCAATAATAGATACATTACAAATCATTTCATGGGGTATTTCAATAATATCCATTCCTAAATGAAAACTGCTATCAAGTTTGCCATCTCCAAGTTTTACTAACCATTCACTATAAGCAGAATCCTCTGATCTCATATTTGTTTTAAGACACAATTGTCTGAAACATCCCCAAACACTACAGTACTTTAAACTAATTTGTACTATGGCCAATCGCATATAGTTGGTCTTCAGGCATAATCTGTCAACAGTGCCGCTTTCTTTCAGCTTCAGAATGTCAACAAAAACAACCAAATTGACGATCAACAATGACAGATCGAAACACCCACATGCAATTGCTTTATATGTATCCCACATGTGCAAGTCAACATTTATTTTTAAGTTACCAGTGTATGTCATATGTACCAGCCTGTCAGATGGTCGGACAGTTGGTCACTTAGCTTTCTATATATATAAATTAGTGGCCTGGTGCGCAAAATTTGTACCTGGAGAGTGGGGAGGGTGCAAGTGTCCCTCAGCCCGGCCTACACACTCTTCAATCTGGGACCTCTCAGGTGATGTCGACTGCTAGTTTAGGCCCAATCCCTGCTAAACTGGCAGTCAGACATACCTCTCACAATCTGGGATGGCTGGCTCCTAACCGCCTGCCTGCCTGCCTGATTGCCCCTAACCACTCTGCTTGCCAGCCTTCTTGCCCCCAACTGCCTCCCCTTGCTGGCCTGATTGCCCCCAACTGCCCCCACCTGCCAGCGTGCTCAGCCCTAATAAATACCCCCCTCTTGGCCTGATCGCCCCTAACCACCTCTGCCTCAGCCCTGCCACCATGGTTTTGTCCAGAAGGACGTCTGGAAGATCTCCTGGTCTAATTAGCATATTACCCTTTTATTAGTATAAATTTTATGGAAAAAGTGTTCCAAATTTTCTGATATTTTTTGTGATAAGTGCCTGTCAGTAAGTAAGGCTCCTACAGACATTAACACAAAATTAAAAAATGGATGTATCCCATAAGGCAGCGGTTCTCAACCTGTGGGTCGCGACCCATTTGGGGGTCCAACGACCCTTTCACAGGGGTCGCCTAAGACTATTGGAAAACACCTATTTCCCATGGTCTTAGGAACCAACATACCGCTCCTCGGTGTAGCAAAATGTAGCAATGTAGTTTACTGTTGTCATATGAAGACTGTTATCCATGCTACACCACGATTCAAGACAAATTTTCATTTATTTGTAACTAGAAATAAATATTTCACAATATATAATTACATATTGTTTTTGTGATTAGTCACTATGCTTTAATTATGTTCAATTTGTAACAACGAAAATATATTCTGCATATCAGATATTTACATTACAAGTCATAACAGTAGCAAATTACAGTTATAAAGTAGCAATGAAAATAATTTTATGGTTGGGAGTCACGACAACATGAGGAATTCTATTAAAGGGTCGCGGCACTAGAAAGGTTGAGAACCACTGCCATAAGGTAAAGGTGATGCTTTAGCAATAAGAAAGTGTGGAGTATTTTTGAGTACTATAGAAACAGTCTTCTGAAAATGGTTGTTTAGAGATATTTATATCACTGTGTAATTTTGTGTGAAAATGATGTGAGTCATCCATCAACAGTTTTATTTCTTTACACAAAAATACTTGGAAACTGAATTTTATAACTCATTTTTTAAAATTCTGCATTACATTGGAGTTTAGAATTGTTTGAAGAACTTAAAATGAAAAAAAAAATCCCACTTATACTTTATGTTTTATTTATAAGTTAAGTTTATTTAATATTTGTAACATTTTTAAAAATTTTTACTTTTACCTATGTTTTATGCTCATATTATTTTAGTCTAAAAGGAATGTGTATGTAATTTATAAATAAATGAATGAAAGTTATGTGATGAAAATATTTTAATGATGTGGAAACATGATTTGAAAAAAAAAAGACCACTATTCTATTGTCTAGAAATGATATTTATTGAGCACCTACTATGGAAAAGAAACTTATTATATATGATCATATTTAATCCTCACCATAACTCTAAGAGATAAGCACTTACATTATTCCTATTTTACAGAGTGGATAATGAAGGTTACAAGAAGTTAAATAATTTCGTTGGTGCCATACAGCATGCAAGTCATTGAATCACGATTGGAATGCAGTTCTGTCAGGCTCCAAGTGCATCATTATGACCATGCTGTGTTGCCACTTTCTTAGATACAGAATAAAGGGATATGGGGATAAGATGTAACAAAATAAGTTGAAGAGGATAATAGTAGAAAATTCAGATTTGTTAATTTAATAAATGATAGTGATATTTGGGTTACATATGTACAAGTAATCTTCAACTTTCAAGTGGTTGATGCTCTAAACTTGGAAATCACTTATTAGGAATGTAGAATGCATTTCCTTCAAGAAATAAGACTAAAGAAATTGGCTGAATTTCTGGACTATATAGACTCCTATTTTTCTTAACATATCTAAATTATTAGACATTAGCAATGAAAAGTAGCAGAAAATCAAACTTTAGTAATGTCAGCAATTAGGGAAATTCGCGCATGCACACACACGCACACACAATCATAAGATCTTGCTAAAGGAGGGGAAATAAGTTCAAAGGGACTGTGTTAATGCATTTAAAAATTGTGTGAATGTTTTCAAAAAAATAGTTTCTGGTTTTCATGGACTTTAGAAGTTAATAGTATTAGTTCTTCACAACACCTAATTTAACCTCAAAGTATATAACTTTTATTTTCTTAATAGAGGTGTTTGATGATTGTTCTCTTACTTTTATCAAAATTGATTAAGACTAGTTTTTGAGCAATTTGAAAAACAAAAAATGAGGAAATGGGCAAAGAGAAAGAAAAAGAAGATGAGAGTTTGATTTTTCTTAAGCAATTTGAAAAGGTTAGCAGGTAAAGGGAAGAATGAGGTGCCCAACTGCAGTGGCTCAGTGGTTGAGCTTCAACCTATGCACCAGAAGGTCATGGTTCAATTCCCAGTCAGGACACATACCTGGGTTGTGGGCTTGGTCTCCAGTGGGGAATGTGCAGTAAGCAGCCAAACAGTGATTCTCTCTCATCTTTGATGTTTCTCTATCTTTCTCTCCCTTCCTCTCTGAAATCAATAAAATATTTTTTTTAAAAAAGAATGAGATTAGTAATGACATGTATGTTTATGAATAACCAAAAACAGAACAAAACACATTGATTTCAATTAAATTGGCCAATACATATAAGGAAAATAGAGATAGAAACATAGCAAGTGCTTATTTAAACCCATTCTTTATGTTTCTTTTAGGTTCCCACTATGTCTCAATATTATAATTTTGTTTAAAGTTTTGGATGATGTAGTCTCTTCTTTTCTCAAGGTTGCCAGGAGCTTGCTTGATCCAGGGCAATTTGGTTGATGGATGGTGGTGACTGGGATAAATAGGTTTCAGGTAACACAATGGATGGATATCAAGTATCTCAGATGCAAGGACAGCTTCAAGATGGCTTGAAACAATGACTAACACCCAAATTATGAGTTCAGAGTTTTGTTTTGTTTTGCTTTTTAACTCAGGAATCACTACAGATGCAGCATTGTTAGTTTTGGTAATGAATTAACTGAGCAGCCTCCACTGAGAGAAATATTTAACTAATCATTATTTGAAACCTCCCAGTGTTCTTCAGCTCCAACGAGATAGAACATTAGAATTGTAATAGTTTTTAGAGAACAGGTCATTCTCCTTACCTTTAAGAAAAACATATTTTATCTATATTGTCAGCTTCCCTAGATTGCTGCACTTAGAAATATGCTGGCTACTTCCTTTTCTTTCTTACAATACACTTTTAAAGTCATTGTAATTTAACTTCTTGGTCACCATGCTCTCTAATCTTAAGAAAGGGCATAAAATGATATTATTTAGCTCCTTCCTTTTTGAAACTCTTATCTTCCACTTAACTCTTCTCACTCTCCTACTTTTTAAAATGCTCCATATCCGTCTCTCTATATATAACTTTATATTTCTTACACTTGTAAATTTAATTATCTCCTAATAATATTTCAGTTCTTTTTTTTACATCCTACCATAGGATGTCATCCTCACACAACTTGAGCAATTAAACCATTGAATAATTCCCCATTAAAAATGTTTCCAATGTCCAATAATAATTCAACTGCCAAATCCAGTATTCTATTTCCTCCGTGACTTTTTTTTCCCCTTCCAAACCCTCAATCTAATCCTAATGTCACCTCAACAATTTCGGAGCCATCATTATTTCCATCCTGGGCTGTTGGATATCAACCCAAATACCCTCCCAGCTTTTATTTTTCTCTATGGATTACTTTTGCTCAAGTAAACTTTTGCAAACATATTCTCACATATGGTGTTCTTGCTAAAAAATACTTGATAGCCCGGAAAAGAACCTAGACATGTTGTTTTGGAATCCTGACTTACAGAACAATGAGTTAATAAATGGGTTCTGGGTTAAGCAACTAAATTTGTAGTAGCCGTTTGTTACATAAAAATGGAAAACTAACAATTTTATATTCTTTTTCTTGTCCCCCCTCCCCTTTATTGATTTCTAGAGAGAGTGGAAGGGTAAAAGGAGGAAGAGGAGAGAAAAAGAGAGAGAGAAAGAGAGAGAGAGAGAGAGAGAGAGAGAGAGAGAGAGAGAGAGAGAGA
>JAAGEH010000208.1:3907933-4049304 GCA_011751065.1 Lasiurus cinereus | reverse complement strand
AGAGAGAGAGAGAGAGAGAGAGAGAGAGAGAGAGAGAGAGAGAGAGAGAAACATCAATGTTAGACACATGGATTGGTTGCCTCCTGCAAGAACCCCTATCAGGGCTGGGGAACTTGCAATCCAGGTACATGCCCTTGACTGGCAATTGAACTGAAGACCCTTGGGTCTGCAAGCCAATGCTCTTAAATACTGAGCAAATCAGCAAGGGCTCTCCTTTTTCCCCTTCTCCTCCTTCTCCCTCTTCTCCTTCTTTTATCTCCCTCTCCTCAGGCTTTCCTTTTCCCAAAGACTCACAATATTGAAATTAGGTCAATATATAACTCTACCTGGTCTCTTATTTGAGAAAGAGAAGAGGAGGAAACGATGTGACTATGATACAAAGATTAGCGTGATATAGCCACAAGCCAAGGAGCACCTATGTTCCTGGAAAGGGGACCTGTCTCTTAGTCTGCCTAGGACAGCGGTAGTGTGTGGATTCTTGTCTTCATACACAGAAGATTTCACCCCTGTCCAGGTGATTTTGAAAGTACATTTATTAAAGCTGGGGGTGCTGACACAGGAAGAGCTTAGGATAGGAGCAACAGGAGAGCCTAGGCCGGGGTTCTTTGGTTCTCTAGAAAGTCAGAGAAAAAGGGACTTTGGAGTCAGGTTCAGGGGGTTAGTTCTGGGTGAGCTGCCACTGCTCACTGCTCTCCTGATTGCAGTGGGGACCCGTGGAGTTTAGGAGATGCAGGCCTATGTAGGGAAAAGAGATGAAAAGGAAAGGTGTGGGTGCACTCCAGTGCACACCTAACACAGTCTTTATGACATGGCAGCTAACATTCACCCCTCTCACCCATGATTGAACAATCCAAAAGATCACAAGAAAAGTGTCCACAAAGCTTTTTTTAAGTGGAAAAATTATGTACATTCTATTTGTTAGAAGTCACTATTATGGCTGGATTCTTAATTAGTTCAATGTTCATTTCTAGAGATGACTGATTAATCACTAATTCAAAGTCTACCTGGAAGAAAAATTATAGTGGCTCGTTTAAACTATGTGATCTGCAATTTCTCAAACATATTAATGTCCTGAATATCAACATCAAAGGGATGCTTACCAAATTAATGAATGGCAAGAAAATATTGCGATAGCCAATATATCAAATAACAGAATCAGATCCTAACAGTTCTCAAAGTATATAATTATAGGCAAAAACCAACACAATAAAATTTTTAAATAATAAATTTAGAAGCACAACTCTGAGTACTAAATTGGGAGAAGTGGCTTAATATTTGCACTTACAAAAGAAAAACAAGTTTAAGCAAGTTTTCGCTGACTCTAAGCTTATTATATGTCAACTAGGTGAGGTGCCTATCAGAACGTTGTATAGAACCTCAGGCTGTATTATAAGCAGAAGAAATGCTACTCAGTCCAAAACTGGAAAAATGAATTCAATATTGATTACCACAATGAAATAGGAACACAGGAATTTACAGACAACAGATTTACTAGAATTGCTGGAATCTTAAAAAGCACTTCAAATGAGAAATAATGAAAGAGCCCAGGATATCTAAATTAGAAAAGAGAAAAGGAGAATATATTTACTGATTCAAACACTAGGAGAGTTGATATTTAAAATTTCATTTATTTTGTATGGTTTCATAAGATAGAACTAAAATAAATAGATAGTAATTGTGGGGAGGCAGATTTTTTTAATTGATTTCAGAGAGAAAGGGAGACAAAAAATAGAGTTAAAAACATCAATGATGAGAGAAAATCATTGATCAGGTGCCTCCTGCATGTCTCATACTGAGGATCGCCTGAAACTCAGGCATGTGCCCTGACTGGGAATAGAACCATGATATCCTGGTTCAACAGGTCTATGCTCAACCACTGAACTACACCAGCTCTGGCAGATTTTTGACAAATACAAGAACTCTAAACATTTCTGTCATCTAATAACAGTCCAGGCTCTGAAGGTGCTGATGTCAGAGTCAGAAGAATTCTAAAAGCAGCTAAATGGCCACTCATCAGATGCTATAAGAAAGACCCATTTTGAAGGAGGAATGTTGGAAACTACTACTTCTAAGTCTCTGCAAACTCTCACTGGCTTCAGTTGTTTTATCCCTTGAGTCATTGATATTGCCTCAACTTCCTAATGTTTGGCTTATTCAGCTATGCCCTTTAGCCCAGCGTAGCTATTCCATATTCCCCATAACTATTTTTTAAAATATATTTTATTGATTTTTCACAGAGAGGAAGGGAGAGGGATAGAAAGTTAGAAACATCAATGAGAGAGAGATATTGATCAGCTGCCTCCTGCACGCCCCCTACTGGGCATGTGCCCGCAACCAATGTATGTGCCCTTGACGGGAATCGAACCTGGGACCTTTCAGTCCGCAGGCCGATGCTCTATCCACTGAGCCAAACAGGTTTCGGCTCCCCATAACTATTTTTTATTTATTGGTTCTGTACTTTTTCTCATCTTATTCTCTTCACCTAGACTGCTACAGTCTCATGTGATTGGCAAAATCATACCCATCTTTGAAATTCAAGTACAAAGCTATTGCATCCTTGACGATTTCTCTAATAATTAATCTAATTATCCTCTTCACTTCCTTAGCATTATATTCACCTCTATAGTACATATATGTTTTTGACATTCTGCTCTATATTAGACATTTTTTATAGCTATTTCATTCTCTATAAAATTGAAAGCTACTAGAAGGCAAGGACCATATATTGCTAATTTCAGCATTCCTATTCAGGTTTAAGTGTGACTGCCTATGACTGTCCTAATTGTACATGCTTATTAAATTGGATTTGACATTGTTATTGCATGAAATCAATAGTAATATTGGAAAAGATAATTTAAATACATTTCTGATTAAATGTATTTCTGAAGTAGAAAATTTATTGCCTCTCTTTCATTAACTCAGTTATTTTTTTCTGCATGATTTTGTGAAAATTGTGATAAAATGTACAGCATTTACCATTTTAACCATTTTAAAGTGTACAGTGGCATTTAGTACATTCACAGTGTTGTACAACCATCACCATTAAATGGTTCTAAAAGTATTTAATTATTGAAAAAGGAAACTTCATACCTACTAAGTAATCACTCCCCATTCCTCCCATCTACTCCCTGGCAGCCACTATACTGTCTCTATCCTCTCAGTTCTTTGAAAGCTCTTGACCAAGTAATTATTCAGTAAATGTTTGTTGCACTGAATTGGAATAAAAAGGCACCCCCAGGAAATATACATGATGCAAGAAAAACAAATAAGAGAGGTTGATTTTTTAAGATGCAAACTATTTTAAAGAATATTCCTTCTCAGTATAATATTGAATAAAATAATGTTAGTGATTCTGTCAAACAAGTACTTTGAAATATAAAGTTTTATTTAAATGATTAAAAAACCCTAAGGAGCTATAAAAAAGATTAAAGAAATTATCTCTACCTAAGTATTTTGTAATAAAATCTTTTAAAATTTAATTTTGCAAATAGTTTCCCCCAATATACACATGAATCATTAAGATAACAAAAAGACATCTTAGGCATTGGTCTTGAAGAGATTTTCAATTTCTCATATATTCTTTGCTGCAATAGCTTGTTTTGTAATATTAAAAATATCATTATGATGCAATGAACAGCTGCAAACCAGGGAACACCAGTCCTCAAGAGGCACGAGAACACAGATTCAGTGGAGTTCTGCACCTCCTCAAGGAAAGGTCAGATTTCACCTGGGATAAGGAGAGAGAAAACTACATAAGCAGACACCTGAACAAGAGAGGTCATGGGGCGATAAAGAAACAACCTGCATATGAAAGAAAAGCAGGCATCACCAGAAAAGGAAGTAAATGAAATGGAGACAAGCAACCTGTCACAGAAAGAATTCAGAGAAATGGTCATAATGATGAAAAGATGGAAGACAAATTCAACAATATGTGTAATATCCAAGAGGAAATGAAGAACAATGAAAAATGACATAGTTACTATAAAGAACTCAACAGAACTCTTGGTAGGCTAGAAGAAGCAGAGGACCACATCAGTGAGCTAGAAGACAAGGTAGGAAAAAATACCTAAGCAGAGCAACTTCTAGAAAAAAAAAATATTAAAAAGCAGGAGGAGAGCCTAAGAGAACTTTGGGACAACACTAAATGAAATAGCAGCAGTTGCCTAAAACCATCGGAAAACACAGATATTTACATTACAATTCATAACAGTAGCAAAATTACAGTTATGAAGTAGCAACGAAAATAATTTTATGGTTGGGGGTCACCACAACATGAGGAATTGTATTAAAGGGTCATGGCATTAGAAAGGTTGAGAACCTCTGTAAAAGGTCTGCTGTAAAAAGAAGAAATAGGAAGCAAAGAAGAAACACCAGGGTAAAGAATAAAAATAAGGACAAACAAGTACTTATCAATAATAACTTTAAATGTAAATGGATTAAATGCCCCAATCAAAAGACATAGAGTAACTGAGTGGATAAGAAAACATGACCCATATATCTATGGTCTACAGGAAACTCACCTCAGAAAAAAAGGTGGACACAGACTAATGTTGAAGGGATAGAAAAAGGTTTTTCAGGCAAATGGAAGTGAAAAAAAGAAATAAAAGCTGGGTAGCAATACTTATATTTGACAAATTAGATATCAAAGTGAAGGACATAAAAAGAGATAAGTAAGGCCACTTTATGATACTAAAGAGAGCAATCCAACAAGAATAAATAACTCTGGTAAACATATATGCACCCAATATAGGAGCACCCAAATATATAAAAAATCTTCTGGAGGATATCAAGGGAGAGGTTGACAGTAATACAATCATAGTAGGGGACTTTAATACTCCGCTATCACCACTGGACAAACTTTCTAAACAAAAAACCAGTAAAGAAACATCAATCCTAAATGTCTCACCAAATCAGATGGATTTAATTGACATA
The DNA here is from genome assembly GCA_011751065.1 of Lasiurus cinereus. Classification (NCBI taxonomy): domain Eukaryota; kingdom Metazoa; phylum Chordata; class Mammalia; order Chiroptera; family Vespertilionidae; genus Lasiurus; species Lasiurus cinereus. The sequence goes on along the minus strand of JAAGEH010000208.1, from coordinate 4,044,372 downwards.
TTCAGAACATTTTACCCTAAAGCCACAGAATATACATTCTTCTCAAATATTAATGGGTCATTTTCAAAGATAGACCATATATTGGGACACAGGCAAAGTGTCTTCAAATTCAAGGAGATAGAAATCATATCAAGCATCTTCTCAGATCACAATGGCATAAAACTGGAAATCAACTACAATAAAAACAATCCAAAAAAATCAAACACATGGAGATTAAATGGCATGCTATTAAACAATAACTGGGTAACCAGAGAGATCAAAGAAGAAATAAAAATCACCATGGCAATAAACGACAATGAAAACACAACAATCCAAAATCTATGGGACAAAGCGAAAGCAGTCTTGAGAGGGAAGTTCATAGCTCTACAAGTCTACTGCAAAAAAAAAAAAATACAAGAAACAATTTAAATTAGGGTTAAATTACCTAACCCTACAATTCAGAGTTAGAAAGAGAGCAACAAGAAAAACCCAGTGTAAGCAAAAGGAAGGAAATAATAAATATCAGAGCAGAGATAAACAACATAGAGACCAAAGAAACAACACAAAAGATCAACCAAATCAAGAGGTGGTTCTTTGAAATGATAAATAAGATTGATGAACTTGTAGCCACACTCACCAAGAAGCAAAGAGAGAGAACCCAAATAAACAAAATCAGAAATGAAAGAGGTAAAATAACAACCAATCCCACAGAAATACAAATGATTGTTAAAAAAAAAACTATGAACAACTCTATTCCAACTAACTGGACAACCTGGAGAAAATGGACATATTCCTAGAAAAATACAACCTTCCAAAACTCAATCAAGAAGAATCTAAACAGCTCAATAGGCCAATAAATATGGAAGAAATTGAAGTAGTTATCAAAATAAATATGGAAGAAACTAAAGCAGTCAACAAAAGCCCGGGACCAGACAGCTTCACAGGGGAGTTTTACTAAACCTTCAAGGAAGAACTAAAACCTATTATCCTCAGACTATTCCAAAAAATTCCAGAAAAAGGAACACTTTCAAGCTCATTCTATGAAGCCAGCATTATCCTAATTCCAAAAGCAGATAAACACAATGTAAGAGAATTATAGACCAATATCCCTCATGAATATAGATGACAAAATCCTCAACAAAATTCTAGCAAATCGGATCCAACAGTACAACAGAAAGATCATACACCATGACCAAGTAGAATTTAGCCCAGGGATGCAAGAATTGTACAATATCCGCAATTCAATAAACGTGATACATCACATAAAAAAATTGAGTGATAAAAACCACATAGTCATATCAATTGATGCAGAAAAAGCACTTGACAAAATTCAACACCCCTTTTTGATAAAAATCCACAACAAGATGTGAATAGAAGGATCATACCTCAACATAATAAAAGCCATATATGACAAACCCACAGCCAACTTCATACTCAATGGGAAAAAACTAAAATCATTTCCCGTAAGAACAGGAACAAGACAGGGATGCCCACTCTCACCACCCCTCTTTAACATAGTACTGGAAGTATTAGCCATTGCAATTATACAAGAAGAAATAAAAGCCACACAAATTGGAAAAAAAGTAAAACTGTCCCTATTTGCAGATAACATGATACTGTACATAGAAAACCCTAAAGACTCCATCAAAAAACTATTAGATTTAATAAATGAATTCAGCAATATAGCAGGATACAAAATTAATGCCAAGAAATCTATGGCATTTCTATACACTAGTGGACTGTAAACTGTGGCTCGGGAGCCACATGTGACTTGCGAGCCATGGTTTGCCACTCTGTTGACTAATCAGTTTGCTGACCACTGCCTTAGGGAAAAACACTTAAAAAAGATTTTAATAATGTAATACTGTCTTTAACCTGAAGTCAAAACTTCTGGGTAATGGTAATGCCTTACACAGTGGTCGGCAAACTCTTAGTCAACAGAGCTACAAACCACGGCTTGTGAGCTGCATGTGGCTCAGGAGCCTCAGTTGCCGACCACAGCTATACACCAATAATGAATTTACAGAAAGAAAGACTAAAAAAACAATCCCATTTACCATCGCACCAAAAAAATTAAGATACCTATAAATAAACTTAACTAAGGAGGTAAAATTCCTATATGAGGAAAACTATAGGACACTGAAAAAAGAGATAGAGGAAGATATAAACAGATGGAAGAACATACAGTATTAATGGATTGGTAGAATCAACATCATTAAAATGTCCATTTTCCCTAAAACAATCTATAAATTCAATGTACTCCCCATTAAAATGACAACAGCATATTTCACAGACCTAGAAAGAACTCTCCAAAAATTCATCTGGAATAAAAAATAGACCCTGAATACTACAGAAATCCTGAGAAAGAAGAACAAAGTGGGTCGGATCTCAATACAGATTTTAAGCTGTATTACAAAGGCACTGTTCTCAAAACAGCCTGGTACTGACACAAGAACAGATATATAGACCAATGGAATCAAATATAGAACCCAGAAATCGACCGGAACCATTGTGCTCAATTAATATTTGACAAAGGAGGCATGAACATACAATGGAGTGAAAACAGTCTCTTTAATAAATGGTGCTGGGAAAATTGGACAGATACATGCAAAAATATGAAACTAGACCACCAACTTACACAATACACAAAAATAAACTCAAAATGGATAAAGGACTTAAACATAAGATGGGAAACCATAAAAATACTAGAGGAATCCACAGTCAGCAAAATCTCAGACATTTGCCTAAGCAATTTCTTTACACATACTGCTCTTAGGGCAATGGAAACTAAAAAGAAAATAAACAAATGGAACTACATCAAAATAAAAAGCTTTTGCACAGCAAAAGAAACCATCAACAAAACAATAAGAAAGCCCACGGTATGGGAGAGCATATTTGCAAATGTTATCACTGATAAAGGTTTAATCTCCAACATTTAGTGGGAACTCATACAACTGAATAAAAGGAAGATAAATGATGCAATAAAAATATGGGCAACAGACCTAAATAGATACTTTTCCAAAGAAGACAGAAAGAAGGCCAAGAGACATATGAAACCATATTCAAAGTCACTAATTATCTGTGAAATGCAAGTCAAAACAATGAGGTACTATCTCATACCTGTCAGAATGGCAATCATCAACAAATCAACAAATGACAAGTACTGGGAAGGATGTGGAGAAAAAGGTACCCTCGTGTATTGCTGGTGAGAATGCAGACTGGTGCAGCCACTATGGAAAACAGTATGAAGTTTTCTCAAAACCTAAAAATGGATCTCCCATTTGATTCAGTGATCCCACTTGTAGGAATATATCCCAAGAAACTGGAAACACCAATCAGAAAGGATATATGCACACCTATGTTCATAGCAGCACAATTTACTATAGCTAAGATTTGGAAACAGCCTAAGTGCCCATCAGCAGATGAGTGAATTAAAAAACTGTGATACATCTACACAATGGAATACTATGCTTCAATAAAAAAGAAGGAATTCTTACCATTTGCATGAACATGGATGGAACTGGAGAGCATTGTGTTAAGTGAAATAAACCAGGAAATGAAAGAACAATACTACATGATCTCACTCATTTATGGAAAATAAAGAACATTATAACCTGACTAGAGGCCGAGTGCATAAAATTTGTGCACGGGTGCGGGGGGGTGGATGGGGGATGCTAGGCTGACCCTCAGCCCCCCTGCACCCTGTCCAATCTGGGACCCCTTGAGGGATGTTCAATTGCCCATTTAGGCTTGATCCTGGTGGGAATGGGCCTAAATATGCAGTTGGACATACCCCTCACAATCCAAGATGGCTGGCTCCCAACCACTCGCCTGCCTGCCTGTCTGCCTGCCTGATTCCCCCTAACTCCTTCTGCCTGCCAGCCTGATTACCCTTTGAATACCCCTGCTGGACTGATTGCCCCTAACTGCCCTCCCCTGCAGGCCAGGTTGCCCCCCAGCCTGGTCCTTCCCAACTGCCCTCCCTTGTGGGTTTGGTCCCCCCCAACTGCCTTCCCTTGCAGGCCTGGTCATCCCCAACTTTCCTCTCCTGCAGGATTGGTCCCCCTAACTGATCTCTCCTCCAACTGCTTTCCCCTGCTTGTTTCCCACAACTACCCTCCCCTGCCAGCCCAGTACCCCTCAACTGCCCTTCCTTGTAGGCCTGGTCCTCCTAACTGCCCTCCCCTGCAAGCCTGGTGTCCCCCATCTGCCCTCCCTTGCAGGCCTGGTCCCCCCAACTGCCCTTCCTTGCAGGCCTAGTCCCTCCCAACAGTCCTCCCCTACTGGCCATCTTGTGGTGGCCATCTTGTGTCCACATGGGGAAGCCATCCTTGACCACATGTGGTGGCCATCTTGTTTGTTGAAGTGATGATCAATTGGCACATTACTCTTTTATTTGATAGGATGAACAAAAAGATAGATACAGAGGCAATAAAAGATCCAACAGACTGTCAAATTACAACGGGAAGGCTGTAGAGTGTTGGGGAGGGATAGAAAGAGATCAAAGGACTTATATGCATTGATATAATCACAACCAATGGACACAAGACACTGCGGGGGTGGGATGAAGGCATGCGACAGGGAGTAGGGGAGACTGGGGGAAGATCAATGGGGGGAAATAAAAAAAGAGATATGTACTACTAAGTGTAATACTTTAAACAAAAAAATAAAATAATAAAATAAAACATGAAAACAAAAACAAACAAACAAAAAATGTCATTATTTTTATTTTGTCTTCTTAAAACCACTCAATAAAGAAGGACTTCTTTTTATGTGATTTTCTGATTTCTGGAGTTGCAGAATGCACAGGGTGCACTCCAAAGCCAGTTGACATTTACAAGTAACATCCCATTTAAAATTCTGGCACTAGTTTGTAATCATATACATTAACTAGAGCCCAGTGCACAAAACTCATGAGAGAGGAGTGGGCAGTCCCCTCAGCCCATTCTGAACCCTCTGCAATCTGGGACTCCTTGGAGGATATCCTACTGCCAGTTTACGCCTAATTCCTATGAGGGATCAGTTTAGACCCTGTGGGATCAAACCTAACCCAGCAGTCGGACATCCCTCTCACAATACTGGACCACTGGCTCTTAATTGTTCAACTGCCTGCCTGCCTGGTCACCCCTAAGTGCCCTTACCTCCCCACCTCCCGGCTGGCCTGATTATCCCTCACTGCCTCTGCTTGCTGGCCTGGTTGCCCCTAACTGCCCCCGCCTCTGCCAGCCTGATCATCTCCAACTGTTCCTTCCCTGCCGGCCTTGTTGCTCTTAACTGCCCCTCCCCACTGGCCTGGTCACCACTTATTTCCACCACTGGTTGCCCCCCTCTGCTGGCCTGATAACCCCTAACTGCCCCCCCTCTGGCCTAGTAGCCCCCACTGCACCCCCTACTAGCCTAAATGCCCCAACTGCCCCCTTGCTGGCCTGGTCACCCTCAAGTGCCCCTCCTCATGGCCTCCGGCCAACCTAGTTGCCCCATGCAGCCTGCTGTTCAGTCATTTGGTCAACCCTCACTAAACCCCCTGCCAGCATGGTTGCTCTACACAGCCTGCTTGTTCAGTCATTTGGTCATCCCTCACTAACTCCTCTACCAGCCTGGTCGTAGGCAGCCATCTTGTGAGGGCATGATAGTCTATTTGCATATTTCCTCTTTATTATATAGGATGGCTGCATAAGACTGAGTTTGTAACATGAAAATGTTTCTTGATCTTAGTTTTTATTTTCTTCATATTAGCATCTTTATATTTATAATTTTATATATTTTACTCCCACTACTAGAGAATCTACTGCTTTATTTCTTCTTCTCTACCTAATAAATTAGTCAGATAGAGCTAGTAATTTAGAGGAATTGTGCTTTTTTGTTGTTGTTGTTCACTGCTAAGAGCTCTCTGACTAAGGAAGGTTTTTCTTTATTTTCTTTTAAATATATATATTTTTTAAAGAGGAGGGGAGAGCGAGAGAGATAGAGATAGAACCATCAATGATCAGAGAGAATCATTGATCGGCTGGCTGCCTCCTGCATGACCCCACTAGGGATTGAGCTGAAACCCAGGCATATGCCCTAAACTGGAATCAAACGTGGGACTCTTCAGCCCATAGGCCAATATTCTATCCATTGGAACAAACCAGCTAGGGCTGAAGAGGGTTTTTCAGTGCCAGTGACAATTTAAGTTAATTAAATACAGTGACATTAAATTAACTATATAACATCCTATGTGTACAAAATGACTCATTTCCAACAAACCCTATTTAATATCATGATTGTAAAGTGTTATGATTTTGTTAGAGACTATTCTAAACCAGTAGTCTCTAATGTGAAGCACGCATCCCACAGGAGGACAATTTGATTTTTAAGGGGAGCAATTTGAGAATGAGTTATTAACAGTAAATTTTTGCATTTCTTATGATTCTAGGGGCCTCATATACAGTATATAAATATACACTGAGTGGCCGGATTATTATGACCACCTAATGTTTGTACACTGCATCGTATGAGATATAGAAGCCAAAGGCCTGTTCAAATATCTTTGCTGTCTGGTCTGTAATTATCAAGAAAAAAATATTTCTAATTTGTACAGGAACACAAGGATTAGACAATCAAACATTGGAAAAAAAGTCAAGTGATCCAATGAATCACATTTCCAGTTGCATCATGCAGATGGCAGAAAGAGAATTTCATGGAAACAGCATGAAAGCATGCACCCCACATGCATGAATACAACCCTTCAAGCTGGTGGGAGCAGTGTTATGGTTTAGGGCATGTTTTCCTGGCATGATTTGGGCCCTTTAATTTGCGTGAAACAATGTCTGAATAGCACAACATACCTAGGTATCATTGCTGATCAAGTTCATCCTATCATGTTGATGGCGTATCCCAATGGAGATGGCTTCTTCCTACAAGACAATGTGCCATGCCATGGTGCTCGTATTGTCCAGGAGTGGTTTCAAGAACATGAGGGAGACTTTACCTTGTTTAGGTGGCCCCCACAATCACTAGATCTCAATCCAATTGAGCATCTGTGGAATGAAGTTAAAAGAGCCATCAGGCAGCTGGTTCCACAACCATTAAATCTCATAGAAGTAGACAGTGCTATTCATCAGGCATGGTGTCAGATTCCTTGCATCAACTTTCAACATCTCATGAAGTCAATGCCAAGAACAATCACTGCAGTACTGAAGGCAAAATGTGGCCCAATGAAGTACTGATAGAATGATCATAATAATCTGGCTACTTAGTGTATATTGTGACATATTTAAGCATTTCAGTTCTCTATTATGTTTTATAACTTTATTTGCTATTAGAGACCTGGTGCATGAAATTCGTACACAGGAGGAGGGGGGTGTGTGCCTCAGCCCAGCCTGCACCCTCTCCAATCTGAGACCCGTTGAGTGATGTCTAATAGACCGTTTAAGCACAATCCTGATAGGATCAGGATCCAGGACTGCTGGCTCCAAACTGCTCACCTTCCTGCCTTCTTGATTGCCCCTAACTGCTTCTGCATGCCAGTCTGATCACCCCCTAACCACTCCCCTGCCAACCTGATTGATGCCTAATTGCTCCCCTGCCAGCCTGTTTGCCCATAGGCCTGGTCACCCCTAACTGCTCTCCCCTGCAGGCCTGGTCACCCCTAACTGCCCTCCCCTGCAGGCCTGGGTCTCTTCCAACTGCCCTTTCCTACAGGCCCATCACCTCCAACTGCTCTCCCCTGCAAGCCTAGGTCTCCCTCAACTGCCTTTAGCTGCAGATCCACCACCCCCAACTTTCCTCCTCTGCTGGCCTGGTCACCTTTAACTGCCCTCCCCTGCAGGCTTGATCGCCCCCAACTGCCCTTCCTTGCAGGCCTGGTCCCTCCGAACTGCCCTCCATCTTATAGTGGGCATCTTGTGTCCACATGGGGGCAGCCATCTTGTGTGTTGGAGTGATGTCAATTTGCATATTGCTCTTTTATTAGATAGGATTTTTTTATATCACTTCATATTATTTTTTTTTCTTACTCTGTACTTCAACTGACCTTTCTGTCTTTTATTTTTCTCTTTCATGAATGACATGTTCTTGGGAAGCTTGTTTTGACCAAGTTAATGGCCTTTTAAGCTTCCTCCCTGTGAATAGGAATTCACTTTTTGAATAAGAATTATATATCACCAGGTGGCATCAGGATTTTAGAGATGCTTAGGTGTGGTATGGCCAAAAAAAGGTTGGGAACCACTATTTTAAACAATTTTGAGATTATTTTTTGCTAAAAAAAAGACTTAGTTTGCTGTCATAATTATTTTTACTTATTCAAAAGCATTTAAGACATTTCCTAAGTCATATTTTATTTCTTATACATCACAGGGGAAATGAAAGTAGGAAATTTCTCAAATTTTTCTAAGTGGAAGTAAAGTAGGTAATAGATAAATAGAAGAAAACAAAGGAGAATTGAGTCCTAACATATTTGGCTCAATGGATAGAGTGTCAGCCTGCATACTGAAAGATCCAGGTTTGATTTTGGTCAAGGGCATGTACCTTGGTTGTGGGCACATCCCCAATAGAAGGCAGCTGATCGATGTTTCTCTCCCATCAATGTTTCCAACTCTATATTCCTTTCCCTTCCTCTCTGTAAAAAAATCAATAAGATATATTTTATAAAAAAAGAGCATTGATTGTTCATTGCAAAATATGGAAAAAGTCTTACTGGGAATGTAAATAGATAACCTCCTTTTTGGGACTTGTCTTGACAATGGTATTAAACATGTATATATCTTTTAATTTAGCAATAACACTCCTAGAAGTTGATCCAAAGGAAATAATTTGAAAAGTGAGAAAAATACATGAATAAGAATGTTCATTCAAGTTATTCATAATGAAAAAAAGAAAAAAAGTCTAGCCTAAAAACAACATAAATATGTGAAGATAGGGAACTAATTAACAAATTATAGAGCCAATATTATTGGACAGCCATTAAAAATAATTATTTAGCCCTATCTGGTTTTGCTAAGTGGTTAGAGCATTGGCCCATTGACTGAAGAGTCCCTGGTTTGATTCCAGTCAAGGGCATATACCTCATTCTCCGGCCCCAATTGGTACATTTGGGAGCAACCAATTGAGTTTTTTTCACATTGATGTTTCTCTGTTTATCCCCCTACCTTCCATTCTCTCTAAAAATCAGTGGAAAATATATTTTTGAGTGAGGATTAAAACAAAAAGAAGAAGAAAAAAAGAAACATACTAGAGGCCTTGTGCACAAATATTGTGCACTGCCCCTGGGAATTGGACCTAAGCTAGCAGATGAGCATCCCTCTCACAGTCCGGGGCTCTCACAGTCTAGAACACCTCTCTTCTTACAGCCCACCTGCAACAAAGATTCCTACCACTACCACTGCACTCACCAGCCATGAGCCGGGCTTCTGGCTAAGTGGTGCTCCCGCTATGGAGCACACTGACTACCAGGGGGCAGCTCCTGCATTGAGTGTCTGTCCCCTGGTGGTCAGTGCACATCATAGCAACAGATCATTCCACAGTTCAGTTGATTTGCATATAGGGTTTTCTCATATAGGATAGGATTATGTTGTTGTCATAAAGAGAAATTACAACATAACACTTAATGATAATAGCAGTTTATAGAATAGTATGCAGTAAGAGTTCATTTTAATTAAATGTATATAAAACTACATATAGGCAGGCACACACAGAAAAGAAGTTTTGTAAAGATGAACAACGAAATTTGAACAAGGTTATCTCTAAATGGTACATTTATGTGGGGCTTTTTGTTTGTTTGTTTGTTTATCTATTTTCTAATTTTGCCATAGTGGTCTTGGATTTCTTATGTAATTGAAATACAGGAAATTTAAATAATTATCTATTTCTAAATTCTCATGTGAATTACTAAGACCTATTGTATTGTTCTTAAATGAGAATATAAACTGAAAAAATAATAAATGTAGACGGATAAATGTTTAGATGGATGGATAGATGGATGGATGGAGAACTGATTGCAAATAATAACATTGTAACTCTGCTAACCACCTTATTTAAAAAAGATTGTCATGGGGAGTTCTGCTAAAAATGTTTGAAAATAAAATTACTTTCTTACTTTTAAATGACTTTTATTTATTTTTAAATTAAATATAATTTTACATTAGCTTTATTTTCTAAGTGGATTTATAAAGAGGTGTAGAGAGGTATACAATTGATTTCAAACTAAATGATATGACTAAGTGATTTTGCTGCTATGCTCTTTATAGTTTAGACTGGGAAATTATTAAGCTGGGTAAGTTGCCTTTCTATGCTTATATTTATACCACATTTCTTCTAAGTATATGTATTAGTCAGCTGTTGCCACAATAATGCTACAAATAATCCTAGAACAAGAACATACATTAAATGCTCATGAATATACAGTTATGACTTTGCTGATCTAGGATGGTTTGGCTGGGAAGTTATGCTTCAGAAAGCAGGATGGCTAGACATGGCTCTAGGCTTTGGATTGGGTTTGGATCCACATATTTGTTGTGGGGCTTGGGATAAGGTAGTGTTAGGAAGACGTACAACCAGTACTTGAAAGATTCAGGAATTGCATTTTATTGCAGGAGCATAGGTGCTGTGGCTCAGAGAAATTTGTTCCCAAAGCTGAGAGCTGATTGCAATGACCTCTGGTTTTATAAAGGGCACTACATTCTTTGTTCCTAGTTCCTGGGCTTTTTGCAGGCTTTTGCAGCCCCTTCTTTGATGGTGGTAGGTAGGAGGTGAGACTATGATCAAAGGCCCCGGCAAGATAGATATTCAGGGAAACAGGTTTTTCAAGGCTAAGGCATAAGCCAGAGAAGTTTGGGATGAGGAATACAGCTATGTGCAGGCCTGGGGATTCGCAGAGGTCAGCTATTGTCCTTTAGTCATCAGGCAATGAGATGATATGGACAAGATGATGTTATGACTCCTGGTGGGTCAGCTTGACCATGACTATTGGTTCTGCTTACTGGATTCACAGCTGAGTCACTTCCCCAATCACTGCACACAGGCCTTAAAAAGAAAACTTTAAGAAAAATTTAACCCCTTATTCATGTATTAGTATATGTGTTTTAAGATTTAAAATAATATGATTACTTTTCACATTAATTCAGGTGCTCTGTCTACCAGGCTGTAGGTCTCCTCATCATTACTGGTAGTAGCAGCTGCTTGGGGCATGGTAGATGAATGAAGCACAAAAATTAAGTAAAATTACATAAGCACATTTTATGTATAGTTTACGCTTACTTCCATTAGCTAAAGGAAGTCACATGGCCAAACAGAGTCAGTAAGTTAGGAAGTATATTCTGTACCAAGAGGGAGGAAAAATGATTAAATATTGGTTAAATGTATTTCTAGTTATCACAGTAAATGAGTCAGTGATGAGACATGACCTACAAGTCACTACATGGAGCACCCTGTAACAGGAGACTTTAGTTTTGAGTAGAAAGAAACCTTAAATCAATTCTCAAATGGGCATTTTCACATTCTGTTTTTGCATCAATTATTAATGTACTTTTTCCTTCTTTCTCATACCACTAAACCTAACTAAACCATTTGCCCATACATGAGGACAGGATCACACTGTCCTAACAGGTATTCCTGTTGTATATCAATACATCTTTCCGTAGGATGAAAAATACCTGTTCACCCAATTGGACAACTTCACAGCAACTCTACCCCAAGAACAGCCATATCAGTTGAATGGTTCTCCCAAAAAGAAGTTGGTTTATGATAAAAGAGCAGCCAATCATAGAAAAGTATGTTTATCCTCTGTGACCTGGGTGGGCTCCTCTCACAGATAAAGGAGAAACACAAGTTAAACATGGCGGTATTTAATTCTCTCTAGGTGAAAATTAAAAATCAAGAATGTCACTGGAGCCGAAACCGGTTTGGCTCAGTGGATGGAGCGTCAGCCTGCCGACTGAAGGGTCCCAGGTTTGATACCCGTCAGGGGCATGTGCCTTGGTTGCGGGCACATCTCCAATAGGGGGCATGCAGGAGGCAGCTGATTGATGTCTCTCTCTCATCAATGTTTCTAGCTTTCTATCTCTCTCCCTTCCTCTCTGTAAAAAAATCAATAAAATATATTAAATATATTAAAATATATTAAAATATATTAAAAATAAAAAAAAGAATGTCACTGGAAAAAATACAATCATCCTTCCTTAAAAAGCTCTCATCTCTTGCCACCATGGCACTTGCCATTTAATTTTTTTTTTTCTTAATCATCACCCAAGGATATGTTTTTATTTAAATTGATTTTAGAGAGAGAAGAAAGGAGAGAGGAAGAAACATAGTGGCCCGGCTGGCATGGTTGAACGTCCACCTAGGAACCAGGAGGTCAGGGTTCGATTCCCAATCAAGGCACATGCCGGGATTGTGGGTTCAATCCCCAGTGTGGGGCATGCACGAGGAAGCTGATAGATGATTCTCTCTCATCATTAATGTTTCTATCTCCCTCTCCCTCTCCTTTCCTCTCAGAAAACATAATAAACTTATGCATGTGCCCTGATTAAATAATCAAACTAGCAACCTTTTGGTGTATATTCCAACTAACTGAGCCACCCAGTTAAAACACCTGTTAATCCTCTAAATGTACCCTCACTCTCCTCCAACCAATTGCTAGAGTTCTCCAACATTCCCCTTTACTCCCTTTATCCTCAGTGCAGTGTAGATTATGTTGTATTTTTCATTACACAAAGAAAAAGGATGACATGTTTCTTGAGGCCTTTTTGAATAGCCCAATGATACAGAAAAGAGGAGGTACACAGTAAGAAAACAAGTGAGTGACATGGAGATCTATCCTTTCTAAACATGAGACATTCAGCATGGAAATAACTTTGTATACATTTGAATTCTTGCCCAGAAGAATTTGTGCTGGAGCTGAGAATACTATCTAGCAGTAGTATAATTAAAGCCTAACGTGGAAAGTTAGGGAAAAGTAAATGGAGTCCTGCCAATTTTGCTGAAACCAGTCCTTTTGGAATCTCCTTTCTCTTTCTTTTTTTTTTTTCTATTCAAAAGTACCACAGGGTGGTGACACTCTGAGTCATTATGAAGAAAATGAATAGTCAAGATATTTAAGAGCAGAATGGGAGTTTGACCCTCTCCATCTCCTCTTACCCTCGAACGGGGAAGATAATAGTTGTCACTTCCTTTCTTTAGTTCCTGAATATAATATCAAAATATAAAAAAATTAACAACATCTTTTTCAGATACTTTTAGGTCTCTGCCTAACACATACCTATATCTGTCAAATTAAACCCAGAATTTACCTGAATAAGGTCGCGGTCGCAGTTTTTCTTTTTTCCTAAGGAAAGGGACACTTTTGGCAAAATTCTATAAATAAATTTAAAGAAAGAAATAGGTCATTTGTTTTAAAAAAAACTATGATATATAGCAACTACATTCTATGTGGTGTCTGTAAGGCAGGGGTCTTTTGCATTGCTGTTGGGCTGCAGGGCTAGTCAGTTTTAAAACAGTTGAAGATTTAATCCTAAACTGGAGAAAAGAGAATTAACTGTTTAATATGCAAGATGACACTAGAGAAATGCAAAATTAATCCTATCAAATAAAGAGGGAATATGCTAATTGACCATAACTCTGTCAAAAAGATGGCTACATCCACAGCTGAGGCCAAGTTCCCTTAATGAGCCTTAATGAGCAATCAGCAGGACCTGAGGCTGTGCCCTTCCCCACCCCGGTGGGGCTTGAGGGGGCCTCAGGCCTTGCCCTCTACCCCAGACCAGGCCAGGGGACCTCAGGCTGCATCCCCCACCCCAGACCAGGCCAGGGGATCTGAGGCTGGGCCCCCCTACCTGGCTGGGCTTGACAGGGGACCTCAGGCCATGTTCCCCACCCGGCAGGGCTTGACGGGGGACCTCAAGGTACACCCCAGTGCTGGGTTGGGGGAACTCAGGCCGCATCCTTGCCCAATGGGGCTTAACAGGGCACCTAAGGCTGTGCCCCCCTGCTGGTGGGGTTTGACGGGGGACCTGAGGCTGCACCCCTCTCCTGGTGCTGGCCGGGGGACATGATGCTACACTCCCCCCCCCACTTCCTGACAGGGCTTAATGGGGGACCTCAGGCCATGCCCTCCCCCGCCCAGTGGGGCTTGACAGGGGATTTCAGGCCGTGTCCTTCTGTCCTGGCGCCGGACCAGGGGATCTGATGCTATGCCCCCTGCCCAACTTGGCTTGACAAGGGTAGAACTGGCCGGGTCTGAATCTAGCCCAATAGCGGGGGTGCTGGCTGGGTCTGGGTCTCATGTGATTTTGAGGCGCATATGGATGGGTGGAGACTTCACTCTGGGTCCTGTGGTGAGCCACAATCTCTGATAGGAGGGAGGTTTTCATATACATTTTACTAATTTTCTTTCATCTCTGACACTTCTATTAAATACAAAGAGCAAATAGCAATATTAAATTATTTCCTCTAATTAATCCCCTTTTAATGTACATGAATTTTGTGCACCTGGCCACTAGTGATTAATAAAGAGTTTGGTGACCAAGATGAAGTTGATACATCAAAGGTATTATTCTGTTAAAATTAAGTTATCAAAATAATTAGATGTTAATTTGGTTTTCATTACTACATAAAAGTTTAAACAGTATGAAAAATGATACACTTTTAAAACCACCACTCTAATAAAACAACTATATTTTAATCTATAGTGACACATTATCTTGCTGACCACATCTTCTCAAAAAACTATTTTCTTTGCTCCAGAATTATTCAGCACCTCTCCAGCCTGGCATTCACCTTTGACACCTCTTCTTAATGCTGTAGTTCTTGGGACTGAAAATGAGGTTTTTTTCCTCTGGTCATTCTGTACTCATTCTATACAATATCATCTAAATGCTAATGGCTCCAAAATATCTAATTTCCAACCAAATCTGTCCCAAATTTGTATACTAACTATCTATTTGACTATGCCACTTGATTCTCTGACATGATCTCAAATTCATACCAAAAATGGATTTTTAACTTTTCTTTCCCAAATTTCCACTGTATCAAATATGTGAATGACATCACCATCCATCCACTAGTTTAAAGAAGCAATATGGCAATTGTATTTAATGTTTCCATCCCTACTTCCAATTATTTGCAAATTTGAGTTCTTCTTACCTCCAGAATGTGGTTCAATCTGTCCTCTTTTCCTTATCTTCCCAGTTTAAAATCTCATCTAAACACTTCCTTCTCTCTCACCAGATCTCCAAAATCATTTTTCTTCTATTCTTGATTTATTTCAAAGTATTTCTCATGTAACACAAAGTGGTCTTAAAATGAAAATGTAAATAGGTCCCATCACTCCACCACTCAAAAAATTTCAATGGCTTTCCATAGGATTAAAAAGATAATCCTGAAAGCATTGCTTGACCTTGTTCCTCAAGGTATACCATCCTCCTCCCACTCATTGTGTTCCAATCACTCTGGTCCTTCCACTTCTGGCATCAAACACTTTACCACCTCCATGTTGCTATTCCTCTGTCTGTAAAGATTCCACCTGCAGTGCTGTCCCCCAGGTTTCACATGACTAATTATGATTCCCTCTTCACTTTCTCAAAGAGCTTTCCTTGATGAGCATACACTTCCCCAACCAGCATAAGCTTCCCTACCATATACTATTGTGCTCATTTTACAGCACAAGTCCTAGTTTGTAACTATATATCTATATGGTTAATATCTTTCTCCCACACAATAAATAAGCTTTTTCCCAGGACCCCTAAGCTACACTAACAAAAAATAAATATGCAAATTGATTGTACCTCTGTTAATTTGCACCAGCCAATCGGGATGGCTATGCAAATTAACACAACAAAATGGTGGGTTAATTTGAATATGCAGCACAAAGCAAAGACTGAAGGCTCCACCCAAGCAAAGACTGAAGATTGAAGAACAAGAATGAAGACTGAAGGCTCTGCTATGGCTGGAGCCAAGCCTAAAGGCTTGGTTCCGCTGCAGCCTGGGTCCTGGGTGCCAGAGGAAAATCAGATGCCAGAGGAAAACCAGTGCCAGAAGCTATGGGAAGGAAGGCCTATTGCACGAATCTTCTTGCAATGGACCTCTAATAGAGGATATAAAGATGGTTCTGGCAAGTCTTAAGATGGAACAAAATGGATTAGACTCTTACAATCATATGTGTACAGTGTTAGCAGACCATGGTAAGAGGCAAAGGAAAAATACAGGTAAATGAATAGGAGAGACATCAATAAAGATTGTCACAGGCAGCTCAAAGAAAAGCATCATGGGATTTAGACAAATGGAGATGGTGCCTAGAGATTGGGGGAAGAAAGAACATCAAGGGCAAAGGAAATTAAGTTCACTTTTTCAATGCTTTTGTTTTCTTCTCTTTCTTTTTTTTGATTTAATAAATCTTTATTGTTCAGATTATTACAATTGTTCCTCTTTTTTCCCTCCCATAGCTCCCACCCACCCAGTTATCACCCCTCCCTCTCCCTTTACCTCCCCCCTCCACATTGTCCTCATCCATAGGTATATGATTTTTGTCCAGTCTCTCCCTGCACCCTCCTCAACCCTTTCCCCCTGAGAATTGTCAGTCTACTCCCTTTCTATGTCCCTTATTCTATTATATTCACCAGTTTATTCTGTTCATCAGATTTTTAATTCACTTGATTTTTAGATTCCTTTGTTGATAGATATGTATTTATTGTTCCTAATTTTTATCTTTACCTTTTTCTTCTTCCTCTTCTTAAAGAGTACCTTTCAGCGTTTCATATAATACTGGTTTGGTGGTGATGAACTTCTTTAGCTTTTTCTTATCTGTGAAGCTCTTTAGCTGCCCTTCAATTCTGAATGATAGCTTTGCTGGGTAGAGTAATCTTGGTTGTAGGTCTTGCCATTCATCACTTTGAATATTTCTTGCCATTCCCATCTGGTCTGCATAGTTTCTGTTGAGAAATCTGCTGACAATCGTGTGGGTGCTCCCTTGTAGGTAATTACTGCTTTTCTCTTGCCACTTTTATTATTCTGTCTTTGTCTTTTGCTCTTGGTATTTTAATTATGATGTGTCTTTGTGTGGTACTCTTTGGATTCCTTTTGTTTGATATTCTGTGCACTTCCTGGACTTGTAAGTCTATTTCTTTCACCAGGTGGGGGAAGTTTTCAGTCATTATTTCTTCAAATAGGTTTTCAGTATTTTGCTCTCTCTCTTCTTCTGGCACCCCCATAATTTTGATGTTGGTACACTTGAAATTGTTCCAGAGGCTCCTTACACTATCCTACCATTTTTGGATTCTTTTTTCTTTTTGCTTTTCCAGTTGAGTGTTTTTTGCTTCTTTGTATTTCAAATCTTTGACTTGATTCTTGCATTCCTCTAGTCTGCTGTTAGGTCTCTGTATAATATTTTTTTTATTTCAGACAGTGTATATTTAATTTCTAGTTGGTCCTTTTTCATCTCTTCTTGGGTCTCACTAAATTTATCCATCTTTTCTAGAAAATTCTTAAAAAACCTTCTAATCGTGCTTTTGAACTCTATATTTAGTCATTTGTTTTTTTCCATTACTTTTGTTTGTGATCTGTTCCTTTATCTCCACATTTTCACTGTTTTCCTGAGTTGGTAGAGTAGCTTTGTGTACTAGGTGTCCTATATGGCACAAAAGCTCCACTTCCCCAGTTACTTGAGGTGGACTCTCTTGATGAACCCCTTTGGGACTGTGTATACAGCCTTAATTGTTGTTGGTATCACTGGGGGGAATTGACTTCCAAGCCAATTGGTTGTGAGGAACAGCTGTGTTTATGCCAGAAGAACTTCTGTGCTGGAGTCAGCCTTATGATACAAGACTTGCAAAATTGCAAAGGCCTCTGTGCTTGGCTTGAATGGGGCAGAATCTCAGGGATGAGCAGACAACCTTGGCTTCCCATCAGCACTGCTCTATGAAGCCCCTGGGTCTCAGTGTCCCTCAGCAATCACTGCAGCCCTCTCTGCGCACATTCATGCTAGCGCACTTCTAGACTTCTGCCTTTCTGGCTCCCCTGAGTTTCCATGCACTCTGGGGACCTCTATGGGTCTGGATCCCCAGGGTCTTGCCTGAAACTGGGGTTCAGTGCAGTCGGAACTGCATTTCAGCATAGTTGGGAGGTTCTATCTTCCTCCCACTAGTGAAAGCCAGTGGCATAATCAGCAGTGAGCCCTCTCTGTGCGCACTCCTGCTTGTGCACCTCCAGGCCTCTGCCTTTCACTTCCCTAAGTTTCTGTGCACTCCTCCCTTTTCATGATAGTCCAGACTCCCCCCATATGAATCTTGCCAGGAATTGGGGTTCAGTGCAGTCGAGAATTTCTGTCGCTCTCCTGCTAGAGCAGCGGTTCTCAACCTGTGGGTCGCGACCCCTTTGGGGGTCGAATGACCCTTTCACACGGATCGCCTAAGACCATCGGAAAATGCAGATATTTACATCACGATGCATAACAGTAGCAAAATTTCATGGTTGGGAGTCACCACCACATGAGGAACTGTATGCAAGGGTCGCGGCCTTAGGAAGGTTGAGAACCACTGGGCTAGAGGAAGCCAGTCATGTCCTCTCCATGTACCTGTCTCCATGAGCTTTCTGCAGCTCCTCTGAGACTCCATGAGCCCCTCTCTTTCCTTCTAGTTGTAAAAATTCTACTCACCTGGCTTTCTTGTAGCTCTGGATGATGTCCATTCTGTCTTTTAGCTCTAGTTTTGAAATTGTGCAAGGCAGCAGTTTAGGTATTTACCTATTCCACCATCTTGGTTTCTCCTGTTTTCTTCTTCTCTTTCTTGACCAGATGTCCTAAGGCATTGCTTCTAAAACTTTAAATTACAAATGACTCCTGACTGATATAGTCGTGGAAATATTAGCCAATGCAATCAGACAAGAAGAAGAAATAACAGGCATACAAATTGGAAAAGAAGTAAAACTGTCCTTATTTGCAGATGACATGACACTCTACATAGAAAACCCTAAAGACTCCATCAAAAAACTATTAGACTTAATAAATGAATGCAGCAATGCAGCAGGATATGAAGTTAACACCAAGAAATCTATACACCAATTTCTATACACCAATAATGAACTTACAGAAAGAGAGATAAAAAAGCAATTCCATTTACCATTGCACCAAAACAATTAATATACCTAGGAATAAACTTAACTAAGGAGGTAAAGACCTATATGTGGAAAACTACAGGACACTGAAAAAAGAGATAGAGGAAGATATAAATTGATGGAAGAACATACCATGTTAATGGATTGGTACAATCAACATCATTAAAATGTCCATGCTACCCAAAGCAATCTATAGATTCAATGCATTCCCCATTAAAATATCAACAGCATAATTCACAGACCTAGAAAGAACTTTTCAAACATTCATCTGGAATTTAAAAAAAAGACCCCAAATAGCCACAGAAATCTTGAGAAAGAACAAAGTAGTTTTATTCATATTTATTCATAAGCTGATGAATAAAAACAGATCCAGAGATAGAGAAGCATCAATACCAGATTTCAAGCTATATTACAAAGCCACAGTTCTCAAAGCAGCCTGGTACTAGCAGAAGTACAGATATATAGATCTGTTGGAATAGAATAGAGAACTCAGAGATTGACTCAAATCACTATGCTCAATCAATATTTGACAAAGGAGTCATGAACATACAATGGAGTCAAGACAGTCTCTTCAATAAATGGTGTTGGGAAAATTGGACAGATACATGCAAAAAAATGAAACTAGACCACCAACTTATACAATACACAAAAATAAACTCAAAATGAATAAAGGACTTAAACACAATATGGGAAACCATAAAAATACTAGAGGAATCCACAGTCAGCAAAATCTCAGACATATGCTGAAGCAATTTCTTCACTGATACTGCTCCTAAGGCAATGGAAACTAAAGAGGAAATAAACAAATGAGACTACATCAAAATAAAAAAACTTTTGCACAGGAAAAGAAACCATCAATAAAACAACAAGAAAGCCCACTGCATGGGAAAACATATTTGCCAATGTTATCTCTGATAAGGGTTTAACCTCCAACATTTACAGGGAACTCATACAACTTAAAAAAAATGAAAATAAACAACCCAATCAAAAAATGGACAATTTACATAAATAGATACTTTCTAAAGACAACAGAAGGAAGGCCAAGAGACATGAAAACATGCTCAAAGTCACTAATTATCTGAGAGATGCAAATCTAAATGGCAATGCAGTACCATCTCACACCTGTCAGAATGGCTATCATCAACAAATCAATAAATGACAAGTACTGGCCAAGATGTGGAGAAAAAAGACCCCTCGTGCATTGCTGGTGGGAATGCAGACTGATGCAGCCACTATGGAGATCAATGTGCAGTTTCCTCAAAAAACTAAAAATTGAACTCTCATTTGACCTACTGATTCCACTTTTAGGAATATATCCCAAGAAACTAGAAACACCAATCAGAAAGGATATATGCACCCCTATGTTCATAGCAGCACAATTTATCATAGCTAAGATTTGGAAACAGCCTAAGTACCCATCAGCAGAGGAGTGGATTAAGAAACTGTGTTACATCTATACAATGGAATACTACACTATGGTAAAAAAGAAAGAAGTCTTACCATTTGCATGAGCATGGATGGAACTGGAGAGCATTATGCTAAGTGAAATAATCCAGCCAGAGAAAGATAAATATCACATGATCTCATTAATTTATGGAATATAATGAACAACATAAACTGATGAACAAAAACAGATCCAGAGACAGAGAAGCATCAATCAGACCGTCATACCTCAGAGGGAAAGTAGGGAGGGGTGGGAGTAAGGGGAAGAGATCAACCAAAGGACTTATATGCATGCATATAAGGCTAACCAATGAACACAGACATTGGGGGCAGGGTGAGGGTTGGGAGGGGTAATGGGAGGATAAGGACACATATGTAATACCTTAATCAATAAAGAAATTTAAAAATAAAATAAAAGCTCTATAATATAAACAACAAATAGGGGAACATGATACAGAGATAGTTTAACCTTTTCTCTTCTTGATATGAAATTAGCACACATTCCTACTTCCTTTCAAGAAAATGGCTGGAGACCTTTGCATAATCAAGGGACTCAATGTATTTGACTTCCTCCTGAACAGCCACCTGTAGAAATTGTTAGAATGCGTCACTAAATCAGAATCTATTCATGTACTGCCCCCAGTTTAAGTTCTGATAAGATAATTCTAGTATTGTACTTATTTATTGGAATTTGTAGATTTATCCTGGTGTCAGTATACTTGATGATGGACTCATGGTGTACTGATAATTTCTTAAACTGCTATCATGTCAAGTGTTGACAGTGATTCATAACCATTCCATTTGTAAAACTCACATACCTATCTGTGTGTGAGCAGACAAATGAATACATGAAAAGTTCAGAAAGATACAACACAACCTGCTCACAGAGGGTTCAGGAATTTCTAAAAGAAGAAAAAAAGATAATTTCATTTCAATGAATTTATATTCTCCTGTCCAATTTAAAAAAATTGCAACAAGCATGTATAGCTTTTCTTATTAAAAATGTTATGGAAAAAATAGGAGTTAGCAATGTGTAGTATTTTTATTAACATAGCTCCCACTTTATGCAGAACTACTTGGTCATGTTAATAAACTAGTGCTGTTAAAAAGTAAAAAAAAAAAAAAAAAAGTGCAAACGAATTACCTGGCAGTCTTGTAAAAATGCAGCTTTTGATTCACCCAGTCTGAGGTAGCTTAGCCTGCATTTCTAACAAGCTCCTGAGTACAGCTGAAGCTGCTAGTCTGAGAAGTGCACTTTGAGCAGCAAAGTCCTTGGTCACGTGTGGTTGGGCAGGGCTGTTTGACCTGAAGAGCTTCCCAGGACCTAGCAACAGGAGCTTCTTTCACTGTCGGTCTTTTGGGAAGGATCAGGGACCATAACAAACAGAGCAGAAAGAGCTGCCATGTGTACTAGAGACCTCTCCATCTCACACTGTGAACAGATTGCAGCATTCTACCCTCTGAACCAGCAGCACAGAAACTGGGGAAGAGAGAGAGAGATAGCAGCTCTGTTTGGTCTCTGACTTGTTTGTGTCCTGGCAGAATAAGGGATTCTTTGTTAGCCCAAAGCCTAGCAGCTTTTCTGGATCTTGGTGGAGACTGTCATTTTCAACCAAAAATAAATAAATAAATAAATAATAGCCCTTTCAAAAAATATTACTGAAATAAAGGGAAGAGTAATTAGGATGGTTCAGTTTGTCAAACTTTGAACTTAATACAACCTACCAGGTCTGATGTAAGATGGAGGCTCTAATGCAGTAGAGGGTGATCAAAGTAGTCTTTGTATGTTTTAATATTTCTACTGGAAATTATTTTTCTAAACTTTTAATTCAAGCAAGCCAAAAGATGAGAGAAGAGCCATACTTGGCTATTTGTGACTGACATTCAGAATTAGTCACTGTTTAAACGTATTTATCTGTGTAATGTCAGTAAATCTTAATTGAGTCCTATCTTAATAAATACATGCAGAAACCAAACTTATCCCCTTAGGCCTGTATTTATTTATTTATGGAAATATAGTAACAGGTAGAAACACTAGGACATCTGGTTAAGAGAAAGTGGAAAAAAATGTTAAGGCACTTTTTATGTGTGTAAATTTGTTTTTGTGGAAACAGGAATGATACATTACATCTGTGGAGATAAATAAAATATGATTGATTGCTTGTAGCAGAATCAGTGCTTCTAGAAACAGCTCAAATGGAAATGCAAAACACACTCTTGATTTTCCTATGCCATTTTTTTTAAGTGACCCAGATGGGTGGTCATGGGATGAAAGTAGCCATATTTACTCAGCACTTGCTGTGGGCTAGGTACTATGCTAAATATATTATCTATACACTCACTCCAATTAAAATCAATAGATAAGTAATATGCATTTTTCAGGGACAAGAAATCTGGTATTCAGAGAAGTTTGTACACTTTGCCCAAGGTAATACAGTAAGAAGGTGTTGAAACAGAGGCTTAAAATCAAATCTGTTTAAAATAAAAGCCATACCCTTTTTACCATGGCATGCTGCTTCTTAATACTGGATTATTTTATTTCTTGCTGAGGATGGTTTGACTCTTTTTATTGCAGTTGTTCTTATATGATACTGAGTTACAATGAATTTCTATGCAGTTAGTGATTGGTTCAATTTATGACTTTTAAGATCAGTCCAATTTCATATGTCCTTCTGTTGTGGGTGGCAGGAACGGCACCAGGTTTTAGACTTGTGGGGTCAGACCAGACTTGGATTCAGCAACCTCAACCTCAGTACTTGAGTTCTGGCTAGGAAAAGAATTCAGAGCCAAGACTCAAACTACAAGAGAACATTCTTTATAATAAAAGGCCAACATACAAATTGACCAAATTGCTGAACCACTGTTCTCTATGACACGCACTGACCACCAGGGGGCCAATGCTCAACACAGGAGCTGTCCCCTAGTGGTCAGTGTGCTCCCATAGCAGAAGTGCCACTCAGCCAGAAGCCAGGCTTATGGCTGGTGAGCCCAGTGATGGTGGTGGGAGCCTCTCCTGCCTCCGTGGCAGCGCTAAGGATGTCTGACTGATGGCTTAGGCTCACTCCCTGAGTCATTCCCAGAGGGCTCTTGAACTGCGAGAGGGCAGATGCAAGTTGGGCTGCAGGACCCCCACTTCCCTAGTGCACAAGTTTCGTGCACCGGGCCTCTAGTTTATTTATAAAATCACAGAGGTAGAAGGAATAATTCATAGGAAAAATTGACTTAAGAAACAAGTTATAGAGGCAAAGGAAGGGCCCTTGTAGCTTGGGAGTGAGGAAGGTAAAGGTAAGATGCTTAGGGGAATCAGGAGGGAAAGGGGAAAGGAAAAGGGAAAGGCGCAGGTGTGCTCTGGGGAGGAAGAGCATGCTTGGTCCTAATTTTAAGAGTAGATATTTTAGGGGGCTGTCCCAGGGGAAGATCTCAATAGAATATTCAGCAGCTTTCCAGGTGTGTCCTTTCAGAGTCTAGGTCTCCATTGATTGGTCAACACCAAGGCAGGAGGTCATTATCCAATACAGCTGGTCTTGAGGTCAGCCTTGTGGTCACTTGCCTGGTTTTGCTGTTATTCTGGGTCTGGAGCTGAAATACAACTGAGGCCTAGATAATTACCTAGGGTGGAGAGGTTAGGGAGTCCAAACTGCATGACCAGCGATATGCTAGAGGAGGAAAGGTCACCCTGGGGGTAAAGTCCCATCCTACAATTTTCCTTTGCTAGGCACCCAGGGCTTCCCATCTTGGTGACTTCTGAATCTGGCCTATGTTGAGTGCTCTGTTCAAGTCTGTCTCATTGCCTACCACACTTCCGCCTCAGTGTCCTTGCACATGCTGTTTTCTCTGCTGGAATTCTCTTTCTTTGCTTCTTTTTTGCCTACACAACTACTTCAATTTTAATCTGCAGGCCTTGGCTTGATCATTATTTCTTCAAAAAAGTCTTCCTTTCTTTTGCCCATTATTTCTACTATATGCTTTTAATAACATGTACCTTTGGATTGTAAAACCGATCACTAATACAATTTTATACGTATTAATTGTGTTTCAAATAGAAGATTCTTTATCTATTTAGAGATAAGATAATGTAATGAACTATTTGAGTCTTGTCCCTGATAAGTCAGTCATCTTAATAGTGACAAGTTATAACTGTCATTTGTTTATGGGCTATCCCTTTTGAGCTAGGCATTGGATGACAGAAATTAAAGACCCTTAAGACTTGTTCCTGCCATTCAAGGAACTAACAATCTGATTGGAAAGACATGATTAAAACA
This sequence comes from Lasiurus cinereus, assembly GCA_011751065.1. Classification (NCBI taxonomy): domain Eukaryota; kingdom Metazoa; phylum Chordata; class Mammalia; order Chiroptera; family Vespertilionidae; genus Lasiurus; species Lasiurus cinereus. The sequence continues at coordinate 4,019,608 of JAAGEH010000208.1, read as the reverse complement.
TATTAAACTATTACAGAGCAACCAAGTCCAAGGTGAAACCAAATCCTCTTGCAAGACTAAAACTTACTTGGTTTCATATTTTCTAAGAAATGGCTTCTCATTTTAGTCTCTTATCTATATGTTGGTATATGAAAGCTAAAACAGCTCGACGTAAAGTAATATAAGTAGAGAAGCAAAAAGAAGCTTTGAGAAAGTGAAAGACCAAAAAAGATAAAGGGAAGAAATGAGAATTACAATCTTCCATGAGTCTCAGAAATGTTCCATCTTGCTACTTTTAAGATTCTCTCATTGTCTTTAATATATGCCATTTTGATTATGATGTACCTTGGTGTAGGACTCTTTGGGTTCATCTTGTTTGAAATTCTCTGAATTTCCTGGACTTGTGTATCTTTTTCCTTCACCAGGTTAGGAAAGTTTCAGTCATTAATTCTTTAAATACATTCTTGATTTTTTGCTCCTTATCTTCTTCTTCTGGTACCCCTATGACACAAATGTTGTTACTCTTCATATTGTCCCAAAAATCTCTTAAACTATCCTCACTTTTAATTTTTCTTTGTCTTTTTGCTGCTGTGATTAGGTGTTTCCTACTACCTTGTCTTCCAAATCACTGACTCCAATCTCTACTTCATCCAACTTACTGTTTATTTCTTATAGTTTATTCTTTATTTCAGATATTGTATTCCCTATTATTTATGGCTTTTATTACCTTTCCAATGCTTACTATCTTCTTGTCAAGGTTCTCACTGATATCATCCATTCTTCTCCTAAGTTTCTTGATCATCCTTATAACCATTGTGTTGAACTCTCCTTGTCTCCATTTCATTTAGTTCCTTTTCTAGGGATTTCTCCTGTTCTTTTATTTGGGGCATGTTTTTTTGTCTCCCCATTTTTGGCTGCCTCTCTGTATTTGTTTCTGTGTATTAAGCCCCAGTCTTGGTAGAGTGGCCTTAGGAACTAGGTGTCCTATGGGGCTGTGATGCATTCTCCCTGATCACCTGTGGTAGGTGCCTCCATAATGTCCATTGTGTGGATTTTGTGAGCCTTCCTGTTTGTAGTTGAGTCTTGTTTAGCTGACTATGAAGTTGACCTACAGTGTATGAGCTGCTAGTCAGGGGTTGAGCCCATGAAGCAGAATCTATCCCAGCAGAGGATGGTGCTTGCCAAAATCTCTTTTTGGCTTTACCTTTTGTGAAACTAATTAGGTCATGCTCTGATGTGCTCTGAAACCCACCACTGGGTGTATTGTTTCTGTGGTCTCTTGGGAGGGACTTCAGTATAGGTCAATGTCAGAGGCTGCCTTTGACTGGTCCTGGGCTACCTGTTAGAAGCTACAAAGTGATTTATGGTTTCTGGCTGCCTCTGCTGGGCCTGGGTACACCTGAGAGATACTAAGCTACATATCAAAGTCCTGAGGCCCAGGACAGATCAGTTAAACAACCAAGGCACCCTGAGATTCACTTTCACCTGATGGCTGCCTGTTAGGCTTAGTCACTGAAAGAGCCCCTGGCAGTAGGTGTGAGGTGGGTTCTAAGTGAGTCATGAAGTAGGAGTGAGTGGTACTCACCAGGTTGGTAGAGCTTCAAACTCAGTGACAGTACTGGGTCTCAGGGAACATTAAGGCCAGCTACTATCCATCTGGGGCCCCTATGGTGAAGCAGGGACTCTAAGAGTCATCAGGATGAGGACATAAGAGTTCATCAGGCTAAAACAAATTAGTATTTGGTCATGTGGAGGAAAGGCTCTTCACAGGAACAGTGGCACTGGTAGAAGCATGGGTGGGGCAGGGCTGTACTTCCTCAAGAGCCTTCCAAGAAAGTCTGCACTGCAGGCCCAGGCTGACAACTTCCAGCAGACTTCTCCTCAGGGCAGGACCTTGACAAGACAGTGCCAAAGGGAGCCAGGAGGGTAGGGCTTGTGCATTTCCCTCCAGATGAAAGAATGGGAAGGCTCAACTCAGGAAAGATGGCATCTGTGGGTGGTGTGGGAGACGGATAATGGAATCTGACCCTCTAGCCTTCTCCTTGAAGCCACACGACCTAATCTCTCCCTGTATGACTCCAGTCTGCTCTGAGCCACCATCTTTCTGCTGGAGCCCAAAGTGAGTGATCACAAATTTTTGTATGCAGTCCCTTTAATATGAGGTCTGGGTTTCTAGCAGAAATTTGTCTCCGCTGGGCAGATGGAATCTCAGATGATTTTCACAACCAGATGTTGTGCAGGCTGTTCTAGGCACTGGTGCTTTTGGATGGGGAGCCCAGTATGAGTTTGAGAACCCCCACTCCTCAGAGGGGACCTCTAGAGTTGAGATATCCCTTCCAATTCTCAATCACCATATGTGGGTTCAGGACCAAGTCTTTTCATGTCTCTGCCCCTCTTATCAGTCTCAATGTGCTTCTTCTTTCTGCAAATCCTTGTTATAAGACTTCTGTTCAGCTAGTCTTCAGTTGCTTATTCAGGTTTATTGCTCTATATGTTAGTTGTAATTCTGATTTGGTCCTGGGAAAAGATGAGTGTAACTTCGACCTACTCTGTTGCCATCTTGAATCTCTAGTTCTGGATTCTGGAAGGCTAAGATCAGGATTCCGACATGGTCAGGTTCTAGAAAGGGCCCTCTTCTTCCTGTGTTCAAGGTACTTTCGATATAGACATCTTTGCCATAAATCTATGTTTTCCTTTTCCAGAATATAATAGTAATTTAAAAGTTCGTAACTTGGCATGTAGATGAACTGTAAGGTATTTTTAAGTTCTATGGTTACATGATTAGACTTTAAGGGAGAAAATAAACATACCAAATATGCTTGTTCTCATGTGCTATATCCAAGAAACTGGCAATAATAGTTCTTGGGAAGGGAAATTTACTTTTTCCTTGTAGTAAGCTTTTTTTTCCCCCCACTGAGCTTTTTAATATCATGTATTATTTACTACTAATACAAATAATTTAAAAAACAAATGCCTTTTACATTTAAGTAGACAAAACATTTTACTTGTTAAAGCAGAGTTCTTCCTTTATAAATGTTTATATCCTGTTCTTCTTGCTCAACCTTATCATTAGTGAATTTTAAAAATAATAATTCTTAGGAACTGTGGGAGGTGGAATGGAGATATAGAAGGTTTTGATCATGGAAATAGCTATTTATTCTGAAAGTATTTTTAACTACATGTGATAGGTCCTGGGCTGGGTACTTCCTCCTTTCCTTAACTTCTAGAAGGCTTCTTATGTAAACAACCACACATTTTTCTGCTCTTTAAGAGTTTTGCATGCTTAAAATGCTTCCCATAGGTAAGGGGTAGTCTATTCTCCATGAATTTAGCAATGAACTCACCTGCAGGGAGAATCACCAGGTACTGAGGAAAGTTCCAGGTGTCTCTTGTTGAGGCAGAAACTACATTGATGACCTACCTGCAGGTGAGGTAGATAGAGGGTAGTTGTACTGGTTTGGGGAGGGAGGTAGTAATCTTAAACGAGTTCTGCCATATTGAGAAAATAAAGATAAAGATAAAGTTTTTCTTTCTTTCTTTCTTTCTTTTTTTTTTTTTAAAGGAAGGTGATAGGTAGGAAAGGTGACAATGAAAACTGATACAGGGACATTTTAACTCATAAAATTGCTGTATTACATAAAGTTGATCCCAAAGATTTGTAAACAGAATCCTGAACACACTAATATAATGATATACCACCATCTAACACCCTACAGAGCACAGGATAGGGTGAGGTAGGTCACAAAACAAGGGAAAGTCAAAGACTCAGTAATCAGGATAAATATCTTCTTAAACATTTTAAAATATGTTTTTATTGATTTTAGAGAAGGGGGAAGAGACAGCTAGATAGAAACATTGATGAGAGAGAAACATGGATTGGTTGCCTCCTGCACACCCCTCACTGGGGAGCAAGCCCTCAATCTGGGCATTTGCCCTGACTAGGAATCAAATTAGCTATGTCTTGGTTCATGGGTCAACACTCAACCACTAAGCCATCCTGGCTGGGCTCAGAATAAATATCTTAATAAAATATTTTAAAAATTAATGCAATAATGTATGATGAAAATTATAACTACTTAAGATAATGGCAGGATTAGTGTTTCTGGTTTGTTTGTTTGTTTGTTGTTTTTTGTTTTTTTTTTGACTCCAAAAGGCTTTGGGTGGGGCACTGATAGTGATCCTGCAGAAACTACCTATTCAGGCAGATACTCTTTTATTAATGACTGGAGAGGCCCAGTGCATGGATTTGTGCACATTGAAAGGAAATTAATTAGAAGGTGGACAGCGGGGGGCAGGACTGGTCTAGACAGGTAGGACATGCTTTGGAGCCAACCTCCCTCGGCCCCTCCCCAGCCGCCACACCTGGGATGGTGCAATGGCTCAAATAGTGTCTGTAGAGTGAGCAGGGTCTCTCCAGCAGGTGGGTTCCCTTGGCCTGGCCTGCAGGGATCAGGCCAAAATCAGCAGTCTGACATCCCCTGAGAGGTCCTGAAGTTCAAGAGAGCACTCTGCAAAGTTGTTGTTGCTCCCCACTGGTGCTCATTGAACGTCATAGCTACTGGTCACATGGTCACTTAGGCATATCTATATATATCTCTATATATCTATATCTATATCTATATCTATCTATCTATCTATATATATATATATATATATCCATATCTCTATCTCTATATCTATTTCTATATATACACTCACATATGCACACACACATTAGAGGCCCACTGCATGAAATTGTGTATGGGGGGCAGGGGGCAGTCCCTCAGCCTGGCCTACACCATCTCACAATTCAGGACCTCACAGGGATTGAGCCTAAACTGGCAGTAAGGCATCCCTCTCTCACAATCTGAGACTGCTGGTTCCTAACAGCTTGCCCTCCTGCCTGCCTGATTGCCCCTAACAATTCTGCCTGCCTGCCTGATGGCCCCTAACCACCTCTGCCACGGCTTTGTCTTTCAGGACATCAGGAATGACGTCTGGAAGGTTGTTTGGCTGTCTGGTCAAATTAGCCTATTAACCTTTTATTATTATAGATGTTTTACAGAAAGTTAATTCTCACAATCCCTTTTACATCAGTAACTTTTCTTGAATGCCCCAGCATTTATCTATAATTCCCTTCTGTCTGAAAAACCATTTCCCTTAGTGGGGCTTTGATGGCAATATGAATCATCTTGGATCCTCTCAGTTCCTCCCCAGACCGCAGTGGACACATGGCACCTCTTTGCTAAAAAAGTGCAAGAATCATAGACCTCAAATTAGCTGTCTTAATGGTTGAGCGGGGAAGGAATCCGGGTATATTTTGTTTGGTACAGAGTAATTTTTGAAAATTGAAAAATTATCAAGATTTTAAAATCAGAATGTCTTATATGAAAATAATTTAAATCTCTCATTTCTTGGAAGATTAGAAAACCTAGCAAAAGTAGTCCCAAATTCTTTCAGCAACGGGCAATTTAGAGCAGAGTGGCTCTGCCCTTAGAGCCCTCTCGTTCTCCATCTCCCACGCGGTTTACTCATTGACATTGCCTGCCAAGCCCCATGAACTCTTTGAGTTTGCCCCATAGGCATAAAGTAGCAATGCCAACTCCCATCTGTTGGGGCCATTCGTTCTCTCCTGGAGAATGTTATCCTTGCCCTTGGAACACAGTCTTGCACAGAGGATCACAGAAACAGCTCACCTTCCTAGGGGACAAACTTCCCATAGCCCATGAAACTTGCACTGCCCTCCACACCACATTGTCCCAGTCCTTGGCTCCAGAGTTCCCTTCCTTGCATAGAGCCTTCCTAGGGTCCCCTACCCTCTGGGCTTTGGAGCCAGGAGGCGGGTCCCCGGCCCTCAGCGGCAGCTCTCTGCCCCGGGCCGGGAGCGCGGCTCGCCCAGGCGGCACTGGGCATGCTCAGAGGCGGCCGCGGGGGGCAGGTTTGCCTCGCAGGCGCTCGCACTCGGCGGCCTGCGGGCGCGCGGCTGCAGCTGGAGCTCGAGCGCCTGGAGTTGGAGTTGCCGGGAGTTTCCCTCCCACTCCTCCCTCTTCGCGCGCAGCAGCCGGAGCTGGCGCGCGAGCAGCGAAAGGCGGCCAGCCAGCAACCGACCCGCAAAGCCTTGTCCGGAGCCCGGAGCCCCGTGCGGGGCAGCCCCCGGGGAGGAGCCTCGCTGGCTGGGACGCGTGCCTCGCACTGGCACTGCTGGGGCACGAGCCAGGCTGCACGGTAGGGCCAGGGCGTGGGGAGCGGGCGGACGAGGAAGAGGCCAGGCCAGGGGGGGATGCGGCTGCAGCAGCCGCAGCGACCGGGGCTCCCGGCGCTCGGTCCGATGAGGGAGGCTGGGGCAGGGACCCCGCTGCGGGGCCGGAGGTGTGTAGGCAGGAGCTCAGATAGAGGCTTTCAAGTTGGCGAGCGGCGGGATAGAGGGGCTGCGCGCAGCTGCTGAGTGCGCGCCGAGAGCGATTCGGGTCCCTGGTTCCCCCCAAACCTGGTACCCGGTGCGCGGGCAGGGTTGAGCAAACCACGAAGCGGAGCAGTTTCCTCCGAGAAAGTTGAGGATGGAGCCCTCGTTTCCTCACGGTGCCCGCGGTACGATGGCCCTGAGAGGGCTGCCCGCAGCCCCCAGTGTGGAGGAGCTGAGTGGGTCGCGGCGCCCCTGGGCAGAGCTCCTCCACCCTCAGCTTGAAATCTACGAAACACCCAGATCTTCGCTTCCCTGGCGTCGTCTAGGAAAACCATTCTTGCCAAAACGGAGGTAGGCTCCCAGGCGGCACGGCTCCCTGCCTCTGGGGCGCTGACTAGGGCGATGCCCCTTCCCAACCTCTGAAGTGGCCAAGGGCGCCGGGTTCCCTGTTAGCCCTTGAGGTGGCCGGAATGGAGCCTCACACACATGGTGGGGCAACGTGGCTGGGCCAGGTGGCCAGCCTAAGTTTTCCTCCAGCCCTTTCCTAGTTTTACAACACCCTATCCTCCCCCTCACCCCCCCCCCCCCCCCCGCTCCATCCTTCCCTCCCCCCTTCCACCTTCATCTTCACAGAGACAAGACCTGGAGGAAGAGGTGGAGAGTTTGGGTGGTCATATGCCTGGGTTGTATCTGCCTTGGGCTCCGGCCCCAAGACTAAGAAATCCTCCCCCCTTTCTATTACTCTTCCTCAGGGCCTGCTGGGTGGGAGGTAACAGCGAAGGTGGGTCCACAAGAATGTTCACTTCATCCCACTGATCTTCTAAGATCCTGTTCCTGGCGACTCCAGGACCCTGGAAATAGCAACGTGTGGATTGTGAGGGTGTGGAGGATGCTGATGGTTTCTCTTGGCTCCACTTTTTTCACTTCTTGTTTTGAGTTTTGGGGTTTTGCCTGCACGCGAGTCAGAGCTGTGCTGTCATAACCCGAGGGGGTGGGGGTGGAGGAGCTTCAACCAGGCAGTGAGCCCTGAGCGCCCGCCTCTGAGGCTGCTAGTGGGAATTGGTCCAGAAATGATTATGCAGGCTAGAAATATGCCTCTCTTTTTTGGCTGAACACCTTGGCTGTTGGGTTTGTGTGTTAATTTCTTAAAGGGGCACCCACACTCTGCTCAAATACCATGTTTTAGGGGCTCCCTATAGGTGCTCCCTGTTTTCCTGTGTGTTCTTCCTAAGGGGTAATTTGCTCTGTCGCACATTTTCTGATGTGGGAATCCCTGGTGTGGGTACATATGTTATAGAGCCAGAGAGACCAGACGTCAGGCTGAAGCTTTACAGGGCATGACTGTGCTGGCAAACATAGCCACGCTAGACTTCAGTTTTCTCTTCTGTCTAATGGGGACATAGTGACCTTATCTCCTTTCATTGCAGGAGACTTGGGCCAGATAATGGAAGTGAAAAGTGCTCAGAAAACCTCAAAGCACTATTCATGTCTTACGGTGTTTGTGCCTTTTACTCAGTTTCTTTCTTTTTTTTTTTCCTTTTTTTTTTAAACGAACCACTTCTTTTAATTATAACAAGACATCTAAGTCTTCTCCCCTCTTCCCACTCCTTACCAAGAGATTTAACTGCTGAGGTCTTTTGGAATAGCTATTTATCTTCTTTTTTCTCTTTCTGTAAATCCATCTCTGTTGATGCCCCACTCCTCATTATTTACTAGTATCTGAGGGAATCATGGTACAGATGAGGAGACATTGACACCTTGTCAATGTTCAGATTCCTGGACCCTGGTTTCAGATCCAATGTTGATGAACAAGTCAGCAGAACCTAGGCTAGAGCTCTGCTTAACCTTTAACAGTGTGACCTTGAACTAAGGACTCAACTCCTTGTTGGGGAAATCAGTCTGTGAGGTTAAGCAATGCTGAGCAGAGGCAAGAACAGGTGAGATTGTCTCTAACACACTTAGTAAAGGTTTCATCAGGTTCCTGACTGCACCCCCCCCCACCTCCTGCATCTTCCTCAATCCTAGGGCAGTAGTTCTTTAACATGAGCATCAGAGTCACCTAAAGTACGCCTAATAGTACCACTAACCTCGGTGGTGAGAGCGAGTAAGAGAATGAGGTTTGTTCTGGAATGTCATTGTTTTAATATCTCACCTAGAGAGACAGTATTTCAGGAACTTGCCTAACCATTTTGTATTTCCAGTACCTGTGCCTATTACCACTGTCCCATATGAATCATTCCAATTGCTCTTCAAATTAATTATTTTTCTCACACACACACACACACACACACGTGATAGGATCTCCCCGCCTTTTTGTACTGTAACGTATTTAGTCCTTGGTTCCTAGGTCATTCTTTGGTAGACTGAGGTCGGTGATCCTGTTATTGATAAGTCCAACAACTACCCAATTTCCTTTCTTTGGGAATCTCAGGCATTTGGAAAGGGGGGAGTTCCATAAAGTTCTCTTAAATTTGGAGAACTTATGAGCAATTTTAAAAAGAATTGCAGTGTGGTGTCTTCTCTCAATGGGCAGCTTACCCAGGCCTTGGAGCAGGTGTTGTACACCCCATGATAGATGTCCTATGGTGGTCACATCTGGGGAAGGCCTTCCATTCCTTCTGGTAGTAATTGAGATGCTCTCTCACTCTCCAAGGGGGAGGAAGGCCAAATGTCAGGGGCAACCGGCATTAGTGCTGCTGGGTGTGATTTAGCTTATAAGCAAACACTTTTGAGGCACAGCCCAATCTTAAGCTTTTCTCTTTATCCCTTTAAGCTATGGTCCTGGGCTGGGAGCTATGACTTATGGTGGCCTAGACTGTGGCAATGATTTTTAGCTACTTTATATCAGAGAGGCTTGGATCTTGCTTGAGTCTCAGGAGGGTGGAATAGATTTATGATATCCTAAAGCAGGAATAGATTTATGTAGCACCCACACAGACTAGGTATAAGAGGGAGGTCAACATTTAAACTAGCCTCGTGTTCCTGTGCCAAATGAAGTGCCAGCTGGCCATCATGCTTTATCTCAGCTTTCCATTTGTTCTTTGTTATGGTTTTAAAATGACTAGCACTAGGAAAAACTGTCAGTAAAGGAGAAACCTATTAAGAAATTCAAGTGTAGCACTTAGTGTTAAAGTAGATAAAACAGCAAGACCCATGCCTGTCTTCCTGCCTATAATCAGGAAAAAACAACCTTCAGGTTGTAATTCTTAAGCTTTCCTAGCTAATTTAAATGGTTTTGGCACTTAACATAAGTAGGGAACATTTCTGTTTTAAAATTCTTTCCCATAACTTGACTTTTTATATTTTGGGTGCTATGCCTACTTTCCACCACTAGGATTTTTTTTTCCAGTGTAGGGAAAGCTTCTTTCCTTATCACTGTTGTTCCCTGTTCTCAGCATGTGACCATATTATATCTTTGCTCCCTTGGATAAATCTATTTTGAACCGTCATTATGATACTTTTTTTCTCTTTGGTCATCAGAGCTGTTGTTACTGGGTCATAGAGATTCAAGGGCCATTCCTGGAGCATAGTTCCAGCCTTCCTAGAGGTGTTTTTTAACTAAATCTTAGGTTGTATTATACTTGCTCAGTTCTAATATACATTTTTTCACACTTCGTCATTTTCCAACTTCAGAAATCCAGATGGCTCTTAAAATGATGAACACACAATGTATGGCTTCTTTTTCCTTTTTCTGTAACTTGGCTTGTTAATAAACTGACTTCCAATTTTTGGCATTCTAAAACAAAGCAAATTTGGTTCTTTACCCTAGTAGAAAATATGGTTTCTACTCAGTGCTTTCCAACTGATAGAATTGAGCAGCATTTGAATGAGCTCAGCAGTTCCCACACTATGTTGGAAGTGTTGGGGTAGATGTTACTAGGTGTGCTCTTCCTGTAAAGGGCAAATCAATTTGGAAAGAGTGCCCATTATTTTTTCTTCTCTTAGAGATTCTCCACATGTGCACCATCACATCAAAGACCCTAAGAGGTACTGCAGTCAACAGTGTCAGTAACAAAAAAAACTTGGTTGTATTTATTTAATTAAACATTTCCCAGAACATTTTGAGGATTTGTGTATAATTTCTAGAACTTCATTACTGAACAGACACATTCCAGCAATTCTAGCAAGTTGTTTAACAGCACCTGTGGGTGGGGAAATTTTACCTAATATGTCATTAAAGTAAAGGGCATTGGTTAAATATGGATATCAATTGATTAGTGCACTCTCCAGGTGTTTGCTGTTTTTGATTTCAGAGAAAACACTTTAAGCTATGGTGGCTAAGAACGTCTCATGGAGGGGCTAGAGTAAGAAAACGCTGGAAATGATGGCTGGCACTTTTGTAGAGGAAAGGGGTGTTTCAGTTTGGTGGTGTAATGGAACAAGAATGTGAAGACCTGTACTTGTGTCTGCATATAAATACATTTGCGAGCGCATAAGAAAAGGACCATGCCTAGCACAGAGTGAGACCCTGTGAATTTGTGGTGGCCTAAGAACTTATTTATTGTGAAGGTCTTTTCTTGATTTTTTAAATTCACTGAAGGAGCAGGTGAGTTCCAATGACCACAGGAGAGCTAGTTGTGGATAAACAGGAGGGGAGGCACAACACTCAGGTTGACAACAAGGAAGGATGCATGAGGAAGAAATGAGGAAAGAACTTGTTCTTAGTCCTTTAGAGGATCATAGTTCCATGTACAGAGGAATCTGGTCCAATTGAAGAAATTTTGGATATTTGGGAAAAGGGTGTTTTGGAAGACCCTCCCACAAAGAAGGGTCTTTACTGGAGTTTCAAAAAAATAGCAAGAAGCCCTGCTGGTATGGCTCAGTTTGTTGAGTGTTGCCCCATGCACTGAAAGGTTGCCAGTTCCATTCCCACTCAGAACACATATCCAGGTTGCAGGTTTGATCCAGGTGTGTGTGGAAGACAACCAATCGATGTTTCTCTCCCTCTCCCTTCTTCCCTTTCCCTTCCCTTTCCCCTTTTCTTTCCCCTCCCCTTTCTCTTTCCCCTCCCCCTCTCCCTCCTTCTCCTCCCCCCTCCTCCTCCTCTCCCTCCCTCTCCCTCTCTCTCTCTCTAATGAAAAAATTTAAAAAAATAGTAAGAAAAAGGAACTTTTACAAATCAACAATAAATAAGGAAATAACCCGATTTAAAACGGGTTTAGGATTTAAATAGATACTGCTTCCAAGAAGTTATACAAATGGCCAATAAACACATGAAAAGACACTCAACATCATTAGTTATTAGGGAAATACAAATCAAAACTACAGTGAGATAACACTTCACACCCATCATGGTGGCTGTAATAAAAAGAGATATAATAACATGTGTTGGTGAGGGTGTGAAGAAATCAGAATTTTCATATATTTCATTGTAGGTGGGCATGTAAAATTTTACAGCCACTTTGTAAAATAGTAGTTTCTCAAAATATTAAGCATAGAGGTATCTCATGACCAGTTCTACTCCTTGGTATACAACACCCAAAAAAACAGAGGACATATGTTCATGCAAACACTTGCACGTAAATGTTCATAATGGCATTATTTAAAACAGCCCTGAAGTGGAAATAACCTACATTTCCACATGCTGATGAATGGATAAACAAAATATAGTATATCTATATAATTCCTTGGAAACATACTATATGAATAAAGCCAAAGACAAAAAGCTACATACATATTATGTAATTCCATTATGAAGGGTCCAGAATAGGCAAATTCATGGTGGTAAAAACTGCATTAGTGGTTGCCAAGGGCTGGGGAGAGGAAGGAATAGGGAGTGACTATTAATGGGTATGAAGTTTCTTTTTTGGGGTGGTGAAAATTTTCTAGAATTAAATAGTGGAGATGGTTGCACAACTTTGTAAATACATTGAAACTCCTGAACTGTAGCCCTGGCCAGTGTGGCTCAGTTGGTTAGGCAGCATTCCATGCACCAAAATTTTACTGCTTCAATTCCTGGCCAGGCCACATGCCAGGGTGGTAGGCTTGATCCCTGGTAGGGGGCTTGCAGGAGGCAGCTGATCTCTGTTTTACTCTCAACTCTTACACCAATGTTTTTATCTCTCTCCCCCCTCCCTTCCTCTCTCTCTCTCTATAGATAGATAGATAGATAGATAGATAGATAGATAGATAGATATAACAACATTTTCCAGAAACTACTGAATCGTACACTTTCCAAGGGTGAATTGAATGGTATGTGAATACCTCAATTGAAACAACTACAAAAACACAGCAAAAAGGCCATTGTGGCTAGGGCAAGAGGAGGCTAAAAAGAAAAAAGTGGTGAGAGAGATCCAGGAGTTAGGGTATCAATTTCAAGCCGAATTTTCTGATCTTGGGGGGGAAAAAAAAAAACTAGATAATTTCTTTCTCCTTGTTTGCTATTGGGTCCCTTAGGATAGTCCTATTACCTTTTCATTCAAAAATCCTTCCCCTGAATTAAAAGTGTTTTGTTCCAAGTTGCTCAAACAGTCAGTGGGCTAGTTTTTTTGGACTTCCCTCTGGACACAAATTCCATATTTAGGCTTCCTTGTGGTGATCCACCAGAGGGCATTAGGCAGTGCTGACTGGCAACTTCTGTTTAGCTTCTCCCTTAAGATTTGACTGTGGTAGACATTTTAGTGTCATCTTCTAATTTGTTTATGGAACTCTGTCAAGGCCTTTAAAAAAAAATCTTTGTATTAAACAGGTTCACATGGCACTTGGCGTTATACAAACAGTGTGTTTGGGTCCAAGGGTCATGATACTACATGTGGTTTAGTACCACCGATTTGAGGTCCTGTCCCCTCAGTAGAGATATTTATTCTGTCTTTAGTAGTGTATTGTAGCTGTGCTTCTCTAACTCATGGACAGGAAGCACCTGGAAAGCTTGTTAAAAGTGCTGATTCAGTAGGCCTGAGTTGAGGCTTGAGATTCGCAATTATAACAAGCTCCCGTTGATGTGGATGCTGCAATCCATGGATCACTCTGAATATTAGCTGACACAGTATAGAGAAGATGGCTTTGGAGTGGGAGAGAGCTGAATGTGAAAGGTCACTCCACCACTCATTTTCTGTGGGAACGTGGGCAAGGTAAGTGACATATGAGCCACAGTTTTCGTTGTAAAGATCTAGCTCTTAGAAAAATGTCTAACATGATGCACCTAGAATGTTCTGTATTATTTGAATTTCTTCTCACAAGGGTTACAAATTCCAAGGTAAAGACCAAGCAAAAAAAATATAAAAGACAGCTGTGGGTTTTGACGAGGTTTTCGATTTGTGTAGAAAGGGTGAAGAGAGGAGAGGATGTAGGGGAAGTGGGATATGAATCCTAGTTCTCGGGACAATATTAATTTGCTTATTGGTTCGCAGATTAGTATAGTTTTTTTGTTGTTGCTTATTTGTTTGAAGGGAGAGGGAGAGAGAGATAGAAACATCAATGATGAGAGAGACTCATTGACTGGCTGCCTCTTGCACACTGCCTCCTCCCACCCCCCAACCCTAACCCTGCTCCCAACCACGTATCGAGTGCACTACCAGGCATGGGCCCTGACTGGGAATTGAACTGTGACCTCCTGGTTCATAGATCAATACTCAGCCACTGAGCTACACCAGCAAGCCATCACAGTTTTAATAAAATCACTGTGCTAGTCTCAGCGGAGGCTGGATAATTTTTAATTTTTGCTTTCATGAAGTTGGTGTTTGTCATCTCTGAGCTGCTACACTTCCTTGGTGGGGTGGACTCTGCCCATCCTTGCCTCGCTGCCTTCCCCCATCTCGGACTTTTCTCTCCTGGAGGAAGTAAAGGAAACTCAAATGCAAAACATTGAGTATCATGAGCAACATGGGATAACTTTCTGGTGATGAGGTTGAAAAATTTGCTTCGTTGTGGACTTCAGGAAATCTGGGCATTTCATTAGCTTACCTTCCTAACTTTTAGATAGGTTAAATTGAATTAGGTTAATGGGAGAACAGCTACAGGAAGAACTGGGAACTAAATCCTGGCACTGACTAATTCTCCCACCTGGAGCCTGTGTAGCTTGCCCTCAGAGAGCCCCAAGTTTCCTTTGTCCTTGCTGGGCTGCTTCCTGGGATTGGGATTCAAATGAGTTGCATTGGTGAGGGCATTGTGAACCCTCAGAGCATGCAATCTCTATAAAGTCTGCTCCATCATCCCATAGTGCTGGTGGAGGTACTTATGTCCTCATAGGGTTACACAAGTTGAGTTGTGGCTTGTTAACTTTTGTTCTGTTTCTATTTCCTTTATCCTCATTTGAAGTGGGAGGAAATAAGAGATTATGTTTATATTTCAAGTAAATTGAGGGATCCTTTTCACTTTCTTCTAGGGGGAAAAAAGACACAACATAGTGTTTAAGATTTTAACAAAACCACAAGTGCAAGAAACTAAACTCGTTTCCAGTCTCCACAGCCTGAAAGACATTGCTTTCTAAGGATGGTGATTTGACCTTGTGAAGTCCTGTTTCACCTTCCTGTTTAACCATTTCTTGTGGGTTAGCAGGGATGGGCCTTTAATGACTGATGACTTTGAAAGCAACAAGATGAGTCACTTTGTTAAGGTGCCAGGACTGAGTGTTTAAATGTATGCTGCACCAACATCAAATAATCAAAGATAAGCTATGGGGGTGGAAGCCTAACACTCTAGGCCTGACTGGCACTTGCTGTCCTTTTGGAAGGTGGAGGAGGTTAGGGGTGTCATGTGGAAGTGGGAATGATCTGATTTCAGAGGTGAGTAAATGCATGTGCTGTAATCTTGTCAACTTTCATAGCCACTGCTGGTACCTACCTGTGGTCAGAGAGGTTATGCTGTTTGTTTTGAGACTGCCTAGGAATATGTTGCCTCACACAGTCTAAGGTGAAAGTCAACAGTAGCTATTAGTCTAGAAGTTACTATTATTCCTGAAGAATAGAATCTACCTTGTCATTAAGGTAGCAGTAAGGAAGCTGCCCTGCTGCTGAGAAGGAGTGGAGTGGAAAAACTGGGTGTACTTGAAGTAAGTCCTTTCAAATGAAATCCTCAAGCAACTGTAAAAAAAACCCCACAAATTAGCTCAATGGTTAAAATTTCGTGCTTATATAAAAACCCCAGCCCTAAAAAAAAATGGACATGTTTTCCAATTTTCCTTTCTGGGAAGTTAAACTTTCTTTTTAATCACATTTGTTTTCTGACATTGCCAACCATATACCCCTTGGTCTACTTAATGGTCATCTTTAAAAACTGAATAGGGAATCTTAAATTCACGGACCTTGTTTATGAACAGCTTTTGCTCTTGAACCGAACTAAACTGTGAGTTTCTGCAGAGGTAGGGATTTCTTTTTTGTGGCCTCGCATATCTGGAGAGAATCAATAAAAATATGTTGGGCTGGATGGCTACTTCTTCTGGGATTCTCCATTGTCTAGTCGATGAATTTTTCTGTCAGCATATTATACATTATTTTTATTACTTAATATTTCCCTAGAGAGGTTACTATGTGCTAACATAGCACTTGGTTCTAAGCACCTTACAAATGCTGATCCCTTTCATCCACAGCTGTCAGAAGTAGGTACTATTACTTACCACTCTTCGACAGTTGAAAAAACTGAGGCAAAGTGTCCAAGGTCCTGCAGCTACCATGTAGCTGGGAGTTATACCCAGGTGTGGTTTCAAGGTTCCTGCTCTCAACAACAAGCTTGGCTGAGCTCTAGCAGACTTCCTTTCCTCCTGCTTTGGCTCTCACATGTTACCTTTGCTTCCCTCCCACTGGTTTTCCTGAATTATAAAGAAATGGAATCAGACATGCCTTTCCACCTTCCCTTCTTTTCACCTCTTTTGTCCTCTGCCTCCATTCTGCCCACTTCCCAGTTCCAGAAAAACTTGACTCTGAGTTTGGAGCATCATAGCTCATTCATATGGGCCCAGACTAGGAGTGAGACAGGCCATTCACACAGGGACTATTTACTTAACTTTTTAATTTATTGACTTAGAGAAAAAGAAACATGGACTTGTTGTCCCAATTATTTGTGCATTCATTGGTTGGTTGCTTATTTTTTTCTTAAGGTTCTTCTTGCTGCTTATTTATTTATTTTTTAAAATTTCTTTATTAATTAAGGTATTACATGTGCTTCTTGTATATGCCCTGACAGAGAGCAAACCCTACAACATTGGTGCTTGGAGATGATGCTCTAACCAATTGAGCTATCCAGCCAAGACCACAGAGGTTGTTTAGAATGAACTCTGGGTAAGGCTGTTCCCTCTGGCCCTGGGCCTCTGAGTTTGCCAGGTGACAGGCTGTGTGACTTCATGTACACATGAGTCACCTGGGCATCCTGTTGAGGCACAGATTCTTATTCATTGGATCTGAGGTGGGGCCTGAGATTCTGCATTTTGTTCTGCTTCAAGGAATGTTGAGGTTGCCGGTGCTGGGCCCAAACCTCTGAAGGAGCCCTGAGTCTGTGCAAGGTCACACCTGTTACTCCAAGCACTGTCTTGCCTGAATAGGCCTAATCCCTAACTTGGGACCCAGAGTCAGATTTAAGAAAGATACCCAGAGAGATACATCCGGAGGGATTTTAAGTTGCACAAAGACAGGGAGCAGCTTAAAGCAGAATGAAAGTGAAACAGAGTAAAGGTAAAGGAAATGTGATGCTTTCAAAATGAAGAGTATAATTTCCAAATAGAAGGCTTTCTGAAAAGCCTTCTATTTATGATGGAAAGTTTATTACAGAGCAGCTCTAGTGATATAGTTGTGAGAATGAAAAGTATAAAACTCCTGTTTGAGTTGCAATTTTATAAAGAACCTATGCTACTGGCCCCTAAAACTCTTGGAGCTAATTTTTTAAAGCTCTTCACAATCTCCATAAGTCTCTTTAGGTTCTCCCTGCTTCTCAACTTCATCTGCTAGGCAGTGGTTGGCAAACTCATTAGTCAACAGAGCCAAATATCAACAGTACAATGATTGAAATTTCTTTTGAGACCCAAATTTTTAAAACTTAAACTTCTTCTAACTCCACTTCTTCAAAATAGACTCACTCAGGCCGTGGTATTTTGTGGAAGAGCCACACTCAGGGGCCAAAGAGCCGCATACGGCTCACGAGCCACAGTCTGCCAACCACGGTGCTAGGATATGAAATAATGTGCTAGGAACCAATATTGGAATACCAATTGGTTGCCCACAGCATGTTGTCATTATATCTCATTTGAGTAAGATTGCATCTCATAATCAGCTATTTTTTATATATGAGAGTAGTATAGCATCTCACTCTGTGACAATCATGGGTTTACAAGGGAAAAAGTAGGGGCAAGCATGGGTGAGAGAGCATGACCTGGTGTCCCTTGTTATTTATACTAGACCTGACTGCTTAAATGCATTTATCCAATGGGCATTTGAATTGGTTTGCTCTGTTTGGCTTTGCACAGGACAAGGTATCTAGATTTGCTTTTATAAAAAACTAGAGGCCCGTGCATGAAATTCATGCACTTGGGGGGTCCCTCAGCCCGACCTGTGCCCTCTCGCAGCCTGGGAGCCCTCAGGGGATATCCAGAAGTTGGACAGCCTTAACACTGCTGCAGAGGTGGGAAAGGCTCTTGGCACTGCTGCTGTGCTTGCCAGCTGTGAGCCTGGCTTCTGGCTGAGCAGTGCTCCCCCTGTGGGAGCTCACTGACCACCAGGGGAAAGCTCCTGCATTAAGCTTCTGCCCCTGGTGATCAGTGCACATCACAGCAAACTGGTTCCACCGTTTGGTCTATTTGCCTCTTATTATATAGGATGATGTTTTCTAAGTTTAACATATATACAGAAACACAAATTACATGTGTACACTTGAGTGAATTTCCATTCCATGAACAATACCTTTTCTTAACACGGATGAAGAAAGAGAGCTGCCAGCACCCCAGAATCTCCCCTTGGGCCTGCCCCTTCAGTTGTTTTCTTCTCCCTGGTAGCTACATGTTCTGATTTCTAGCACTATAGATCACTTGGCTTATTTCTAAGATTTATAGAAACACACTCATGCATTTGTATTCTTTTATCTCTAACGACTTTCTCTCTCTATTTTGAGTGTGAAAGCAGTAGTAGCTGGATTCTATTCCATTGTATAAACATACCAAATTACTGGTTAGGACCATTTGAGTTGTTTCCAGCTTTTGGCTTTTATGAATAACGAGAGGCCTGGTGCACGAAATTCGTGCACAGGTGTGTGTAGGGGTCCCTCAGCCAGCCTGCTCCCTCTCCAATTCGAGACCTCTTGGGACTGCTGGCTCCTAACTGCTCACCTGCCTGCCCACCTGATCCCCCTAATTGCTCTCCCCTGCCAGTTTGATCCCCCTAACTACTCTCCCCTGCTGGCCTGATGCTCCTAACTGCTCTCCCCTGTCTGCCTGATCACCTCTAACCACCACTGCCTCATCCTCGCCTTTGTCCAGAGGGACATCTGGAAGGTCATCTGTAAGATGTTCAGTCTAATTAGCATATTATCCTTTTATTAGTATAGATGCTGCTGTGAATACACATGTATATATGTCTTTTGGTTTGCATAGTTATGTGTTTCTAGTGTGTGTGTATGAGGGTGTAAGTGTTGCATCCTGCAATGTGATGAATATGGTCAGCTTTACTAGATACAGCCTCACAGTGTTCCAATGTGGCCATTCCAGTTTATGTTCCCTTCTGGTGTGGCTGAGAGTGCCGTTACTCCACATTCTTGTTCATATTTAGCTTAAATCATGTGAAAATTGTGGCTATTCTTGTGTATGTACAGAGGTGTTTCCTTGTGGTTTTACTTTGTATCTCTCATCTCCATTTGAAGTTTAGCATCTTTGCATATGTATGTTGGCATTTGGATATACTCTTCTGTGAAGTGCCTATTCAAATCTCCTGCCTACTTTTCAATTGTGTTGTTTGTTTTACTTTTGAAAACAAAGATAGTTTTATGGAAACATCTATGAAAAGTTTTTTTTTAATATATTTTTATAGATTTCAGAAAGGAATGAAGAGGGAGAAAAAAATATAAATATCAATGTGAGAGAATAATTGAATATATGCCTTCTGCATGCTCCACACTGAAAATCAAGTCTGCAACCTGGGCATGTGCCCTGACAGAGAATCAACTGTAGGGCCTCAGGACTTGTGAGTTCCTGCTTCATAGGTTAACGCTCAACCACTAGCTGTCTGTGCAAATTTTTTGAAATCTATAGTGATGAGAGTTACTTGTCAGTGATATATGATTGCATTCTCAAACGTAATTCCTGGAGAGCCCCTCTGACAGGAGACCTGGGTGTGGTTCAGGGGATTGTAAAGTTGTATGATCACCTGAAAGCTGAAAAGCATTTAACCTACCAATGTGTTTGCCTTTTATGGAAGTCACTCCGGAAGATTGTAGACCAACTCCAAAAGTATTGCTGAAAACATTCTTGGAATTGCTTTGAGTAGATTGTTCTGGATATTTTTAGTTGGTTTCAAAATGCACTCTGAAGTCTGTATTTGAGAAACTCAAAAGATCTCAGAACTCAGTGCAGTAAATAAAGAGGGTGCTTCATGGGTGACTTAAAAATAAAAACATTATTCATTAGGCATGCCTATAAAGGGATGGACCTTCCTTTCCTGGGTGAAGACATTAGCAAGGAGACAGAAGGCACTGCATGAAAACCCTTTTTTTCCCTATTATCTTTTTATCTTTGCAGTAACCTAGGAGGTGAAGTTACTGTTTTGAGTACTCCACTTTACAGATGAAAAGTGAGAGATTTAGGAAAAGAAAGAAAGCATGATTTAGGAGTGAAACCTAGCTCTCTTACCTGAGGGCCACTAGTGCCTTTTCCCCACCCTTCCTCACCTCTGACAAGTGTTAGAGGAATTACATACCAGTTGCAAACAGAAAAACATGTGCAGGTGGTGACGGTCTGGCTTCCACCCTGCCCTATTATTGAACCTCAGGAACTGGTTGGCCCTCTGCCTGCTGGAGCTATGATGGAGGAGGAGAGCTCGGAGTCAGGCTTTGGTGTATTCATTCTTCACAAAGACAAGTCCTGGGGTCCTAATGTTTGGAAACAATTTAGTCTTTCTGTGTCCTGCCTGGGCTCATAGTTTGACCTATAGGTCTTTCTTACACTGTCTGTTCTTTTACCTCCTGGCTGGCAAGCAGCCACCCAGGAAATATTCTGAAAAATGTATTAAATATTGTCACTGTTGGAAACTATATCCTGTGGTAAATAGTCTCTTTCCAGATGGGTACTTGTATAAAATCTGGCAAGTAGGGTCAGAATATTGCTGAATTCTTCAATATTCATTCATTCATGATCTTAAAATTACCCATTAGTTTTTTGGTGTCTAATACAGACCTTCAGAAATTATCCTTGAAAAGAATGCCCTGGGCAGATTGCTTTCAGATAGACCTTGGGCATCCAGCTGCCCCTGAGATATGAAGTATTGGAGAGACCCCAAAATACTTTTGATCATTGAAGAGTCTTCTTTTCACCTTTCCTGGTTGACGGACCCCCCAACAAGCTGACCCTATTCCACGGAGATTGACAATGTCATCTAAAAACTGAGTACACAGAAAGTAGAAGCTGCAACATATTTTTTTGGGCTCAAAGCCAGAGTAAGGAAGCCTTAGGACTTCTCTTGAGACAGCACAGTAGCATGATTTTCTCATTTGGTGGGTATTTATTCTTAGCACCTTATATCCTATATAGTAATACTTGTAGAATTGGTCATCAGGGCAAAGCCCTAGGTCATAGGTAACCAGATAACCAAATCATTTCCTATACAGATTAGAATTTTATTTCATTTCATATCCAGTTTTCTCTGGATAAAATGAAGCAGTTGAGATTAAATGTGAGGACATTTTAATGAAAACCTCCCTGGTAGGTATTAATTTTCTCACCACATTTATTTTCCTATAGAGGGTTCTAGAGCCAGAGTGAAGTCAGGTGTTTCTAAGGAACAGCTCCTGTTCCCCAAAGACTCTAAATAGTCATTGTGGCCACCTTCCCTATTTTCTCCACAGATTATAGGATTGTAGTAACCTTACAGTTTGTACACCTCAGATTTGGACTTTGATGGTGGATGTCTGAATTCACCTTCTGCCCCTCTGTACCTTCCAAAAAAAAAAAAAAAGACACTTATAAATAGTGCTTTGTCTTTTGAGTTTTACAGGGCACTGAGTAAACACAAGCTATACATTGTGAAATGAGGAGTAAAGGGCCGCCCACATCCTTATTTTTTGAGTGGGTGTAACTAGCAACTAGTTCCTGGATGTGTAACTAGGATGTAGGTCATGATCCCACGGCGTCTTTGGCAGAGCTACAGTAAACACTGTCTCCCTGTAGGGCGCTGTGTTAAGGTACAAAGGTCCTAGGTTCTTTTTTTCTGAGAAGTTTCCTATGAAGTTTATTTTATTTTATTTTTATAAGCCTCTTGGATTGAGAATAAGGAGATCACTGCAGTGAATACTTGAGGCTTCCTTAATATGAAATTAATTAAGCACATGTGGTGTGTCAGTGCTAACACCTTTTTATGGGTCTCCCAACTCTGTTGATTGGGTGCTATTTTTCTCCCTGTTTTACAGAAATTAAGGTGCACACTAGTTGTCTCTTGTTCTCGGGGTCCACAGCCCATCATTTTGACGCTGGGTCAGGCCCTTGACTACCACACACCATGCTCTACTGAGGCAGTGAGCAACCAAGGAGCTGGGGCTACTCCTGCAGTGCTGGTATGGGAAGATCAGACATTTCTTAGAAGGAAGTGCAACACTGTGGGCAGCCCCTGCATTTTAAATATGCTCTGTTTAGGTGAGTAGTGGGGAAATTCGTTGTAGCAGATTTTCAGAAGAAATGGATTTGAAGGAGAGAGCCATCTGATGGCACTGAATGGAGAGGGAAATAGTCGTCTTCGTTTAAGGGTGCCAATCTACATACTGAAAAGGCTTCCATAGAGATGATAGGCATTTGTGGAGCGGGTTCTTAAAAGCAGTTTTACCTGGGACAGTCGTTTCAGTAGGTTTGCAAGTTCTAGCAGACCCTCCTTGTCCTCTTTCTACTGAGGGCAAATATAGCCAAGCTCCTTCTGTGGGGAGCCTCACTTTTTCCTCTTTTATTTCATCTCTGGGCTGAAGAGAAGGGATAGATACAGGGAGTCCCCCTTTCCTTCCTTGTTCGGGCACCCTGTCACAGTGCTATGTTGAGGTAAAGAGGCCTGGAGAAATTGCCAAGGAAAATCCCTTATAAGAGCTCTGGTTTAAAATGTTGCATCTTTGTCAGGGCATCTTTTTCATTTTGCTTTGTATTGATCTTATCTCTGTCTTTTTATTCATTCAACAAAAAATGACTACTATGTGTAACCAATTAGCACGGTGAGAAAAAGGTGGCAAGGTTTTTACTTTTATCGAATTAAAAAAATACTTGCATAAAATGTTAAATGACAACTGTTGTAAGTGTATATGGGAGAGATAAATATTTGAGGAGATTTGGCCTAGTTAAGAAAATTAAGGTGGCCTTCCTCAGGAAGTGATGGCGAGCAGCAATCTGAAGATGAGTAAGAGTTAAAGAGGGAGGGAATGACATTACAGAGGTGACAGAATGTGCAAAGTCCCTGTGGTGGTGGAGTCCACAGTATGAGTAAGGGACAGAAGGCTCCTGTGACTGAGAGTGTAGAATAAAGGTATGAAACAGTCTTTTCCAAAGAGTCATGAGGGCTTCTAAACATGGGTTTGAAGTGATCAGATTAAAAAGATAGTTGCAGTAAAAAAGAAAGGGGGGAAGAGAGAGAGAGAGAGAGAGAGAGAGAGAGAGAGAGAGAGAGAGAGAGAGAGAGAAGAAAGGGATGAATAGATTATAGGCATCCAAGAGGAGATGTGGGTGGACCAGTATAGAAGTTTTTGTTGTAGTTCAGGAAGAAATGATGATCATCTGATCCAGACAGGGAAGGATGGCAAGATAGGTGGATGTTGAGAAAAGTAGACGTAATATGACTGGATGTGGTGATGGCCTGGAAGTACAGGGTGAGAAAGATGGAGGTATCAGGGACTACTTCTTGGTTTCTAGCTTATACAATTGGATAATGGGTGTGCCATTCTGTAGATACGGTCATATCTTCCCAAGCAGACTCTAGGCTGTTTGATAGCAGGATATTTATCTAATTTAATTTCAGACTCTTTCAGTGTAACTTATACAGTAGGTACTCAGTTTTTGTTTTCTATAGTATTTGAATAGAAGATATTTCTTCAGAATGATGGCATGTGTGCTTGGTGGGAAGTAGCAGGTCATGTACCACTTAGTGTGATTGGGGCAAGAGAAAGTTCCATAGTTGGAATAGAACCCCAAAGACATTTATCCATGTAGAGATATGCTTTCAATTTCTAGGAAGCATTTCTAGTAATTTTGAACTTTTTAGCCCTTGGAAATACACACACACACACACACACACACACACATATATATATATATATATATATATATATATATATATATAAACACACACATACAGAAGATCTATGTATGTGTGTGTGTATATATATATATATATATATTATTTATGCTAAACTGAACTGTAAGGTGAGCATAATATGAGCATAATAGCACTAAACTTTTGAGGTAGATGTGAGGGTTTGATAACTTTGTGAACTATGGAAGGTTTTACATGAAGGAATTTGTTCATCAGTGCTTTTTTTTTAATATATTTTATTGATTTTTTTACAGAGAGGAAGGGAGAGGGATAGAGAGTTAGAAACATCAATGAGAGAGAGACATCCATCAGCCGCCTCCTGCACGCCCCCTACCGGGGATGTGCCCGCAACCAATGTACATGCCCTTGACTGGAATCGAACCTGGGACCTTTCAGTCCACAGGCCGACGCTCTATCCACTGAGCCAAACCAGTTTTGGTCATCAGTGCTTTCTTTTCCACTAAAGTTCTCCCTACCACTAGTGGATGCTGTTGCTCAGAGAGACCCAGCCATGTGATGACAGTAGAATCTTGGTGGATAAAGTACCTGAAACATCATATCTCTTGGATAGCTGTTCATGTACAGGTAAAAAGTACCTGTGTTTCTTTTTATACCCAGACCTTCTCTAAAATTATTTAGTATAGGTGAGTTTTAGGATGATGTAATTCTGTTGAGTGGTCTGAAGACAGAGAGAGATGAGTAAAAGTCAGATCTAGTTTTTTGTTTGTTTGTTTGTATTAAGATTGGTTTAGATTTCAAGTGTGCTCAAGGCAAGTCACAACCCCAGAACTGAGAGTATATGGACAAATGATTCTTAATCTTTCTTTTCAGTATAGTTACATGTAAGATGATGGTGATAATCACTGCCAACCTTCTTGAAGACTAGACGGAGGATAATTCTTATGTGGTGGTTGTCATTGGGACCAGTGCTCCACAGTTCTCCACAGAATAGAATATGTTTGATAAGTTAATGAACTTGTTCAAAATGATTTGCCTTTAGTTGGTCTATTTTCCTCTGTTTTCTTTAGGTTGTATATTTTAAACCTCTACTTTTTCCATCCCTTTCTGTCTTTTCAAACATTAGAAACACCAGTGTATGTCTTTCTATCTTTACCACTGTATTTTTTCCACTCTTCACTTTTTCTTGGAACTGCATGGCACCATTGTTTATTTCATTCTTTAGCTGGAAAGGAGCTTAGGTATACAATAAATCCTTTTGTCTTCTCTCTCTGTGTTTTCTATCTATTCCATTTTACAAATAAGGAAATTGAGGCTGTACAGTTCTACCATGAAACTGTAGTAAACACAGGACTCTAAACTCTGATCTTTTGATTCCTCAGCTTGTGGTGATTTTCTAGAACTTTAACATATTTCTGAAATTTTTTTTTACTTTAAAATTTAACTTTCCACTTAAAGTTATTTTCTTCTGTAAGTTGTTTTCTTGCTTTATGGTAAGTAAAATTTTTATTGGTTTAGCACAGGGGAGAACCTAGCAATGAATTTCTCTTGTAAAATTAATAGAAAAGTTTATAGCTCTATAAATACTATTTACTGAATTTAGCAATATTATTTGTGTGGATGGATAAATAATTTTGAAGTGTACTAATATTTTCTGTCAGATCCAGCCAAATTCTCACTTGGAGGAGATTATATTTGTGTTGAAACATACTGTCCTTTCTCTTACATCTTGGTGTTTTTGAGGGGTGAATCTTTGGACTCCTGACTTTTCCACTCTTCATTTGAATAGGAAATCAGAATGTGTATAGTAGTAGTCTTGAAAGGTGCCAGAAAATTTTCATATAGTAGTAGTCTTGAAAGGTGCCAGAAAATTTCCAGAAATTCTCATAAATCCACTGAATTAAAAATAAAAAACATGTTATTTAGCAACAGAACTTGTTTCTTTTAAAAAGAGATGGGAGTCCATGAATCAAGTGAAGACAGGCTATTGCAATTTCAGAAAGAATGGTATTACTGCTTTAAAAGCTCAGGAACAACAGATAAGAACCCGATAACCGTCAGTCTTTATTGCGCCCTGTTGTTTAGGTTAATTTTGAAGTTCTCTTTAACTGGTGATCTATGCTCTAGCTATTTCCCTTTAAAAGCTGTCTATTTAAAATTAGTTCTCTTGTTTCCTTGCCCAGCTCAGGAAGCATTTTCTCCCCATTTTTGCCCTCAGAGATGCACCTCAGGATGAAGAACCCTTGATGGAACAGTGTCTTGCCTTTAACTCAAGATCTTACAGTCATGAGTAATTGGCAAATACTGACCTCAGGAAGGGTAAGAGACTAATTCTTGAAATTCACAGTGTTTATGGTAATAATAAGGGTGCTGAAAGCTTATTGCCAAGAGAGAGCCAGGTTCTCCTGATAAGTTGATGAGCACTTTGGCTTCCTTTGTCCATTTGGCATTCCCAAGTTCTCCATTTTCCTTTTCCTGTATGGCAGGGTGCTATGTTCTCTTGGGTGCTGTAGTCAGACAGGCTCAGAAGACTGGACTTTGGAGACTGGGGCTTGTTTATTTTTGATTCTCAACCTGGCCAGTTCCATTGTTAGCTTTATCTTTCCCAGCTTTATCTCCCCATTGTCATTGGATACTATTTTGAATCACATGAAGTATTCTGATAGAATCATTCATTGTTTTTTTGTCCTCAAAATGCCCCTCTTCTCCTTACTCATCTTGTATTTTTGCAATTATTCTTCAGAATCAGTCAAGGGTCACTACCTCCTTGAAGTGTCTGTGTCCATTGAACTTCCACTCTAAGGCAGAATCGATCTGTGCTAATGTATATCACTGTATATCCCTCATGCTCGCATGTATAGAATGAACATTTGAATGATGGGACTATGACTTTTACAGTTTGTATCTTCAGCATGGTGCCTGGTATACAATTGGTGCCCAAAAGGGATGAAGAAATGGATGGGGAAGTGTGGGGCACATTCAAGGAGAATTTCTGAGAAGCAAGGAAGTGGGAGAGAGAAACAGGGAAGAGAATGAGAACACATTTTTAGCTGGGATACATGGGAAATATTTTATTGAATTTTTAAATAAAGTCTCTTATTTAGAGAGAGGAAGGGAGGAAGGGAAGAAGGGAGAGGGAGAGGGAGAGAAAGAGAAACATCTGAGAGAGAACATTGATTGGTTGCCTCCCACACATGCCCTGATATGGGATTGAACCTGCAACCTGGGTATGTGACCAGAATCAAACCTGCTACCTTTTGGTGTATGGGACAACATTCCAACTAATTAGCCACACTAGCCAGAGGGACATGAGAAATATTTTGTATGTGAATGAGAGTGTAGTTTCAGCTACATGCTTACTGAAAAACATCTATCATAGAGGAGTGAGCTATTGAGAATGAGCTTTACCATTTTATTAGAGAGTAGAAACCAAGAAACTCGCAGAAGATGACACAATAGTCATTTGACTTTCCTTCTTAAACGCTCTGAGATCTTTATTGAAAGACGGGAAACCATAAAAATCTTAGAGGAATCCACAGGCAGCAAAATCTCATATATATGCCAGAGCAATATCTTCACCGATACTGCTCCTAGAGCAGTGGTCAGCAAACTCATTAGTCAACTGAGCCACAAACCAAGGCTCCTGAGCCACATGTGGCTCGGAGCTGCAGTTTGCCAACCATCCACTATCCTAGGGCAATGGAAACTAAAGAGAAAATAAACAAATGAGACTACATCAAAATAAAAAGCTTTTGCATAGCAAAAGAAACCATCAACAGAACAACAGGAAAGTCCACTGCAGGAGAGAACATATTTGCCAATGTTATTTCCCACAAGGGTTTAATCTCCAACCTTTACAGGGAACTCTTACAATTTAACAAAAGGAAGATAAACAACCCAATTAAAAAAACAGGCAATGGACCTAAGGGGATACTTTTTGAAAGAGGACATACAGAAGGCCAAGAGACATATGAAAACTTGCTCAAAGTCACTAATCATCTGAGAGATGCAAAGCACATTCTTTTATTAAAGTGAATACCAATTGAAGCCTGCAGAGTGCTCCATCCCTGCTTTGTAGGTAGTGAGGGCTCAAAGGCTAAAGGATAACTAGTGCTGCTCCTATTGGCCTCTGCTGTGTGACTGAATCAAGAGATGCCTGTCCTAAGTCTTATAAGGTAGAACTCTCCTTAGACCTGAAATAAGAACTTTTTGATTCATAGATAAACACAAAATAAATGTCAAGGTGTTAGGAAATGGGATTTTGCATTCTCCTTCCACTTAGATATGTAGTGCTACTTCTTAGAAAGGAATGAACGTACCATTTTCTCAGGGGAAGTTTACTTCTGCTAACATTTGGTTCTAAAAGAAGTGTTTCACATGAGGCATAGCATGGAAGTCTTTAGATATCTATGTATTTTAAAAGAATATATGTCTATATCCATATATGTTTTTGCAAAAACTAATTATTCTGTTACACCCTGAAGTCCTGGAGAGCAGATGGCATACACTGCTATTTCCATTTTGATATGAGAGCAAGTTGGATTGATCTGGAGAGCTTGATTTTGGTGTATGAATGCTATTGTATTGGTATATTTCGTCTACATTCCCCTGTTGGAGAGCCATAGGCTTTCCTAATAGTATTTATAGATTAACTGATTTACACAGTCATTCATGCAGTCATTTTCTGCTCTGTACATTGCTGCTTTTGTCATTTGGTCCTTCATGCTAGATCCAGAGATTTTTTTTCTTGCTCTAAGAGACTGCAACAGTTACCAGTGGTGATGACCATTTGTGTATGCCTTTGAACACCTTCTTCTCAGAGTATTTTATAGTCTGTCTGCTGCTGTTTAGGTATGTGGCCACTTTTATTTGTTGCCTAAATATAGGTTGATCCTGCTATAGTGAATATCTGAGCAAAAGACAAAATGGATATGAAAGAGCTGTGTATGCAAATCAAGTGATATGGATCTACTACCAGAATTGAAAGGCTCTGAAAGCTCTCATAACCTATTTAGTGGTGAAATCTGACTTGAACAAATCAGAATCTGTTTATATTCTTCATTTATCTCATTTAGTGTGGTTATCCATATTGCTGCAGAAGTATTACTGTGTTTGAGTACGGAGTGCTGAGATAATCTTGGGAATATAAGGCATATATTACCTTTCTAAAATGTCAATATTTTTGAATTTCAAAATACATCTGGCCTTGGGGCATTTGAAAAAAGATGTGAGCCTATAGCATTTTTATTAGAGCCTCTAAGCCCTTTTCAATTGAGAACCTTCCCTTGAGATTCTCCCCTTGGCACCATCTTTTTGTGATATGCAAATGCGGGCCTCCCTTGCCTGTCACTCAAGGAACATTTACTGAGTGCTGTATGTTGGGCTTTGTACAAAGTGGGGAAGAAAAGGCATTGGCCCTTTCTGCCCACAGATGGTCAGAGCCTCCTGATGGTGTGGATGGTACTATAGTAGCAGCCTGTGGAGTACTGGGTGAGGTGTGATAATCATAGCCAGAAATTCCATCAAAATAGCAAAGGCAAAGAAGTGTGTAAGAGATTGTGATCAGGGATCAGTTGTACATTAGCTGTGGTCTTTGAAAAGGAAAGCCAGAGATGGGTCTGCAAGATGCCAGTTTTTGAAGAGCATTACCTATAAAGCTAAACACTTGAGAATTTATCCTTTGACAAGAAGGAGTCTTTAAACCTGAGAATGCATGATCAGTTGGGTTTGTATTTTAGAAAGAACCCCCTTTAAACAGCCCCCTACCCCCCAAAAAAGTAATTGCAATAATCTGAGCCACAGGACATTACTTAGTATCCTTAAATGATACTTTATATTGTATAGTGCTTTAGGGTTTGTAATATATTTCCCCCCTGCCTTAATTTATTTGGCAGTAGCCCTGGGGGATGAGTAAGTAATAATTAAGAAAACAGGTTCAGAGGAGTGACTTGCCCAAGGTCACATCCAGCAACTGGCTACACCAGCCAGTTCAGGTGCTGCTTGGACGTCATATTAAAACATTCACCATAACTAGGATTTGGAAACAGCCTAAGTGTCTATCAGCATATTAAAAACCTGTGGTACATCTACACAATGGAATACTATGTTGAGATAAAAAAGAAGGAATTCTTATCATTTGCAACAGCATGGATGGAACTGGAGAGCATTATGCTAAGTGAAATAAGCCAGTCAGAGAAAGATAAATATCACATGATCTCACTCATTTATGGAATATAATGAACAACATGATGAACAAAATCAGATCCAGAGACAGAGAAGCATCGATCAAACTGTCTAACCTCAGAGGGAAGATAGAAGAGTGTGGGAGTAAGCGGGAAAGATCAAACAAAGGACTTGTATGCATGCATATAAGCCTACCAATGGACACAGACAACAGTGGGGTGAGGGCATGAGGTGGGGGGTGTTTGGGGGGTTAATAGGGGGTTGAGGATACATATGTAATACCTTAATCAATAAAGAAATTAAAAAAATAAAATATTCAATATGCTCATACTTAAGCATATTTAAAGGTAATCTATCACCTGCATATCTTTTATGTTTGTTCCCACTGGTTAGCCTGTCAGCTCCTTGAGGACTTCTAGTATTACATCTGATATGCCTGTTGGCACAAAAATAGACTCACAATAGGTACTACCAAGAATTTGCTAAATTGTTTCCCCTTGAAAAGCCAGCACAGGCCATGAAGAAGGAGCATTTATGAAAACAGAGGGGACCATTGTTTTTCTAATTTTATAACATCATGTGTACTTATTAGGTGTTTATATGTTTAAAACACTGCTCTAGGTGCTGTGGGGAATACCGACTGTGAAACAGTAAGATTTAAATTTAAAACTTTGCCATGAATTAAGCCTATTCTATCTTATTCAAATCCCACACACCAAATTTCTTGGCTTTTGCAACAAAATTTCTTTTTAATGTTTGGTGTTGAAATCAAAAAGCTTTTTGCATGAACTGATTAGAACTGTTAGGCTTACACATTTACTTTGCATTAATTTATATGGTGATTAGATATAGCATGGCCT
Organism: Lasiurus cinereus; assembly: GCA_011751065.1. Classification (NCBI taxonomy): domain Eukaryota; kingdom Metazoa; phylum Chordata; class Mammalia; order Chiroptera; family Vespertilionidae; genus Lasiurus; species Lasiurus cinereus. The sequence continues at coordinate 3,988,838 of JAAGEH010000208.1, read as the reverse complement.
CTTTCCAAATGGGTATTTTAGACACAAGGACAGAAAAAAAAATCATCAAATGGGTACATTTGATTATAAAAGGATGAAAGTTTTAGCTTGACTAGATGCCCACTAATATCACTTCACAAGTGAAAATTGTCTTGTAAATCATATTTAAAATTAATAGCAAACTGTAAGGTTTTATGGGAGCCTTGCTGAGTTAGCAGTGAAATTAATGAAGTAATCTTTTTCTTACATTATGGCATGTATTGCAATTTATGTAGCAGTATTTCCCAGGCTGTCTAAGAGTTAGAGAAAAATCAAGTTCTAAATTGTTCTGTCTTTAGAATCCATGTCAATTTAAAAGCATTTGCTGAGTTGACACAGTTCTGATATTCTTCCACTAACTTTTTATGAGAAAAGCTCTTGGAGCCCCAGAAGAAACTCTAGAGATCATTCATATCCAAGGGCTAGATTGGAGGAAAAATGGATTAGGAAAGTGATCCCCTTGGTTTCAAGTCAATTCTTTAACTTATTAGTTATCAATTAATTATTATTGTTAACTTTTTAAATCTTCACCTAAGGGTATGTTTAGAGAGAGGAAAAGAGAAAGAGAGTCAGAGAGAGAGGGAGAAAGAGAGACAAAGAGAAAGAGAGAAACATCGATCAGCTGCCTCCTGAACCCACCATGACTGGGATCGAACCCACAACCTAGACATGTGCCCTGACCAAGAATTGAACCTACAACCCCTTCACGTACAGGATGACACTCCAATCAACTGAATCACCTGGCCAGGATAATTAATTAATAATTAATTGGACAAGTCTCTGAGCTTCTGGTTCTTTATCTGAAAAGTGAGCCTTATGCTACTATTTTTCAAAGATTCTGAGACATACTTTTTTGTTACTTTACATTTTAATATATCGGAAAACCAGATGTGATTTACAGTGCATTATGTGTTATTTTTCAATTTGTGGTGTTTTTCCCCCAGTGGTTCATAAAATAATATTGCATCTTATAATCAGTGATTTCTTGGATTTGATAAAATTTATTAGTGTTTGCTTTACCACCTCCTGGGTTGTTGTCAGGATCAAACCAGATAATATGTTTTATAGAACATGACATCTGCATTAACAAAATAGCAAGCAAAAGCATCTTTGGAAGTCCATTGACAATCTTTCTCCATTTGTTTGTTATGATGAAACTTTTATTATGCATCTTAAAAATTCATTGGGAAAAGGTGGGAAATGGAAATTGCAAATTTAGATGAATTAATATATCAAATGTCTTTCTTGAATATTTGAAGTAGGCAAAGAATTTCAATGGAGTCCTACAATTCACTTCCTGAAAGGTTTTTTTTTTTTCAAACAGTGCTCAGTCATGTTGATTTTGTCTTCTCTTACTACCCCACCCCAAAAGGAACTCCAAGGAAGGCCAGCGCTGAGTGGGAGCAGATGGAGGGTGAGAAGCTCATTAACTTCATTTAGGACAAATAGAATTTGAGATGAGTGTGAGGCATCCAAGTGAAGATGTTGAGTGGGCAGTTGAATTTGTGAGTCAGAGATAAAAATGTGGCATTTAGCGTATAGAGATGGTAAATGAAGGCTCATTTCGAATGAGATCACCTAGGAAACAAATAGAGAAAGAATTGAAACTGGATGTTGAAAAGCCCCTTCAGTCAGAAAACCTGTTTTATTTGGCCTGTGTAGTGTTTTTAAAATATTTGAACAAGTTGCTGTAGCATATTTATGTTTTTTGTTTTTGTTTTTTGGCAATTCTGAATATATTTTCTCTTTTTGATAGCAGCACCCTAATTTCCTTTTAAGAAATTTCCTATCTCCTAATCTTAGACCTTGTGCTCTAATATATTTTTATTGAGTCCATGAAATTTTAAAAAATGCATTGTTATTGATTCAGAGCGTAAGGGAGGAGAGAGATAGAAACATCAAGGATGAGAGAGAATCATTCATCGATGCTTCCTGCACATCCCCTACTGGGAATTGAGCCTACAATCTGGGCATTTGTCCTTGACCAGAATCTAACCCGGGGCCCTTTAGTCTGCCGGCCATCACTCTATCCACTGAGCCAAACTGGCTAGGGCAGGCTTGTGCTGACTCCAAATGAAGTGTGTGACCCAGAGTTGGCCAATCATCCTCCGAGTAGCCTAGCAACAAACGATTGGTTCAAGTTGGCCCAAATCAGAGGGAATTTTGAGACTGTGAGGGAGCTCCAGGAAGAGGATCTTTCCTGTTTTCTGTTGAAACCTGGCAGGATGTGGTCTGGAGGTGAGCAACTGCCTTAATGTCATAGAGTAGAGCATATTTGAGAATAGAGATGACAAAGGAGAAGTGGAATCCAGATAGAGAAACTGGTCCCAATCACATTGATTAAACCCAATGGCAATTGTACTCCTGAGCTTTTCAGTTACATGAGCTAATGATTCTCCTTTGGATGTAACCACAATTTCTTTTATTTGTATCAGAAAGAAATCTTAATTGATGCAGTTACCAAGATTTAAAAATTCTGAGATTTCATCTATAACCCAGGACTTCTGGCTTGCACTAAATGACTATTGTCTCAGTAGGAGCATCTGCTCTCTATTTTATTATAGTCTTTACCTTACCCTATTGTCGCCTTACCTGATTCCAAAGGTCCATTGCCAGTTGTCCTGCTCTTCTGCTGTCTGTTGAGAGGGAAGTGAGAGCCAACTTTGCTTCACTTAAATTTATTCCTTGCTTGCCTCTATAGGTAGTTGGGCTTTTGACTGCTGATATACAGTGAAAGAAAAAGTAGGTCTAGTTTTAAGCTTTGATGAGCTCAAACCTTAAAGAACAGATAGAGGAGAAGCAGCCTGCATGGAGAAGGAAGGCACTGCAGTAGGAGGGAGAGCAGTGGTTATAGAGGTCAAAGTAAGGAGGATTTCAGGGAGAAGATTGATCAATATTGCCCAAAACAGTCATCAATATTGCCAAAAGGTGAAGAACGGAAAAAGAAACCAGGTACTAGGTAGAGACATGTGAGGTTAAAGGTAAGACTTGAGGATATTGAAATGTTGATGGAAAGGATCTGGTTGAAAAAAAAAACCGTTGATTGAATAAACAGGAGAGAAAAGGGGTAATTGGTTATGTAAGCCTGAGAAGGTATCTACAGCCCAAGTGGAATGGTTGACTTTGGATGAGAGGAGGGAAGAGGCTGCAACAGGAGGGAAGAAGCTGAAGGTTGGTGGAGGTATAAGTCTGATAACAAATAATTGCTGTCTGAGGGTTCCATTTCTCTTTTAGGAGACAAGATCACCTGAAAATGGGGTTGGTACTGGTGGTGTGGATGTCAGAATGGGTGGAAGTTTGAAAGTGAAGTAACCATTGAGCAGAGAGAAAGAAGGATTTGTGAGAAATCTGATAGGATTGCCCAGCATTGCAGAGTGCTCATTGGCTGTTGGTGCTCATGAAAGTAGAATGACACTATCTGCTTGCAAGTGGCTTTCTGCAGTGCCCAGGTAGGTGCTCAACTGTAGAGAGTTACAGTAGGCATCACCTAAAACTGGGGTTTAGCAGAAGTAGGACCAAAGGATGAACAAGTTAAATTTTGCATTTGATAAGGGAGTTATGAAAAGAGTGTTATGGAGATGAAGGCTTTTAGAAAGGAAACTAAATAATAAGGGATATGAAAAATGAAATTTTTGATGAAATACTAGTGGCTGATCACAATGTGGGGCATTTTGATAAGGGAGATGAAGCTGAGGATATTGTAATCGAAGGATGGGATGTTTGACTGGGCAGCGGGTGGCTCAGGTGCAGTGAAGGACAGGGTCATTAGATGTGAGGTAGTAAGAGAATAGAGACCAGAGTGCTGATGCCTTTGGACATTCGGCTCACCCCTGCTGATTGCAGGATTCGGAGGAGAGGAAGATTTTAGTCAGGGATCAAATGAGGTATCTGGGTTTGTGTGGGGTGGTGTGTGTGTGTGTGTGTGCTAAATAAAGAACAGATTATCCATTTTTTCTAAACCTCCTTACCTTTAGTTTCGTTGGAAATTCAGCTGGGAGACTAGAGTTAAATGGTTTGGGGTCCACTTATTTGTTTTCGCATTATGTCCTGAGAGTGATATTTTATCAGGCAAAGTCTGTCTTTAATCACTTTGTGTTACTACAGAAAATGTAAATCGTTTAAACCACTTGAGTTCATAGACTCTCCAGTTGCTGCAATGATTGGTGCCCTTTTTGTCTTAAGTAGTTATGTTGCTTCTGAAGGTGACTGACAGTGCAGTCAAAACATTTGAGAGGAGGCCAGGTTTTCCTGAGTCCCTTGTGGCCCTCACCATGATGAGCTTTGAAGGGAGTGTAAGTAGGAAGCCATGTTAGAGGCATCTGTTGTCATTTGTAATATGTGTCCTGCTTTGGCAGTAACTGAGGGAGAGCAAGCCCAATAGCTTAGAAAATACTTCTCTGAATGGGAAGGCATCTGAGCCAGCCTTCCTTATACTTGAGAAGGAAAAGGGGTTAGAAAGGCTCACAAAAAAATAAAAAGCATGTGGAATTTATAATAAACTGTTAAAGCTGATCATCTAAAACATCTGAAGGTTGTGATAAAAATCCTCACCAAGTAATCAGGATGCAGAAATCTATAATCTAAAAAAGAAAAAGGAATTCAAGCATGCAAGCTTTGAGATCCAGCATCTTTTTGTTACTGATTCTGAAAAGATTAGATAAATGACAGAGCACAGGGCAAGGGTGCCCATGTTTTAAAGTTGAGGATGATGACAACAGATAGTGGGAAAAGCTCCTAGCACTCAAAGGTCTGCCATGGAATGAAATGTTTTACAGCGGAGAGCAGTTCTGCTGCCCGCTAGCCACTCACTCTGCTCTCTGTCTCCTTATTCTCTCCTTAAGGAACCTGTTTATTCATCCCTACTTTTGCCTTAATTTGCCCTGTCCTAATGCCTCTCTTCCCCTTTCTCCTCATTTCATCCATTGTTCCTTGACAAAACCAATTCAAACTCCAACAAGGTGATTTCCTATCTCTGGCTCCTTGTATTTATTACTTCTATAATTTGGTAAGTTAGCTTTTGACAGATTTATAGATTGTTAGGTAGTGAGGAACCTTGGATTTTTTTCCTTAAATTATTCCCAAGGCAAGAATCACTTCACCCAACTCAAGGTTTAGAGTCTACAAGTCCCTTTAGACCCTGGGGTATCTGGAATCTGAGAATTGGGTTTTCCTATCTGGGATTTGAGCCTTTAAAGATTGTTCCATTTTTCCCTAGGTCTGGGGTCAGCGCATAGAGAACTAACAGTTGCTGATGATCATTGCCTGTCCTTAACATCTGCTTTTTTTATACTATTCTACCCCAGCAATAGGTTAGGTCCTCCCTTGATAATTTTTTTTTCTCACAAGATTCATATATCCTCCCATCACATAGGCTTTAGTGAAGACTTTTGATCTTTCACCAACTTTACTGACTTTATCCCTACAACATGTTCTTTCTGGTTTGAATATCAATCAGAGTTCTCCCCACATTAAGGCAACTGTGGGACAGGGAGGAATCCTCCCTCTATACCTTAAGAACTAGCATACGTAAATACTGTTTATTTTCTAAGAATTCTGGTGAGTAAAATAAACTAAACCTGTTCTTAAAATAACTAAACCACCTACTTTGTTCTTAGCATTTTTTGGAAGCCTTAGTTTATTCTAGCTACGAGTCTTCCTGTGACTTAGAGATGTCATTTTGTTTACTTTTTTACTAGGTATTGTAAAGCTTGTAAAATGGGAGATGAGGTGTAAGTCTACCAAACATTGCTTCTTGGACTCAACAGAGTGGAAGGAGGCTGAGTTAACTTGTAGCTAATGTGCCCTATCCTGCTTAACATTCTTTAGGAAGTCTCAGATGAGTTTACAAACTGCCAAGAACAGTGCCTGGCATGTAGTCAGCCATTAATAATAGCTATTCTTATTGGGCTTAGTAGATTATTAGAAAGATCCTATATTGAAAAAAAATTATAAGTTAAAAGCTTATCTCCTATATGAATTGAATCTTGGGATTTTCATATCATAATAGTTCTCTACACTTAGGCCTGTCAAAGAATAAATGGAACCTTAAAATCATAGAGCATTACAGCTGGCAGATATCAGCGTTGGCAATGTTACGTAGAAGGAAGCTGAAGCCTAGAAAAGTTTGATGACTCTTATTAAGCCATCCTGTTGATATTGGCAAATTGGGATTAAGATGTAGCTCTCTGGGTTCTGGAACCAGGATTTTACTAGGTGTGTGACTGAAAAGTCACTCTTGAGAGAGGAGCATAGAAAAGGTCAGTATTCAGAGGGTGCCCAAACCTTGAGCGATAAAGTCAAAGAATAGCATAAAATATAGAGGTTTGGCCTCTTAATGTTTTACCATAGTACGCCTCTCCACTGGTTGGCTTCTACATCTGGTCCTTTTAAATTAAAATCTGGGTCAGTATTTTGGAAAACAAGGAGAATTTGGGGCTCTAGGGATATTGTAGCCTTTCATAAGATTAAAGGTCACTGTTTTGAGAAGGTAGCTGATGATGAGTGAGAGAGAAGAGCCTAGGCTCAGAGAGGCTTCTTGGCCTTGTGGGAACTACATGGTTCCAGTGCATGGCTGTTTAGGCCTGGGGTCAGCGCTCAGTATTTAGCTGTATAAGGAGTAAGTGGCAGGGACGTGAGAAGCCACTGGCAGTGGCTGAGGTCTGCAATGGACTTAGACTTTCTGGCTGTCCTCTTATGAACACTGCAGCAACAATGGGGGAAAAAAAACAGAACAGTGATGAGAGGATAGAGATACATACAAAGATCAGGTTAAGAATGTGTTTTCTGAAATTGCTGAGCTGGGGACAGAGTACAATTGTGTTGTATGTTGTAGAGAAGTCCTGTGTCTCCTTACTTGTAGAGATCTATTAGTGATCCCTAACCAAGAACATTTGGACAGAGGGAAATTCAGGAACAGGTGTGTGAGCAGACAGAACAAGTACTTAATTTGAGCTTATATATGGCAAGCAGAGGTACAAACAGGGCAATTTAGCTTCACAGTTGGAGATCTCAACCACCATGCTATCTGTCTGAGCTGCCCACTGAGATCCAAGCCCTGGAGGAACAACCAGTCCTGTTAGTCCTCCTGCTCTCTGGTGTCCCAGGGGCTCCTTAAAGCCTACTAAGTCATTGGGTTGTTTTATGACCCAGGCTCACCTTAATTAAATGACCTCAATGATTTTTAGATTCCCATGGGATCACCTATCTTTGAATGCATTTGCATCCTTTTTTTTTATAGCATCAACCTTTAATCTTGGTAACTGTATTTACTGGCTTTCCTTGCTCTTTGGCAATTCTTAGTTAAATTTGTCTCAATCCAAAGCCTCCTGGTGATTCCACGTTCCTGTGTCTTCCTTCCTCGAGCCTCCCTCTGCCTCTGAGATTCTGAGTCTGAGAGCTGTCTGTGCCCCTCACATACATCCTCAGTGCAGCACTTCTCCCCACACTCCTTTCCATGATCTCCTCCCATCACATAGGCTTTAGTGAAGACTTGTGATCTTTCACCAACTTTACTGACTTTATCCCCACATCCTATTCTTTCTGATTTTAATATCAATCAAAGTTCTCCCCACATTAAGGCAACTGTGGGACAGGGAGGAACCCTCACTCTATACCTTAACTAGCACACATAAGTACTGTTTATTTTCTAAGAATTCTGATTAGTAAAAGACTTGTCTCATTTACATGCACTTCAGCTTGGGTGCAAATATATCAAATCAGAGATATGACTGTATACCTAATGTTTAATTGATTACAAGGCTATTTGGTTATGTGGTCATTGGACTATTTGTATTCTTTCCTAGTGAACATTTTACTACATACCAAGCACTTTACACTATACTATCTGGACAGCACTCACCTCAATTTTTTTTTTTTTACCTTCTTTGTCTACCAACTTATTTTCTTCAGTGCAAGCTTTATACCTTTGTTTAGCTTTTATACCAATTCCCATGTTTTTGAGCCTAAAGCATGTGTGAATCCCATTCCATTTCTTCTTTCCCACTCCTTGTAGCCTAGAATATAGTGTTATTTGTTTTTTTTCAGTTTTTGCTTTCTTAGGTTTATGTTATGATTTCAGTAATCCTTTTCATGTCCTGTTAGTAAGTCCACAGTCTGGGAGTCTCCCCAACAGTACCAATAGCCCTAGAATTTTATTTTGAGTAAAAGTTGTAGATGATGTATAAAGAATTCTTAAGACTTGTATTCCTTTCTCTACAATAGATGTGAATTTCTCCTGATCCTTGTCTTTGGCATAGATTGTCTGAATGTCTTTTTTCTTCACAAGTGGTATTAGGGGTATAATGTATCCAAAGGATTTTGGGGGGATCTGGAAGTCATTCTCTTTAATTCTGAGGATTTCCTTGGACCTTGGAAACAGTGAGATTCTTTCTGAATTCAAGGAGTTAACAAAATTGCTATTTGTAATTGGCACAAAATAAAGGAGAATCTAACTTCATCTTTTTTTTTTGGAGAAAAGTTCATTTCTGCTCTGGGGAAATAGAAAAGACAAGGTTTAAAATAGATCACAGTATTCTCTGATCTAAAGAATTAGAAGTTTGTCATATCTTTATTTCTTGAGTGAAAAAAAAAAAGGTGGGGAGTAAAAAAAAAGATATATTAGGTTCTAATAACCATTATAGGCACCATTTGTAGAGCATATATGTGCTAGGCACTATCCTAAACATTTTCCATTTCTCATCTCAGTTATTATGTTATTACAACAGCCCTCTGACACTCCCACAGTTTTTTTTCTTATATGCCATTTTTTTTATTGATTAAGGTATTACTTATGCATCCTTATTCTCCCATTACACGCCCCCCCCCCCCCTCACTCATGCCCTCACCCCCCTGGTGTTTGTGTCCACTGGTTAGGCTTATAGGTATGCATATAAGTCCTTTGGTTGATCTCTCCCCCTTACTCCCTCCCTCCCCTATCTTCCCTCTGAGGTTTGACGGTCTGATTAATGCTTCTCTGTCTCTGGATCTGTTTTTGTTCATCAGTTTGCATTGTTCATTATATTCCATAAATGAATGAGATCATGTGATATTTATCTTTCGTTGACTTATTTTGCTTAGCATAATGCTCTCCAATTCCATCTACTTTTATCTTTATTTTATAGATGAGGAACCCATGCTGCCAGAGAGGTTGAACAGCCTGCCCAAAGTCAGGCAGCTAAACAATGGCAGGTCAGCTACACACTTCAGCTACACAGTTACACTCGCATATATTGAGACGCTTTGACTTCTTCCCTCACTTGGATGCAGCCTCCCACAATATATATAAAGCACAGAACTGGCAGTTTCAGCTTTTTCTCTTGTTGTTGTTGGTTTAATAGCAGGGATTAAAAAAAAGGCACTATGCAGTCCAAATCAAGTTTAATTAGACCTGTGTAGAAAACATAACAATTATCCATGCCAAATTTCCAACAGTCTTTTTCATGTTCAATTATTAATAGTCACTGGTGTACAGGGTCTTTCATTTATTTTCAAAGTGAAATACGTGAAGCTTGCATAGGACTTCAAGCTGTTACCTCCTTCTTTAAAAATCTTTAGCTGAAAGGAATATTTTCTTTAAAAATGAAAAAAAGTCTATTTTTGTTTTTGGGACACACATTCCTTTGGGGAATATGGTGTTACTTGGTGTACAATCTTGGCATTAAACCAAACCTTTCTTTTTCTTCCTTTAGCTGATGGAAAGGCATGGGAGGTGGTGGGGGGCAGGGGCTGGGGTGGTGTGGGATGGGTGGACAGAGTATTTGGATATGTACCACTGGTATATCCAGATCTGGACAAAAACCCTTTCATTAAGTCTCAGGCTTCCTGCAACTGAAGTTTTTAGAAGAACCTAAAGATATCTCCTTGAGCTAGGTTATCCAGATGTGATTTTATAAAATGGCAGTTCTCTGTTTGAAGTGGAAAAGATAATAAAGGCTATCCACTCTTCCCAGATATAAAAAGGGTGTTTTTATATTGCTTTCACAATTCAATGTAAAAATTCCTCAATGATAGTTTTTAATATTTTCTTCATTATTATAATACTAGAGGCCCAGTGCATGGATTTGTGCCTGGCCTGCGGGGATCGGTGGACCTCTGCCGCCACAGCCTGACCTTACCTGACAGCTCGTTGGGCTCCACCCTGCTGTCTGCATTGATCCTGCACAACAGGAAGTATGAGAAATGGCAGGCGCCTGGGGAGGAGCCTGACCCACTGCACCTACTGCCTCTGCAGCTTGGTTGTGCAGGGGGAGTGTCTGCAGAAGAGGCACACGCCACTTAAGCTGCACTTGTCAGCCTTGAGCCCTGTGTCCGGCGCCCTTCTATCAGCTGAGCATTGCTCCCTCTGTGGGAGTGCACTGACCACCAGGGGCCAGCTCCTGCATTGAGTGTCTTCTCCCTGGTGCACAGTGTGCATCATAGCTACCAGCCAGTCATCTGGTTGTTTGGTCACTTAGGCTTTTATGTACATAGATTTTTCCTCTATCCAAGCCATAGAAAAGGTTATAGAAATATAAAAAAAATATATGATTATATAAAAATAGCTATCTAACCCATAGCTCAGTGGTTGAGTATCATCCTGTGAACCAGGAAGTTATGGTTGGATTCCTGGTCAGGGCACATGCCAGGTTGTGGGCTTGATCCCCAGTGTGGAGCATGCAGGAGGCAGCTGATCAATGATTCTCTCTCACTATTGATGTTTCTATCTCTCACTCCTTCTCCCTTCCTCTCTGAAATCAATAAAAGTCTATTTTTTATAAAAATCTATCTGTAGAGCTTTGATAATATAAATTATTTAAAAATAAATTTAATTAGTTTTCCTCCACATTTAAAACAATACAGTAACTAAAAATATTTGGAAAATTGAAAGAAATAGAAGCAAAGAAGCAAACTCCTATAATCCCTACACCCAGGAGAAACATACTGTATTTCTATATTTTTATCTTGAAAAACTTTTTACATCCTTTTATGTGATGAGTTTATATTTATATTTTTTATTATGATTATACTGTAATTATGATTTTGTCTACATCATAGGTTAGCTCTGCAGCCTCCTGAGTCCCTTTTAATAGATACGTTCAACCTTCACTGACTTTTCCTTACAATTTATTTACTTATTTTGCCAGAGTGAAACATTTATTCTGCAATGTTTCCCATAAGTTGGATTTTGCTGATTACATTCCTGTTAAATGTTCCTCTAGCCATTGTGTTTCTTTAAACTGGTATTTACATCTAGAGGCTGGATCCAATTTTATTTCCACTTTTTGTCAAGAATACTTTATGAGTGTGTAACTCTGTCAGGAACCACTTAACATCAATTCTGTGTGTGTGTGTGTGTGTGTGTGTGTGTGTGATTTCTTGACAGACAATGATGATTGTTGCTGCCTATGAGATTCTAAATCTTATTTCAGCCCTAGCTGGTTTGGCTCAGTGGTAGAGTGTCACTCCATGGACTGAAGGGTCAGTGGTTTGAGTCCAGTCAAAGGCATGTAATTGGGTTGCAGGCTTGATCCCAACAAAGGGCATGTGTGGGAGACAGCCAATTGATGTGTGTCTCTCACATCAATGTATCTTCCGGGTTTTTTTTAAATATATATTTTTACAGAGAAGAAGGGAGAGGGAGAGAGAATTAGAAACATTGATGAGAAACATCAATCAGCTGCCTTGGCATACCCCCCCACTGGGGATGTGCCCGCAACCAAGATACATACCCTTGATTGGAATTGAACCTAGACCCCTGAGTCTGCAGGCCGACGCTCCATCCACTGAGTCAAACCGGTAAGGGCTCACATCAATGTTTTTCTCTCTCAGTCTCTTCCCCACTCCCACTCTCTCTAAAAATCAATGGAAAAAATATCCTCAGATAAGGATTAATAAAAAAGAATATTTTTTCAATTACATCTTCATTTATTAACTAGAATACTTCTATAAAGAGAAACTCCTATGAATCAGGTATTTGGTTATTCTGAGGTATAGTTTATGTAACAAAGGCAGGTTAAACATCTGATTTTTCCCCTTTTTTTATTAGTTTTCAAAATAATTAGTTGGCTCCATGCGCTATCTCATTAGTAATATTCTTCAAATTTGACCATTGAGAAAGATGGACAGACATGGGGGCAATGACAGAGAGGTGTGTATGCTTTTTTAAGGATTAATAAGTTTAAAAATATTAGTGTTTCAATCCATTGCACTTATTCTTGATAACCCTAAAATTGTGCCATCTTGTCCAGTGGGAGCCCTTCTGTGTTGGCTCCTGAATCCTTTTGATATGATTCTAATAGTTTTTGATAATTTTCCTGCTTTCTGATGTTAAAATATTCTAAGCTATTGGCTCTCAAAATGTGACCTGACCATGTTTGGGAGTTCCTGAGACCCTATTAAGGGGTCTGTAAAGTTACAACAATTTTCATAGTATTGTTAAGACATTATTTACCTATTTTACTCTCATTTTCTCACATGTGTATAGTGGAATTTTCTAAATACAGTACCACATATTGGCTATTGGGATGTGTGAGTGTATATTCTTGTATTTTCTAGAATTTTTAAAGATAAGTTTTTTGCTGTCTTCAGTAACTTCTAAGAATGTTAAATAAAAGGGTCCAAATACCAAAAGTCTTTAAAAAAAAAAAAGTCTCAAGAACTGCTATTCTATGCTCATCTTTTATTTATTTATTTATTTATTTTTCCCTATTGCCTTCCCCTCCCACTACATGCCCTCATCCATCTCTATGCTCATCTTTTAAATTTCTTGTCACATACTAGTACATGGACTCACTGGTGTCCTTATAAAGTAGCTCTTCTATTTTTAAATGTTTTTATGTGTGAGAGATCTGCTCCAAGTCTCATAGCTATTAAGTAGCAAATCCAGATTTTGAGGTAGATGTTTATGCATCTCCTCCCCTCCCCCAGTAAAACAGAATCACTAATGTCCAAAAATGTAAACATGCAGCTGTTCTAGGCTTGTACATTTTAGGAGCCACCAGATAAAATTAGCAGTTCTTTTTCTGAAAATGGAATGGCCCTAATATGGGAAAAGCAGATATAGAGGTAGGATGGATATCTGCTAAGCTCCATTGTATACTGAAAAACAATGCACTAAGCATATTGCCTTTATTGGTAACAGTGGGGAAATTAAAGGTGCCAGTGGTAACTCACTAGACTAGAGCCTTAACTTTTGAAGATTTCAATAATTCAAAGAAAAACCTGTTTAACCCATGGAATTCAGTAATGTTTCATGCATTTCCTACTAATTGCTGAACCTAGGATACAATTGATAGCTTGACCACATAGCTTAGAAATACTCCCCTGCCACCACCATCCTGTGATTAATTGAACCAAATCCTTTACAAGAAAGCATCTTACAGTTTTCAAAGTGGAATAATGGTGCCTTAAGCCTGGATCTCTCATTTTCCCACCACTGAATAGTATACAGGTATCTATGAGATGGATAGTTAAAACCACTGGATTTTGCAGTTCTGGGTCCTCAGGGGAATTTTTATTTTGTCTCATTCTGTTGGGCTGAACTAGTAATTCATCCTTTGTTCACAACTCCTAATAATTGTAGCTTCTCTTGGATAATGAACAGCGTTAATTCTTGTTTTCCAGGTACATGTAAGAGTTTCCATCATAAGAAAAGGAAATATGCTTTGAAAACAGCCAGCTGTGGCTTTCTGAAGTTAGAATATGTAGGGGGGAGGAGCAGCCTGAAGTAATGTCCTTGACTATCTACCAACATAAGAAGCACCTGACAGCCTCAGGTGCCTTGTGGACAAGTGTCATCACATAGGAAGCTTGAATCAGAGCCCACATTGCTATTCAGGTGCTTCCTAATTACTTTGTGGTTCAGGTGAGGAGTGAGGCAAAGCACATGTCAGGGCTTCAGAGCTCTTAGTAAAATAGAGATTTCCTGTTTGGGAAGTAGTTATTAAATACTAAATATGTTTTCGTATTTATGAGCAAATTTATTTTTCACCAGAGCCTTGTTTATTTTTCTCATCATTAAATCTATCATAGTGAAATGATTTAAATATCTGCTTTGTGTGAACTGTTGCATTTAGATTTATGGATTTGGGAAGTCAGAAGCCTGGGCTTTCTGAGCAAGTCATCTCATTGACTTTGCTGAAGGTAATTTTAGAATACACAAGAGTGTGAAGTAAAAGGTGAGTTTTTCATGGGGATGGGTACTACCATTGGTCATGTCCAATTTTTCTTTTCTATTAGTTACTTTGACTAAATTGCAAAAAAATATTTGCTTTATGTTAAATTCTCTCAACAGACCCACCTCCCCTCGAAAAGCATGTGGTGTATGAAGATGTGAGCCTTGATTTTATGGCTTAGGAATGCCAGGAATTTGGGGTTCTGGTGTCACTGAGGAAAATGGCCCCGCCTTTATGGGTTTTGGTTTCCTGTTAGAAAGTTCTGCTCCTTTATAAAGACCTCAAAGTACTAGGAAGAAAGGTACTCTATGTGTGGAGTTTTCCATAAAGTGTATCTCAATGAAAAGGCTGGGTTAAAGGTAGGTGAATGCTTTATAGAAACTTTAGAATGGTCCATTGATCTGTTTTCCAAGTCTAAGTGAGGGTGTTCATCACAGAGTGAGCCATAACTTAACTCGTTGTGGAACTGCCTTGACTAAAAGTCTCTGTGACGTGAACTCAGATTTGCAGGAATACATTTGGAGGTGGAGTCGGGTATACAGATGATGCCCAAGAGGAAATAAAGCCATTTCAAATTATTCCAGAAACTGGGAAGAGCACTTCCCAACTCCCCCAATTCTCAGTGAGCCACTGTTGGGAGCAGCTTTGTTGTATATCCTTTAAATGCTGTGGAGTTAAATGCAGCTGAAGTTAGGCTGGTGTAGAGCGTGGGCCTATTAGAATAGCATTTTTCCCCAGAAAGGTCCACTCTAGAGAAAAGAAAAGTAATGTCATTGCATGATTTGTAGTCCATCACTGTTGCTGAAAATGTAGGACTATGTCATGTTCAAATCTATGGTATTTTGGTTTGGTTCTAAATGCATGTTTTGTGTATGTGATGCCATTTTACATGAAGAGGCTGCATGTGGTGTTTTGGAGCCCATTAACAGAAACCAAGGGGACTAGAAAACCTGGACTGCTTAGTTGAGGATCAAAGCCAAGTTATAGGGAGTTCTGGAAAGAGTATGTGACCTGTGGCCATGCTCTTGCTCCTCAGGAGGTGGGGTTGGACTTGTGTTTATTTTACCAAGGGAGGAGAGCTTTTCTCTACATTTGACTGTACTACATGGTACTGTGCAATTCATTTTGGCTTAGGTCTGGAAAGAAATATGTTTTAATTATTTATTGTATAGTTTTGTATACTTTGTATGATTTTTTTCCCTTCCCTTGCTTTTAATTTGAGAGGCGAATAGGAAAATAGAAAAGCAGAGAGCCCAGGTGACCTGCAAATAAGATTAAGAGGGGACTATCTGGGGATTGACACACTGCCTCCTGAATTGAAATTGGAATCCTACTACTGAGAGAGAGATGAGGAATTGGTATCAGTTAGCCTTTGCAGTGTAACATAGCATCCCCAAACTTAGCAGGAAAAATGAGTCAATTGCCAGTATTTAACCACAATTCTCTAGGTTGATAGTTTGGACTGGGTTTATCTGGACAGTTCTGTTAATCACCTAGGGACTGCATGCAGTCAGCTGTCACTCAGATGGGTCTAGGAAGATCTAACTCACGTGTGTGTGCCAATGGGCTGGCTATTGGCTGAATGGCTAGTGGCCTTTCCAGCATGCTAGCTCATGCTTAGTCACATGATTGTCTCACTTCAGGATTCCAAGAGAATGAGTAGAAGCTGCGAGGCTTCTTGAATTCTAGGCCTACAGTTGGTACATTATCACTTCTGCTAAGTTCTTTTGGTCAGAACAAATCATGCCTGGATTCAAGGGGTGGGAACACAGACTATTCCTATTCCTTTTAGAGAAACTGAAAATAATTTGTGGCATTTTTCACCTATCATAAATGATTTGCATAGGTGAATAGCAGTATTTCTCTCTCACTCTCTTGCTCAGGGTCTCGCCCTGCTCTAGCTGAAGTCACTAAGATATTGTCTTGGCCCCCAAATCTAGGGGAAGAGGTGATAAGTCAGGGAGTGGATTTCTGTCAGGTCTGGGCCCTAGTAGGAGCATCTTGTTATCTACACTGGGATGAGGTAGGTCAGATGGAACATTCTACCCTCCTTCCACCATCTGTGAAAACCAAGAGTCTTGGAGGGAAGGGAAGACATAGAGGAAGGGTGTACAGTGATGTGGGTCTTGTTCCCCTGGCCTCCTAAGGGATCTTGGTCACTTGGTGTTTTAAAGCCTTAGTTTCCCCAGCTCATAATGAAGACAACAGCTCTCCCACCCATTCTCTGTCCCAGGGAAAGGTGATTAAGGTGACCAATAGAAAATAAAAGGAGTACAGTTCTAAATGCAGTATGATATCCTGGATTGGATCTTGATAAAAGGATATTAGTGGAATTCAGAGTGGAACTCTGAATAGGCCCGGATTTTAGTTAATATTAACACCCAATGTCAGTCTCTTTGGTTTGACAACGTAGTACCATGTAAGATGTTGACATTGGGGTAGGCTGGGAACTCTTTGTATTGTACTATCTTGGCAAGTTTTTTGTAAATCAAATATTCTGAAATAAAAGTTTATTTAGAAAAAAAAAGAAGAAAATGTCTCTAGAAAATCAGTAAGCTCTGAGATGTATAAGTTTTAGAACATCAACTATTAAAACCAGGGATCAAGAATTTTCCACTTAATCAAATTACTTTGAAATTTCATTTTTTTATTGCTGCATATCTTAATTTCATGTCCGATAAATATTTTTCCCCAAAAAATATATTTTTATTGATTTCAGATAGGAAGAGAGAGAGAGAAAGAGATAGAAATGATGAGAGACAATCCATACCCAGGTAATGTGCCCAGACTGGGAATCGAACTGTGATCTCCTGGTTCATAGATTGGTGAGCCACATTGGCTGGGCTGGTAAAGTTTTACAGTTGTGTGAAGTTGTTTGAAGTAAAAACAAAGCAAATTAATCAGACATTATTCTAGCTATCATCTAGTTCACCCTTTGTATTTTGCTAATGAATCCAGTTACTCACAATGAAGGTTATATCTTTGTCTCAGTATTCCCCAGGCCTAGCACTGGGTTTAACACATAATACACACTTACTAGCTAACTGGACAGTATGTATTTTAAAAATTTGAAACAAACCTTTTGGCCAGAGTATATTTGAAGAAAATCTAAGTGAAATGTTTGAGAAGTATGGTGGAAGGTGTTATAACAACTCTTCTTTGGGGATTTAAAAACTTTGCCATTCTTTCATGAATTATTAGAACCTACATCAACTATTTTAAAAACTTCTAATGTGTAAAGTGTCCTGTGTGTTAAGCCTTTTTATGTGTAAAATATCTTTTGTGTTATACATTCTCAAGATGATAATCTCTTACCATTACTTTGGGAATATTATTTAATTATTATTTTAGAATGAATAGGGATTATTGTTGTTGGCAATAATGAACAAGAATCATTATCGTTCTCCATATGTCAAAATTTAATAAAACATGGATTTAAAAGTTCCATCAAGTAATAGCTTTGCAAGTTAAAAATAACATTTCAGTGATTTCTTTTTTCCTCTAGTTTTCCATTTATTTGTATTTATGTCTCACAATAGAATTTTTATGATTTCTTATTTTTTTTATTAAGGAATAATTGACACATAACATTATATTAGTTTTATTTTTTAATCTATACAGTATATGTATATTTTTCCCCACCATTTATCCCCCCTATACCCTCTTCCACCTCTACTCCCCCACACACACTGTTTAAATGTAAAGCATAATGATTCATTATTTGTATATTTTATAAAATGATTACCACAAAGCCAGTTAATAACCATCACTATATGTATAATTTTTTTCTTGTGATGACACCTACTCTCATCAACTTTCAAATATGCAACACAGTATTACTAACTATAGTCACCATACTGTAGATTACATCCCTATGACTTATTTATTTTATAACTGGAAGTTTATACCTTTGACCTCCTTCACTTTTTCACCTACCACCCTCTCCTCCTCCACCCAATTCTAGCAACTAAAACTTTGTTCTTTGTATCTCTAAGCTTGGTGTCTTGGGTTATTTTTTTAGATTCCACATATAAGTGAAATCATGCAGCATTTGTTTTTCTCTGACTTATTTACTTAGCATAGTACTCTTAAAATCCACCTATCTTGTAGTAAATGGCAAGATTTCCTATATATATATACACACACACATACAGCATTTATACAATATTTTATTTCCATATCTTGACTATTATAAATAATATTGCATTGAACATGGGGGTGCATATATCTTTTTGAGTCAATGTTTTCATTTTCTTCAGATAAATATTCAGAGTGGAATTTTTGGATCATATGGTAGTTCTATTTTCAATTATTTGAGGAACCTCTACATTGTTTTTCCATAGCATTCAGTAATTTTTAAAAAATACCTAAAGTAGTTTATCAAGTATATGACCACTTTTGGATAGCTGAAAATTTTAACTTGAACCATTATTTTCTCTTTAAAATAACTTACCATGAGTATAGCTGAGTCTAGGATCTAATCATTTTATATATGTGGGATTCAGGCAAATTTTTGTTTCTGAAGCTGTTTGTAAAAACTTCCCATACTTCTGTCTGGCTTCATGCCTAGAGGGCAGGTGTGAGTGCCATTCCGTGGGCAGGACTCTGGAGTGGAGAGTCAGGCCTGCACATGTGACTTTTGTTTGGTGAAAGGCTACCAGAAGTGCCAGTTCTGAGGATTCTTTCTATTCTCAGTTTACTTGGGAATTTTTAAGATGGCATGACAATTACTTGCGTTTCTAGAATCCCTGCTTTAAAAACAGTTTGTCTTGAAATCTCTTTTTGAGATGTTCCAAGTGTATCAAAAGGATGTGAATATGCTGGAGCATTGTAGGGATAATTTCTTTTGTGGCTAAAATCTTCAGCTACAGAGGAAAGAATCCAAAAGTCTTCTTTATTTCACCCATTGCTTCTACAGATATCTAGTGAACACTTCTAACGTGCCAGGCACTGTTTTGGTGCTGGATAACATGGACATAATTCTCTGCCCTCACAGAGCTTCTAGAATGGACATAATTCTCCTCTGCCCTCAAGGGAACACAAATAAGTTAAATATGACTGATGGTGTTGTGCACTATAGAGAACATTAAAGCAAAGATGGGAGATAGGAGTAATGCCAACTGGTGAGGGAACTATTTAAAATCTAGCACAACTTATGGTGACTGAATGGACCCACAAGTATGAAATAACACAGTCCTTTATGTATTGTCATTGATTGTGCTGTCATAGCATCACTGGTATTGTCATTGTTACAGTCATAAATTGTTTTTCCCACATCTGTGGGCAAGGTTGTGTGTGGAATGGGTCATGTAGCTGAGTGTTTGTCCTCCAGACTGACAACTTTTATGTGGACACATTTAGAGGTATTAACTCATGTCAAATAAAATAAACAAGTAAGCTATCTTCACTCAGTCACTGTTTATTGATGATGCATGGTGGAGGACAGCAAGATAAGTCAAGATATGCCTTGCCAAAAGAGCATATGTTTGTGTGTAGTAGATCATTTGCATACCACTGAACATCTGAGACAGACCATGAAAGGTCCATGACATATGCTGATTTGCCATCTTGCTGAGGCATGATTTCCAGTCACATGCTTTGGGAGGCTGGTGAGGGTAAATAACCTAGGAGTGTGTCAGCTGATCGTCTGTGTCCACATTCCAGCACAATGTTTTTCTACCATTATTTCATGTGTAAAATGCCTCTGAAGAGAAATACACTTTCTTTGTGGATTGCTCTGAGAAGGAAGTCAGCTTCTAATGCTGGGAATAAAAGTGTCAAGTGTAAGACATGATGGTTCTGACCCAGAAAATGGGGTCATTGAGTGTCTCAAGGAAATACTTAGCTTTTCCCTCACTTTGTGAGGGAAACCACATGCTGTACTATTGTTTGCCAACTCAGAGATGAATCTCTCATTAAGTGTCTCATTTGGGTGAATCCTGATAAGGGCCTTAAGGGAAATGTGGACATGGAGATCATCAGCTGCTTTATCTGGGCCCTAATACTGTATCAGGTTGTTCCCTTTTCTTCAGAAATGAAGGATCGGCCATCCTTGTGTGAGGATCCCTGGAATACATTTTCCAGCTTCCCATGCACTTGGATGTGGCCAGCTGACTGAATTCTAGCCATTAAAATGGCCATGGTAAAGACACAGAATGTATCAGCCTGAATCCCTGTTTCAGTATGAAGAAGAGCAGCACCTCATTCACCGTTTTCCCATCATGGAAGCAAGACACAATATTCTAAGGCAGTGGTCGGCAAACGACGGCTCACGAGCCACATGCAGCTCTCGAGCAGCAGTTTGCCTCTCTGTTGACTAATGAGTTTACCAACTACTGTCATATACTACTCTTAACCTCTTTGCACACAATATGCCACAATTGTCTAATCCTCACAGCTCCCAACTACATGGTAACATTTAGTCTAGTCCAGTGGTCAGCAAACTCATTAGTCAACAGAGTGGCAAACCTTGGCTCGTAAGCTGCGGTTTGCTGACCATTGTTCTAAGGTGTTTGATCCATGATATATTTGTGAGTCTATTTTAGCAGAGATTAGTTTTCCATAATTAATACTGACACTTTGTGCGGTTAGTGAGAGGCAAAGACTATAGTTTCAGTACCTTGGTCTTACTTGACTGGGAGACTGGACCTAGTTATTTCCACCTGAACTGGAGAGTCAGTGCTCTTGGATATTGTGCTTATTATGGCACTTACCATTCATGCCTTACAGGTGTCTGTGCTTCTTGCTGTGTCCCCAGTGGCTGAGGGTAGAGTTGAAGGAGTGCTAACTGATCCCTGAGGTTTCTTCTCCTCAAATATTTTAGTAGTACCTTGTGCTAGGTGCTACTGGGGATACCTAGACATGAAAGCAACATGACCTGTAACTTCAAAGAGCTAACAATTCTAGTTGAGCATACCACTTCAAATGGAGCTAATAGCAAATGAAAGTTAAATTTCTTAAACAATAAGTGATTGTTTTATTAAGATCTGAGAGGAATGTAGACTTCAGGTGCTATTTCTTTGCAATTTTTAATCCAGTCAGGTTCACTCCTGAAATTTATAGTCAACCACAAAGTCCAGTACACAACCCTACTTAGTATTGCCTCCCACTCTCCTCACATCTAATATTATAATATGGGTCACTTAATTGGTGTTCCACATTAAACAGTGCAAGCTGACTGGGTGCACTTTTTCCCCTTGAATTCCAATGAGTTGAGCCCACAGTGGAAGAATTAGAATTGTTACTTTGCTTGGTATTGCCCATGGTGGATAGTGATATGAGTGGATTGGTGTATGTAACCTGAGAAAATCTTATTCAACTGTGCTTTAGTTCTTAGTTTCAGCAAATTCAGTGGCTCCCTTCATTTGGCCTTCTCATTATATATAAAGTTAGAATTTGAAGATTATCATTTCCCCTCTTCAGTTTTCTCTATTATTCCTACTTGTCCTTATTACTGTCAGCTTGTCTGTCATCCTCTGAGATGGACTATTTCTTAGAGGTAGGCACCAGACCTCATCTATGTTTATATTCTTTCTCCTAGTCCATTATCCCAGAACATAGCATGGTACTTTATATTATATCATGTAATAAATAAATGTCTGATGAATCAATTGATTACTTAAATTTCTTCTACTGGAAGGGCTTCTTGATCTGGTTTTATGCTTGGTGAGTAATTCTGTTTATGATGAACATTACTTCTTATTGCCATTGTATTGCTATCAATTCATGTGATATTTCATCTTGTTTATCTTTGTGGCATTAGCCTCATCTTAGACAGTAATAGGTAACACCCAGCATGAGTCTAAGAAGGGAAAGTGCTGACATGCTAAATGGTTGCTGTGTCTTTTTTTTTAAAAAAAATTTAATTCAGAGAGGAGGAGAGAGGGGGAGAGAGTGATAGAAACATCAATGATGAGAGAGAATCATTGATTGGCTGCCTCCTGCACACCCCCTTCTGCGTTTTGAGCCCTTGATTTGGGCATGTGCCCTTGACCAGAATCAAACCTGGGACCCTTCAGTCCACAGACTGACACTCTGTCCACTGAGTCAAACCAGTTAGGGCAGTAGGATGTGTCTTGACCTGGTTAAAAAGGCACTTGTCTGTTGGATGATACTGAACCACATTTTTAGTATTTCTTGGCAAAACTACTATGTTATACTTAAAACTATATTACTCAACTTAATAAAAGAACAACAGATTAATCTTTTCCTGCTTAGCTGGGTTTCTATCTTAAATCTTGCTTGTCTCACTGAAAGTTCTGAAGAATTCTCTGAAAAGAGCCTCATGTACATCCATGCTTAGGCATGCTTCCCTAATAAAATTATAACTAAAATCTTTCCCTCAGGGGTTTTGTATGTTCCTTCCTAAGAGCACACTTTAATAATGGAAACAGAACAGAGTGATGACTTAGGCTTTAGGATACTAAAGGCTAGGACAAGAAGGTATCTTACAGGAAGAGCACTCCACTCTCCTCTGTAATTAGAGGCTTCAACAGTATATCTATTCCTTTGAGCAACAGTGGGATTACCTTCAATGTCTTCTTTCATTTTAGACTTAACAACTGGTTCCCTCCCTCTCCAGCTGAGAAGTGACTTTAGAAGAAACTGGCCAGAGCTTTTCTCTGATCTTGCTCTACTTACTTCTTTTGCCAGCTTATGAACATTTTGCTAAAAGTCAAGTGAAGATCATTTTCATGTCTTTGGTGGTTTGACCTTTACATTTAAGGATCTGTGATATGCACATTTCAGTGCTGTCTTACTTGTTGCTTAACTTCTACTGGCTTTAGGAAGACAGAAAAACCATTATTTCTTTAACAGGACTTAGAAAAACCAGAAGAATATAACTGTATAGAATTCCTTGTCATAAATCACCTTTAAAAAATTCTAAACATTTATATTGGAAATATGATCCCAATTGTCTTCAAAATAGCCTGTGATGATTAATAGTGAAGGAGTTAAATTTTTCTTACATCTCAATTCACTGGACTAAATGACATTATGCTGGCCTGAAAATATTAGCCTAGTCTCATCTTCCTACAGGAAATAATTTTAGAGACTATTCTCCCTAAGTATCAGTACGAAGAATTACAAGAACTTCTCATCTCCAACTCATGCATAAGAAGGTATTATTTTGACATTATTAAAACAATTTAATTTTTTTTGGAAAGAACCCCCCCTTCCTTGACCACCATATACAAAGGTGATCAACATTATTAGTGACGTAAGAAATGCAAATTTTAATAAAATTAAAATTTTATTTTACTTATCAGATTGACAGACAAGTAAGATTGATAATACCCAGAATTGGACAAGAAAAAGGTAATCTCATACATTAAGTGTGCAATATTATTTAAAATTAGTACAACATTCTGAAAGTATATTGGATATGTTTATCAACATTTAAATATGTATCTATGTCTAGCTATTCCTACATAATATTTGTGCTAATACACAATAGATGTCTGTTGTATTTTTATCATTGAAAAGTTGGAAAGAGTGTGAATATCCATTAATAGGAAAATGGTCAAATAAAATATGGTATCTATACTAACAAAAGGATAATATGCTAATTAGACTGGACATATTCCAGACAACCTTCTGGATGTCTTTCTAGACAAAGCCATGGTGGCAGGGCTGAGGCAGAGGCAGTTAGGGGCGATCAGATCATTAGGGAGAGCAGTTAGGGGAATCAGGCTGTCAGGAGAGAGCAGTTAGATGGATAAGACCAGCAAGGGAGAGCAGATAGGGGGATCAGGGGAGAGCAATTAGGGGGATCAGGCCAGCAGGGGAGTATAGTTAGGTTGATCCACCCAGGAGGGGAGAGCAGTTAGGGAGATCAGGCTCGCAGGCAGGTGAGTGATTAGGAGCAAGTGGTCCCAGATTGTGAGAAGGATGTCTGACTGCCAGTTTGCAAGATTGGGCCTAAACCAGCAGTCGGACATCCCCTGAGGGGTCCCAGATTGGAGAGGGTGCAGGCTGGGCTGAAGGACCCCCCCATGCATGAATTTTGTGCACTGGGCCTTTAGTCCTATGTAATAAAAGCCTAATATGCTAAGTGTCTGGTCCACTGGTTGACATTTCAACCAATCAAAGCATAATATGCTAATGATATGCTAAGGCTGCTCAACTGCTCGCTATGACATGTACTCACTACCAGGGAGCAGATGCTCTCACTGGTAGGTTAGTTTACTGCTGGGGTCCAACCTATCAGGACTGAGTGAGATGGACCAGACACACTCTAAAGCACTTCTGCAGTCCTTCCCTGGCCCCATTTGTGCTCCAGTGGAGTCCTTCAGCCTGGCCTGTGCCCTCTCACAATCTGGGACCCCTCAGGGGATGTCAGGGACCTGACTTCAGCCCAATTCCTGCAGGCCAGGCTGAGGGATCCCCATTTGTGCACAAATTTGTGTACCGGACCTGTAGTATATCTATAAAGAAATGACATAGGATGTTAATATTTTTTCACATTGAAAATATCCCATTGAAATTATTTTTTCTATGCATGTGAATTATATAGAGCAGCGGTTCTCAACCTGTGGGTCACGAACAGCTAGCAGGGTCTCCTAAGACCATCAGAAAACACAGATATTTACATTAAGATTCATAACAGTAGCAAATTACAGTTATGAAGTAGCGACAAAAATAATTTTATGGTTGGGGATCAACACAACATAAAGAACTGTATTAAAGGGTTGCAGCATTAGGAAGGTTGAGAACCACTGATATAGAGGGTAAGGCAATGTACAGTTATGAATATGTAAAATAGTTTATTTTTATATTATTTATTAATTATTGTATTATTTTCCAGACAAACAACTGTAGACCTACTTTTGCCCTACCCTGTATTTATAGAAAGAAATCTAGGAGAGTATATAACATGCTGTTCATTGTAGTTAAGAGTGGGTTTATAGGAACCTTTTATTTTGTTTGCTCTATGCATTTTTATGTTGATTTTTTGTGATCAAAACTATTTAAAAATATAGATGGAATAGTTCCCAGGCATGGAGCATTCAGTTCTGGATTGGGGATATAAAAAATGCATAGTGATGAGATTTGATACATATCTCAAGGAGTTTATGGTTTAGTGAGTGAACATAGGAAAGCAGGTACATCTAGTAATATCTAATGAGTTGTAAAATATTCAGTAGGATTAAGGGTTAGTTTGATTGGGTGGGAAAGGAGGAATTTGATATGAAAGTAAGTATAAAAGCAGCTATAGAGAGGATTTGAGCTGAATTTTGAAAGATTTGATATTTGATTTGGTATTTGATAGTTGAGTAGATGACAGAGGGAACACAGGAGGTTAAAAGTGTGGATGATGGTTTCACTGATGAGATGGCACCTGGGCTCTTATCTCTTTGAATGAAAGATTTCAGTCAATAGACAAAGTGCAGAAAAGCAAGCAAGAATTTATTGGCTGCAGCTAAACCACCTTCAGGACAGTGAAACAAAGAAGGGCTTAGAAGAAGTAACAGGAGAGCCTAGGTGGGGCTGCTTTCTCTCACTGAGAAGTCAAAGGAAAGGGGCCTTGGAGACAGGTTCAGGGGGTTATCCCAGGAGGAACTGCAACTGCCCATTTCTCCCCTGGTTACAAGTCTTGTGGGATCCCTTGGAGTTTAGGAGATAGGTGCCTATAGGGAAGAGAGAGGAGGAAGGGAATGGCATGGATGTGCTCCCAGGAGGCTGGGTCTTTTGTGTTGAGGGTATTTATATCTCTCTTGCAAGTGAAAATCTTAAGAGAGGTCTCAGGGGAGGGTCTCAGTAGAATATTCATCAGCTTTTCAGGCATGCTCTTTCAGGGTCTTGGTCTCTGCTGACTGATCAGAGCCAAGGTCAGGGATCATTAGTCAATGCAGCTAGTCCCGAGGCAGCCACAGAGTCACTTGTCTGGTTTTGCTGCTTTTCTGGAATTGAAGTTCAAATACAACTGAAGCTTAGATGTTATCCCTGGGGAGGAAAAGGTCAGTGAGGCTAAACTACTTGACCAGCCATATGCTAGGAGAGAAAAGATTAGCCTGGGGGTGAGGTTCTTGTTTTCTCAGTTTTGCCCCTTGCTAAGCACCTGGGACTTTTCACCATGGTGACCTCTGTACCTGGCCCATCATCCTTGCTATTTGTTCATATCTGTCTAACTGCCTATTACAGTGTCAATTTTGAGTTTGGGAAGTTCAATGAGGTTGACTTGCCTGCAGTACATGATCACCAATACATGTGAGTGTTGCTATGGGGAAGAGGGTGAGGACCACACACGTGGAGAAGGGTGGACAGGATTCTGGCCTGTGAGGCAGGATTCCTAGCTGCTTCTGCCATGTAGATGTGCGAGTTTAGGTAAAATCACTTCCCCTCTCTGAGCCTCAATTTCTCAATCTGTTAAATTAGAGTGTTGGACTTGATTAGTAACCTACTGTACTTTCTCTCTCTCTCTCTCTCTCTCTCTCTCTTGCTTTTTTTTGTTTTTGTTTTTGTTTTTTTTTTTCATTAGAAACAGAATTGTTTAATCAAAGGAAATTATACTTTAGATTGGGAATAAATAAAGTAGATAAAAGTGGAGCTGCTATACCTGAGCTGTTGTAGTTAATGGTTGGGCAGCTCCCCACTCCCCATCCTCAAAGAGGTTCCTTTGTAGGCTCTGTGGAACCCCAAGGCTTTGGGAAACATTAGCAGAAATTCCTGGCCTAGTAGAAGAAGGCAGCCCTTTCCAGCTGTACCTTTATGCTATTTTGATGTCAGTGCTTCCTTCATCTTTAGCTTTGCTTCCATTCTGGCCCATTTATTTTCCCTACACAAGGTTCTGCTGCTCACCTATGTTCAGTGTAGTTTCTCATTTTATTTAAAATGCTTCTTTATGCCCATCCTCTTGCCATTTCTTGTCTCTCATAGCTCTTGTTTTTTATTTTTCCCGCCACTTTTCTTTAATTTGTATGAACAGACTGGCTTTTTATGATACACAGAAAATTATTATAATGGGTAACACTATTGAGTGCCCACTGTGAGTGCTGTTCTAAACATTTTGCATAAGTTCTCTCACTTCATCCTTCATGACAATCTCTTGAGGCGGGTGTTAATGTCACTATTATTTTACAGATAGGAGACAAAGTCAGGCCAAAGAGGCAAACAATGTGATGAGGTTAAGGAGAAGCGATTGTGAAAACTCTGACTCAAGCATAGGTAAGCAAGCTGGCTCTAGAGCCCTTCAGCTTAATCTGTGCCTAAACTTTGTTTGCTTTCACCTTTTTAGTTGTCAATTCTCAGGAAAGGGTATATTTTCATTCATTCTGGGCCTTTTATATGTTCTGGGGCTGTTTCTGCTCCCTTTTCTTCCCCCTTTCCTTTTCTCCCCCCCTCTTTTTTGTTTAATATATTTTATTGATTTTTTTTACAGAGAGGAAGGAAGAGGGACAGAGAGTTAGAAACATCGATCAGCTGCCTCTTGCACACCTCCTACTGGGGATGTGCCCGCAACCAAGATACATGCCCTTGACCGGAATCGAACCTGGACCCTTGAGTCTGCAGGCTGACACTCTATCCACTGAGCCAAACCAGTTAGGGCTCCATTCCTGTTTTGAAAAGAGAGATGCAAAAAAGCCTGAATGACCTGGTTAGGGTTTAACTGAAACTCACAAGAGAAGTGACCTGGAGTTTATTGTTTTCAGTGGATTTCTCAGGATGTGACAGAGGGAAATGAGTCTGACAGATTAAGGTATAACAAGTCCATTTAGATCTAGAATTGCAAGTTTATTAAGGAATTTGGGGGTGAGAAAGGAAGTCAGGGAGAGAAAAGGGGCAGGACCAGATATTTGATTTATTCTCAAAGTCAACAAATAAACAATTCTTTCTACTTTCCACTGTTACTTTACCAATTTGAAAAGCTAAACATCTTTAGAGAGCGATCTCTCCTTTTGTTCTGCTGTGCTATTTTAACGTCTTGCAAAGAATTGTCTTAATATAATTACCTGGAAATAAATAAGGAGGAAGATGTGCCATCATTTATTTGTGCTAAATATGTTGTTGCCACCAACAGATCAAGGAAAAAAGCAAATGATTAACCAAAATTTTAAGAACCAAAACCTTTGAACTGAAAAGTGTTATGTTTGCTTAACAGAAATAAATCTATTAAATGGCCAAGAAGCATTACAAAAAATCACCTACTTATTGCTTTAAAACTTATTTTTAAAGAAAAATTATTTTGGATAAAAATAATAAATTTTAACCTAGAAGCTTTTGGCCAATATTTGACCTATTTCATCATATCTAAATTTAAAATAAGAAAGATAAGTTTTAAGAAGTAAAATTCACATAGATTTGTTACTTTTGCCTATGAAATTATAAAACTATATTAAAACTTAGTCATTTCTCTTATTATTTAAACTGTTTGGGGTAGGGGAAGAATGAGTTCTAAATATGAAAACACATCTCTAGTCCTATATAATAAAGAGGTAATATGCAAATTGACCCTCCCACCCTCACAAGATGTCTGCTTATGACCAGGCCAGCAGGGGGGTTAATGAGGAATAACCAAATGACTGAACAGCAGGCTGTGTGGAGGTGACCAGGCCAGTGGGGAGTGGGGGCAGTTGGGGGTGATAAGGCTGGCCGGGGGAGGGCATTTAGGGGCAACGAGGCAGGCAGGCAGGTGAGCGATTAGGAGCCAGTGGTCCAGGATTATGAGAGGTATGTCCAACTGCTGATTTAGGCCCAATTCTGGCAGTCAGACATTCCCCAAGGAGTCTTGGATTGGAGAGGGTGCAGGGCTGGGCTGAGGGGACCCCTTCCTCCATGCACAAATTTTGTGCACCAGGCCTCTAGTTTATATCATAAATCCACATATGTAGATCAATATAAGAATTTATATCACATTGAAGCACTTCTTTCCCATTTACTAGGTTCTGAAAGTAGTGTTCAGATTTATAATCTATTTGATTTACAACAGTTTCTAAAATCTGGTGTGTGAGTTTTTGATAGGAAAGCAATAAAGTTTATTGGGATGTCAGTATACATTTTACTTTAGAGCAGATGTTGGAAATCGCCTAGACCTATGGTTGGCAAACTGCAGCTCGTGAGCCACATGCAACTCTTTGGCCCCTTGAGTATGACTCTTCCACAAAATACCATAGCCTGGACAAGTCCATAGAAGCTAAGGATAGAATTTTCTGTAAAATTTCTACAGTGCTGGGGATTGGGCCTAGTAGCCCAGTATAAAATCTTACCTTCTTTAAAAAGAATCTTTGAATCTCTCCTAGTAGGTATTAATCTCACTCATGGATTAATTCATTCAAAAATCTATTACTAAAAACCTATATGGGATTAAAACTGTGAGCAAGATAAGCATAGTACTTGTCTTCCCAGAATTGTGGGGCATGCAAAGTGAGTACACTGAGTTAACAGGCAGCATTATTGCTGTAATGAATGAAGTTAGGTTGCAAGTGGATCTGGGAAGACTTCTTGGAGAAGGTGCCATCTAAGCAAGTAGGAATTAATGGGGTGAATAGAAAGGATTATGGGCACAATATAGAAGTTTAGGGAAACAGCTCTGTGGAGAGAGTGAAACAGGCATAGTGGTTCTGAAATGGAAAGGAGTTCAGAGTGATTGGAGTTTGGAGCCTGAGGAAGGAGGACATAGTAGCAAGGAGAGAGGCTAGGAAGAGAAACAGTGGTTGTAGAATTGTGAAAACCTTAGTAAACCCACTCTCCTGATGGCAGTGATGGCCATTAACTTGATGAAAAGATATTCTGTAAAAATTGTAGTAGCTGCATATATTGAATGTACTACAGAGAGGCACGAGATCATCACTGTTCAACATCAAAGAAAGAGGTAAGTAACCCAATCCCAGAATCCCATTTTTAGGGTTTACCTCTTGTGAATCATTGTTGGTACCAAGTGCTGCTACATTGATCAGGGTTAGTCAGAAAATAGATGCCATGCTAATCTTTTAAATAGAGGTGATTTAATATAGTGAACTGGGGATACAGAGTATTGGAGGGCTGAAAGCATAAATGGTGGAAGCAGAAGTAACCTAAATGAATAACTTCGGGAAGCAGCTGCTATCCCTAGAGTTGGAGGGAACAAAAGGGAATAGGTATGGTCACTAACCTTAGAAACTCAGAGTCCAGACCACTGTAGAACTGTATTGACTGCTAAGAAAGTAATTGGACCTCTGTGGAGGGATTGCCTTAAGGCTTGTGATCGGGAACTAGAGCTCCCTGCTATTGTAGAACATGATAGGAGCTGAAAAACAGGAAGAGTTTTTTCTCTCCTCTGCCTTACAGTTTCTTACCAGTGGCTCCAACTGTCAGAATTAAACAAGAAGAAGTTGCAAAGGAGTCTGGGAAATGTGGTTTACAGACTTCTAACTCTAGTATTAGCAGACTATGAAAGAGTGGACTTGGCCTGAGAGACAGCTGGTAAATAATCTGCCTCAGGCATTATAGAAAAGTAACTATCTATACTGAGGGAACTGGATTGGAGGGAGGCAAACTTGGATACCAGTTGATCACTTCAGTGGTTGTTATCTAGACAGGAGATAATGGCAGCCTCATTTAGGGAAGGACAGAGAGGAAGAGAAGTGGGTAGATGTTGCGACCCACAGGTTGAGAACCTCTAGCAGGGTCCCCTAAGACTATCAGAAAACACAGATATTTATATTATGATTCATAACAGTAGCAAAATTATAGTTATAAAGTAGCAACGAAAATAATTTTATGGTTGGGGGTCACCACAACATGAGAAACTGTATTAAAGGGTCAAGGCATTAGAAAGGTTGAGAACCACTTGTTTAGGGAAAGATGATCATTCAGTTTTGGACTTTTGGATTTGAGGTGCTTGTGACTCATACAACTGGAAATTTACTGTGGATGTCCAGTCCTAAGATGTCGATAGGATGTATTTTCAACCTATGGGTGGTACTTGAAGCCTTAGAGTGAAGGAGATTACCAAGGGAGACTAAGGAGTGCAGAAAGAAGCAATTATAGGGCAGAACCCAAATAACATTGTTTTAGGAAAGAAGATAGTTATGGAGAAAAGTTTGTGAAGGAGAGTGTGAAATAGAGCGGTTGGAAGAAAACCAGAGTGCAGGATGCCCCAGAAGGCAGAGAAGGGCATTGGAAGAGGAGGTGCATTATTTTTAGTGCTTCTTTTATTATACTCATAAAGTCTGTTTTCCAGAGTTAGTTATGGATTATTCTCCTGTAGTAAAAGGTAACCCTAGGACACTGCTGCAAATACTTCAGCATGTGGTGGTGGTATTTTGCACATAAGTATATACTTGATGTGTGCTTTTAAAATTGGATTAATTAGTTGTTGGCAAATTCCAGGTTATGGGTTGGCTTTTTGTTTTTATAAATCAAGTTTTGTTGGGACATAGACCTGCCCATCTATTTATGACAAAGTTGCTTTCATACTGTAGCAGCAGAGCTCAGTAGTTGCAACCAAAACTCCACAACCTACAAAACATGAAATATTTGCTGTGCCTCTTAAGTTTGTTGATCCCTGGATTATGGTCTGGAAGCTGTTTTATGTAAACCAAAAATTTGTGTTTTTGAATTTTCCTTTAAAAAAATCTGTTTAATATATTTAGAAAACATGTGAAGCATAGACCTTCTTGAGATTGCGGTCATGGTTTCCTTTTTTTATATGAAGGCAGTAGAACCAAGGGAAAGAAGAGTTAGCAGATGGTAATAACAGTCTCTTTCAGCATGACTGGGGCTAAGTGGTACCCTTATAGGGAGAACTGCTAGGACAAGGAAGGTGGAACAAGAGGGAACATGGATCTGTGCATTTAAAACATGTCTTTTTAGCTCTGTGACATAACAGCTTCTGTGCTAGGTGCTGGGGTTTCTCTAGTAGCTTAGAATCTGGTTGGAGACACAGCCCCATAAGCAGAAACAGTTCCCCATGATGTAGTAGGCACTATGATAAAGCTATGCATATGGGGTACAACAGAGGGCACCTGATCCACTAGCCTGGGGAGAAATAGTGGGAGGAAGAATGACAATATTGGGAAGAGGCCACATTGCCACTTCAGAGTTGAGGGTGGCTGAAGTGGGTATGAGGCTAGGCGGATTGTCTACCAGCTCTATAATTGGAAGTCATGTGTGTGAAGTAGGGTCCTTGAGGCTGTACAGTCATGGAGAGGCAATTCTGAGAGATAAACTTGTCCATCACCAACGTTTGTCTTTTAGGCATTCTTTTTTTTTTTCCCCCCCAGATGACATATTTAGTATAGTTTGATTTTGTGGAAATCATAACCTTGAATTGGTTGATTTTCCCCTTATATAAAGTACAGAAGTCATCTTGTATTAATAAATCTTTTGACTGAATATGTCTTGGTTTTAGGGATGATAAAGGCTCAGTGAGCGGAGCATTTACCATAGGCAATGAAAGTTTTTCATTTATTTAAAGTCTGAACTTGCTGTCATTTTATTATTCATGTCGCTCAATAAGAATAGGGGCCTGTGCTGTTCTAGTAACCTCTGTGAACTCATTCTAGCAGGTGTTAGGGCTAACTTATGAAAAAAGAAAGTGAGACACATACTTACCCTGAAATGAGTTTTCTGATCTGTAAGCAACTACTCTAATGTTGTTGTCTCTAGGCTGTTGATTGACCTGGATTTTTTGAAATACCATGGGAATTTGTGTGTTTTTTTCCCTGTGCCTTCCTTCTATTTTTCTTCTCTGTGCCTTTCCTTGTTAAACTTTGGTTCTGGAGTGGTTGTGTGTGTGTGTGTGTGTGTGTGTGTGTGTGTGTGTGTATTTTTGACATTAGTAGTTGATGTGACACAGAATAGAAATTTCAGCTCAGTGGATGTATTTCTAATCAGAATCTTTTTGAATTTTTCCCTCAACCCTTGTGAAGAATCTAGAGCACTCTTTTTTTTTAATTGAGAAGTTATCTATGGAGCTTGGGTTTTGTAATCAAGATTCTTTATTTCTGAGCATTTTTTCTTGGCTAATTTTCATGTGGTTTCTAAGTTAATTGCATAAAAAAATTTAGTTGCTTCCACTGTATTGACATGACTTTTACATTTGCATTTAATCATTTGCTCTTCTATCTCAGTAAGTACAGTGAACTTCCTTATATTTATATAACTATCTGATATATGAGGGGTAGAGTTAGAATAGAGGAAATCAGCATAGTCATTTTGTAAATAAGGTAAGCATCAAAGAACATTGCAGTCATCAACCAACACCAAATAACTTAAAACTAATTAAGGCATTACAGTGTGTGCTTTTTTCCCCCATGCTCCTACCCCTGCCCCTTTCACAAAGCTTAATCTCATTATATAGAAGTCTGTTTCTATTTTGCTTTGCTTATTCAGTTATTTTGTTGTTTTTTTAGGCTTCACATATAAGTCAAATCATATAGAACTTGTCTTTATCTGTTTTATTTCATTTAGCATAGTACCTCCTAGGTTTATTTATGTTGTTGCAAATGGCAAGACTTATTCCTTTTTATTACTGAATAATATTCTATTGTTTGTGAGAGTGTGAATGTGTGTGTGTGTGTGTGTGTGTGTGTGTGTGTGTGTGTGTGTGTGTATCACATCTTTTTCCATTCATCTGTCTTGGTTGCTTCCATATCATGGCTATTGCCAGTAATGCCGCAATAAACATAGGGGTGTATATGTTTTTCAATTTAGTGTTTTTGTTTTCTTGGGATAAAATACCCAGAAGTAGAATTGCTGGGTCATATGGTAATTTTATTTTTAATTTTTTGATGAGCCTTCATACTCTTTTCTATAGTGGCTGCAGCAGTTTACCAGTCTACCAACAGTGCAAGAGGGTTCTCTTTTCTCCACATCCTGTCAGCACTTGTTATTTTTATTTTTTTGATGATAGCCTTTCTGATCGAGTGAGGTGATGTCTCATTGTGATTTTATTTTGCATTTTCTAATGATTAGTAATGTTGAGCATCTTATCATATGTCTATTGGCCATCTTTATCACTTCTTTAGAGAAATGTTTATTCAGGTCCTCTGTCCATATTTTTATTGGGTTGTTTGTTTTTTGGGCTTGCGTTGTATAAGTTCTTTACATATTTTGAATGTTAACCTTTTATCAGATATATCATTTGCAGACATTTTTTCCCAATGAATAGTTTTTCTTTCCCATTTTGTTGATGATTGTCTTTGCTGTGGAAAACATGTTTAGTTTGACATATCCTATTTATTTATTTTTTTCTTTTGTTGTCTTTGCCCAAGGATGCATATACAAAATGATATTGCTAAGAGTGATGTTAGAGAGTTTACTACCTTTGTTTTCTTCTAGGAGTTTTATGATTTTAGGTCTTACATATAAGTCTCTAATCCATTCTGAGTTTAATTTTGTGTATGGTATACGAAAGTGGTCCAATTTAATTATTTTTTACATGTATCTGTCCAATTTTCCCAACATCATTTATTGAAGAGATTTTCTTGACCACGTTATATATCCTTTCCTCCTTTGTTGTAGATTAATTGACCATAAAAATGAGGATTTATTTGTGTGCTCTCAACTCTATTTCATTGATGTATATATCTGGCTTTATTCCAGTGCCATACTGTTTTGATTTTTGTAGCTTTGTAGTATAGTTTGATATCAGGGAGCATGATAACTCCCACTTTGTTCTTTCTCAAGATTTTTTAGGGTATTCAGGGTATTTTTTGGTTCCATATAAATTTCAGAATTAGTTATTCTAATTTTGAGAGAATGCCATTGGTATTTTAATAGAGATTGCATTGAATCTGTATATTGCTTTAGGTAGTAAGGAAATTTTAACATCATTAATCATTACAATCCATGGATAAGATATATCCTTTCATCTATTTGTATCTTCTTCGATGTCATGGCTTTCAGAGTACAGGTCTTTCACCTCTTTGGTTAAATTTATTTTTGGTATTTTATGCTTTCCAATGCAATTATAAATGGGATTATTTTTTTAATTTCTCCTGATTATTTGTTATTAGTTCTAGTAGTTTTTTTTTGGGGGGGAGGGGTGTAGTCTTCAGGGTTTTCTCTATGTAGGTTCATGTCATCTTCAAATAATAAGAGTTTTACTTATTTCTTTCTGATTTAGATGTGTTTATTTCTTTTTTTCTTATCTAATTCCTATGCCTAGAGTTTCTAATATTATGTTGAATAGAAGTAGTAATAGTGGACATCCTTGTCTTGTGACTGATCTTAGAAAAAAAAAGCTTTCAACTTTCATCATTAAATATATTAGATATGGGTTTGTCACAGATAAGCTTTATGGTTGAGATATGTTCCTTCTATACCCACTTTGTTGAGAGTTTTTATCATAAAAGGATGTCAAATCTTTTTCTGCATCTGTTGAGTTGATCATATAGTTTTTATTCTTTATTTTGTTAATACGATGCTTCATGTAGTTGATTTATGGATGTTGAGTCATCCTTGTATCCCTGGGATGAATTCTGTTTGGTCATCCTATCTAATAAAAGAGTAACATGCAATTAATCATCACTCCCGACAAAAATGGCGGTGCCTATAGCCACAAGATGACGGTGCCCAGTCCTCTTTGCCCTGCTGTAGTCCCCCAGTCTACTCAGCAGCGGCAGCCCAGGGTGTCCAGCTAGGAGGCGCCAGTGCCCTGTACCATCCCCAGCCAGTGGTGGCAGCCTTAGCTGGGGTCTCAGCCCATTAGGGCTGTGCACCCCACCCACCACGCGATCCCCCTCCCAGCCATGGCAGCCTTGGCTGAGGTCTCAGCCTGGCAGGGCCATGCACCCTCAGAGGTATGATCCCCAGCCAGTGGTGCAGCCTGGACTGGGGTCTCAGCCTGGCCAGTGGGTAATCCCCAGCCAGCCTCAGCAGCCTGGGCTGGGGTCTCAGCCTGGCAGGGCTGTGCACCCTCCACAGTGCCATCCCCAGCCAGGTGTGGCAGCCTGGCCTGGGGTCTCAGCCTGGCCGGCATGATCCCTCCAGCAGTGGCAGCCTGAGGTCTCAACCACTGGGTCACTCCAGCCAGGCAGATATGGAGGAATCTTAAATGTTTCTTTTTTTTAAAATATATTTTATTGATTTTTTACAGAGAGGAAGGGAGTGGGATAGAGAGTTAGAAACATCGATGAGAAAGACATCGATCAGCCACCTCCTGCACGCCCTCTACTGGGGATGTGCCTGCAACCAGGATACATGCCCTTGACTAGAATCGAACCTGAGACCTTTCAGTCCACAGGCCAATGCTCTATCCACTGAGCCAAACCGGTTTCGGCTAAATGTTTCTTTTTTAAAATATATATATGTATTTTATTGATTTTTTTAAAAAAATATATTTTATTGATTTTTTACAGAGAGGAAGGGAGAGAGATAGAAAGTCAGAAACATCGATGAGAGAGAGAGACATCAATCAGCCGCCTCCTACATGCCCCACACTGGAGATGTGCCCACAACTAAGGTACATGCCCCAACTGGAATCGAACCCGGGACCTTTCAGTCCGCAAGCCAATGCTCTAGCCACTGAGCCAAGCCGGTCTTGGCATAATAATTTTTTTACAGAAAGGAAGGGAGAAGGATAGAGAGCTAGAAACATCTATGAAAGAGAAACATCAATCAGCTGCCTCCTGCACACTCCTCACTGGGTATGTATACCCAACCAAGGTACCTGCCCTTGACCAGAATCAAACCTGGGACCTTTGAATCTGCAGGCTGATGCTCCATCCACTGATCCTAACCAGTTAGGGCTGTCTAATATGCTAAAGAAAAAACCCTATCAAATAAAGAGGGAATATGCAGGGGAGGACATTTGGGGGTGACCGGGTTGTCAGGGGAGGGCATTTTGGGATGATCAGGCTGGCAGGGGAGCAGTTAGGCATCCATCAGGCTGGCAGGGGAGTGGTTAGGGAGTGATCCAGCTGGCAGGCAGAAGCGTTTAGGGGCAATCAGGCAGGCAGGTGAGCAGTTGGGAGCTAGCAGTTCTAGACCGTGAAAGGGATGTCCAACATTCCTGTGGGATTGGGCCTAAACAGGTAGTCGGACATCTCCGAGGGGTCCCAGATTGGAGAGAGTGGAGGTTGAGCTGAGGGACACCTCCCAGTGCATGTATTTCATGCACCGGGCCTCTAGCAGTATATAATCCTTTTAATGTATTGTTGAATCCAGTTTGCTAATATTTTCTTGAGGATTTTTGCATCTATGCACATCAAGGTTATTGCCCTGTAGATTTCTTCTTTGTCTTGTTTTGTTACCAGGGTAATGCTGGTATCACAAAATGTATTTGGAAGCATTCCAGTATATTCAATTTTTTGAAATGGTTAATAAGGGTAGGTATTAATTATTTGGGTGTTTGGTAGAATTTACCTGTGAAGCTATATAGACATAAATTTTTATTTGTTGGGAGGTGTTTTTTTTTTATTACTGTTTAAATTTCTTTGCTAGTGATTGGTTTATTTAAATTTTATATTTCCTCTTGGTTCAGTCTTAAAAGGTTATAAATTTTTAGAAATTTATTTCTTCTAGATTGTTGAATTTGATGCCATATAATTGTTTGTAGTATTCTTTAGTGATCATTTATATTTCTGTGTATCAGTTGTAACTCTTCTTTCATTTCTGTGGTATCAGTTGTAACTCTTTCATTTATGATTTTACTTATTTGGGCTCTCTTCTTTCTTGATGATTTAGATAGAGGTTTGTTAAGTTTGTTCTTCCTTTCAAAGAACAAGCTCTTGAGTTTTATTGGTTGTTACTATTGTTTTTTTTTTTAATTTCTGTTTCATTTATTTCTGCTCTGTCCTTAACTATTTTGTTTTTTGGGTTTTGTTTTTTCGTTTTCTGGTTCCTTAAATGTAATGTTAGATTATTTACTTGGGATTTTTCTTGTTTCTTGAGGCTTCTTAGAATTTTTTTTGCTGCTTACCATAAGTATTGAAAAGCTTTGTTTTTATTTTCATTTGTTTCAAGATAGTTTTTTATTTCCTCTTTTGTTTTCTCTTTGATCCATTGGTTGTTTAATATTATGTTGCTTAGTCTCTACCTATTTGTGTATTTGTTTTTTTTCCAGTTTTCTTTCTGTAGTTGACTTCTAGTTTTATGCCATCATGGTCAGAAAAGATGTTTCATATGATTTCACTCTTGTTGAATTTATTGAGGCTTGTTTTGTGGCCTAATGTGTGATCTATTGTAAAGAATGTTTCAAGTGTACTTGGAAAAAAGGGTATTCTGCAGTTTTGGGGTGAAATGTTCTACAAATGTTAAGTTGATATAGTCTAATATGACACTTAAGACCATTATTTCTTTCTTAATTTTCTGTCTGGATGATCTATCCATTGATGTGAGTGGGATATTAAAGCCCCCTAATTGTATTACTATGGATTTCTCTTTTTATATCAATTAATAATTGCTTTATATATTTAGTTGCTCTTATGTTGGGTACATAGATATCTCTGTTATATTCTCTTCTTGGATTGACCTCCTTATAATTATGTAATGTCCTCTTTGTCTTTTTTTAAACTTTTTTTTTTGTTTTAAAATTTTGTCTGATATAAGTATTGCTACTCCAGCTTTTTTTTGTTTGTTTCTATTTGTATGTAATATCCTTTTCTATCCCTTCACTTTCAGTCTGTATGTGTCTTTCAATTTGAA
Source organism: Lasiurus cinereus (assembly GCA_011751065.1). Taxonomy (NCBI): domain Eukaryota; kingdom Metazoa; phylum Chordata; class Mammalia; order Chiroptera; family Vespertilionidae; genus Lasiurus; species Lasiurus cinereus. The sequence continues at coordinate 3,950,100 of JAAGEH010000208.1, read as the reverse complement.
GTGAGTCTCTTTCAAGCAGTATATACATGACTCATGTTTCATTCAGCCACCCTGGTTTTTATTGGAGCACTTAATTTATTTACATTTAGATTAATTAGTAATAAGTATGTAGTTTTGTCATTTTATTGTTTTTGGTAGTTTTTATAGATCTCTTTTTACTTGATCACTTGTGCTTTCCTGGTTTTAAGTATTTTATTTTGAGCCCTATCCCTTTTTTATTTGGATATCTTTAGTAGGCTTTTGGTTACCATGAGCTTTATGCATATCATTCTATATTGAAAGCAGTCTTTTTAAGCTGAAAGGTATTTAAGTTAGAATGTGTTCTATAAATACTACATTTATATTACCTCCTCAGTGCTTTATGTTATTTGGGATTTGGATGACATGTTTTAGATTTTGATGACATGTTTTAGAATTTTGTTTTGTATATTTCCTAACTATTTATTGTAGTTAGAGCTGTTTGATTTTTTTTTTACTTTTGTATTAGCTTTATAAGTAATTCACTGTATTTGTTAAATATTTGCCTTTACCTGTGATATTTTTTTTCTTTCTCACACTTAAAAAATATTTGCTTATGGAATTTCCTTTTCTGCTTAAAGAATATCATCTAACATTTCTTGAAAAGCTGGCTTAATGGTAATGAACTCTCTTTGTTTTTGCTTATCCAGGAAATTCTTTATGTCTCCTTGCATTCTGAATGATAAATTTTCTGGGTAAACTATTTTAGGATATAGTTTCCTTTCTTTCAATACTTTAAAGATATTCTTCCACTCCCATCTGGCCTGTAAAGTTGCTGCTGATAAATCAGTTGGTAGACTATGGGGTTTACTTTGTGTATAACTCATTGTTTTCCCCTTGCTTCATTCAGTATTGCTTCTTTATTTTTAACTTTTGCCATTTTAATTACAATATGTCTTGGTTGTGTCTCTTTGGGTTCATCTTGTTTGGAACTCTCTATGATCCCTGAATCAGAATATCTGTCTCTCCTCCATCCCCCTGGTTTGGAAAGCTTTCTGCTATTTTTTTTTCTTTGAAAAATATTTCTGTTTCTTTCTCTTTTTTCCTTCTGAGATCCCTATAATGAAAATGTATGAGCTTTTGATGTCATACCCAAGGTTACATAGATTATCATTGTGTTTTCTAAAAAATATTTTTGCTGTTCTGATTGGTTGTCTGTCTTCCAGCTCACTGATCCTTTCTTTGTTAGCTCATCTGATATAAATTCTTCCAGTGTATTTTTTATTTTAGTTATTGTATTCTTCAGCTCTGCTTAGTTCTTTCTTATACTTTCTAAATCTTTGTTGAAAACCCCCCTAAGTTCCTGTATTCCCTTCTTAAGTTTTGTGAGGATCCTTATATCATTTCTTTTAATTTTTTAACAGACAAAATACTTATCTCCATTTTCTTTGAGTTTTTTTCTGGGGATTTTTCTTGTCCTTTATTTAGGAATTATTCTTCCATCTTTTCATTTTGCTTGACTTTCTGTTGGTTTATATGAATTTGACAAAGTAGCTATCTCTCTCAGTCTTGGAAAAGTGACCTTATGCAGTAGCAGCCTCTGTGTAGGCTGTGTATGTCAGGTGGTTTTGGCACACCTGTAGGAATCAAGCAGGAGCCTAACGTGTTCAGGGCACTGGCCTACCAAGACAGAGTGGCTCCAGGTTAGGAGGCCAGGTGCTTATAATAATGCTCTATTGATCCTACTTGCTTCCTTTGGAGTCAAATCAGGCTCAGTCATTGTGTCTAAGAACATGCCGCCAACAGTCTTACAGGCTGGCCAGAGTATCTGGGTAGAGCCCCTGACTACCATGTGGAGGTGGAGGAGGGTGTGTGTGTAAGCATTGGTGTTCACCTCTAGCCCTGGAGAATCCCTGCAGTCTCTGGAGAGCTCCCACTTCCACAGCATTCTTTCTACTGTATCTCTTTGTTTGTTGCAGAGAAGTGGTCTTGTATAGAGGTGCCTTCCTTGTAGACTTTATTTGCTGGGTAATTTGAGGAAGTTGGATGATGCTGGCAGATGCTTATGGAACTTGGAGCACTGGCCCAGCTGGCTGGAGTGGTTCAGCAGGAAGGCCAGGTAGGAAGGTTAGGTACCCATCGAGATGCCCTGTTTGTTGTTCCTCTTTGTTCCCCTTGTTCAGAGGCAAAAGGCCACAGATGATGTACCTGGGAATGAGCTGCGGTGACCTTGCAAGTAAGCCAAAGTATCCAAGAAGAGCTCCCACCCACTCTATAGAAGTGAAAGAGTATGTAAATAATGGTACTCACTGGCTCCTCCCACCTGGAGAGATCCTGCAGCTCCCAGAAGGCTCCCACAGTTTCCCCAGCCTTCTTTATTTGGTCTCTCGTTCATTGTTCAGAAGCTGTTCAGTTATCCTTCAGTTGTCTCATAGGAGTAGATGCTTTCTATATCATGTATATTTGAGCTTGCTCATGGGAAGGGATGAGTCCAGTGCCCTCCTATGTCATTGCCATCTTGGACCTCCTTTTTTACTTTTAACATATGCTACTTGTCTAGCTTAATTTGGCTAGTAAATGTTCTTGATCTGAGCTCTGCACTTTTTCTCTTCAGGTTTTCCCAGTTCTTGCTGAATTAGTCTGGATTTACCAGAGAAACTAATCCATCACATTGATACAACTTTCCTCAATTATTGGGGGATTTCTGTATTATAGGAACACACATATATAGAATTAACAGACCATTTATGTAATGTTGTGTAGTGTTAGGTGCACAGAGGAGTAAAATAGATGGTGGTTGTCTTGGGGATGATTCTTTGACATTGTGTAATTTATTGCTCTCCAGGAATTTTTTTAGATGAACACAGAAATCTAAGAAATTTACTGTACTGACTGTGAGAAACAAGCTAGATATAAAAATTCTTTTTTTTTAAAAAAAAAGCAGATATTATAGTATGTTCAAGCTCTTCGTATGAAGCCATTGGTTCTTAAGAGAGGAATGGTTATTGAGATTCCCCTTGCGAGGTCAACGCTCCTTTCAGCATAATCTCCTGACTATACCCACCCTGCTTATTTCTCTATGTGCAGCAACTATCTTGAATTCTAGCACAGACTTGAAACATAGTAGATACTCAATTAAATGCCTGGTTGAAAGGATGGAAACATGAATAGGTAAGACTTCAGCCTCCAAATTTGTGCAGAAAACTAATTCTTTAAGGTTATATATTGGGATTAAACAGGATGTCAATGAAAGAAGACTATTAGGCTGGTATTTTAAGGTTACCAATCCAATAGATGACCATCTTTGAATATGCATCATAGCCCACTTGTTTGATTTCCTTAAGATAAATTCTGAGTAGAATTGCTGTTGTGCTTATTTCTTGAACTTTTGATAAATATAACTGAAGTGTTCTCCTGAAGGCCATACCAATTGGCTGTATAAGAGACTGCCAGAGTCCCCACTACCCACATTTCACCTTATTTGTATTTGTGTCTCCAGAGTTTGTTTGGTGGCACTTTCTCAGGGCAATTTGCTTGTTGGAATTGAGAATGTGATGTGTTTTTAAACTTCTAAGATGCCTGTGTGATGTGAACATTTGGTGGGTTTTTTTTATGCCTTTGGTTTGATAGCCCAAAATTCATGTGATGATTTCTTGATTTTTATTTTCCCATTAGGCTGTACCTTAAAAAAAAAGTTACCTCCTTTCTTTCTTTCTTACATATTCTTACAACTTTCCCAGTCAGATTCATTAATGTAATATCTCAGCAGGTTCTTCATACAGAAATGTAACCAGACAGAAATAAATTAATGAACAGGCCAGATACTAGAAAAACAGGGTAACTTGGATGATGAAGATCAATTGACATTAAGCCTCAGTTTGGGCAATAAAATAAGGATTGGTGGGAACTGATGAATTTGGGAACAGATTGCAGAGATGATAATGATGAGGCTGCAAGGTGGGCATGCAGGCCTAGAACTGCCAGATCCTCCCATTTTTTCAAGAGAAATTGGAAATCTATTTTACATAAAAATATATTTTTAAAATGTGCATGGGCCAAGAAAAGTTATTCTTGCAAACTATTTGTTTATGACCTCAGATCTATCTACTCCCACTTCAATAAACACAAGGAGATGAACATTTTAAGAGCAGTTTTTCTTTCACCTCCCCTCACCACTCTCCAGTAATGCTTGGTACCAAATAGACATTTGGGAAATTTTTATTTGTCTCAGATACCTTTTTTCCTGTGGCAGCTTCTCGCGAGATTTTTTTCTTTCCTCTCACCCCCACCTTCACATGTACCCAGAGTTTCCTCTTGCTTTTTTCAGGGTCTCCGTAGAGTATCCGTTGTATTCTCCTTGGGGAGCTAAAGCAATCCCAGGCATCTTGCACAGATCTTAGGTGGGATTCTCATAGCCGGCAGCTCCCGTGCTTTTAAGGCAATGAGTGGATCACCCTGTGTAGTTTGTGTAGGCAGACAAAATTAAAATCCTTAGTTAAATTTCAAGGATTGGCTTAACAGCGTATTTCCTGATCACCGGCCTCTAAAGGATTACAGTATCTGCCTCTTCTTGCTGCTGTGGAGCAACAGCTTCAAATCCCTCCTTTTGCCGGGTAGTTACCTGTTCTCTTAGTCTTTCTCCTCAACTACACTTTCCTGCCCGCCCCCCCTCAAATATATCTACTTTGCCTATAATCTCTATCCCTTGCTCATAGCCCAGGTCATAGTAATTACTCAGTAAATGTATGTTGAATGAAGGTCCTGTCCCGAGATGAAATTTCTTATTACCTCTGACAATAAAAAAAAAGAAATATTATGCACTAGCAGAAAAATTCATCAGAGCCAGATGAATGTCCTCTTAGAATGCTTGGAGAGCTTTGGCTCCACATTATTTGATTTTCCTGTCTGGCAGTTATGGTCAATGATAGTGACCACATTCTTTGTCCCTTTGCTTAATTACTAAATCCACAGGATGTGTCTAAATTGATTTCTTTTCAACTGCTGCACTGATATGCTTACTCATTGATTGCTTTTCCCCACTAGAATGCAAGCCCCAGGAGTGAAAGGACTGTGTCGATCTTGTTCCTCAGTGTCTAGGACAGTGCTGCATATTGAATGAGTGAAGTGTATCTCACCTCAGCTCTGCTCTGCTGCCTGTGTTCTCCTTTTATCTTTTCTTGCCCTTGACCTTACTTTGTTTTAATGTCTACCCTGCAACTCCTTTGGTAACACCACTCGATCCACAGTAGAGCAGGCTTAAGTCGCCTGTCATTATTTCCTGCATAAGCTGGCAGTTCCATATGGAAACAGGACAGGTTTGTAGGAGGAAAACCCATCTCTTTCCTGGCTGTCGAGTGGAGTTATCTGTGTGGGTCCTTTCTTTGGACCTCATTCTCTTAACCAGTCAAGGAGAGATGATATACCTCCCTACTTCCTTCACAAGTTGGGAAGATGAAATAGGATGACCTTTGAGGGAAGCTTTGCAACCTACACTGGGAAGTGTATATGCTTTTGCAGCTGTAAGATAGGTATAAGACATACCTGTCTGCTTTTCAAGGACCAGAGCACACCAGATGGGAGCAGGTTGACCCAAGGAGCTGATTTCCATACCTCCTTTTTAATCCTTTACAAGTCTTGTGAAGTGGGTGGTACTATCCTGTTTTAATAATGAAGATACGACTCTCAGAGATGTATAAATTTACCCAAAATTATTCAAATAAAAGCAAAGGTAGGGCCAGACTAGATCATCTGATGACAAGCCTAGCCTCCTTTTTACCATCTATCATCTGTAAAGTTGGGACTGCGAAGAAGTGGCCACTGTGCCTTGGCCCCAGAATCTGGATGGTGAGCGTGCTCACATGTGCTGGACATCTCAGTATAATACCATAAAGCTGCACTAGTGTTAACTTGAGTTAGTACTAGAGTAGTATTCATTAGGTTGATTTTTCTTCCTTATCCAACACTACTCAGTTAGTTAGGTCAGAAATTAGTTGTTTTCTGGAACATGCTGATTAAAAAAGGGGTTGACATTGAATGGCAGAAGAGACAATTGAATGGGGCAGAATTTTCATTTGCATATGGACCTTGAGTCTGACCTGGATTTGTAGGCTAGTCTGTGGCACCCCAATATAGAATAGGGATGCCTGCCTACCTACCCATCCCTCACTCATGGAGATTTCATTGTGGATTGGATGCTGAATCCTAACCAAGACATTCTAGTTTGTTGCTTTGGGGGAGTCTCCAGTGAACCTATAAAGACTCCAGTTACCCAACAGGACCTTGTGCAGCTGCATGTGGAAATCAGGGTAATTCTGGCATTGCTGAGAGCATTTTAATAGAGCACTGATTACAGATTGCAGGCACCTGGTGGTGTTTTTGTACTGAGGCTGAAGGGTACAGTTCCAAAGAAAGAATTAGACTTGACAGATTCCTGTTTTTCTACCCTGTGTTGTTTCTCAGGGCCTGGAATAGGTAGTAAGAAATCCTCACACAGCTGATCCAGGCTCCTGGCATGATTATCATGTGCTTTCAGGAGACCACCACTGCCAGAGCATTAATTCCCAGACTGATGTAGACATGAGACTTGGCCCAGGGTGCATTCTCCTTCTAGTAGCTCAGAGCACTAACAGTGTAGGAGGGCTCCTGTTCATTGGGATCAGCAGAGAGCCCTGTGGCTTTGAACTCGGCCAAAGCTCTTCTATGCTTCTTGGATTGGCTCAGGTTGTTCAAATGAGTAGGCCATCATTGCTTTTGGCCCCAATATAAACTGTGAAAATTCAAGGGAATAAAAGGTGATAGCCAAAAGTTGAGGAATCTTTGGACTAGCGGTATTCTAGTCCAACACTTAATTTCATGCCAATTCACAAGAAAAAGAATAAATCTGAGAAGAGCCCCCACTGTGATGAGTCATGTTTTCTCTTTTTCCTTTTCCTCCTGACACACCACCTGTCCTCATCTTCCACACACTTGAGACTGGAATAATAACTGATACTTGAAAGAGCATTCAGCAAAATGGACAGCAAAGGTAGTCCTAACCTTGATCTTGCTACTCTTTAGTGGTATGGTTTGGGAATTAGCCTCTGGATTTCAGTTTTCTTATGATTTAAAGGAGAGGATTCAAGATCAGCTATTAAATTTTTAAGTTTATGAATGCCAGCATTCTAACTTGCTCAAGTCTTTCAACTGAAGTGTAAGCTGCTGATGGGTAAGGCCCTAAAAAGGTCTTAAGTAATGGTGGTTGGCTTGCTCATTTGCAAGGTCTTGCTGAGATCCTTCTCAGTAAAGTCAAGTGGATGGAATTCCCTTTGCTGAGTCTCCTGAAATTGTGAAGCCCTGAGCACTGCTACTAGGGAAGCCACTCATGTTGCTTGAAGCACTGGCAGCAAAGATAGAGGGCACAGCAAGAATGTGAGGGAGGAGGTCACAAGAGGGTTCAAATGTGTTTTGGGAATGCCAGAGGGGGATAATATAGCAAAGGAAGGGGAAAGAGGAGTTTCCCTGGAGAACCAGCAGAGACCTTTGAAATGTGTGCATTTTATATGTAAGCCTTTTCCGGGTTGGAAAATAGCCTACAAGGTTCATAAAACTGCCTGGTAGCAGCCTTCCAAGATCCTCCCAGGAGTTGACTCCTGCTGTAAACTCCTGGTCTCCAAAGGAGGGTGGCGAACAGCTGCAATGAGGCTTTGGCAGGCATTGTCCTGTTTATAGGGACAAAGATCTATTGTAGGTTCTCTGCTAAGATATTCTCAACTCCCCAGTTTTTTTTTATTTGTGGAACCAAAACAAGCTCTATTTTAACTAGACTGCATGATCCTTTGAGCCAGCCACACAGCATGACATGCACACCCGAGATACCCAGAAAGAATGGTTTCAGACTGCAGCCTAATTCATTTTCTTTGTAGCTGCTGTAGTTTCTTTTCCAACAGAAGGTAAGGCTGATCAGAGGCAAAACTGAAGCAGATGAGTTTGTCTCAGTTACCTAGAATGTATTTCCACCTCATTTTTTTCCTACTTTCCTCATTTCTTTCAATGAGATATGAGGATTCCAGAGTAAAGACTCCTGGAATCGCAATTTCTTAGGTTCAAATACCCTCTCTGCCTTTTAAAATCAGTGTGATCTAGAACCTTAGTTTTTTTATCTGTAAAATAGACTCTCACCCTTTCCCCCCAGGTCTGAACATATTAATAGAGATTTTTGAATACCCAAGCCTAATATCTAAGTGTATGCATCTTGAGTAGGAGCTTTGGTAGCTGATGGGAGAAACTTTTGGAGGCCTAGCAGGAATCTCTCCAGCACAATTCAGAGTATATTGCACAGTAAGAGAATCATAAAGTTGACCATTGGGGAGACCAATTAAAGTTGAAATTACAGTCTTGGGCCATATCCATATGCGATAAAAGAGCTTAAAGATCTTACTGAAAATCTCATGCCCCATCTGTGTGGCTCAGTAGTTAAGCATCAGCCTACGAACCAGGATGTCACTGCTTGATTCCCTGTCAGGGCACATGCCTGGGTTGCAGGCTCAGTTCCCCAGTAAGGTGTGTGGGACACAGCCAATCAGTAACCTCTCTCATTATTGATGTTTCTATCTCTCTTTCCCTCTCCTTTCTGAAATCAGTCAAAATATGCATATATAAATATAAATATATATAAATATACATATAAATATATAAACCTTATTTGTGAAACTGATACATTGAAGGACAGAGTGCCTTACCTTTTAAATTGACATGGTTAATATGTGTGAATGGGTCATATTTCTTCTCTGCCCCTCATTGTTGTGAGATTTCTTGTCAGAGTATAAAACTAATCATATAGTATCAATTATAAAAAACTCATTGAAGCTGTCTCAAGAAAGTATAAGCTGATGATATACAAATCAGGATTTCAAGTAGCAGATGCTGTTTTAAAATTGGTGTTAGATTTAGAGAATATTTTGTGTAGTTGTGCTCTGGTTTTTAGGTGTTTAGAAAATATGTAAACATTTTCCAATTATATTTTAGGTTTTGTCTTGTATTTTAGGTTTTTATAGGTTTCAAATACTTGAAGTCCTTTTTGTTTTCTTGTTTTTAGTATCATATTCCAGGTCTGTTCTAAAATATAGAAATAGCTGAATCAGGAGAACTTATAATTTACTTAAGATTTAAGTCAAAATATCTGATTTTTTTTTTAAAAAAGATAAAAGGCTCATTTTATGCTTGATGGAAGATTTTACTCATTTGTGTTTTTTTAATGGTTATGATTAATATTTTAAAAAATTAATCACCTCTGTGCCGAAACCGGTTTGGCTCAGTGTATCCACTGAGCTTTGGCCTGCAGACTGAAAGGTTCCTGTCAAAGGCATGTGCCTTGGTTGTGGGCACATCCCCAGGAGGGAGCCTACAGGAGGCACCTGATGGATGTTTCTCTCTCATCGATGTTTCTAGCTCTCTATCCCTCTCCCTTCTTTTCTGTGGAAAATCAATAAAATATATATAGAAAAATTCATAACCTCTGTTATAAACTTCTGTATAAGTTAAACTGCTCCTTTAAGGAAAACACCTGAACTACCACTTTAGTCTTCACTTCCTTTTATGTATGGGTGTAGTCTCCTCATTCTGCCCTTACATTTTCAGTGTAAATAAAAGAAACATACTAATTCAACAAGCAATACAGAACATAGCACATAATTAAAAGATTTATTTTTATGTTGTCAATTTTTGTGCAGCTTTCTTTGTTGGAATAGATTTGTCTATTGCCAGTGTTGTCTACTATAAACAATGCTCTCAGGCCAATATGGTGTTTTCTTCATTTGCCAGTGTAGCTCTTGGACATCACAATGACACAAGTACTCAAAAATTGGCAGAGGCCAACAATTCGAGCTCTTTTTGGTTCGTTTTCTATTATAACCCTTTGTTTTTCCTTTGATATAGTTAATTCATTATTTTAAGGCCTGCCTCCAATTTGGGGTTCACAATCCCATCATAATACAATGAAGGGCATCCTAATCTGCCCTTCCCTTTGATACTTTATTTCTATCATTACTGTAGGATTGCTATATGGGTACTGGGCAACCAACTTAACTGGTCTTTGGAATTTAAACTGTGAATGTGAAGGTTCTATTATAGAATGAATCCCTCAGAATGAGTGATGCTCATGAAATCTCCATCTCATCTTAATAAATCCTCCATGTGGCATATTCCCTGCAGCTTTATTTAAAAAAATTATTGGTGATAATATTTTTTGGCCCCATTATATCATCTGTTAAAGTTAAGAGGTAGTGATTGGCAAGAAGGTTAAAAGGTCTACCCACAGTGTAAATATGTCTGTGTAAACACAGGTCTTGTGGTCTAGGTGTTGTGCAGAGTTTGTTCTTTGGATGTTAAATCTACAAGAAGAATGCACTTGCCAAACATGTACACAAGGAAAGAGGAGAAGAAAATAGTCTAGATTTATAGTTGAAGCAGATGTGAGTCACTAACTTGGACAATCCTTTGAACATAATGTCTCCTAAACAAGGAGGGTTAGTATATACTGGGGAAGGAAGCCAGCCACACTGCATGGCATTTGGTAGTCTGATGGTGGAAAAGAGCTCCCCCTTTTCCTTCCTTAAAGAGGTAAACTATTTTTTAGGTTTTTATATGTTTCATAAATGTAAGTAGGCGATGAATTGGGCTGCTGTGCTGCTTTGTGCTGATTTTAAGGTGTGTGTCCAAGGGAGAAAGTACAGGCTGAATCTCCCTGGTGTTTTGTTTACCAGGCCACGGGCCCTGGCTTGGAGCTATATTTGCTCAGGAACGGTGCCATTTTCTTCTCACAAATATGCCGCCCAGGCCTTGTTATAATTATTCATAACACTTGCTCTTCTTTCTCACAATTCTTTGAAGGTTGGAATTCATCCAGTTTTACCTTTTGGATTCCCAGCATCATGCCTGGTCTGGAGCTGAAGAGAGGAGGGCAGATTGATAATTCGATTTCAAAAAAGTATCTTTTGATATGTCTTCCAGTTTGGGGAGAAAGAGTGTTTTTGGTAGAATAAGAATACTTCCATGCAGAATTCTCTGACCTATTTCTTATTTCACAAACCAGAGATAATCATATTAACATTTTGGCAAATATCTTTTAGACATCTTGTTATGGATATAAATACACACATGTGACCTTCTATTCTTGAGCCCATTTTTTTTTGTTTTGTTTTGTAATCTCCTTGTTTTCACTCTGTAGTTTGTCATGGTCATTTTTCCAAGTCAATATCTATAGATCTATGCCATGACTTTTAAAGACTGTAATATTCCATTGAATTGATGGGCTATACTGTATTTAATTAATGAAGATTGGATATTGCAGATTTTCTCTGCATCCTTGCCAGCACTTGTCATTTGTTGATTTGTTGGGTATTTAGGTTGTTTAGAATGTATTGCTCTTAAAAATTAATCTGAAGTAAGCCTGAGTTTTTAACATAGGCATGCATGCTCATACCACTAGTAGAGCTGATGGTTCAAAGGCTTCCAACTGAGATATTAATCTCTGGAAGAGAGAAATTATACCTTCCCCATGATCCCTAGACCAGTAGGAGTGGGTTAAAGATGGCATAGTGTGCCCTGCCATTGTTGCTCAGTGGTTGAACATTGACCAATGAGCCAGGGGGTCAAGGTTCGATTCCCTGTTGGGGCATATGCCTGAGTGTTGGACTCTATCCCCAGGAGGGGGCATGCAGAAGGCAGCCAATTGATGTTTCTCTCTCATCACTGATGCTTCTGTCTCTCTCTCTCCCTCTCCCTTCCTTTCTCTGAAATCAATAAAAACATATTTAAAAAAATAAAAATGGCATATCTAATTATTCTAATTTACAATCACAAAGCAAACTTTGGAAGATGCAGTTAGCAGCTATCTTGATTGCACACTTGGGATTGAGTGTGGAAGTACTTTGTAAGTCATGCAGTGCTATACAAATCTCAGTGACTCATTATTAGGGCTTTAAAGAGTAGCTGCTATGTTCTCCCAAAAAAGATTTATGGAGTCTATCTACTTACTTTATAAAAATTCACTAAATGTGGGAGGCAGGAGGGATCTCCAATGACAATGGTACTGAACCTATTTGTACAACAAAATAAACCAAAGAAATTATTAAGAAAATAAGCCCCAGGCCCTACTCCATAAATCCCTCAAATTTCTGTGAACAGGCCCTGGGCACCCCAGTTGATGTTGATGTTCATCTTAGTTTGGAATTTCTCTGTAAGGTTTTTTGTTTGTTTGTTTGTTTGTTTTTGTTGTTTTTTGGTCTATTTCCAAGTACTTTTTTTTCTAGCAGATTAGAGAATTTTTTAGCCTTTATTCATATACTTACAATGTTTTTTTTTATTGATTAAGGTATTACATATGTGTCCTTATCCCCCCCCCCACTCATGCCCTCACACCCCTGGTGTCTCTGTCCACTGGTTAGGCTTATATGCATGCATACAAGTCCTTTGGTTGATCTCTCCCCATTGCCCCCAACCTCCCCTATCTTGAGGTTTGATGGTCTGATCAATGCTTCTCTGTTTCTAGATCTATTTCTGTTCATCAGTTTATGATGTTCATTATATTCCACAAATGAGTAAGATCATGTGATATTTACCTTTCTCTGACTGGCTTATTTTGCTTAGCATAATGCTCTCTGGTTCCATCCATATTGTTGCAAATGGTAAGAATTCCTTATTTTTATACTGTAGTATAGTATTCCATTGTGTAGGTCTACCTCAGTTTTTTAATCCACTCATCTGCTGATGGGCACTTAGGCTGTTTCCAAATCTTAGCTATTGTAAATTGTGCTGTTATGAACATATGGGTGCATATATCCTTTCTGATTGATGTTTCTAGTATCTTGGGATATATTCCTGAAGTGGGATTTCTGGTCAAATGGGAGTTCCATTTTTAGGGTTTTTGAGAAAACTCCAAACTGTTCTCCACAGTGGCTGCACCAGTCTGCATTCCCACCAGCAGTGCACAAGGGTTCCTTTTTCTCTGCATCCTTGCCAGGACCTGTTATTTGTTGATTTGTTAATGATAACCATTCTGACAGGTATGAGATGGTACCTCATTGTCATTTTGATTTGCATCTCTTGGATGATTAGTGACTTTGAGCATGTTTTCTTTCATATGTCTCTTGGCCTTCCTTATGTCCTCTTATAATTTTTATTTTCCTGTTTGAAAGTTTCTGACTCCTTCCAGAATACTTTAGAGATTTTTTATCGGTATTGATTTAGTCCCAATCTTTGTAAGTCTTATGAAATCTTAAATATGGATTGTTGGTCTGCCATTCCATCTGGTTTCATACCATAGCAAGCCCATTCCATAGCCCTTCTTGTTTCTACCACAAAGAATGATGAATCTGTAGTGATTGTACTTTTAAATTTTCTTTGTATGTTATTACCAAATTAAAGTTATGTGCCTATTCTAATGGCATATCAGACTCCCCTTTTAGATTTTTTCATTAAGATTTTTAAGTTAAAAATAGTAGTTGAAGTTCATGAAAAATTGGCTGGTGGACCAAAATTTTTGTCTAATGTATTCAGTTTTTCCTCATGCTTACATGCTGTGGAGCAACTAAAGTTTTCATTGGGAGAACTATAAAAAAGTGAAGTTGTCTAAGTAAGAATTTTGCATATTTAGAGTCAGTAACTCTTACTGGAGTAAATTTTTTTTTTTTAGTAAATTTTTATATGCGAGATAACGTAATCTCAGATATCTCATTGACCTTAATAAATGAAACCCCAAAAAATGTAGATTTTAATTGCATAAAAAAATTACAAGCTTTCTGATTACTCTGTGAAGTTTTTGGATTTTGGAGCAAAATTAATATTTTCAGATTATTTTTAGGTTTAATAATCATGTGTAATTTAAGGGAAGCAATTTAACATTTCTCTACTTTTTTATATTTATAACATTGACTTGTTTCTTGTTATCAAGGTAATTGTGTTTGTCAAGATTGGAAGGATGGAGAAAAAACAAATTCAGTTAAAGCTGAGTAATATTTATTCTTTAAAATATTACATTGGACAGTGTAGAGGGATGATTGTGCAAGATGGGAATGGTACTGGAACGAGGGATGATGAGGATCTCAACCAAGGTAGAGGAAGTGAGAATGAAGAATCGATGGAGGTCAGAAATATTGAATCCACAGGAGTTGGTGATTAGTTTTTATAGGGAGTTAGAGGGTTGGAGGGAAAAGGTGGAGTCTAGGTTAACTCTTAATGAAAAAGCTCAGTGGGCAACTAAGTAAGTGGATTTAAAGCAAGTAAGGCAGTGAGCACGGGTGTATGATTAGTGTTATCACATTAAAGGCAAAAGTTAAAACTGCATTTGTAGAATTTCAAAAGAAAGTGGCAATGCAGGTAAGTCCTATCTTGGAACATAGCCTTTTTTCTTTCATTTATAAGTTATTTGAAGTCACCTTACTATAGTTCACAAGCACTAGGGAAGACCAGCTGGTTTTCCCCTAAAGTCTTCTAGGGTGACATCATGTTTCCAGTTAACCTTGGAGAATTATGAAACTTGCTTGTTTTGAGAGCATCTGCCTTAGGATTGAGTCATAGGAGTAATGTCTAAAACCAGGATTCTGGTTACTCACTGACAATAGGAACATGATTGTCACACAGTTCAGATTACCTTTGTTGGTGTAGCCAGTGCCAACATATGATTAGATGATTGCACAGGGGATCCAAACAGGGAATTTAATGAGGCAAAATTAATCAGTTATCTAATGATATTAAGCTAAATAGATGGCACCTCTATCTCACCAGAGAAGGCTATGGCCTCTCAGCTGAGAAAATTTAAGCCTGTTGTCTACAACCACTTAGAACTATGATAATAGATGCCCAGCCAAAGGGCATCTGCAGTTTTAATTTGCTGGAGTCCCTGCCACTCCTCCTTGTCTTCTGACTACTGAGGACAAGTGTCAATTTAACTATTGGAAGTAAAAAAAAAAATGTTAGTGTTGAATAATAAGAGTGTCTTTATTTATACCCATTTACTTATGTCCTCTGCCTAATCCCTGAGGTCATAGGAGTTTGCACTTCCTACTCTGCAGGATAATTTTAGTTCCTGGAAATCTGTCAGGAGTGGAGGGCCATCTCACTACAGTAGCCAAGGACTAACAAAAATGAATGTAGATTAGATGGCTCAAAGTGAAAAGAAGATAGATGAAAAGTCTTGAAAAATATTTAAACTAACTGCAATTAGTTTCCACAGCTACCATTTAAGACTACTTTGACTTGCAAATCATATTGTATGTTGGAAGAGAAAGATTCGTAATTATAGCTTATAGAAGCTGTGGACCAGGAAAAAAATTTTTTTGTAGGGGAAAAAAAATAATCTTCCCTCTACCCTTCTGTGTTCTTAGCTGAAATCCCTGTAATAAAAAACAAGTTAACAAGAGAAAAACAAACAAACAAACAGGTATACCTCATGTAAAATGAATAATCCATCAGGTGGGTTAGATTTTAGGATTAAATATCATTTTAATAGGAAAAGGGAAGGGTGAATATAAAACTCTTACTAAGACTTAGGGGAAAGTAAATGATTTATAGGAAAGATGAATGGCTCTTAGAATAGATGGGCCCTGTTCAGTATGGGTCAGTTGGTTGGTGTGTCATCCTGCACACCAGAGGTAGTGTGTTTGATTCCCAGTCTGGGCACATGGGGGAAGCCAGCTATCAATGTTTCTTTCTTCCTTTCTCTCTCTAAAATTAATTTTAAAAATTTCTTTTAAAAAATAGGAAGTAGGATAATTTGTGATAAAGTTTTTCAGGAGTGTAGTGTTGACTTTTAGTCTTCTCTCCTGTAACAAAAGTCACTCTTCTCTCATTGATGAGATTACAAGGGAAGGGATTTATGACAACTGTGTTCCTTTTAGAGGATCTGTCCTTAGGCAGCTAAGGGGAGTTCAGAGAAAGCTCCTCCCTGCATTTACTGTCTTTCAGATGCCTTCATCTCAAAGTGAACAATTTACTTAAGTATCATATTTTAGGATAACATGTTCTGCTACCCTTCAGGGCAATGTGGATTGGAGTCTATGGCCATTGGTTCACCATTGCTGTCATATTCATCTTGTTTCCTTACAATGGGATCCCAGTTTTGGCTGGACATAGATTTATCAGTAATAAGATGTCAGACCTGACAAAGCTGCTTAATTGAACATAGAGAAAAAATCCTTTACATTTTCTTCCTGTATACTCTCCTGAGAACACATTCCTTTCCATTCCATGATTCTTCTTTAAGCTATTAGCTTTTACATTATACATCAGGATGACTGCAAGAGAACCAGTTAAACACTTGATTAAAATATAGATCCCAAGATTTTTATTTGCTGGGTGTGGAGATGACCTAGAGTCTGCATTTTTGAAAATCTCTCCATGATGCATTCAGGTGTGAACTAAGGTTTGGGAGACACTCTTACATATTATTGCTACAAAGATGCAGTAGTACCCTTTGACGTTCTGAGTCTTTCCCTTCTAAGCCACTGTACATCTCCATTGGGGCATTTAAAATATACAAACATGCGTGATTTCACTAAGGCCTGTTAGTATTGTGAACAAAAGAACATCCAAACCTATGAAAATATTGGTAAGAGTTTATTAAAGTTTATGTGAGCCAAACTGAGGACATGCCCTGGAGCAAGATATCAATAGATTGTGAAAATGTTTTGGAGAATGGAACTTTGACACTTCTTTTTGTGCATTTAGAGTCTAAGAAAATATAAGGAAGGTTACATGAAATCCACTGGTGGTTGATTAAGGAGGCAGGAGAAAGCAAAACGGGAAAATCTCTGGGACTGGATAAAAAGCAAAATAGAAAAACACATACTTCTTTTACATTGGTGGGTGTAGGATAATTAGCATTTAACATTAATATAAATAGAGTTGAGAGGAGGGCAAAGGTAACAATGAGGAGTTTAGTGCATGTGCGCTTGTGAGGGTCTAGAAAAGATGACTCTGCAGGCCAAAGATATGCTATCCTAGATGCACAAGAACAATGGACAGGCCTTGCTTAGGTAAGAGAACCTTTTACCAAGGAAGCTATAGTGCTGGGGTGTGACTACCCACTACAACTTACCCAGTGGGAATTTCTGAACAGATTGTCCTGTGTGATTACTTTTGATCACTGAGCTTGTCAGGCATGCCATATAGCCCCTTTCTCGTTCACAGCATCATTGTCTTGAACAACAATTCTGATAATTTCCCACTAGAGAGTTTCATGAGAGTGGTACAAATAAACTCTTTATCCTTATAACATTTAGTATAGAGCAGTGGTTGGCAAACCGCGGCTTGTGAGCAACATGTGGCTCTTTGGCCCCTTGAGTGTGGCTCTTCCACAAAATAACATAGTTGAGGGGAGTCTATTTTGAAGAAGTGGCATTAGAAGAAGTTTAAGTTTAAAAAATTTGGCTATCAAAAGAAATTTCAATTGTTGTACTGTTGATATTTGGCTCTGTTGACTAATGAGCTTGCTGACCAATGGTATAGAGCCTTCCATATGTTAGAACATTTATTCACAATTTAAGGGTTTCATATTAAAAAATGAGACAAGTGAGGCTTTGGTAAATAAAAGGTTGCATTTCTCTTTTGCAAATACTTTCTGGTATGGATAGCAACATTTACTCACTTTATACAAGTTCAAAGGGCCTTTTATTTTTCATACTAGAGGTCCGGTGCATGAAATTCATGCACCCTCTCCAATCTGGTACCCCTCAAGAGATGTTTGACTGCCCATTTAGGCCAGATTTCACTGGGCCTAAACAGGCAGTTGAACATCCCTCACACAATCCAGGACTGCTGGCTCCAAACCACTCACTTGCCTGCCAGCTTGATCACCCCTAACCACTCCTCTGCCAACCTGATTGATGCCTAATTGCTCCCTGGCCAGCACAATTGCCCCTAACTGCCCTCCCTTATAGGCCTGGTCACCCCCAACTGCCTGCATCTGCTGGCTCAGTCACACCTAACTCCCCACCCTTGCCAGCCTGGTCACCTCTAACTGCCTCCCCACCCTTGCCAGCCTGGTCACCCCTAACTGCCCTTCCCTGCTGGCCCAATTGTCCCTAACTACTCTCCCCTGCTGGCCATCTTGTGTCCACATGGGGGTGACCATCTTGTGTGTTGGAGTGATGGTCAATTTGCATATTACCTCTTTATTATATAGGATTATAGTAAGAGAGGTAATAAAAATACCATTCTAACCATTTTTTTATGATTCAGGCACTAGAAATAAGTGATTTGCATGTATTGTTCCATTTAATTCTTTCAATGGTTCCATGAGGTAGGTGAAGATATCTATGTAAACCAAGAGTCTGAAGTTTTAAGAGAATTGTTCAATCACATGTAGATCTTAAGTTTTTGAGCTGAAATTTGAACCCAAGTTCAGTGATTTTATTTTTCCTTTTTTTTTTTTTTTTTTTTTTTTTTTTTTGGCCACTGAATATCAGTATAAAAAATACAGCAAAAGGTCATTTCTATTTCTTACTTGTTTTTCAAAAGAAGAATAGAATTTCCTAGGAGTTTGGTAAAACATGCATGCCACTTTTTTTTGACAGATTTTACATAAAAAAATGATAGCTTTCCATTTTTAACCACATTTTTAGAAAAATATGAATCTGAGATAGAAAGTCAAAAACTATGCCACAGTTGCGTAGGTAGAAGAGAATGCCTGTTGAGTTTGGGAGTATGACTTTCTTTCTACATTGCTTAAAGAATATTTGAAGTCACTCTGCTACCTGAGGCTTTCTTTTTCTCCTATCCCCAAAAGGTGACAAGTGAGTGACCTTGGAGCTAGAAAAGAATTAGTATAGGTTTCTCTCTTTAAAAAAAAAAAAACCCTGTTAATTATAACACCTGCTTAGCAAAGTCACGTGGTAAATCATCGCAGGGGAAATTCTGTTTGCTAATTTCTAGGAAATCACAGGGAATCAGTTAGTGGTCAGCACATTAAAAAACAGGTCCCTTACTGTTGTTATTTTGTTCTCAGCCAGTATGAAGAACCTGGTAGCAATGATAAAATGTCATGATCAGAGCACACTTAGTTCTGGGTATAGATGTATAATATAGTACAGAGATATAGATAGATAATAAAAAGTGACACTTTTTATTCTTTATTCTTGGTGAATATCTCTTTTATTACAGAATTGAAACTAGGAGAAATTTCTTTAACTTTAACTAGGGGATACTTTTTAATATATATATATATATATATATATATATATATATATATATATATATTTATGAAATAAAAGAAGATTCCACAAGGTTACGGATGTGATTACAGATGTGGTCTAGTTATAGGAGGAGAGGTGTGCTGGTAGGATTTGTGAATCTTGCATTGGGAAACATGTTCTCCTGGTCTTTCATCATGAATCATTTGGATTTATGTGAAACCTTTGATGCAGTCATCAGTGAATTCCTGGAGAACAGGGACCATGTCTTAATGATTTCTTACATCTGCAATACTGTGTTGAGGTAGCACTTAGTAGGACCAGTTGGTTCAATTTTACAGCAGGCTGATCAACTCCCTAAGCTGCTATTACCATATACATATGGCTGTGCTAGCGATCCACATGTAGGATCTCTGGATATTCCGTATAGCCTGCAAGACCAACCCATACACCCTCTCTGTACTATTAATTCTTATGTATTAATTGCCTGAACAAATGTTGGTTACTGATTAAAGTGTAGACTATGATTAGTGTGACAGCAAATATTTACTCAAGTTATGGTTGAGCTTTTTGGGTGATAGGGTTAAAATTCAGATTGCCCTTGAATATAATCAGTACAAATAAGTAGAATTAAGACCATTAGGGAAGTATAGCTTTTAGAAAATGAAATATAATATGGGGACTGTGTATGCATAAATTTTTTATTTTTGGTGGGGGGAGGATTAAAAGAGGCACTCATTGTGAGTCAGCAAAATACTGCTTTATTTTCTTAGTTATTTGGCTCATACTGCTAGCTAATCACATGTGGGAACCACTGGGTAACGTTTTCAAAATACGTACATAGTATTTGTCAGACACTTATATAATTCTGTGGCAATTAGATACAGAGGAGCATTGGAAAATAGGACCTATTGAAAAAGCCTAATAAATAAGGATTAGTTGTTTAGCCTGAGCCAAAGCACTGAGTGGTGATTAAATTAATAGTTTTCTGTGGCATGTATGGTTATTATGTAGATGATATCATTATCTCCACTATGAATAGAATTAAGGAAATAGATTTACATTAGGGTTAAAGGAGATTTTGAAGGAGTGAAAACTAACTTTAAGGATTGCTGGACAGTAGAAAGACTTCTCAACTAGAGATGTGAAGTTTTGTTTCTTACAGGATAGGAATGGGGGTGGATATGCATGCTATTAGATTAGATGCAGTTGGGGTGCAGATTGACAAACTTTCTAGATCCCATCTTGTGTTGCTCATCTCACATTGTGTTTGACATGTTCAGCGAGTAAATCAGTATTGTTTTTTATTTATACTAGAGGTCCAGTGCACAAAATTCATGCACGAGGGTGGGGGGCATATCCCTCAGCCCACTCTGTACCCTCTCCAATCTGGGACCCCCACAAGGGATGTCCCACTGCCCGTTTAGGCCCAATCCTGGTAGGACATCCCTCTCACAATCCAGGACTACTGGCTCCCAACCACTCGCCTGCCTGCCAGCCTGATCATCCCCTAACCATTCCCCTGCCAGCCTGGTCACCCCTAACTGCCCTCCCCTGCTGAAGTGATAGCCCCTAACTGTCCTTCTCTGTAGGCCTGGTTGCCTTCAAATGTCCTTCCCTGCTGGCTCGGTCACCCTAACTGCCCTCCTCTGCTAGCCTGGTCTTCCTCAACTGCCCTCCCTTGCATGCCTGGTCACCCCTGCATGCCTGATTGCCCCTAATTGCCCTGCCTTGCAGGCCTGGTCCATCCCAACATTCCTCCCTTGTTGGCCTGATTGCCCACAATTGCTCTCCCCTACCAGCCATCTTGTGTCCCCATGGGGGCAGCTATCTTGTATGTTGGAGTGACAGTCAATTTGCATATTATTCTTTTATTAGATAGGATTTTTTCATAGTTATTACAAATGCCAAGACTTTGCTTTTAATGATTCTGTAATGTACCTCAAGGAAGAGAGAGGTTAAACAACAAATTGAAAATTACTTCACCTGCATATCAACTTGCTGCTCATTTTTATATGGGCCCTGAGAATATTCTCATTTCTAACTTGCCTTTTCTTTTTCTTCGTTAGGAAACTTATTGTGCACCCTCCTTTCTTGTTCTACAATGAGTGCCAAGTCTGCCATCAGCAAGGAAATTTTTGCACCTCTTGATGAAAGGATGCTGGGAGCTGTCCAAGTCAAGAGGAGGACAAAGAAAAAGATTCCTTTCTTGGCAACTGGCGGTCAAGGTGAATACTTAACTTACATCTGCCTGTCAGGTAATAAAAACCAGATACTAATATTATTGAAACAATTTCTCTTTTAAATCAGTTTATTCTGAGGAATCTGGGAGGTGTATATACACAAGTTTTGTACATGTCCGCTCAGGCACTATGCTTTTCTATTGTCTGCTCTAATCTTTACTCATGGCACTTATACTTCTGAGGTTGTCTTATATGGGAAAGGTAATGAAGCTCAATTTTCATGTATTTTCTGATTCATTCAGAGATTCTGTAAAGGATTTGAGAGACACAGTTGCTTGTTCATACTTCCTTCACTAGGACATTGGCAGAATGTGAGCTAGACTTCTGAATTTTTGTTTTAGAACAATTTCTGATATTTGGATAATTGTCCTTACTAGCAGCCTGAATTTCATTTTCTTAACAGTTGCCAAAAACCAGTAATAGTTTGTCTTAAGATAACTATCGGCACATTATGGAATGTGAGGAAGTAGTCTGAGTCATAGATCACTCTTTTGCCTGAGAGCTGTTCCTTGTCAGAAAGACATCTGTGTTTATTAAACCTAGTATTTTGTTAGATTATATTTTTTTTCTTTCTTTTTGTGATTGTAGAAGATCTGTGGGATTTACAGTGGATTTATACCAAGTTTTTTTAGCTAAAATTTGGATACATTTTCCATGTAGTTATGGGACATTTGTAATATTTCTGATATTTCTTATGAATGGGCAATGGAAGAATTAAGCTTGCTTTAATTCATTTTTTAAAAATTTATCTTAATTGTGGCTTGGGAATAAAACCTTTTTGGACTCATTTTTAGCTTAAAAAATTAAGCCTGTGATTATTTAAGTTTATCACAATTTATTTCAGGATAGAGAGTCCTTTTTTTGCCAGAAAGAACATGCAAAGATAGTAAGACTGTATCTTAGTATAAATTGAAAGGAGAATAATCCTGGCCACTGTGACTAAGTTGGTTGGAGTGTCATCTCATGCACCAAAAAGTAGTAGGTTCTATTCCTGATCAGGACATAGACCATCCATCTTTTCCTTGACTGCCACATCTAAAAAAAAACTCAAGTTGTGGGTTTGGAGAATGTATGAAAAGCAATCAATCAGTGTTTGTTTTCTCTCTCTCCCCCCCCTCCCTCTCCCTCTCCTTCTCTCACTCCTTCTCCTTCTCCTTCTCTCGCTCTCTCTTTTTCTCTCCCCCCGTCTGTCCCTCCCTCCCTCTCTCCCTTCATCTCTCTCTAAAAACAATATAAACATATCCTTGGGTGAGGATTAAAATAAATCTAATAAAGAGGGAATATTCTAATTGACATCACTCCATCACAAAGATTGCTGCACCCACAGCTGAGTCCAAGTTCCCATAAGGAGCCTTAATGAGCAATCAGCAGGGACCTGAGGCTACATCCTCTCCCACCCCTGTGGGGCTTGACAGGGGACCTTAGGCTGTGTCCCCCACCTGGCAGGGCTTGACAGGGAACCCCAGGATGCAACCCCATCCAGTGGGGCTTGAGGGGGGACCTCAAGGTGCACTTCCCATCCTGGTGCTGGGCTAGGGGACCTCAGGCTGCTTCCCCCACCCCAGCGCCAGGCCAGGGGACTTAGGCAGGGGACTTCAGGGGACTTCAGGCCATGTCCCCCACCCTGGCAGCAGGTCAGGGGACCTCAGGCACTCCCCCGGCCCCAGCACTAGGGCAGGGAACCTGAGGCAAAGCCCTCTGCCTGGCTGGGCTTAATCAGGGAACTGAGGTTGCGCCCTTATCCCAGTGCTGGGCTGGGGGACCTGAGGCTACGACCCCTCTGCCTGGCAGGGCTTGATAGGGGACCTCAGGCCATGCTCCCACCCAGCAGGCTTGACAGGGAATCTCAGGCTGTGTCCGCCATCTGGTAGGGCTTGATGGAGGACCTTAAGGCTGGCCCCGCCCTGGTCTGGGCTTGGGGGGACTTTAGGCCATGTCCCCCCATCCTGGTGCCAGGCCAGGAGACCTGAGACTACACTCTTTGCCTGGCAGGGCTTGACAAGGGTGAGGCTGGCCACATATGGATCTAGTCCAATGGGGTGGGGGCAGCCGGGTCTAGGTCTCACATGATTTTGAAGTGTGTGTGTGGGTGGGGTCTTGACTCTGGATCCTGTGGTGAGCCCCAGACTCTGATCTTTACTCATGGCACTTCTACTTCTGAGGTTACCTTATATGGGAAAGGTTTTCATATACATTTTACTAATTTTCTTTCATCTCTGACACTTCTATTATATATAAAGGGCAAATAGCAATATTAAATTATTTCCTCTAGTTATTCCCCTTTTAATGTGCACGAATTTTGTGCACCGGGTCACTAGTAATTAAATAAAAATAAATAAAATGAAATGAAATGAGAACATAGCTCCTTAGGTAAGAATGCCATCTTAGTGTTTAAAAGAAAGCTTTTATTTAAATGAGTGTGAGAGAATTGACCTCACACTCATTTAAATATTGGTCTCTCTTTTTAATCCAAAATAAAGATTAGGTTAATAAAATCTGTTGGAGGATATTTGCAAGCCTTTAGTTGCTGCACAGTGCCTGGCATATAATAGGGGCTCTATTCATAGCTAAAGACTAAATGAGAGAAAGAGGTAGTCATTCCTAATACCTTCCTAGTATTTTATTACTAAGACTCAGGTCTTAAAATTTTTTTTCATTTTCTTAAATTTAGGTTCTAGAGCTTTTGCTTGCACCAATTAAAAGAGAAATGTGTTGTAATAAATTTTGTTTTGTGTTCAGGCTTAGCTGAACATGGACACATAGTGATTCTATTTTTATTTAGCAGTTTTGCTTGCATTTGAGGAACATGCTATTATTGTTGGCATATCTCAGGTCCTATAGTCTGCATGAGTGATATGGGGGTCTTAACTACCTCATCTCATGGAACAGTATAACCATCTCCCCTGCTGTAGGAGATGATGATTGGCTAACTGCATTTCTTTTACAAATTACCAAGAACTTCAGGTTTAAAGTCTGAAACTCTGTGAATTGATCTTTCCTTGTACTGGAGGAAAATATTTTGTTCTGAAAGTCTTCATCCTTTTAATGTATTTTAATTTTGAGAGGATAGGTTGATAAAATAGATCTGACATTTAAGCAGATGAATTCATGGAAACTGGGGCAGGCAAAGGCCAGGCAACTTTGACACCCAAATGTTTTTTGCAGTTTAATTTTTCTTATAATTGAGACAGAAGCAGCTACCTTTATTTTCATATGTGAAACTTAGAGGAAGATCATGCACATCTCTCTGATAAGATAATGTTTTTATTAAGAAGTAATTCATTAGTTACTCAAATATTAAGTACTTTTTATGTGCTGACCACTCTAAGCGCTTAGGGGTTCAGATATGAGAAAAACTCATGAAGCTTACCTTGTTTCTTGGGGAAAAAGCAATAAACATTAATAAGCTACTCATTAAAAATGTAATCATTAACCATAAAAAGGTTAATAAAGAAAAATATAATGAGATGAAGGCATGTGTAAGGAAATTTGATCTGGTTGGAGGAACCCAGAGCTGCTTCACGGATTCTGAAAAGATAATGGTGTTGGTGCAGAGAGCATTCCAGGCAGAGGGAATGGTAGGGAGCCTCATTAAAAGGCTCAGCTGGATTTTGAGTTTCTTTTCTGCCACTCATTTGAAAGATGACCTCTTTGTAGCTTAACTCACCTAGCAGGCTATGAAGTGAGAGCAGAGTCCTTCAAGGACAGCTTCCTTCATGCTATGAGTGAGCCACCTCTTGCTTTCGGAGGAAGCCAAGCCTTTCAACTCTTATGGTTTGGTTGATGTAAACCATCTATCCATTTTTAACAGGCAAAATCTGTATAAATCTGCAAATAATATTTAACCATTTTTAAAACAGTATAGTTTTGTGTTTTTTTTAAAGGGGAAAAATATCATACTTTTAAATGCTTGCCAGCATATGCACATAAGACATTGATATCTAGTGTATTTTCCTAATGTTCCTTTGTATGAATCCCTCCCCTCTTCCAGTGTCTGGCAGAATTTATAATCTGAGAGGAAGACATTATATAATCTGTGAACATAGACATTATTTTCAGAGTGGGTTGTATATCCTCTGTAGGAATATAAAACGGCTCTGGAGTGCAGGAAATAAGATTATCTTTCTTGAGTTATTTAGTTCTCATTCATAGAATTTGAGTTGTTCTCATTGAACTTCCTGAATGACTTCCTGAATGGTGTGAAAAGCTTATGTACTGACTTGATTCTGTTAATTAGCATTCTTAAAGCACTGATTTCTAATTTTTCTTCTTGGCAATGGCTAAAGTTTACAAGACTGACAATACCAAGTGTTGACAAGCATGTGAAGCAATTTAAGCTGTCATACTTTCTTGGGCAGGGAGGATGTAAAAATGATGTAAGCACTTTGGTAAACAATCACATTTTTTAATAAAGTCAAATATCTACATATGTGACTCAGCAACTGTGTTCCTAGGCATTTACCCATAAGAAATAAAAGCATATGTCCACATAAAGACAGGTATATAACAGTCTTATCTATATATATAAAAGCACAATATGCAAATCGATTCAACAGCAGGGCAATCAGTTGCTATGACACACACTGACTACCACGGGACAGGTGCTCAATGCAGAAGCTGCCCCCAGCCCACAGGCTCCCAACAACCTCTCAGTCCCTACCCCAGCGAGCAGGCTTTGATGCTTAATGGGGAATGGGGAGTTGGGGGTGGGTAGCGGCAAATATGGGCAGTACCAGGCCAAGATGGGTGAGAGTGACCGGGGCCCCTATTGTCCTGCTGGTTGCCCAACACACAGAGGGCAACTAATACTGGCAATGGAGAATGAGGCTGGCTTCCAGCAGCCAGGGAAGATCAGCCCTGATCACAGGCCAGGGACCCTAGTCATGCATAAATTTCATGCATTGGGCCTCTAGTTTATAATAATTAAAAATAAGAACTCAAATGTGAATGAATAAGTAAATTATCTTATATCTATATAGGGCAAAACTACCCTAAGAAATGATATACCAGTACATGCAGCAACATAGATCATAGATGAATCTGAAAAGCATTATGTTGGTGAAAGAATAACAGAAAAGAATGCATGCCCTGTGATTCTGTTTATATGAAATTCTAGAATGGACTTAAGCTATAATGACAAAAAGCTCATTGGTGTTTGCCAGGGATTGGGTTGGAGATTTACTGCAAAGGGGCATTAAGGAATTTTTGCAATAATGTAAATTTCTATATATTGATTGTGATGATGGTTATTTAGGTATAGCATACATTTTTCACAATTCATCCAACTGCATATTTTAAATTGGTGCATTTATTATATGTAAATATATCTCAGTAAACTGACTTTTTAAAAATACCTTATAGAGACACTAGGGAGTTCATCCTTTATAGGTAAGAAAAGGTATCCTAGATTTTTGGACCCTCAGACAAAGCAATGTGCATCATATAAACCTGTGCATACATCCATATGATTTGTGTGCCAATGTGTTCTAAGTTCCTTGTAGCATTTGGCACATTGCTGGTTATAGATACAATAGCTGCTTGTATGGGAGATGCTATTTAATTTAGGGCTTACCACATATCTGATTATGGCATAGACATAATTTGTAACAGAACTGTTAATTAATTCAAAGTGTAAAGTAAGCCCTGTTCACAGCAATTTCTATAGTTAGTTGCCCCTACCATGATATTTAGGTCTATAAAACTAAACTAGAAACATACTAAGAGGTTAAAATCAGTTTATTATTAGGGGCTAGTTAACTACTGAACATTTCTCACGTTCATATTTAAAATATATTCCCCATCCAGTTTTAATTCACTATGTATAATGCTAGCCTTCATGTCCATAAATGGTTTAAAAAAGTCCTTGGCTGCTATGTACTGTTCCTATAGAGGGAACATGAAGAATCTTTATATTTGGGATTAATACATTGTTTCACATATTTTGTTGAAACATAAAAATCTTAATCTTTTCAAAATGATTTTGGATTTGTAGAGAACAAAGTTGTTGTTTTTTTTAATTTAAAATCAAGTTGTAAATGTTCTTTGATGAAATAATTCATGCAAATTGACTCTCTTGGAAAATAATGATGTAGAGTAGGAGCTTAGAACCTGCCTCAGTGGTTGCCAATCCTAGTGTTCCTTATAATAACTTCTAGAAATTTTCAAAATGCTGATGGACTTGATTCCAGCAATGAGTAATGGGGAAAGTTATCTCTATTTTGAAAGTGTTATGCTGAAGCTAAGGTTGGGAAGTTTCATTACCTTGGGAGTTATACTCTGGGTTGTCCTATGGTACAGTTGACATAACAACATATTTGGCACTCGGTTCTATAAAAAAAAAAAATACTTCCTAGTTTCTTTTTTGTCGACTAACATGGTCAAGCCTCTGAATTTTTCTGGGCTTTAATTTATTCATTTGACAAGTTCAGTGTTCCTTTGGACACTGTGTTTCTAGGATTCTCAACCCCCTTGGAAGTTTTATACAAGGTTCATTCTTATTTCACACATGTCATATAGGAAGAAATTCGCTTATTAATAATCCAAATGGATGTTTAAAATATTTATGAGTGTTTGAGAATATTTATGATTGTTATTGGAATTAGGGTAACCAAAGTTAATTGTCAGCTGTCTGGCATAAGGAAGAAATTCTTTTTATCCACTTTCTAATTCAGACTGGATCGTATCTCAGGGTCTATAAATATTAAAAGATAGAGATGTGAAGAATATAAGACAAATGAAATAAACCATTTGGTAGAAATGGTTTGTTCAGCATGGTGAGCTGACGTTTCAAGAATTTTTATCCAAGAAAAAATAATAAATCCATTGAACTGAGATATATATATACTAGTGAAGGAGGAAATATAAAACAACTACAACAATGAGACATAGTTACTATTTTTATCATAGAAGTAGTAAATATTGCTTAAAATATGAGTCTTTTGAAAAATAATGTAGAATAAAATAAAAACCATTCATTCTATAGGTATTATATTATTTGTTTTAGTTCCAGTAATCCTCACAAGGTTAGGTGACATGCTCTTCTTTTCATGGTAAAGGGGCCCATGTTCTTCTGAGGTCTTGAGATCCCAGAGTGACCACTTTGGAAGTGACAGACTTGAAAAGCCACCCAGTCCTTGGGACCATGGTGGCAACATTCATATTCATCCCATCTGACTTAGGTCAGGAAGGTGGTATGCTGTAGAGAGTGCCTTGTTTTAAGGAGCCTATGTTTTCCTAACTTTTAAAAATTGATAAAGACATTAAACAGTTTTGACCTATGCTGTGTCTTTCTATCTTATTAATGAAGTTATTGATTGATAGACTGCATCTAGAATACAGTATATATCAGGATAAGCCTTTTGTCTCTTAATATGGAGATTTATATATAAATCCAGCCATAAAATTTTAAGTAGCACTAGAAGACAAAGCAATAAAAAGCATATTTTCAGTGCCTTGATGATATGATCCTTTCTACATTCTTTATAATTTTATAAAAATGCAATAGTCACTATTGTACTCTATCTTGAGATTTTGGCTCTTTTGTGATATGTATATAAACACATTTGATTAAAACATTTGCAACAACAATAATGTTTGGTTACAGGAAGGTAAAGGAGAGAGACGGTCTTCTTCTGAGATGTTTCCTGGCTCAGTCGATTTTGCCACCAGGTGTCATTTATAAATGACCTGTGGAGTAGCATTGCCATGCACCCATCACATGCTTTAGTACTCAATATGGTTAGGGAGCTACCAACCCACCGTGGAATTGGTAATAATAGTGGTAGTAGTAATGGGATTTATTGAGTTTTTGTGTCAGGCATGGTTTTATGCCCTTTACATATGTAACTCAATTTTTTACAACAGTGTTATGAGATAGATAACAGTACTGTCCTCATTTTGTAGGTGAGGAGACTGAGCATACAAAAGTAAATTAGCCAGTTTGGCTCAACTGATAGAAGGTCCACGGACTGAAGGGTCCCAGATTTGATTCAGGTCAAGGGCACACATACCTCATTTGCAAGCTTCATCCCCAGCCCTGTTTGGGGCGCTTGAAGGAGGCAACCAATTGGTGTGTCTTTCTCACATTGATGTTTCTTTCTCTGTGTTTCTCCTCCTCCCTTCTACTCTCTTTAAAAATAATGGAAAAATATCCTGGAAAGAGGATTAACAACAACAAAAAAAGGATGAAAAAGGAAGGAGGAAGAAGAGGAGGAAGAAGAGGAGGAGGAGGGCGAGGAGGAGAGAGAGGGAGGAGGAGGAAGAGGAGGAGAAGGAGGAGGAGGGAGAAGGAAGAAGGAAGAGGAAGAAGAAAAAGAAAATGAGCTTGCCCAAGATCATCAACTAATCTGTTATTGAACAGCTATTTGTACCCAGGTAGTTTGATTCTAGGTCTGTTCCCTTAGCCTTTGTGCCTGACTCTTCCTCCCCCACCCCTCTCTTTCTTTTTCTCCTTCTCCCTCTCTTCCCTCACCCCCTCTGTTAATGTGAGAGAGGACTTTCTAAACCAAATATTTTTTCTTGCCTTCCCTCACAACTTTAGTGAGACTTTTCTCAGTATTAATCTGTTTTCCAACTTCTTTAGGCCTTGGTTGATTTTGCCTGGGTGGTGACAGTCTTCTACACCAATAACTGGCTGTTACGAAAGCCATGTATTAGAATGATAGTGTCAGCGATGTCTTGAGTCTTAGAGAAAATTCATTCCTCAGGGAAGTTCTGAGAGGCTCCTGATAGGGACACTGCCATGTGTGAACTTGTTTTGTTCAGGTGTGTAACAGAAAAAAAGTAGATGCCTTACTTTTTTTTTTTTTAATTTTCTTGGTAGTTCTAGATCTCTTCCTGTTAAAATTGGTAGTAATATTTGTCCTTTCTAAAGCCTTGTGAATAGGAGAGGCCAAAAATGAATAACTAAGTACTAACAGGTATGATCTCATTTCATCCTCACAGCAGCCTTGTGATGTGGCTGTGTTGTTATTTCTATTTCACAAGTGAAATTGCCAAGGTTTAATGTGGGTGAGTACACTGCCCAGGGTCAGGTGACTGGATGGAGACAGAACTATGTCTTCCATCTGGGTTCATCTCACACCCAAGTCTGCACACTTTTTAAATTTTTTCCAGGACAGGGCGAGGTCCCGGAAACTGAACTCCCTCTTGCTTAACAACAACAACAGCATTCCTTGGGCAAAGCATTTTAATCTCTGAGGATTTAGAAGATGTGCTATCAACCGCTTCAGTTTTTCTAGTGGTTTAGCACGCCAACAGTTTTCTTTTTCCATTCTTTCATGTATGTGTTCCAATACTAAAGCCAGATGGAAGCCCTGGAAAACTCTTAACAGAGGCTGCTGCCAAACATTTCATTTAAAAAGGAAACTCCATCTGTGTGCTCTCCCACCATACAGCCCACTGTGAAGAACAGGAATTTCACAGCTGACTCACTTATGTTCGTTTTGATTAGTTTTGACTGATTGCAAAGGTAGTTAGGGAGATTGCAAACGAAGGCAGCTCTCCTTCTGGACATGGCTGGCGAGATACTGTGGACCTGGCAGACATCCTCCATAGCAGCCAACCAAGAAGCCAAGGGTTTTTGCGCTCTCTCTCTCTCTCTCTCTTTACTCCT
The DNA here is from genome assembly GCA_011751065.1 of Lasiurus cinereus. Classification (NCBI taxonomy): domain Eukaryota; kingdom Metazoa; phylum Chordata; class Mammalia; order Chiroptera; family Vespertilionidae; genus Lasiurus; species Lasiurus cinereus. Next base: position 3,919,123 of record JAAGEH010000208.1, on the reverse strand, counting down.
CACCCAAGGATATGCTTTTATTGATTTGAGAGAGAGGGGAAGGGAGAGAGAGAAAAACATCCATGTTAGAAACATCAATTGGCTGCCCTCCTATAAGTGCTCCAACTGATGTTCAAACCTGCAACCTTTTAGCTCCAACCAACCTAGTTACCCAGCCACTGCAAGAAGGCAAGGTTTTAATCCATGCAGATACATTCTTTGTTGGCCTAAGTTTCCACTTGTGGAAGTTAGTGCTCTTTGCTGTTGTATTGCAAGTTGAACATCATCAGCATTTCATCTGTCAGCGTGTTGTAATCAGAGGACACCATGAATCTGTGTGTGTGTGTGTCTATGTATGTGTAAGGCCTGATACATAGAAGGTCCTCCAATTTTTGAGCAATGTTATCTTGTCATTAAATGGGAACATTTACTGGTTCTTGTCATACAAAGGTAATTCATTTGCAATTAAAAGAAAAACATTCATGTATGTCTGCGATGGGATTTGTCTTGGGAGTTTCCTGCTACTCCTTTCATGCTTTTGTCAATTTCCCTCTCAACTTTGCTTTCCCCTCCCCTTTTGTCCTCACCCCTGCTAGGGAACTCAAGATTATCATGACTCCCAATTTCTAAACCAAGCTGCTCTTAATTCTCTATGTTCCAAAATTATTCCCCATTCTCCCAAGCTAGAATACTAGGGGACATCACACTGCTATTCTGTTTCTGAGAGTTTGAAGACTTCCACTCTGGTCTAATGAGTAATTCATGGATTGCTGGGTATACTAGATGCTGATATCCTTCTGTTCTGGCCTCTTTACCCAGCTTTATGGGGAGTTAGAACTGGCTTAGTCGAGTTCCTGCCCCTGAAATGGGAGATGTTGTTTTCCTATACCTGTCTTCACTGGATCAAAAGAAAAATTAAAACCAAATAAAACAAAACATTCTCTGGGGTCAATCAAGTGTACTGTTAAGCAAATAGCAGAAGTGGGAGAGGCTAGTCCAAACGCCCGTGGACCCAGCGTTTCAGCCCAGATCAGATTCCTGTTTGCCCATCTCTTTCCTATTACCCTTCATTTAGAGAGAAAAAATGACTGAGGGGGCTCTTCCCATGCCAATTACAGTCATGCTAAACCATATGCAGAATTTTCCAGAAGAAACTATAAATAGCCACAAGGTCAGTGAAGTTGCTGGGTTTTCCAGTTAGTTACTGTTACCTGAACCTGATCACATTTCTCCTCTGGCCTTCCCTGTCATCTACTGGCACTTAGTACTTAGCTTTGCCTAGTTATCTTTGTCTTTTTGCTTTCTGTTTACCCTCTAGACTGCCTGTCCCTAGAGGGCAGGGACCTGTGGTAGACAGCTCTCTATTCCCATGTGGCACAGGGGAAGTCCTGGGGGAACTCAGGTAAATCCTACTTTTGCTCACACAAGCTTGGACTCACTTTCTGGGTTGGAACTCTGGGTTGCAAGCTTCACTCTGGGTTATACCAGCTGGAACCTGGTTTGGCGCTTTTTTTTTTTTTTAACTTGCTTTTATTTACACTAAATTGCTACTGGATGGTCTTTCCATTCCCTTGGAATTCACCTGGTGATAAGCAGAGTCTTTTACCTAACAGCCCAGTTACCAAAAAGAAAATGCAGATTTCTCTGACTTAGTCATATTTTTAGAATCATCCAAAATGAGCCATTTATAAATGCTTTGCTTGTAACCTACAGTGGGAAGCAGTTATCTCAAATATTTGGAGTACCTGAATGTTTCTCCTGAAGAAAGAGTTCACATTGTGGAGGAATAAATGATCATTTAAAATATCACAACTTCCTCTGAATGTTCTTTTCTCACAGTAATCGTTAGTCGAGTCTACATTTCCTTAAAGAAACTCTCAAGGGAAAAATAAAGACACCATTTTTATGAAAAATCTCTCTGAGGATATTCATAGTGTTCTTTCTGACATACACACATACTCTTTTAACACAAATTATTTTTTACCCACCACACCTGGGCTCATGTGGATTGGTTGTACACCTCATACCCAAATGCATTTTGATGTTTGTTATATCAGTTTAACAAATTATGCTCCTCTGAGAAGCCTGCAGGGACTCAGCAAGTGGATGAGAGTTGGCAAGAATAGACCTGACCTTGATTCCTTGAGATCTACATTTTCATTTTCATCAAAGGAAGCAGTAGAGTTCAGAGCTGCCCTCTGTGGTTTTCCAGCTAATATGAATAAGCTGTAATTATGTAAGTTTCTTTCTCTGATAAGAATCTATTGTCTCGTGGATAGGTAAGAGTTAGCTGTGCTTTTGGATCCACAAATTTTCAACTCTTACTCTCCCTATAAATACACGTGTTCTTTATCAAAAAGGTAGAAAGTACTGCAAATAAATAAAAAAATGGAAAAATTCATGTAAAAATTGTGGCTTTAGCTTTTTAAATTTTATGTTGTTGTGTGTTTTTTTAATCCTCAAGTGAGGATATTCTTTCCATTAATTTTTTTAGAGAGTGTGGAAAAGAAGGAAGAAGATAGAGAGGGAGAGGGAAAGGGAGAGGGAGGGAGGGAGGGAGGGAGAGACAGAGAGAGAGAGAAAGAGAGAGAGAGAGAGAGAGAGAGAGAGAGAGAGAGAGAGAGAGAGAAACATCCATTTAAGAGGGACACATCAATTTGCAGCCCCCTCACCAGGGCCAGGGATCAAACTTGCAACCATTGACCTAGAATCAAATCCAAGACCCTTTGGAGCATGGCTGACATTCTAACCACTGAACAATAGCAGTCAGGCTAGGTTTTATTTTTAAAGTATGTTTTTTATTGATTTTAGAAAGAATAAGACAGAGGGGGAGAGATATAGAAACATCAGTGAGGAGAGAGAATCATCGAATAGAAGCATCAGTGATGAGAGAGAATCATTGATCAGCTACCTCCTGTACTCCCCTTATTGTGGATCAAGCCTGAAACCCCAGGCATGTGCCCAGACTGGGAAGTGAATCATGACCTCTTGGTTCATAGGTCAATACTCAACCACTGAGCAACTCAGCCAGGCTTATATATTTTTAATACTCCTCGCTATTTATGATATTCTATGCATAGTTTTGTTCCCTTTTATAGTTTTCATGTTAACCAAATTTTAATTTTTACACTCTTTGTAAAGATAATTTTAATGGCTTTTTTAGTACCATAGAGCATTTAACCATCTATTGTTGGCTTTTTTTTTTTTTAATTTTCACATGAGACGTAAGGAACTTGGTCTTATCTATAATATTAAAAGGTTAATATGCTAATTAGGTCAGACGTCCTTTCAGAAGAAGTCAGCACCAGAGGGAAGCCTGGGTCCCGGGTGCCTGCTGGCAGCCAGAAGGAAGTTGGGTCCCAGGTACCAGAGGGAAGTCAGTGCTGGCAGCTGGAGGAAGGAAGGCCTACTCTTGCACAAATTTTGTGCTTTAGACTTCTAGTATATATATGACCATCTTACAGATGAGGAAATTGAAGAACATGCAGAGAGCCTGTTAGTGGAGATGTTCACATTGTGCTAGTGAGCAGTAGAGTGAGACAGGCTGGTGCCTCAGTGTTCCGTATTCTGCTAAGTGCTCTTCCATTGACCAAAATGAGCTTATTTGAAAATAGATATCTATTAAAACATCCTAAAAGTAAAATATTCTCTTGCATTCATGTGCTTAACACCTGGTTAACCATCCCAAGATACTTAACATTGTTCTAGATCAAGTTCTCTTTGAAGTATAAATGATGCCTACTCTCTTAGGCTCTACAGCAGCAGTTCTCAACCTGTGAGTCTTGACAGGTTGAGAACCATTAGTAGGGTCACCTAAGACCATCGGAAAACACAGATATTTACATTATGTTTCATTAACAGTAACAAAATTACAGTTATGAAGTAGCAATGAAAATAATTTTATGGTTGGGGGTCACCACAACATAAGGAACTGTATTAAAGGGTCGCGGTATTAGGAAGGTTGAGAACCACTGCTATAGGGTTAGGGCATTATTTGATTTTCATATGCATTTGGAATTGTACATAAGTGTGGTAGTGTTTTGTGTGTGTGTGTGTGTGTGTGTGTGTGTGTGTATTCAGAGAAAGAGGAACAAGCTGTGTTATACCTAGAGTCAGCCTAAATACTACTTAAAAGAGGCATCTGTTACTTCATGTTTTTGTTCTGGTCATTAGACATCTTCAATTGTATTGTTGTTAGATGTGGAATGGGAGAAGTGGTAAATGTCAAGCAAACATATGCATGATTTATTTTCCCTAGGCCAGTACATTTAATTAATGATTCACATCTGATATTATATCAGATTCAACATTGGACCCATGGAGGAAATAGGGTGAGGGAAATTAATTTCTTAGGAATTTTCCTTTGGATCTCTACATTTTTATATCTAAAAGAATCCTTCTCAAATCAAAGACTAAGGTTTACATGACTAAACAGAGAGGTTAAAGGGCTTGCCTGACATCACAGAACCACTATAGAGAGGGGGAAAACACACTCAAGACTTCTTACTAGTTCCCTTTTTGACTTTGGGAGAAACTCTGGTTGAAAGATTAGGTGAGAAGGAGATGGGATCAGTAGCAAAGCTGAATTTGAGGATATGGCTCTGTGTCATTACTGTTCACATCATTAAAAATTGTGTGCAAGAACAATTTATACCACTTACTCTTGGAAAGAGCCTGTCAACTGCCAATCATGGGAGTGGCTTTGTCTTCTCTAGGGCTTGCATATTGTAAGAAACTGGACATGGGTTCAGCTGTAAAGGTTAAGTGTGCAGGTTTATCCCACTTCTCTGTTCACTTCCTCGTAGGCTTGAGACCTTGAAAATGGAAAGAGCCCCATGGAAATGTTTTGGAAGGGAAAGGCCAGAATGCTTTTGTCTTTAAAGATAGTATTCCGCCTAATGCATTGGGTTAAAACATTAGACTATCTATATATATATAAAAGCCAAGCAACTGAAACTACTGGAATGACCAGTCACTATAACTGCACTATGGCTAGCCAAACAGCCAATGGGGATGTGTCTGGCCAGCCAACTTCCTGCGTTCCCTTCCCCCAGCCAGACCCTACCCATGCACAAATTCATGCACCAGGCCTCTAGTTTAAAATATAATTGCTTTCTAACATATATTTCATGTATGCTTTATAACTGGTATTCTAGAGCAGTAGTTTATTTTATATAATAAAGAGGTAATATGCAAATTGACCATCACTCCAACACACAAGATGGCTGCCCCCATGTGGTCAAAGATTGCCGTCCCTATGTGGTCAAAGATGGCTGCCCCCATGTGGACATAAGATGGCCAACACAAGATGACCAGCAGGAGAGGGAAGTTGTGGGCTATCAGGCCAGCAAAGGAGGGTAGTTGGGAGGGACCAGGCCTGTAAGGGAGGGCAGTGTGGCAATCAGGCCTGCAGGGGAGGACAGTTGCGGGGGAGGGGGGGAAGTTGGCAGAGGAGGTCAGTTGGGTCTGATCAGGCCTGCAGGGGAGGACAACTGGGGGACCCAAGCCTGCAGAGGAGTGCAGTTGGGGGGACCAGGCCTGCAAGGAGGGTAGTTGTGGGGGTGTGGGGGCGGCGGAGGCATGCCTGCAGAGGAGGACAGTTGGGGATAACCAGGCCAGCAGGAGAGAGCAGTTAGGGGCTACCAGGCTGGCAAGAGAGGGCAGTTAGAAGCAATTGGGCCAACAGAGGAGGGCAGTTAGGGGCAATTAGGCTGGCAAGGGAGAGATGTTGGGGGTGACCAGGCCTACAGGAGAGGGCAGTTAGGGGTGACCAGGCTGGCAGAGGAGGGCAGTTAGGGGCAATTGGGCTGGTAGGGAAGCAGTTAGGTGTCAATCAGGCTGGCAGGGGAGTGGTTCGGGGTGATCAGGCTGGCAGAAAGAAGCAGTTAGGGTCAATCAGGCAGGCAGGAAGGCGAGTGGTTGGGAGCCAATAGTCCTGGATTGTGAGGAGAATGTCCCAGATTGGAGAAGGTGAATACTGGGCTGAGGGACACACACATGTGCATACACACACACACACACACACACACACACACACACACACACACACCTATGGATGAATTTTGTGCACTGGGCCTCTAGTATAATTTATAAAAATGCATATATGGCAGTTAATATTTAAAGTTTTTATTGAAGAGGTGCACTGTCAAATATGGTTGAAGAGCCCCAGGTAGAGTCTAGGGGATGGAAGCCTTTGCTACAGTAATAGTAGCTTCTGGTCAGTGGACTGTAATCTAATGTAAAATCTCTATCCTTTAGAGGTAGTTGCCCAAAGTAGTGAGCATATAGCTGCCATTTGGAACCAGCCTTGGCCCTCACTCCCCACTCTGAATTGGCTCCCAGTGATTCCATTGCTTTCTAGAAGGTAGAGAGCTAGCTGCAGTGTGAACTAAGTGTCCTAATACAGGCAAAGGGCCTGTCACAGTGGTCAGCACTCAGCAGTGGAAAATGATTGCTCTCTTTTTTGGAACCTGAAATCTGGCTAAGACACTTGTTCGTTTCAGTTCTAATATTAGGTTTGATTTGGACAAGATGTAAATATTGGTGACTTTGCTTTTAGTACACTGTCATCAGGTCGGTCCTGGTTTATGTAGTTCTGAAGCCTCTTGTTCTTTTGTACTGTTTAAAAAGGGGAGATCTACATTTCCTTTTTTGACCTGACTTTTATTGATTCATGGCAGGGAACCTCATTCTTTGCTGATATAGAAAAGTCCTTGGTTCTGATATAAGCATTCTCTTTGAGCTAGTGCATATCCTTTTTTTGTACATAATTATTTTTCTTATTTGGCAGTTGTTATACTTCATATGTAAGAGTTATATTGGGAGACCAGATAGCATGGTATGCCAACCTTCTTTGGGAAAGAAATATTTCAAACTTGAGTTCAAATACTGAGTCTCCAAAGGACACTTAACTGTGCCACATCTCACATAAAGATAAGTGCAAGTCACAATACTCCCATTCCCATGGAATTTGGAACTATTAAACATGTTGCTTTTGTTTTCAGAAATAACATAGTTCTGAGATATTCTTGAGTATGTATTACAGAGATTATACTCTCCGACCCCTTTTGTTACTACTCACTTCAGGTGTCCTGGTCAACTGCCATTAGATGCCTCCCAAAGCCAGTCCTTGCAACCCATCTTGGTGGTAACTGTTCCCTTACTCTAAAGTCACTGTCTTCCCTCACTAATAATATTAAAAATCCCTCTAGAGTGACTAAGCTGAGATGTTAGAAGAAAACTAGTACTGTTTGCATTAACCGATCAAGACAGTTTATGTAATTTGAATTCCTTTCCCTGAAGACAATTGCATTTGTAAAAAATGGCAACCCCCCTAAAGCTACTGGTGATGGTGGTAGTAGGCACACTGAGAGCATTTACTGAGCAACTATTATCACCCATTTTATACCTTCTCAGATAATTTTAACTGGAGTTGAAAGACACACTGTAATAAAAATTTGCCTGTCCTGTTTTGATCACTATTCCATAGGGCGTATTTCCTTATGTGTCTGTTGAAAGCATTCATTTGTTTCATGTTGATACTTAAAGACTTTTGCTTTGTATGGGGATGGCTTTTACCTAGAATTTTAGAGGACTTAAATTTAAAATTAAATGGACCTTGATTTCATATAATTTGGCTGCTGTTGGTTTTTGCATTTTAACAAAGTATTACAGAAAAAGTTGCAACTTGATACTAAGGAGCCTTACCTCACTCATTTTCTTAAATTGACTTATTAACCAAGAGCATTTAGGATTATAAAAAAATTCATATATAGCAGTTAGTATTCAAACTTATAAATGCCTCCTTCAATTTCAAAAAGTGTATTTGTGGTGTTGTTTTTTTTTTAAATCACTTTAGCCAGCCTCCCTGGCTTTACGACTGTAATTTGATATGGATCTTGTTGCCAAGATTTTTCTACATAAAATCTCAAACTTGCTTCCTTCCAAAATTTAATTGTATTTTGAGCTACAGTATAGCTCTGTAAAAGTGGAAGTCAGAGAAAGAAAAGAATCTTCTTTTTTATAAAATGAGCTCTTTCGGTCTGCCCTGGAAACACCTTGCAGGCCACAAGCAAGGAGAGAGTTTTGCAGAAACCAGCGTAAATTTCTGTGTGACCAGTTTAATTTTTGCTAGTGGTAAAAATAGAATGGTGGTATGGAAAGACTTTTGAGGATATAGCACTTGGCATTATGCAGTGTAGTTAGTATCCTAAATATTTTGGTTTGTATGATATTAAAAATGATATTTGGATGGGAATGATTTATTTAGATTTATGGGTTGAATTACTCTAATTTTAGCCTAACTGCATAGATCTTGAAAAAGTAAAAGTTGTCTGTGTACACTGTCAAGGTATACTGTAGTGGTGAGAAGTTGCAAAATTCCTTTGGATATGAGGCTTCCTTCTGTCATACAGAGAGTAACAAGGGGGCATAGGGAAACCTATAGCCCAGAAATGTCTTATTGAGTGATAATTCTGTGTATGTAAAGTTTCTTTCATTTCTAGGATCAAAGTGATCAGAAGTGGGCAAAGACTTTAGAGACTGAAAAACATGTGGATTTGAATCTTGTTTCTTCTACTGACTAGTTGTGTAACTTAGAGAAAATCACTTGGCCTCTCTAAGTTCCAGTTTCCTCTTATGTAAAAGGGTGATTAAAAACATCTATCTTGGAGGACTATTGTGAGGACTTAAAAAATGGTATGAGAAGATATACATAAACCGCTTTGCTTGGCCCCAGAACATAATGAAGACTTACTACATGTTAGTTTCTTCATTATCCTTATCTAACATTCAAAAGCATTCTTTTATTGGTGGCAAGGAGTAAGAATCATCAGTCATCTGTCAGCGATTACACTAGAAAAGGCAAGAAAGCAGCTGGTGACTTTGCACATTTCTTAAACAGGAATCAAAATTTTGTGGAGGAGCCAAAGAGGGTTTCTAGTCCAACAAGCTTGATACACATTAGGAGCCTAGTCATAAGTTTTGTCACTGCCATCCATATTGGCTTGTGTGAAATTATCCACACTGAAGATGGAAATTAGTATTGTTTTTGAAGAGTTAATGAGTGCCATTGCAGTTTCAGTATAAAGCAAGAAGGCTGGAAACAACTTCTTCTTTTTTTTATTTGATTTTTAGAAAGAGAGGAAGGGAGAGGGAGGAGAAACAGCAACACAAGAACAAAACATTGATAGATGCCTCCTGCATGAACCGTGACCTGAGCCATACCAGCCGGGTGAGGCTGGCTACTTCTACTTCTCGATGTCATTACATATGCTGAGTTTCGAGTGAGGTAAAAGAGCACAAATAGACTCAAACACAACTCTGTTCAATCTCATTCCTAGCCCTTTCTAGTTGTGGCCACAGAACATCCCTACCCTCTGTGAACTGCTCTCCTTGCTTGGACACCAGGAACTTGGTATGGAAATTGAATAAGGCCATCTGTAAAGTCCCTGGGATGCTGGTTGACAGCATGCTAAACTTAGTGTTTGTGTGTATTTGTGGGTGGGGAGTGCAAAATAGTATAAAAGCAGCTCTGTCCTTGGAGAGCTTAAGAGCCCCAAGAATATACTGAATGCTTAAAAGTGGTACATTCAAGGGAAGAACACAGTTGGAAACATACCTAATTGCTTTATGGCCAGACTACCTGCTGATACCCTAAGTGCCACAGCTCTGGCCTCCGCATGAGGGCTGGTTCAGTTAAGTGCTAAATGCCAGTTTTTCATCCTGAAGACATGGCAGATTAGTATGTTACAAAAACAAAGCTTGCCTGGTGGTTCTGTGTGAGGTTTTCGTTTTTTAAACTGATGTACCCTCAGTTTTCATGGTCATCTTCTTAAAATGTCTTTGTTTGGGTGGAGAGCCTCAAAGCTCTCAAGTCTGCAGATAGGATGGCTTTAAGCTGTGCTCACAGTCCCCAAAGGGCTCGAATTTCCTGCGGTTTGCTAACACACTTTAAGGGTATGAAAGAAACTTTTTTAATTTTATTTTTTACTTTATTTATTGTTCAGATTATTACATTTGTTTCTCTTTTTACCCCTCATAGTTCCCCTCCACCCAGCTCCCACCCCTCCTTCTACCCTTACCTCCTACCGCATGGTCCTCATCTGTGTATGATTTTTGTCCAATCTCTCCCTGCACTCTCCTCATCCCTTTCCCCCTGAGAATTGTCAGTCCACTCCCATTCTATGCTCCTGATTCTATTATATTCACCAGTTTATTCTGTTCATCAGATTTTTAATTCACTTAATTTTTAGATTCACTTGTTGATAGATAGGTATTTGTTGTTCATAATTTTTATCTATACCTTTTTCTTCTTCCTCTTCTTAAAGAGTACCTTTCAGCATTTCATATAATATTGGTTTGGTGGTGATGAACTTCTTTAGCTTTTTCTTATCTGTGAAGCTCTTTATCTGCCCTTCAATTCTGAATGATAGCTTTGCTGGGTAGAGTATTCTTGGTTGTAGATTCTTGCTATTCATCACTTTGAATATTTCTTACCACTCCCATCTGGCCTGCATAGTTTCTGTTGAGAAATCAGCTGACAATCATATGGGTGCTCCCCTGTAGGTAATGAACTGTTTTTCTCTTGCTGCTTTTAATATTCTCTCTTTGTCTTTTGCTCTTGGCATTTTAATTATGATGTGTCTTGGTGTGGTCCTCTTTGGATTTCTTTTTTTTTTAATATATTTTATTGATTTTTTACAGAGAGAGAGAGATAGAAAGTCAGAAACATCGATGAGAGAGAGACATCAATCAGTTGCCTCCTGCATGCCCCACAGTGGAGATGTGCCCGCAAGCAAGGTACATGCCCCCAATCGGAATCGAATCTGGGACCTTTCAGTCCGCAAGCCAATGCTCTATCCACTGAGCCAAACCGGTCTTGGCTGGATTTCTTTTATTTGGGATTCTGTGTGCTTCCTTTACTTGTAAGTCTATTTCTTTCACCAGATGTGGGAAGTTTTCAGTCACTATTTCTTCAAATAGGTTTTCAGTATCTTCCTCTCTCTCTTCTTCTGACACCCCCATAATTCTGATGTTGGTATACTTGAAGTTTTCCCAGAGGCTCCTTACACTATCTTCACATTTTTGGATTCTTTTTTTTTTTCCAGTGGAGTGTTTTCTGCTTCTTTATATTTCAGATTTTTGACTTGATTCTTACCTTCCTTTTGTCTGCTGTTAGGTCTCTCTCTCTCTCTCTCTCTCTCTCTCTCT
>JAAGEH010000208.1:3636844-3907833 GCA_011751065.1 Lasiurus cinereus | reverse complement strand
TTATTTCACTCAGTGTATGTTTAATTTCTAGTTGGTTCTTTTTCATCTCCTCTTGGGTCTTGCTAAATGTATCCATCTCTTCTAGGAAATTCTTGAAAAACCTTATAAGCATGGTTTTGAACTCTATATCCAGTCATTTGTTTTCCTCCATTTATTTTGTTTGTGATCTGTTCTTTTGTCTCCGCATTTTCACTATGCTGCGAGAACTTCTGTGTTAGAATCAGCTTTATGATACAAGACTTGCAAAACTGAAAAGGCTTCTCTGTTGAGCTTGGATGGGGTGGAGTCTCAGGGCTTACGGGACCACCTTGGATTCCAGTCAGCCCCACCCTATGCGGCCCCTGGGTCTCAAGTGTCTCTTGGTAATCTCTGGAACCATCTGTATACACGCATTCGCGTGCCTCTAGATTGCTGCCTTTCCGGCTCCCCTGTGCTCCAGGACCCGTATGGGTTTGGGTCCTCAGGGTCTCGCCCAAAACTGGGGTTTAGTATCATTAAAAGTGGCGCAGTTGGGAGACTCTGTCTCCCACCTACTAGAGAAAGCCAGTGGCACAATCAGCAGTTCATCTTCTGTGCGCAGTGGTGTGCGCAGCCCCAGTCCTCTGCCCTTTCTGTGCACTCCTACCTTTTCACAGTCCAGACTTCCCCCCGTATGAGTCTCGCCCAGAATTGGGGTTCAGTGCCATAAGATAAGGGGTTCAGTGCAGTTGGGAGTCTGCATCTTCCTCCCACCAGAGGAAGCCAGCCAGGCACTCTGGTGCCTGCTCTTTTCACGCCCACATCTTCGTACCTCAGCTTTTTACAGGTCCTCTGAGTCTCCATGAGCCCCTCTCTTTCCTTCTAGTTATAGAATTTCCACTCGGCCAACTTTCCTGTGGTTCTGGATGATGTCCGTTCTGTCTTTTAGTTGTAGTTTTGAAATTGTTGTGAGAGGCAGCAGTTTAGGTGTTCACCTATGCTGCCATCTTGGTTTCCGAAAGAAACTTTTGAAAACCAGTTTCTGGTATATCACTTTATTTTCTTTATATTCATTTTTATGCAAACTAGTGCCATTCATTTGGATTTCCTTCTACCATTAAAAGCTTTAAAAGCCAAAACCTGTATCTAAAGACTTAGTCTGTAGCAGTTCAGCTGTGTCCCTGCCTAGATAGCTCTTCCTTATTCCTGGTAGCCAGTGGCAAAGTCTTCTGCTGTCCCATATCAGCTTCTAACTTGGTCCTGAACCTAACTGAGGTTTTCTTTTTCTTTTATTTTTCTGTGTAACTCCAGTCTATTCAAAGGTAGAGTGATTTTTTCCCCCCTAATTCCATTGACCCAACACGACCAAACACCTAGTAGGCAATGTTTTGTTCATGTTCAGTTACCCAGTTGTTTGCCAGGAGAAGATTAAACTCTCTCTAGCTAGTAGCTGCACAATGGAGAAAAGAAAAGAACTTGGGCTTTGCAGTCAAACAGACTTGGGTTTGAGTCTCATACTGTGACTTCAGGCAAGGTACTTCTCTGCTCAGGACCTAGGTTTCCTCAGCAATAAAGCTGAGTGTTTGGTGTGGATGTAAAGATGAAAGATAATATGTGTGAAGCATCTGGCATATTTTCTAGCACAGAGTAGGTGTTTCTTTATTGCTGTCTTCTGATGTTAAAAGTCAAGGAATGTTGACAGCCATCAGAAGCTAGAAGAGGCAAGGGACAGACTTTGCCTAGAGCCTCCAATGAGATGGCCTGCTAATACCTCGATTTTGGACTCCTGGCCTCCAAAACTGATGTTGTTCTGAACCACACAATTTGGGTGAATATGTTACAGTAGCCACAGACCACTCCCTGTAACATGCTACTTTGTCAGCCCTCAGGATTTTAGACATTTAGACATCTAAACCAGGCCCCTTCCATTAGACACAGAGGAATGATCTAAGAGGTACAGAAGACATTATTCTTACCTTCATGCTGTCAGAAATTTAATAGAAACTTAAGCTGGTATGTTTCTCTATACTGAGCACATTGCATATGTTCACAAGTACATGGAAGAAGTGAGGTAATTGGGAGCTATCTTCTTATTCAAAAGCTTTGGAAGGCGGTTTACTCCTCAGCTGGAATGCCCTTTGGGCACATTTTTTTCTGGTTTTACTTATTTGAAAAAAAAAATGTTGACAGCATTAAACAAATCAAGAGGGAAAATATACCTTTTCCTCTTTGCTTAGTGGGATGAGTTACTTATCCGGTTCCTAGTGTATGATTTTTTCCTCCTTGAATAACAGTACTTTAAAATCTTTCAACCCAGAATTTTGTTTTAATGATCAGGAGGGTTCTAATTGTAGAGTTGGGGTTAAATTTTTGTGATGCAGAACATTGAATGCTGCTTGCAGAGCATGAATAGTTATAGTCCTGCATTTCAGAAATTTAGTTTTTTCTATAATAACTCAGAAAAGGAAATATAAAGTATTTTGGATTAACACCCTCAGATTTACTTTTAGTTGTGAAAATTAGGAACAAGCCTTCTGGGAGTTTAGGAGAGGTTTGAGGGAGAAAGTCTATGCTATTAATAAGTGAATATAATATGTAACTATGTTTATGCTCACATGTATTAACTATGTGCACTTAAATAGGCCACTTAGCCTACAAGCTTGAAATAACCTTATTTGGCTTAATGGGATTTCCTAAATGTTATTTTCAAAATCTTTTTATGGAAAATTGCAAATATACAGCAGTAGAGAGAATAGTACATTATGAACCCCCATGTACCCATTGTCCAAATTCAACAGTGAAATATTCTAGCTAGTCAGTTATATTACCATCTACTTCCCTTTACTGCCATTTATTTTTATGTAAGTCATCTCATTTCATTTTTAAATATTTCCATATATATGTATGTGTGTATGTGTGTGTGTATGTGTGTGTGTATATATATATATATATTCAAATGAAGTGTGAAATTTAAATGAACTGTAAGTTTATATATTTATGTATTTCTTATATATCTGTATAGAAACATGTTTATGTATAGTTCTAATTAAAATCCAAGGACTATACAGGAAAATTAACTGTTGACCTCTTAATTTCTTTAATTTATATTTACATACAGAAAAGTGTACAAATTACAAGTGTATAGCTTAATGAATTTTCACAAAGGGAACATTTTTATGTAACCAGCACCCAGATCATGAAACCAAATGTTACCAACTTCCCAGATGATCCCTATGTTCCTCCCATCAATATCCCTTCCCTCAGGATAACCATTATTTATATTTCTGGCATAGTTTAGATTTGTCTATCTAGGAACTTTATATAAATGGAGTCCTAGATTATGTACTGTTTAGTGTGTGGCTTCTTCTAAATATTGTTTGTGAGTCTGATTCACCATGCTGATGCATGTAGCTAAGGGTTGCCATTCTCATCACTGACTAGGATTCCTTATAAATTTTGTACCACAATTTTTCATTCTATTTTTTATTAATATTTGGACTTCTGGAAGATTTTGGTTATTACAAAAGTGCTGCTGTGACTATTATTGAATATGTCTTTCGGTGAGTGTATCCACATATTTCTGTTAGATATATACTGGGAATGTAATTGCTAAGTCAAAGAATATGTACCTCTTCAGCTTCGGTATGTACTGCCAAACAGGTTTCCAAAGTAACAACTGACACTCTCATATGTAGAGGTGCCACTTGATCCACATGTGTGATCATTATTAATTTTAAATTATTTAGTTGGGCAGAGAGGGTTACTGAATGAATTTTTGCAGTTGAAAACTTGGCCAGTGTAAAAAAGCTAGTTCTATATCTTAGTATAGAGCTTAGCAAACAAATCACTATTTTTCTTCTAAATTTTATTTTATTTTTTTCATCACCTTTTATCCCCTCTATGCCCTCTACCACTTCTATATACTTCCATTACTATTTTTCTTAATCTAAAATTTTAAGGAAATGGAATTTGGCAAGATTAAAGACAATTTTCTTATTATACAGTTGAGAAATATTTTCCATTTATAAAGTATCCAACTCTTGGTTTATAACCAAATTCTGCATGTGTATTCCTCTCACTGTGATAAAAACATGTCCGTTTTGGGAATAACTCTCATAAATCTGGAAGATTATCATTAAGGCTTATTTTTCAAGGCCACTAGTGCCTAAGTAACCACTTCCCATCTCTTAGTTGTCTGTGTCACTCTTTTGTGGATCCCTGTTTAGTTTTTAGTTTTCTCTGAAACTGAAGATTAAAGAAAACTTTAAAGTTGGGGAAAGATAATCACTACTTAGTTTAGAGAAAAAGCTTGCCTTCTGGTCCATGCATTTTATACTGCTATCGATGTTTTCAAATAAAAGATAGTAGATGTCAAAATAATGACATATGTGGTGAGGTATCCAGCTGCAACCAGCTTTTGCCTGTAGCTAAAGTATGCTTCAGTAATGCTTACATTCAGCTCTTTCCTTTTTAAAAAAATTATTGTTGGAAGATTACAGATCTCTTTTTTTTCCTCCACCTTGCACCACCCCCTACCCTCCTGGCCTCCACCATACTATTGTCTATGTTCATGAGTTATGCATGTATGCATATAAGTTGTTTGGTTATTCTCCCTCCACCTCCACACTACCTTCCCTCTGAGATTCCACAGTCCATTCCAAGCTTCTGTGTCTCCAGATCTATTTTGTTCATCCATTTATTTTGTTCATTGGACTTCACATATAAGTGAGATCATGTGATACATGTCTTTCTCTGCCTGGCTTATTTCACTTAGCAATATTCTCTCCAGGTTCTTTGGAATTTAGTTCTATTTCAAATGGATCCATGCCTTTTCCCCTACAATTACTTTTTGTTCTTTAAAAGACGTATTTCAGTTATTCTTTGTGCACTCTCCTTCCCCTGATGTCATCAACTGTGACACTGGCTATAGAGGTACACACCAAAGTATTAGGGAGAAGTTCGGAACAGTTTTAGGATGACTCCTAGACTTTGTTCTCCACCTTATGCTATGGAATCAGTTTCTGGAACCTGAGAAGTACCCATCTCCTACAGTACTAAGAGACTGTGATGTTCTTGAGTAATCAATGACCAATCACATTCACTCTGCTTGTTATGTAACAGAATTAGCAGCATTGTTCTTTATTACTTTTAGAGACAGAGTGTTCTCTTTTCCTCTATCCCCTCTGTTAATTTTTAAAATCTGTTAAGGACAAAATCTATATATTATTGGTCTCCACTCAATTCAGGGAAGCCCTGCCAAGGTGTCAACAAAAGAGAAATTAGTAGTTCAGAATCATTAAAGCCCTGGCTGGTGTGGCTCAGTTGGTCATTCCATGCACTAAAAGGTTGCCGGTTCTATTCCCAGTCAGGGTACATGCCTGGGTTGCAGACTTGATCCTGGTAGGTAGCTTGCGGGGAGGTAACCAATCAATGTTTCCCTCTCACACAATGGTTCTCTCTCTCCTTCTCCCTTCCTCTCTCTTTAAAATTTAATTAAAATCTTTTTTTTTAAGAATCATTAAAGGTGCTATCTAGATGCTTGTAGACAGAAGACAGTTCTCACTTGCCTTTTCTATTTCAAGAGAGTTCCCTAAGCTCAGAAAATCAACAACTTGAAAGTAATGTCAGGTGGTGCCTCTCTGGACCAGCAGCAGGCTGTTTCTGAATGTGAGACATTTCAGAGCCACAGACCTTCTGAGTGTCTGTCCACAGCCTGAGCTCTTGGCACTTCCCAGAGACTCTTTGTATACCCAGACTTTGAGAGGTAGGTGCATTAAAGGACATAAAAATTGAGGTCTTTCAGGATCATTATAGTTTGCCTCAGAGATCCTTTGGGTCCCAGTGCAGGGCTCTGCCATTGCCTACAAGTCTCAATAGAGCCCCATCTTTTCATCATGCCTCATGGTGGGTTCAAAAATGGACCTTCACAAATGTGGGATTTTTCAAAGTGTGAGTTCTTTTCAAGCATTTTTTGCTTTCTTCAGAGGAAGTGGGATCTGGCACCTTTTCTCATCCCTCCTCTTCCCTGTTAGGAATATAGAATTTCATGCCTTCTGTGTAAGTCTAGGGCAGAAGATACTGATAAAACTAATGTTTGTTTTCAGATTGGAAACTGATCTGGCCTAAGAAGTTGTCAGTTGTGAGAGAAAATCTAAGCCATCTTCTTGCAGGCAGAAATCAGTTTAAGAATAAGCGTATATAGCAAGATGGTAGGTATTTCTGAATGTGAACCCTTATAAATCAAAAGAACATCTTGAAAAGTGTCATGTGGCGATAAAGTGTTTCTTTTCCAGAAGTGTATTTGGAGGTGATGATATGGTCCTAGAATTGGATAATGTGTGGATTTGGACTTCTCTTTGGTCATTTACTAACTTACTATTAGGAACAGCCTATTTCTCAGTCTTTATATTTAGTCAGTTTTTTTTCCTAAGAGTAAAGAATATTCAGTGACTAAGAATGGAAGATTTGTCTGTGGACACATCTCTGTTTTGTGTAGCTGATGCATGAATGATATTCTTCCTCCAATTCCTGACTTCTCACTGTAGTTGGCAATGACCTTTTTGTTGTTGTTGTTGGTAATTGGTTGTTGTGTGTCATTTTGGGGCATGAGTGCATCATGCCTCTTTGTCATTTTGTTGGAATTGCCCTGGATTTTCTCATTTAGTTTTCCATCACAGTCTCTGTCACCACATCATGTTTCTCTGTCCCTATTTTCTTTTAAGATCCATCTGTGTTGCCTTCAGTGAGCTGTTCCTTGCCTGAGCATAGCCACAGCTTCTTGTTCAGACCAGCTTGGTCCCAGAGAGTCAGAAAACTGTATTGTTTAACTTTCTATTTTAGAAGACCTGTCTCACCTTGTTAATCATGATTACATTATTTGGGGAGACTTTTACTGATAGATGGGACCTTTTCCAATTTGTTAGCTAATAAGCACTGACTTTGATAGTAGTTTGCTATAACTTCTGTACTTCCTTAGGTTGTTACTTCTGGGCAGTTTCTCAGAACTTACTGTCTTAAGTTAAAAGGGTCTAGTCTCTTGATCCAACTGCTAAAAATCTTGGCCCATTTGTCTTGGTCTTCTTGCTTCCTCTGAATGGCTCATCCCTCCACCTATACCCTCTTACTTTTGCTAGGACTATGCTTTTTCAGGTATCTTTTCTCTATCCAGCTCTAGAAATCTCTTACCATACCTACCTTATTTCATATCTTCCATTTCAAAAATAATCCTGTCAAGACTTTAGACTTTCTGCCAACCAATCCTCTTAACCTGCCTTCCCTGGAGCGATGTCTGCATTTCTTTTGGACAGTTGGCAATCACTCAAGTTTGAGAATTATTTTTGTACCATGTAAATTGAGAGTCTTTGGAGGTACAGTAGCTTATAAGACATTATCCATGAAGTAGTTACTTAATAATGGTTTGTAGAACTGTAGACCTAAGAGAACATTGGGTCCATTGCCCTCATTTTGGCAATAGGAAATAGAATCTCCTCCCAAGATTAGACTGCTAGTAATAGATCAGGGCCGAGACAGAGACTTCCTGGTTCCCATTATTTGTTCACTTTCCACATTCACACAGGCTCTCCTTCCTTGCATAATGGCCCAGAAGGTTTTCCAGTATGCCTTTCATAAAGCAGTAGAGGAAAACAGAGAAGAAGAGGAAGGTAAAGGAGATAAAGAGTGATCTAGAGAAAAGCAAAAGTAAGTTGATTGAGATTTTGTGAGAAGAGGAGCAAAGGTTTTGATGACAGTTGAATTTGAGAAAACAAGAAAAGAGCTCCCATGTAGAAATAGAGAAGAGAATAAAAGTAGGACAAACTAGGATAGGACTATACTGCATATGTGTTTATGTTTCATTCACTAAGTAGTCATAATCCAGTGTAATGATGAGAGCCCTGGGTTGAAGGCCCTGGCTCAAAACTCTATTAATTTAGTGAGGTAAACTCAGTCCTGGACAAGATCTAAAAGCTCCTTCTAGTTCCAACCTCTCCATCTTTGATCTGAATGTGACAATATGCCCAGTGCATTGTGTCCATTCAATGCACCCTTGGGTTTTCACTGAGAAAAACTCCCCCATATCCCCTATGCGCTCCCCACACACGTATATGCATGGCTGATGGTTTGAGGGCTATGCCACTATGATACATTTAAAAATAATTTTAATTAGAATTTTTGCCTTGGAGGTTTTAAACCAGGAAGAATACAGCTGTGTTTATCAACCTCTGCCTGAGAGGTGAACCTACCCGCTGGCTGGGAGGTAGTTATATGCTGTTTGCAGTTCTTGATGGTGGTCAGTAGGCCAAGGCTGAGAAAGCGATGAGACCTGTGAGATGGTAGAATTCTGTAGGGTTTTACTGTTACTCATCTTAGAATATGAAAAAAAAAAGAATTTTCTTTTTCAAGCAGTTTTCACATTAGTTTCTTAAATTGGCATCTTTGTGTTGCATACTCGGGGCCTCTTCTTGGGAAGTAAGTTACATTTTGACTGGCTAAAGAAAGATGGAGAAAATAGAGGCCAAAAAAGTCCTAATTTCTGTTTAAAGTGTTTTCAAGAGGGAAAATGAAGTATTTAATAAATTAATAGTGCTTAATAAAAACAAAGCAATAAATGAATTTTAGCAACTGCATAAATAACTATTTTGAATCACCAAATTATAAGATTTTTAAAAATGAAATATATATTCATTCAAGTTCTTTGGTACTTCAAAGTCAAAGCTAGACCATTGCCCCTGCCTGTTTATCTCAACGGTTAGAGTGTTGGCCAGTGGACCAAAGGGTCTTGAGTTTGATTCTCAGTCAAGGGTATGTATCTCAGTTGCAGGTTCAATTCCAGCCCTAGTCAGGTCATTAATAGGTCTCTCTCTCTTTCTCTCTCTTTCTCTCTTTCTCTCTCTTTCTCTCTCTTCCTCCTTCCTAACTTCTACTGTAAAACTCAATGAAAAAAATATCCTTACCCTTTGGGTGAGAATTAAAAATAAAGCTAGACTCCATACTGTTCAAAAACTAATGATTTATTTGAAGGTCAAGGTGTAGATATTATACTAACCAGTGAAACCAATTTTTATTCCTTTCTGAACATTATAATCCTTTCATATAACAGTACATTGTGTTAAATAAATCCACCTCAGGACTGAAGAAAAACTGTTGTTTTTTCAAATGTCCAGAACTAAACCTGGCAGTTTTTATTGAGTTTCCCTTTTTAACAAAGAATTCGGAATTTACTGCATGTCATAGGAACATAAAATTAAAGATGTAAAAATGTAAGATTTTGATTCTGATGGAACATTTACAATGAATCATTTATCAATTAAGATTCTGTGCAACTGCACATAATGAAAAACCTGAATAAACAGTGACTTCAATAAATCAGAAATGTATTTTTTCCACATTGAAATCCAGGACAGATATTGCTGTTCTTCTGCCTTTCAGCTTTGGCTGAAATTGCCTTGCAGTTGTAAGAGGAATGGGCTATCCTTAGGGCCACACCTCCCCTTTCTGGAAGGAAAAGGGAGCAAGCCAGAGAGCAGAAGGAGCAGGCCAATGGCCTGTGAGTTCTCCCAGAAACCCAGGTGACTTCCAGTGCATTTCATTGGCCAAAGCTCAGTCACATATACATCCAACTGAGCGTGAGGTTGAAAATACAGTGCCGCCTTCACCCGGCCCAAATCAGGGTTCTTTTAAGAAGAGAATGGATATTGGGTAAGCTGCTAACTCCTAGGCATACACATTTTCTGAAAGGACTTTCATTTTCAAGAACTGATTCTAATTAACCTAAGATTTTTTTCTCTGATCCCTCTTTCACTTGTTTTCTTCCTGGATCATGTCACTATTTCCTTTCCTGGCTAAGTGTAATATCATGATTTATCTGTTAGAGAGCAATCAATTTGAAAACAATTAAATATGCACTTAGGTATTGGTCTGTGAAATTGGGAATAGGCCAAAAGGGCACGAGTCACCCCAAATCTTTTCTGGAGATGCATGCCATTTGTGAGTAATTGACTTGCTATTTTCATGACTTTCACAGCATGACCTGCCCTCATAGGTAGTTGAGCTCAATACATGATTTTTTCTTTTTGAATAAAAAAATCAAACTGTGTGTATCAGGCATGAAGAGAAGATAACTAGCCATTTCATTATTCTTGGGAGAACTGGGAGAGAACACCATTTATACATTGTGACAACAGGTTTCTGAACAACACACTGTCTCCCAGGCAGCTTGGTCCCTGAGGTTTCCTAGGTGATAGGACTGTGTGGTGAAAATCACTGTAACCACAGGGGAGATTTTTTTTTTTTCATACACTCTCCTCTTCCATTCTACCTTTACTCACTGAGTGTGAGCCATTTCCAGATGGTCTGCTGATCCCATCCTTCTGCCTCCTTTGGATGGAACTGTCAGGGCATTGTGCATTTAGTTATCCAGTCTGCTTTGAAATATGGTTTCAATTTTCCCTTGTAAAAAGTGAGGCTTAGATGGCCCCACCTGTATGCCTTTGGTTTCATTTTTAACTATTAAGGTCTTCACTGGTGAAATCTAAAATGTTTCAAGACCTGTTTGAAAAGAGTTGGTTTCCGGTTTTCTTTTATTCTCTTTCCCTTTATTTTCTCTTAGGAATTCTGTTAAACCCCATCATGCAGTTTCATGGAATCATTGCTCTTTACAAGTTGACTGTTTCCAACACCAGATTTTCAGTCTCTCCTCTTAGCAGTTATCTCTTCACAATCTCAATATTCTCAAACACAGAATGAATTGAAGTAAAGCCATCACCCTGACAGACTTGCCTGGGAGGAACTTATGCAGAAGTAAGAAGTATGTGCAGCCTGCTGGCATCAGCCTGCTGGCATTTGGCATTTGGTGGGCAGCTCCTGCACCTGCACTAACAGGCTCTCCAAAAAATACTACCTGATTCATAAATGTGCACAAGTGTCTGGAGTGCTTTCCCACTAGTGGTCCCTATGAGTTAGGTATGTATAATGGCACTTGCTGAAACAGAGAAAAGAACCAAGAGGGAGGACGGAGGCAGAAAAGGCAGGCATCTTGGAGTAGATATGAGGATGTGTCAGGTGGAGGGCTCCTGGCCAACCCTAAGACAGAGAACAAATTTCTGAGTTATATTCAAGGCAGTGAACCTAATGTAGCTACTGGATATAGAGTCTACTCTCTATTGGCCCAGGACAAGAATTGAAACTCCTGATACTGTACACATGCAATATACACAGTAGGAATTTAATAAACATATCGTGATAGCTTTGACTTAGAGATAATGGTCATCCCAGTAGCAGAACAACAGAATAGCACCAATTTTTACATCTCAGGTTAGTCCAACAAAGCTGTAACTCCAAGGATAAGTATACTTGTGTAACTTCAATTAATCAGACCTTTTACTAAAATCTTTCACTTTTCTCTCTTGTTTCCTGCGGAACCAATTGCCTTTCAGTTGCCTAACTAAGCATGTAGGGTTGGTATTATGACTTCCCAAACTAGAATAGAAGTCAGGAAAATACTCAGACACTAAAAGCCAGAATTACACTTGTCCATATGGTCTGCTGCTGAAGTATTTCTATTGCCTTGGCCACCAGATCACCCCTGAGGGATTGAAATGTTACTAGGGAAATGCAGAAACACATCTTGGTATTTAACTTCATCTAAACCAATTATGCCTCTTTAGACAAAGGCAAATGAGTGCAATGTGGTTAATTTCTTTTCATATACTATTGAGATGTAATTAATTTTATGCCTTTTTTAGTTCATTATACTGACATAATTTTTTTCATTTTTGGGTTTATGCCATTTTTCTGGCTGTCTGGAGTTGACCACTTAAGTGTTCTTTTTCCCTCTGGATAGCAACACTTCCCCTTTGTTATTCCACCAACATGGTTTATTTGAGCATGCTAAACAGTCGTTAGCATGGAAAGTGGGCTAGACAGTATCATCAACCAGCAAAGTAATTTTCTAAAAGGAATATCTGGTTATTGGGAAGGGGACTTGATGTTGAGGGGTCTTGTGAAAGGTTTTGTGTTTATGTCACCATGGAGATGCTCTCAGCTCTATTCTAAAGAAGGCTGGGCCTGACTTGCCCCATTAGAAGCAAATAAAAGAAAAGAAAAGAAGAATAAATAAACCATAAGTACCCCAGTTAAAAAAGGGAAGATAAATTTAATTTAAAGTTTGAATGCCATTTCTTTTTTTATGATTTTAAAATTTTGCTGTCACTTTATTTTTCTATTACTAGTATAATTTACATTCAATATTATTTTGTATCTGTTTCAAGTATACAGCACAGTGGTTAGACAGTCATATAATTTACAAAGTATACTCCCAGATGTTTGCAGCAGCCCCATGACACCATATATAATTATTACAGTATTGTTGTCTATATTCCCTATGCTGTTTTTTACTAGTACATCCCCCTGACAATTTTTTAACTACCAATTTTTCCTTCTTAATCCCTTTATCTTTTTTACCCAGTTCTCCAAACCCTCCCCTCTGGAATTCATCAGTCTATTCCCTATATCTACAAGTTTATTTTAATTTTGTTTATTCATTTATTTTCATGGTACTTGTCTTTCTCTGACTGACTTATTGCCCTTAACATAATAACCTCTAGGTCCATCCATGGTTTCACAGATCATAAGATTCCATTTTTTTATATAGCCAAGTAATATTCCACTGTATATATGTGCTATAGCTTTTTTATCTATTGATGAGCACTTGGGTTGCTCCCATTTCTTCACTATTGTAAATAGCACAGCAATGGACATAGGGTGCATATATTCTTTCAAATTAGTGTTTGAGTTTTTTCAGCCATATAGCTAAAAGTGGAATCCTGGGTCATAAGGCAGTTCCATTTTTAATTTTTTGAGGACTCTCCATACCTTTTCCTACAATAGCTGCACCAATCTGAATTCCCACCAACAGTGCACGACAGTTCCCTTTTCTCCACATCCTCACCAACACTCATTATAGCCATTCTAACAGGTGTGAGGTGTGCGTCATTGTGGTTTTAATTTGCATTTCTCTGATTAGTGATGTTGAACAACTTTTCATACACCTATTGGCCATCTATATGTCTCTTTGGAGATATGTCTGTTCAGATCTTCTGCCCATTTTTAATAGGACTACTGTATTTGCTTTTTTGGTGTTGAGTTGTATGAGTTCTTTACAAATTTTGGATAGAAATCTCTTATCTGATGTATCATTTAAACATCATTTCTTATCATACTGTTTAGTATTGGTGTAATGAGCCAGTTTGCTTTCTATGTTTTTGTTTTCCTTTTTAATTAAAATCCAAATGAATGACTCTCTCTGGGTCTTAGAATCTGAAAAGGGATTTGGTATAGCTATTGTTTTATGGTCTAACATAAAACAAACAAGGATCATGGGTTTGGGTATTATTTGTTTGTTTTTTTGGCAGGAATAAAGTATGATATGTAGCTAAGTATTATACATATAAAATCATCAAAGAAGAGAGAAGTATAATCTTTTGAAAAACTAAATTTTTGTATGACTGAGCTATTATAGAGATAATAGAGGTCTAATGCACAAAATTCGTGCAAGGGACTCAGCCTTCATAGCCAAGGCTTCAACCAGGTCGTCCGAGAAACGTCCAGAAGGTCGTTTGGCTGTCTGGTTAATTAGCACATTATGCTTTTATTATTATAGATGAGGAGACAAGCAATCCTAGCTTTGGTAGGCAGGGTATAGCATCTAATGAAACAGCTATGCTACAGTTTACCTGTTTGCACATTGAGATTAATATTATTTTTATATTTAAAAAAGTAGTGAGATTGCCATTGTAATAGAACATTTTGTATTTTCAGTTCAAATAGCCAAATGTGAGTGTCTTGCCCAAGTTTTCTCCTATATAAAGTTTTTTTAAACTATATTTTTATTGATTTCAGAGAGAAAGGGAGAGAGAAAGAGAGATAGAAACATCAATGATGAAAGAGTATCATTGATTAGCTGCCTCCTGTACCCCACACTGGGGATTGAGCCTACAAGCCAGATATGTGCCCTGACTGGGAATTGAACCATGATCTCCTAGTTCCTAGGTCAATACTCAACCACTGAGCCTTGCTGGTCGGGCTATATAAAGTTTTATGTGATTTCCATTGTCTTGTTCAATGTGTTCAGCAAAGATAAAGTAGGTGAATTGTTTTTAACACTTCTGGGATTATATCCAATGAAACCCAAAACACTAATTTGAAAGAATATGTGTATCCTTATGTTCATTGCAGCTTTATTTACAATAGCCAAGATCTGGAAGCAGTCCAAATGCCCATCGGTAGATGAGTGAATAAAGAAGCTGTGGTGTATTTACAGAATGGGATACTACTCAGCCATAAAAACAACAACAACAAAAAGGAAATCTTATCTTTGTGGCAGCGTGGATAGACCTGGAAAGTATAATGCTAAGTGAAATAAACCCATCAGAGAAAGACAAGTACCATATGACTTCACTTTTATGTGGAATCTAATGAACAAAATAAAGTAACAAACAAAATAGAAACAGACTCATAGATACAGAGATCAGACTGACAACTGTCAGAAAAAAGGAATGGATGAAAAAAAATAAAGATATTAAGTAAAAACAAAACAAAAGCAAACAAAACAAAACAAACAAACAAACTCATAGACACAGATAACAGTATGGTGATTACCAGAGGTAAAGAAGTGAGTGGGAGTGTAGAAAAGGGTAAAGGGAGGATAAATGGTCATGGAAGGAAACTTAACTTGGGGCGATGAACACACAATACAATATATAGATGATGTATTATAGAATTGTAAGCCTGAAACCTATATAATTTTATTTAAACCATGCCACTCCAATAAATTCAATAAAAAAATTAAAAATAAGATGAATTGTTTTCTTCCTCACATAAAGCCAGGCAGAAAACTTGTATATAATTTTGCACCTAATTAACATGTTATTGCATTTGCAAAAGAATAAAGTATTAAATGATTTTTGATTAGCAGTTTAAAATACCTTCCATCCACAAAGCCCAAAACACTGGGAACAAAATTATTACTAAAATCTCTGAAAACCTGAATGAAGATAGACAATTTTCTTTCATATCAGCCAAATGCCTATTTGTGTGTATCCATATGCAGACAATAAAGTTTAATGTCAAACAGTAATTTTTGAAGATACATTTTACAACCAGGAAAATAGTTGCTTAAGGTTCTTTACCCAGATTTCTGTGTGTGCACATGATTAAAACATATCACCTATAATCAGAAATGATAATATAAGTTACTATATTTCACATATTTCTAAGATACGTATATTGTTTTTTCAAATTTTGCTACCTTTTAAATTGGGGTGAATCTTAGAATCTGGGACATTTTAAAATAATTAGCAGCTGGATGGCAGTCATGAAATATTTGTGATTGCTATGAAGATGGCTCATATTGTCGTCACTTTAAGATAGATTGAGTGTAATTGTCCTGAAAGCTGCCTTCAAAAAGATGATGTTGTTTGGTATATATAGAAAGGTATGGGAACAGAGCAACATGATCTATGAAAAGACAGTCTAAAAGAGCTCTTTCAGTCAGTTTAAAATAAAAATATGTGATCAAAAGTCATTGTGTCATGATTTAATTGGTAGGGTTTTTTTTACTTAGTGTTATATTAATAATGGTGCATTTTGATAGTCAATGGTGACTTGGGTATGATGGAAACCAATATATAAGATCAAAATGTTCACAAAGTGAATGTGGACTTTTTCCCCCCTTTACATTCTTTCTATGGGTATACTAGTATTTTTCATTTCTCCATCTTACAACAAACTTGTGATCTCTTCTATCTGAAGGTCACATTGCTAACTCAATACCCAAAGAGCATGCCACTCTGGTATATTTAGTGCATCCTCAGTACACTAAGAAATGATCCACTCCTGTGCTTTGCCCATGATCTATGTGTGTGCATGTATAATGATGTTGAAAACACAAATGATCAGTGTTCAAATAGATCAGTGTTCTCTTACTGGCTAATTGTGATGGAAGCTGCCCTGGGTATGATCATCACTAGATTCTCAAATGGCCCTAAATTTTGACTATGACTTAACACAGGTCTCTGCCAGCGGAGCTAATCGGTTATAGACCCAAACACTAAGCCAAGTTCAAAGACATCTGGTTCTAGCCCACCTAACATTACCCTTTTAAACAAAAGGGAGCTTCATACACTTTGTGATTCTACATCCATTCTCCTATGCCTGTTTGTTTTGAACTCTTGGGCTAGATCGCTTCCATGAAAGTAGACTTGAATGAGACTTGCCAAATTATTTATGTTGTGTCTATGTGTGGATGCTAAGTTGTTCTGTGGTATGTGTTCATCCGGAAAGTATTATTAAATCCAAGGACAATACAACATCTGAGAAGAAAGCCTTTGCAGATGGTCTGATGCATGAAATTCTCAGGTTTCAAGAAAAGACATCAAAGAAAAAGCAATCCAGCATTATTCTATTATAATATGTTAAAATTCTATAATTCCAGTTCTAGTGTGTTATAATTCTATAATTCTAGCTATAACTCTAAATTTACAATCTATAATTTGCATTCTTAAAATAGAAGTTTTATATTCCTTATGGACATGTTTATTCATCATTTTTTAAGAAAGTACTATTTTTTGTAGCACTTTGCAAAATCCTTCCAACTCCATCTTTGATTCTCTCAAAATTTACTTCCTCTACAATTCTTCCACCACATATGCTGCCACAACTTTCTTTTTCCTGATAGAATTTTGATCATTCTTACTTGTTTTGCTTTAGTTTGGATTTTATTTGTTGGTAAGCCATTTTCACATGAATCATATAGATAAATTTTTGTTTCTAGATTTTTGCTTTTTATCTGTTTTTGCTTTTGTTTTTTGGCATTTAATTTTTAGTTTGTTCTCAAATTTATGTTCTACCTTTTTTACATTGCCTTTTCCTATATTGCCCTAAATTTATTGCCATAATTTAGAGATTCCAATATTGTAAATATTGTCCAGCAAAATCAGTCTCCAGTGAAGAGGCTCTGTGGGATACATTAGGAGAAAAAAGGCTTATTGTTAGGAAAAACTCTACTATGCCTAATGAACTTTCCCCTTTTTATTATATTTACTAAATGATTTTAATTCAATCCTATGTTAGAATATTAATTTTATAGAATATAGCTCTAGATTATGCAAAATTTTCTCCAGAGAAGATGAGTTTAGACTCATCTTTTTGGTTTTTTTTCCTTTTGTGTGCCTTTCATTTCCCCATCCCTCTGCCCTATTCAACATACTCCAGCACCTGAGACATAGCAGGCGCTCTATAAATATGGGTGAGTGAATGAATGAGTCTGTTTTAAAAATAAAATTTTCCTTTCCAAATAAATAAGCAATTAAGATTAACTCTACCAGGAAAAGTTTTTTTGGAAACTCTGAAGAATGAGGGAGAAAAGGGATAATAACTCATAACATATACCTGGTAACTTTTTCATCTGGGGAGTATTAAACAATAGCGTGCTGAGGATACCTAATATGCTTAAACAGAAAGGTGTTAATTTTTACACATCCAGAGAATTTCTTTTGATTACTTTTATTTAATAATCACTTAAAATTTTTCTTATGAAAGAATCAAAATGCTTAATTCGGTTACTAACATATACACTTTTCAGCCCTTGTCCACATTCTTTTAAAGTTGTAATTTTAATAAACTGACCACTCTTTTGTTAAAATATATTTTATTGATATTTTACAGAAAGGAAGGGAGAGAAAGAGAGAGTTAGAAACATCGATGAGAGAGAAACATCATCAGCTGCCTCCTGCACACCCCCTATTGGGGATGTGCCACAACCAAGGTACATGCCCTTGACCAGAATTGAACCCAGGACTCTTCAGTCTGCAGGCCAATGCTCTATCTACTGAGCTAAACAGGTTAGGGCAAACTGACCACTCTTTACATCTGAGTAGACAATCTCAAAATATTTTCTCTTACTGGCTAATTGTGATGGAAACTGCCCTGGGTATGATCATCAGAATAATGAGGTGATTTATTTAATTTATAAAATACTTTCCCCCCAACAGATATCATGAAACAACTTTTTTTCAAGAATACGATGTGCAAGTAAAAGTTTTGTTTATGAAATCTATGTGTTTTATGAAATCTAAGTTTTATTTATGAAATCTAGCACAGTACCACAGACTCAAAAACATGTAAAGATTTCATCCTAAAGGATATGATTTATTTTTCTAAGAAAATGTGGCGCTTCAAAAACTAAAAATTCAACAGACCAATGGAAGGTACATTAAAATACTTTCTACATTTTTAGGAAAACACCAATATAGTGAGATATGAGATGGTCAGGCTGTGTTATTTCTGTGTCATTTGTCATGGTCCTACTCTACGCTCTACCAGAATGGTGTGATTAGCCATTTGAGAAGTATGTCACAGTTTAAAGTAGATTTGATTCCAAAAGTAGATTAGTTCTGTGCCATCAGAAGCATAGTAGGTCTTGAAGAATTCTAACAAAACATTTTCATACCTATGGCTTGGTAAAATATTTATAACTAAAGTGCCTATAAAAGTTTGTGCCTTACAACTAGAAGGCACATTCTTGTTCTGTTTGTGTACTTATAACCAAAAATGCAGGTTTGGCTGCCTGCTGTAACAAAAACCAAACTCCTAAAGCAGGTGCTGGTGCAAAAGGAAAGAGGTTTTGTCCCAGCCAGTGTTGCTCAGTGGTTGAGCATAGATCCATGCACCGCGAAGTCTCTGGTTCCATTCCTGGTCAGGGCACATGCCAGGGTTGTAAGCTCCATTCCCAGGAGGGGCCATGCAGGAGGCAGCCAACTGATGTTTCTTTGCAAGAGGCAGTCAATTGATGTTTCTTTCTCACCACTGATGTTTCTCTCTCTCTCTCTCTCCCTCTCTCTCTCTCTCTCTCTCTCTCTCTCTCTCTCTCTTTCTCTCTCCCTTCTCTCTTTAAAAATAAATAAAAACATATTTCAATTAAAAATGGAAAGAGGTTTTATTCAAGTACCTGTGATCTGGTAGAATGGCGAACTCCCATCTCTAAGACCATTTCTTTCCTGCTCAAACCGGAGGGTTCTTATAGCTATAGGGAGCTTTTTTTTTTTAATCCAATTATCATGACAGCTTTTGGCATGCTCAGGTTCTGTCCACTCATCTTTCTAGCTTTTGGCACACTCAGACCCTGTCCATTCATCTTTCTAGCTTTTAGCACACTTGAGTTCAGTCCATTCATCTTTCTATCTTTTGGCATGCATCCATTCACTTTTTAGCTTTTGGCCCTCTGATATAAGAACTTCCTCCTGTGCCACCTTGGCCAGTGGAGGAGACGCTTGAGTGCTCCAACTAGCAATATAGTAATGCTAGTTACTAGCAATATGGTAATGACATGTTGCTATGTGAGTAGCAGATTCACTGGAAGCCAGTATGGTGTGACATGGCTACCATTTCAACCAGACTATATTTTATGAAGACCTGTGCTCAGAGGAGAGGAAGGGAAAAGAAGCAGAACATGTTTTCCTGAGAATAGTCATTCCAATTTATTGAATGCTGCCCAGGGTGAAATAGGGGTCACTTTCCCTCCTCAGTAAAACATTATTTCACCACTTAAGCTGTTTAAAGCTGGTGTAGTCCATAAAATCTTGTTGGCTGACATAAATGTGTAATTTGAGGTAACTTTGCTTGTACTCTGTATTCTTCTAGTACTGGAACTCTAATGGGATACAGGACCTAAGGTTATTAGCTTCCTTAGAAGTTCAACAATAAAATTTCATGAAACTGCCAATGTGGACCTAAATGGTTTTCAGAACTACAAGCTACTACTTCAACTTTCTACAGTCCCTAGTAAAAGACCAAATAGTTTGCTATATTAGAAAGGGTGTGGTTTGGACTATATGTAATCGGAAGCATGCCGGGATATTCAGAAATCTAGCCTTTGGGTTGAGCATTTTACATCTTAAAGTGATTTAGAGGGGAAACAACTCCAGCTCTGTGCAGCCAGGTGGAAAGGAGTAATGAAAGTTGTTTGCCATTGCAATGCAGACTGTGTTCGAGGAATTGGGGGATTAAAAGGCTTCTGAGAACTCTGATTTTTTTTTTTATGAAATACCTCCATCTATGACTTTCTAAAGAGAATAATTTTCTATTAACTTAGAGATTTTATTCATATAACCAATCCACTTGGGGTTAGTTGAAGAGCAAGTTTCTGAAGAGTAGATATTTTTGGAGGCCTGGGTTCTCTGTTTCTGAGCATAGTCTTTCAGCTTTGTTTCAATATGAGGTTTGGAAACCAGCCAGGTGTGTTTTCCTTAGTTGTTCTGCTGAGCTTTTACCTGATATCTCTGTCATCTGTTGGCCTGGTAGAATGTCACTTTTTTTTTTAATCTAGTGTCTGTTTGTGTTGGGTTTTAATGGACATTTTCAACTAAAAGGAATGACTTGGATTGATAGTGAGTGTTTTTATTTTCCAGTAATGAAAACTGTATTTTCTTCTTGATATCCATGTACCAGAGTATCAGAAATGTTTAAATACCTGGGAGTGCATGGTCAAGTACCTTTGAATGAATAGATCAAAATAATGATCAGATATGACAACTGCAAGGCTAACTTGATAGCTCTGAGCAGTAATTGCACGTTTTTGCTGTAAACACCAAGATACTAAATTATTTCAGCTACATGTTTCTTCTTTTTTTTTATTGTTCAAAGTATTATAAATAGTAGTACATATGTCTTCTTCCTCCCCTCCCCATTGACCTCCCCCTGGCTTCCCCTACCCCCCAGTACATGCCTCACCTGCCCCCCCTCCCTGCCAAGTATCTGTATCTATTGGTTATGCTTATATACATGCTTACAGCCCCTCCCCCACCAACCTCCCCTGCCTTCCCGCTGTAGTTTGACAGTCTGTTCAATGCTCCTTTGTTGATGTATCTATTTCCCCCCAATTCTTTTCTTTAAAAAAATCTTGCCTCTGCAGACTAGAAATAAACCTATAAGAACAAAAAATGTTTGAGTCCTAATTTCAATGTCCAACAGTTCTGAGTCCCAGTTTCAATGTCAAACAGTTCCTTATGTGTATACATCAGCAATGGTATCTGGATGGTGGACAAATGGTGGCAATGCAGGTCCCACCCTCGCTAGTTTAGTCCTAGGCGACCTGTAGAGACGCACAGCTGCTGACTGTTAGCATGGCAAGGCGTCACCAGCGTTTTCCATCTCTGGACTGTTTCTCCTCTTGTCTTCGTGGTTGGAGCAGACCTGTCAATTCCTCTCTGTTGCAGGAGTCCACATAGATTTATCAGTATCTAAAGTGACTGCTGGAAAATGGTGTCAAAAGCTAGATAGGTTATCCAGTTCTAATTTGTTTTCACAGTGTGAGGTTGTTAATAGAATAATAAGCTACTAGGGAAAAGAAATAATGAGTTTATGAACTAGACAAACTATTAAAGCTATAAATGAACAATTTAGCATATGGCTGTGATATGAGTAAAAACAAAAATTGGAGGAAAAATCCAAAACAAGACACAAAACAAACCCTAAGGATGCTTGGTTTGTTTAAACCTTGTCAGGATGGTGCTCTCCCTCTTAGGAGCACACCACCACCACCAAGCCCTTTCTTTCCCATTCTCCCTCCCCAACAGTCATGCATCTCCTAAACTCTAAGGGATCCTAAGAGGCTTGCAACCAGGGAGCAATGGGCAAGGGCAGTTCATCCAGCGGTAACCCCCTTTCTCTGACATCTTAGTGAGCCAAAACAGCCCAGCCAAAGCTCATTTCCCACCTAATCTCTCATTTATTGCTTTTTCTGTCCCAGGCTCTTCTTTGTTTCACTGTCCACAGCTTTAATAAGCATCCTTCAAAAATAAAAATAAAAGAAGCATTGACAAGACACGGTGAATGAAGAGTGAAATGGGATCTCTCTATATTTCAGAATATTCCACTTCCTAGTTCTTTCCATTGTAATGTTGGGAGCTCCCTCCCACCCCCCGACCCGTGTAAATTGTACACAGTTTGGAATATTGCAGTTGTTAGTATTGTACATTGATATAGATTAGGCCTGGTTTCCTAAGGAAAGTCTATACCGTGTTGACAAATCAATCCAATTAGGGGTTGATTATTCTGAATTCCGGAAGACTGTTTTGCAAGCGCCACGGTATCTCAGGGCACCTCTGTGTTTCCGTTTTCTACTCCTCCCTCCCTCCACTCACTTGTCAGTGTGCAGAGGTATAACAGCGTTGCACAGCAATTCAAAGGCCATCAGTGCAATGAACTAAGATGAATGGGAATTAAATCTCTGACTGATTATATGCTCTCCAGAACTAGAGAAAATGACTTTTTGTTAAAGTTGTAAACATAAAGATTTAGGAATATTTCACTTTAAATGTTAACACAACCCACTGAAGGGAGGAAAACTATAATAAGGAAAAATAAGCCCAGACATATCTGGTTGACATTTCTGCTAATGTCACCCGAAGGAAGGTGACTGCATTCCTTCCCTTGGATGAATGATGAAGAGGGACTACGGGGTCTCTCACAACACAAAAGCCGGGAAAAGGACAACGTCAGAAGTGATTTAGAAAGTAAACTGTTCTTTGAAAATGTCTTTAAAGAAAAGGTTACTGTGAAGTATGGAAGTTATGAAAACTTTTTCAGCCAATCAAGATTTGAGTAATATCACTCTCAGGGTTTTAAAGGATTTTGAGCATAATATGCTCTGCCTTTGGCAACTATAGATAATGTGAAAAATATTCTTGCTTGTTCCATTTGATTCTGTTCAGAAGGATGTCAACACAGCCCAGAGGCCAAGGAGGAAGCAACCTCAGCCACTGAGAAGCAAAGATTAACATTTGAGGGAAGGTGAATTGTTCAGCCAGGAAGGTGGGTGCGGAAGGACCCGCCAGGGAATGGGGCCGGGTGTGGAAACCCAAGAGAGAGGAAACCTCCTCCCCTCACAGCACATCAGTCCTGCATTCATCAACATTCTTCTTTCGTAATAGGTCACAAGTGCCTAATTCTTCTGGCAGTACCTGCATATCACATTCACAACAAGAGAACTCTAGACAATCATTCACTGTGGTGTTCTTACACGTCTAACTTTCAATTTTAGCATTCTACCCTCACACTTTTACTTATTTTTGTCCACTAAAAAGTTTGAATTTTACTCCATTATTTTTAAACTAGAGGCCTAGTGCATGAAATTTGTACACTGTAGGGCAAGGGGTCGAGGAATCCCTCAGCCCAGCCTGCACCCTCTCAAAGTCCAGGACCCCTCACTCCTTACCACCCACCTGCTCGCTGCTCCTTAGCACTGCTGCAGAGGCGGGAGAGGCTCCTGCCATCTCCACTACACTCACCTGCCATCTCCACTACACTCACCCAGCTTCTGGCTGAGCAGTGCTTTCCCTGTGAGCAGCTCCTGCATTGAATGCCTGCCCCCTGGTGGTCAGTGCACATCATAGCAACCGGTTGTTCTGGTCGTTCCACTGTAATGGTCACTTAGGCTTTTATTAATAAAAATTAGTGAGCCAAACTTGACTAGCAGCCATTGGAAACTCTGTTTTTAAAGAGCAGAGTGTATTGGTCACTCCTGCTAATATTCTAAGTGCTGCCTTCATATTAATTCATTTGATCCTCACAACACCCCTATGACATAGTTCAGGTGATTACCCACCATTTCAAGATGAGGAACCAGGCACAGAAAGTTGTAGCTCGCCCACATCCATGCAGGTAACCAGGGCCGAACTGGGTGGGAACTGAACAGCCTGGCTTTACAGTGTGTTTGGAACCAGTGTGCATCCTTTCCTAACTGACAAATGGCTAGCCTCTGCATGGGAAAAATTTTTTTAAATCATAATTTATCATTTGTTTATTTACAAAATTACTCTCCAGCTATATACACAAGTCTTCTTAATAAATATGACAAAGTATTAACAGTGTGCTTATAGAATGTTTTAACCTATATGTTTTTCTTAGTGATCACAGGGAGTGAACTATGTGGCCTCAGCTCTTTAAGTGCATAACTACAGTTGTTACTTGCCTGTTATAAAAGGCTGTGAGGTAGACCAACCCCATGCCGTTCCTACCTGCAGGGAAAGGTATCCATATGACTAGTTGGAGCACTATTGCAAATCCAAGGGCATCCAGAGAAGCAGTTTTAGAAAATGTGTTATATTTTCCCTATTAGTCCCACACTCTTGTCCTCATTTTCACCACCAACCTGTGATTCCCATTGTGCTCTCCCATTAGCAAGAATCTTTTTCTCCATTGTTTCTTCGGGACTTTGCTAGACTGATGTAAAGTCAAATAAATGCTTGCTTATTTGTTTATACAAAGAAGAAAAGTTGAAAGAAACAATCATAACACCTTTTTGCCAAAAATTAAATCAAAGTAGGCAGTCAACAGAGAAGAAATCATGGAAACTATGTCAGAGCCCTCTCTTTATAAGTATTGCCATTGTAGCAGTTCTGGTCATCTTTGTTTTAGAGCCACGCCACTCAGAAACCCTCGTCCCTTAGCAGTTTTCTAGGTACAGGGCTTCTCGCAAGACAGAGGTGGATCCGCTGCTTTCTGTGTGTTGTAATATAACTTCCAAATAAATCAGAAACTTCTTTTTCAGTTGGATTCTTCTCCCTTTCACTTCTTAATGTAGAGAGGGGACAGAAATTATAATATTTATTTCTGGGGGAATTTACAGGTTATAAAATAAACTTTAAAAACCTTTGTTTACACTTACTCAGGATTTTTAAAATCAATCATATAAGCAACTACTGCTATTTTGATTGGCCCATGTATATCCTCCTGTGAATCTTTAAAAGTGGAGTTGCTGGTTCTGAAAAGTGACTCAGAAATCCTATGAAGTTGCCAAGAGTCTGACTATGGAGAAATGCTGAGCTCCCTGTCCTGGTGTCTCCCCCAGGACAGGGCAGCTCCTGGGAGTGAACCAAGGGCTTCCTTCTCCCACTGCGGTTGTAGTTTCCATTATGGAAGAGAATACCTGAGTAGTTGTGACATTAGCATTCAGAGTATTTCCTGGCCATTATTACTTTACATGTTTTGCCTCTGTAATTGCTTGTGCCTGGGATAGCAGTAGTCTTGTTTCACTTTACTAGTCAGGGCAGGGAATGCTCTGAGGGGACCTTTGTTCAGCTGGTCTCAGTGTGCTTGGTGTGACACTGACACCTGGGTGAGGCCTGTCTTCTTCATTTATATCTTATAGTGAGCAGAAGGGTTTCAGAGATTGATGTCTCCTCCACAGTTTGTGAGTAACTAAATGAGAATGCATTTAGGAGAATTCACTATTCAGTCAAGTTCTATCATGAATTCACCTTTAAGATCAAATCTCACTCCTGCATAATCCCATGTGTTTTGTATGTGAGATGTTACAAAGGTAGGATGCATTTGTGACTGAATAGTTTATCAAATTGAGCATAATGGCCTAATGATAAACTGTACTGAAACCTGCCAATTTTATGGGTAAAAGACTATGTTGGTACCATGGTATCTTATTTCCCTTTTTATGGCAGTTAATCCTTAACTATGTCATTTCTGGAGACA
Organism: Lasiurus cinereus; assembly: GCA_011751065.1. NCBI lineage: Eukaryota > Metazoa > Chordata > Mammalia > Chiroptera > Vespertilionidae > Lasiurus > Lasiurus cinereus. Next base: position 3,882,333 of record JAAGEH010000208.1, on the reverse strand, counting down.
TTTGTAAAAGACGGAGGGGCTCAGTAAGTATCACTTTTTGGGGAGAACCCCCTGAACTTTCTACTTTACAGAGTTAGTTGTTTCCTCCTGTAAGTGTGCCTCTTGCTTGTCTGTGTAATCTGTCATTATTATACTCAGCTATAACCCTGTGTGTCCCTGTTAAGTGTAAGTGCCCCCAGAACCTGGGAACTGTGACTTTGTTGTCTGAGTAGCCCTTAACACCAGCACAACTGAGTGAGTTCATTATAAGTGTGTCCATCAAGTACTCAACATCTCCATTTTAGTTCAGTTTATCCTGGAATAAGAATAATTTTTCTGGGCCATTTCCACAAAAATACAGACTGTCAATGCAACAACGTAAAGAAATAAACTAAATCAATGGTCCACACAAAGATGGAAACTTGATTCTTAACAGGTGGCATTGCAGGTCAGTGGGGCAAGGGTGGGCTGACTGTTCAGTAATGGGTACCATGACATTCAATTATTCATAATGAAAAGAAAGTGGACCTGTAGCTCACACCACATACAAAAATCAGTGCTAGGTGGATTAAAGATCTCAACATCTAAAGCAAAGCCTTTAAGATTTTAGTGAAGAATCTGTAGGAGTCTGTGCTTGATTTCTTTGGGTAGAGAAGGGCTTCTTAACTGCAGAAAGGACTAATCAGAAAGAAAAGGATTGCTCATTTAGCTACATTAACATGAAAATCTGTTGAACACTAAAAGTACTGTCAACAAAATAAAATGGCACCCATATTCAAGGAAAAGATATTTGTAACCTTCTGCTAAAGGATTCAAATATAAGAATTTCTACAAATCTAAAAGAACTCCCAATAAAAAATGGACAAAGGGTCAGGTGCCTCCAAGAAGAGAACATGCTAATGACTAGTAGATCTACATGATGTTCAGCCTCACTAGTAATCAGGAAAATGTAAATTAAGGTGAAATGCCATTTTACACTCATCATATTGAAAAAAGGTTTTGACATTGGTAATAGGAGCATTGCTGAAGAGGCAGAGCAATGGAGCTCTAATACATTGTTAATGGAAATGTAAATCAGTGTCACCATTTTGGAGAACCATTTAGTAGCAACTCCTAAAGCATAAAATGTGTTTGGAGAGCTCGGCTACTAGTTACACCCTAGAGAAACTGACATGCTCATAAGGAATCATGGAAAAGAACTTTCATGACAGAATTGCTTATAACATTGAAAAATTGAACATAATTACCTATAAGTAGGAAAAAGGGTGAATAAGTTCTGCTATTTTAATGAAATGGAATACTACTGTGCAGCAATGACAACAACTAAAGCTGCAATGAATTAACATGAATCAGTTTCACAAACATAATAATGTTGAGCAAAAGCAGCCAGTTGTGGGAGGAAATATTTCCTATGCTCTCATTTATATAAAATTCATAAACCTAAGAGTGTTACCTGTTGTATAGGGTTAGTAATGTATGTAAGTACATGATACAAATGGGCATTATTAATGTCAAATTCTGGTTTTTGGTCTTTGCTGGAGGAATAGGTACATGAAGACATTGCTGGTGCTTGCTATGGGTTATTTCTTATATTGGGATTGTGGATCTTTGAATATTTGTTATTTATTCTCTGTCCTTTTTAAATGTCTGAAATGTTTTATATTAAAATGTAAGCAAAAGGAGGAATGCTTCTTAACTAAAAGATGTAAATTAGATTAAAAGTTCAAATACTGAATCCAAAGTGGCTAGAAATTCTAGTATAAATAAGTCCATCATTGAACTAGACATGGCTTTTTTCCCCATTTAAATTAATTAATGACTGGAATTTACTTCTCTAGCTGAAGTCCATATTTATTAGTCAGATGTGCTTTCAGTGTTGCTGTTGCTGCTGCTCTTTAATCAGAGCTGTATTATTTTTTCTCTTTAAAATATAAGCCAAGGGCCTTGGTTCCTCCTCCCACACTCAGTCTTCATTTCTGCAAAGATAATCTGTGTTCCCTTCTTATCTCTCTGAGTTCATTGACCTTCACGTTACTGAATCTTAGTGGCTGGAATTCTGTTTGTCTTCAAAATTCTTCTGAGATTGCATCTTTTACTAGAGACTTCTAATTCCTATAAGTACACAGGAATGCTGACATTTCCAACAGTAGCCTGGACACCATTTGAGTGCATCTTTCCCCTTGAATCATTATTTAATTTACATGGATCTGCCTGAGAGCACATTTGACAAAACATGGTGCTATCTGCTCCTAGACCCCACGTGCTACTCTATGGCCTTGGAGAGGTCATGTAGTCCTTCTGGGCTTCATCAAGGGTTTTCTGGAGAGAGGGAAGCATGAGGAAGGAAGAGTTAAGGGGAAAAGACAGAAAGATGGGTAAGTGACAGAGGACCTGATAGAAGTGTTGGAGGGTGACTTATTCTGGTGAGATAGCTGCGGACAGAATAAAGGAAGAAACCTGAGAGATCCAGTTGTAAAAAGGAAAACCCAGGTAAACTACTGAAAGTTGAAGGAGTCAGGGCAAGGCCTGGAAATGATGCTCAGTGTTCTGAAAAAAACAGGATGGTTGAGGAACATGGGAGACCACTAGGTGTCTTACCAAATAAGGGTGATGGAGGGGCAAAAGAAAGTGCATAGAGACCCACTGATAGAAAAGGTGGGAAGTAGGGGGCCAACTTTAAAACAAGAAATAACTAAGATGTGAAAGGGAAGGTTGGGGCTTTTGAGTCATGTTCTTATTTTAAAATATAGTAGGAAAGACAGTAGTCAATAGTATAGGCTTAAATAGGCAGATGGGGCAATATCCTTCCTATGAGAAAATGACTGTAGTTTTCTGCCTGATGTTCCCAGCTGCTGGGGACTCTCTGTGACCCTGTGCAGTATGGGTCTTTGTTCTGGAGTAATAGGGTCAGGCCATCAGCTGGGATCCAAAAGGTAAGGAGCTCCTCTAATTTCAATGCTAATTTATTTTAAACCTTGAGTTGTTTTAGATTCCTGTCCTCTTACAATAAAATTGTATTTCAATGAAGAGAAAGAACTCACTAAACAGGACACCACTTAATATCCACAAAGAAGGGATATTATGTAGATAGAATTAAGCTAATGCTTTTTGGTATGTGTTTGCAAATATTGGATAATTTCAGTGAAATTACATTTCTTGGGACATAACTATAAATTCCTTCATGGAGACCACACTCTGGTCTGAGTACCTTTATTAAGCTGTTAGAACGCCATCAGACAGATTCCTGGTGGGAGCTGGGATTAGATAGCTCATACCAGGATGGCTTTGTTCAATGGAATGAGGACAGTAGTAATTGTTACCTTTCATTGCGATCTCCTAGATTCAGCATTGTATTACTTAAGTGATTTACCAATATGTCCTCAAATCTTTACCACATCCCTGGGAGGTAAGAAGTGCTGCTTCCATTTTACATATTAGAAAAACGAGGCTTAAAAAGATTATTGCAACTGGCCTACTAAGTGGCAGTGACTCATATTAGGTCTCTCTGTGACTTCAAAGCCAGCTCTATTAATTAAGTATGAAAGCCTGGCCTCTGGGGCCTTGTGTCTGTTGGGCCATCAGCAGTACCTCCCAGAGCAGATTTCTAAATGCTGGGTTTGCCTCACCTGTGGTGTTATGGCATATGCTGCTGTGCCCATAACTGAGCTCATTTCCCATTTCCCAGAAAGAAGTGAAATAGACCTCAGACAGTGTGTGGAAAAAGAAGTCTCCAGCTACACGGAAACTGCTTGGCAAACGCTTCATAACATAAAAAGTTAGATGTCTTGGGACAATTGATACTGAAGTTGAGAAACTGCGAGGTAGTTGGGGCTTGAAAGAACTGATGTCTAATGAGGTGTTGGGGATTGACAGGTGAAGAGGACAGAGACCAGGCTTGTTGAGGTCTCCTGGAAGCTGTATGATTCCACTGGGGCAAAGAAAATTTCATTTTACAGAATTTTTCCAATTCAATAAGGTATGGTGTATCAATCCATGTTATTCAAAGAAACAAATCAATATATAAAGAGAGAGGAAATGTAGTATGAGGAATTGGCTCACATGATGATGGGTCTAAGAAGTCCCACAGTATATTGTCTGCAAGATAGAGGCCGAGGAAAGCTGGTGGTGTAGCTTTAGTCCAACTCCAGAAACCTAAGAACTAGGGGAGTGAATGGTGTGAGACCCAGCCCGAATTTGGAAGGCCTAAGAACCTGGAGCACTGATGGCCAAGGGCAGGAGAAGATGGATGTTCCAGCCCAGCAGAGCTTGAACCTGACATTCCTTTTCCTTTTTGTTCTGCTTAGACCCTCAATGGCTTGGATGATGTCCACTGGCACCAGTGAGGACTGATCTTTTCTCAATCTACTAATTCAGATGCTGACCTCTTCCCAAGACAACTCACCGACATTCCTAGAAATTATGTTGTATCAGCTTCCCTTGCCTCAGTCAAGTTGACATAAAATTAATGAGAATGATGGGAATTATAATAAAAATGAAAAAAAAGGAGAGCTCTGGCTGGGTACTCAGTTGACTAGATCATCATCTCAGTACACCAAGTTTATGGGTTCTATCCCCAGTGAGGGCACATGCAAGAAGCAACCAATGAATGCATAAATAAGTGGAACAATAAATCAATCTCAATCTCTCTCTCTCTCTCTCTCTCTCTCTCTCTCTCTCTCTCTCTTTCTCTCATTAATAAAATTAAGTCGAAAAAGGAGAATAGCTAGAAATGTGCACTTAAGAGCCTTGAGTTTCATTCTCATCAAACTAGAAAAAGATAAATACCAACAAGTAAGTATATAGCACAACCACTAAGGAATCAGCTCTTCTTTTTGGGAAAAATAAAGAGAAAATGTTAAATGTATTGCTAAAACATAAAAATAGTCACAGATTTTAATGAGAAAATGTTTTTAAACTGTTAAAAATAGAACCCTTAAATTAATTATAAACAATAGTCTCAGTTTTTTTAGATGGCAACATTTAACACACCTCCTTTAAAAAATAACTTAGAATGCAAACACGAGACATTTACACCACCTTCTTCTAACTGTGTTTTGGATTTTGAATATCTAATTCTTTGCTTTCTGAATACATATTAGGAGCAAATGCACTGGTGAGTTTCAAGATTCACATTTGGTGCTTTTTGATATCTAGTTGTTCGGTGTTCTATTATTCACTTAAATTGGGGAGACTGAAAGCTACACATAAAAATCACAGTGAAATTTTAAAGCCTCTGGATATAAAAATCTCTGGAAGACAAAAATTTTTGAAGGGTTTCTCTTACTTTCCTCTTCTAAGTAAGACACAAATGAAACTTTTGTAATATTCAATTTGACCTAACTTGTCTTTCTTAGGTCCTATCATCTGAGTAGCTATTTTTTCTCCTAATTAAAGCCACACCTTCAAAATTTTGGTTCTTGGGTACTATAAGCAAGTAATGATTCATAAGAAATTAAACCTCGTTATTACCTACCCACTCCTCCCTTAAGCAAGTGCACATGCTCTCAGACACACACACACACACACACACACACACACACACACACACACACACACCACTCAGCTTCTCCCACTGCCGTTTCCACTAACAAGTATGCATTTATTTAATTAAACAAATTGCTGTTTTACACAAAGAAAATTAAAGGTATAACACAGAGTCACAGGTGTGAAATGCATTTTCAGGTTTGTTGAAATTACTGTAGATTGGACAAAATTACTCCTAGTTCTCAAGTGAGAACAGATTTTAATCTGAAGTACTAAGTGACTTGAGAGCAATTTGGTTTAAAAAATCCTATTGAATCTTGAACAAAAATAACTCTTCTCTAAGAGTATAGTTTTTGCCAGTGTATTTGTCATAAGGTAATTTTTCCTTTTCTGGGAACCTTTCTTCTTTCTCTTTAATATGAGCTACTATTTACTGTATCATGTACCCATGTCAGGATGAGATTTGAAAATTAGGTTATTTTAAGCACCAGAGACAGAAATTGACATGAAGATACATGACTTCTGAATATTGAATTTCACTTGTGCCTGTTGCATGTGTAAAAGGCAGACAACGTGGGCAGCTCTAACACACCTACCCTGACTGTGGTGTGCCTGGGGAAGGAGGGAGTCTGCCCTCTGTCATGACAACAGCAGGGTTTTAATCTTGGTTCATAGCACCTGCTTTTCTTCCCAGTGTGGGAGCTTGAGCCAGCCAACAGCCTTGAAGTCAGGAAGCACTCCTTTTATAGTGCAGTCAGGGGGAAGTACCTTTCTTTCAAACTCTTAGTTTAGAACAAAATTGGAACCTTATATTGAGGCCAAATATTTGCCAATGAAACTCAAACACGAGGTGTTATGATTTTGCTTTTCCACATTTCATCTCTCAACCAACAGTTAGCTGTCGCCTGGGGTAAGGATGTACTAACATACATTCTGGTGAGCTGATGTAATGGGAAGAAGATGGTACCAGACTGTAGTTCAATCTCATGTTATAGCAAGTTTGTATTGCTAAGTAAGTTCTTACTCTTTAATAGTTTGACAACCAATTCTAAATTATTTTATTAAATGAAACGTTTTCATTCTCTTCCATTTCACCAACTGAACAAGATTTTCCACCCCATTCCCACCCACCCCCATTTAGATATCTATGCCTACAGCTAAATATTTAAAGAAATAATTACCCCATTTTTAAAAAGTAAATGTTTTCATGATTCTTAGTATTACCAGTTGCTTCCTCACACCATGAACACCCCATAATTCTGGCTCCTTTGGTAATGGCTGTCGGATTGTGTTGATATAATTTAAATAAAACCATCAGGGTCATGTCTTTGATATCTTAACCCAAACTACCTTTTTCCCCTAAGAATTACCTTATTGATATGTTAAATACCATACACCTATCCTGAGTGTATAATTCGGTATTCTTTTTAATGTTCACAGACTTATATACAGACATCGCCATTATCTACTTCATCTCTATCTTTTTCATCCCCAAACAATACACATTAATAGATACTCGTCACCACCATTAACCAACCTCCTCCCTTCCCCACACACATGCCCTCCCATCCCTTGGTGATCAATAACTTACTTTATCTATGTGAACTTATCTATTCTGGAAATTTCATTTTAATAGAATCATACAGTCTTTGTGACTGGCTTATTTCACTTAGTATGTTTTAAAAGGCATCCAGTTTGAGGTATATAAAAGTACTTCATTCTTTTTTATTGTAGAATGCTATCCATTGTATGGATACACTACATCTTGTTTATCTACTCATCAACTGATGGACATTTAAGTTGGTGATAGACAATAACATTACCCAAAGATGTTCATGTCCTAATCCCGGTTACTTTACATGGCAAAGGGGAGTTTACAAATGTGGTTAAGGTTAAGGACTTTATTTTTTTCCTTTTTATTAAATTTATTGGGATGATACTGGTTAACAAAATTAAACAGGTTTCAGGTGCACAATTCCACAACACATCATCTGTGTACTGTATTGTGTGTTCACCAATCAAAGACTCTAGTTGTACATACTCCCTATTCCCACCCCACCCCACACTGTTGTCAGTGAAGTTAAAGACCTTTGAGATGAGTAAATTATTCTGGATTATCTGGTGGACCTAATTTAATTGCATGAGTCCTGAAAGTAGACTCATGTCTTTTGTCAAAGGGAGATGTGACTGTTGACATTGCTGACTTTCAAGAGAGAGAAGTCAATGAATGTGGGTGAATTTAGAAGCTGGAGTAACCAATGAAACTTTCTCCCCACTGCTTCCAAAAAGGAGTGAGATCTAAAGAAAATACTATAATACATTTGTGTTGTTTTAAGACATTGAGTCTGTGGTAATTTGTCACAATGGCAAGAGAAAACTAATACAAGGTTGTTTCTACTAAGACTACTATGAACATTTATATACAAGTTTTTGTGTGGACATATGTCTTCATTTTTATTGGTGTCTATCTATGAGTGGAGTTGCTGTGTCATGTTGTAATTGAATGTATAACATCTTAAGTAAATGTCAAAGGCTTCCCCAAAATGGTTGCATCTTTTTTCATTCCCATCAGTAAATGTTTTCATTTTTCCACATCCTCACTAACACTTGTCACTATCTGTCCTTTTGACTTTAGACATCCTAGTGGATGTTAATCTCATTGAGGTTTGATTTGCTTTTTTATAATGATTAATAATATTGAGCATTTTTTCATGTGCATATTGGCCATTTTTATATCTTCTTTATAGAAATGTCTATTTAAATCTTTGTCCATTTTTAAAATTAGGTTGTCTTTTTGTTGCTTAGTTGTCCTAGATACAAGACCCTTATTAGAAATACTAGAGGCCTGGTACATGAATTTGTGCACAAGAGTGGGGGGGGTCCCCTCAGCCCAGCCTGCACCCTCTCTAATCTGGGGACCTTTGGGGAATGTCCGACTGCCAGTTTAGGCCCGATCCCAGGGATCAGTCCTAAACCGGCCAGTCAGACATCCCTCTCACAATTCAGGACTGCTGCATCCTAACTGCTCACCTACCTTCCTGCCTGATCACCCCTAACGGCCCCCACCCCCTGCCAGCCTGGTCGCCCCCAACTGCCATTCCCTGCTGACCTGCTCACCCCCAACTGCCTCCCCACTGGCCTGGTTGCCCCTTACTGTCCCCCTTGCTGGCCTGGTCACCCCCAACTGCCCCCATCTGCTGGCCTGGTCACCCCTTACTGCCCTCCCCCTCTACTGGCCTGTTTGCTCCTTACTGCCTCTCCCCACCAGCCAGGTAACCCCAAAATGCCCCCCTGCTGGCTTGGTCACTCACACAGCCTAATACTCAGTCATTTGGTTCTCCCTCACTAACCCCCCTGCCAGCCTGGTCACCCCACACAGCCTGCTGTTTGGTCGTCTGTCTAGTTGTTTTGGTTACGATGGCCCCTGACTTTTTATATATTAGGATGGTTAGCAAATATTTTCTCCTGTGTGTTGTCATCTCAATTGGTGATGTTTTTTTTTTAGCATGAAGTTTTTTTTTTTAATTTTGATGAAGTCCTTTATTTTTCCTTTTATCTCATACTTGTAGTATCAAATCTAAGAAATTAATGCCTGATCTAAGGTCACAACGATTTATGCCAAAATATTTTAAAATTTTACCTCTTATATTTAAGTCTATAATCTATTTGAGTTAATTTTGTATAGGTAGATATTCAACTTCATTCTTTTGCATGTGGATATCCAGTTTTCTAGGATTTAGATGCAATTAATTTTTAGTTGAAAATGTTAATCCCTATAGATTATCTTGGGATGTTTATGCTGCTGGTGATGCTTGGAGAAGGCTTGCTGTGCTGGTGATAGCCTTTTCTCACATTCTGCATCAATGAAGAACATGTCATGAGCCTCCTGTTCCCATATGGGTTGCCAACACCTTATAAAAAGTGTGAAAAACATAGGAAATCAAACACACTTTGGCTACCTTTCATTTTCCCCTCTAGCTTTTATTTCATTCTGTTAATTGCATTTTTTTCTACAAAAGCATTACATGAGTTGCTATAACCAGGAATAGCAACTAGGGATTCTAGTCTTACCTTTGCCTACTAATTTAGAGTTACTCAACTCCTTAAAGTCCCAAAACTATCAAGTTCACCAGGGGTGTATTTTCTTCCTCCTCTGGCGTCCTTATGCTATGCTTCCTGAGCAGAAGTGGGTTTTTCTCTCAGCTAGTCCTAAGTCATAGACTGCACCGTGCCTCCCTTTATTTATTCATAACAGGATGACCCTGGGAAGTAAGGATGGTCTAGGTTTGGTCAAGTTTGTGTCCAGGAGTCAACTACCCTAATTCCTAAGCTAGAGAGATCTGTACTTTGGAAAGGTTGATTTCCTGAAGCAGTGCCTTTCAAACGGAATGTGCATGAATATCTCCTGGGGTAAAGCATCAAACAGACTGTCAAATTACAGCAGGAAGGTTAAGGAGAGGTGGGGTAAATAAGAGATCAACCAGAGGACTTATATGCATGCATATAAGCATAACCAATGAACATAAGACACTGGGCGGTTAGGGTGTGCCTGGGGGGAGGGAGGCAATGGGAAGATATGTATACATGTAACACATTAATAAAAAAAATTAAAAAATAATAAAATAATAATAAAATGCAGATTATAATACCCTGTGTCAGAAGCTTGAGAATCTATATTTCTAACAGTCTCCCAGGGGTGCTGATGCTGTTGGTCCAGGGATGGCATTTTGAGAAGTAAGGTCCCCAGGGATCACAGATTCCTGGGGGATTCAGGAGCTGGAAAACTTTGGACTTGACCCTGAGTTCTCCCTAAAATTTTCTGGGGGAGAAGAAAAGGTTAATAAAAGGCAATACTCTCCCTACACTCTGCAAAACAAATAAACCTATTTTAGCTACACTTTAGCAGCTGCAATTAGGTAGAGATGAAACTTATTGAATAAATGAAAATTTGAAAAATCTGCAAAAATTTTGCTGTGCTAATTATACAATTGCAAGGATTGGATTTATAGACCCTAGAAGATGCCAGGGTGATGTCCGTGGGCTTTTAGTATATTATCCATGTCATGCCTCAGAAAGGTATTAGCACATGATTTATATTTGGAGAACATCATCCAGCTGGCTGTTTTAGTTAATAATTCCCCTAAATGCTTTAAGAATGAAATGCGATAAGAGATTGACCCCTCTACCTGATCAGTCTGACTTTTCTCTAAGCTCAGTTAAGCTTTCATAGCAATTTAGGCAGGTAGCACCCAATCCCCTTATCATGAAACTCCTAATCCAAATTCAAGGGCCGAGGACCTTGTAGGTTATATTTCTTAGAGGTGATTTTACTTTTAAGTTGAAATGGAAGGCTAGTCACTTCAGACCAGGGCATATACCTAAACTAGAGGCCTGCTGCACAAAGTTGTGCACAAGTGGGATCCCTGGGGTGGCCTGTGGGGATCCGATGGAAACCCACAGTCCAACACTGCCTGCCACTCCTGCTCATCCCAGCCCACTGAATTAGCTGTGGGCTTGCACTCAGTCAGTAGCAATCAGGAGAGGCTCACGCTGCCACAGCCACGACAGTGGTACTCTGCATCTGGCGCCTGTCCCAAGGGAGGTGCGGGGATGTGATTGGCCTTCCAGGCAGGCAGTGAGATGCCCTTGCTTGATGGGATCCATATCCATCCCTCTAACGTTCATACAGGGTGTTGGGAGCCACCTGGTAGCCACTTTTATATCATTTCTTCCTTATGGAGCAGCTAGGGAGGGAAGCAACTGCAGTGCCTGGCAGTGCTGTTGGCAATACCAGTCCATTGGTGTCTGGCCCATTCTCCAGAGATTGGACCTGCCGGACTACTGAGGGAGTGAGTGGCTGCCGCCCGGTTGGTGGGCCACTAGGACAGGTCCATCAACAGGCGCTCCTGCTATGGGAGCTCACTGACCACCGGGGGCAGCTCCTGCATTGAATGTCTGCCCCCCGGTGGTCAGTGCATGTCATAGCGACCAGTCTACCAGTTGTTCGGTCATTCAGTCACTTAGGCTTTTGATGATGATAGATAGATAGATAGATAGATAGATAGATAGATAGATATGGGTCTTTCTGTTTTCCCTGGTAGTTAATGCAAAATCAGAGTTATCTATTATATTATCATCGATTATGTGATGATAGCCATTTTTTTTTTAGGTTCCCATTTTACATATTTTTGTTTGGTAAAACTTAGCCCAAGAAAGGAAAGGGGGAGAGATTGATTGATTCATTAATTTATCTATTCTACCGTCAGCTTATAAAAATTATTTATTGAAGTTGGATTAGAACTAGTTGAATAGAGTGGATGTTAATACTAACTGTAAAAGGTAAGAAACAAAAGAGGAAGATTATTTGTGTAAATGTACCATGATATCACAGTTGATGCTAATTTTGATAACTTTTTAAAAAAGTGTCAGTAACTTACTTCCTCACTAAAAGGATCAAGCAAAGAAAAATTTGTATTTTCCTTTACTGGACTATATTGCAAAATGCAAATAATTTGCCTAATCTGTTCTTATTAAGTAGTGCCTTATGATAGCTAATTTAGGATGAAATAGAACTATAACAACAGTAGTAATAGTGTGCATCATAATAGTAGTAATACCAATTACTACTGAGTTACCAATGGTAATGGCAATGATTATTGCATTGATTTAGTGGTAAAAGACTCTTAGCCCCCAGCATGTGTTAATTCTGGATAACTCATTAGACCATGTGCTTGACATCTGACTGCTTGGTTCTTGGAGAGCCTCACTTCTACCACTAGCTAAAGGAATGGTATCAGAGTGTGGTTATGAACCACAGTGGAAAAGAAAGAACTTGCAAAGCCATCTCTGTTGTGCTTTTATCTCAATCTAGTCATTTTTTGTCCTGTTTCTGTGCTGAAGTTGTTACAGGAATGCAGGGAGCTCCAAGTCTGACCTTTCTGATGTGAAATGCAATTGTGAAGCTCTGAGAAACATGACAAATTGTTCTCATCCATGATTCCCATCTCTTCTCCTTTTAAAAAAATATTTTATTTTATTTTTATTGAATAAGAGAGAAAGGGCAAGGGAGAAAAAAGTAGAAACATCAATGATGAGAGAGAATCTTTGATCAGCTGCCTCCTGCATGCCCCACACTGGGGATCATGCCTGCAACCTGGGCATGTGCCCTTGGCTGGAATGAAACCTAAGACCCTTCAGTCTGCAGGGCGATGCTCTATTTACTGGGCAAAACTGGTTAGGGCCCATCTCTCCTCCTTGAAAAATATGGTTGACTCAAGTATGGTGATAAATAACTTCTGGAGATAATGGTGAAACTGAGGGAGACTAATGTTTGCTTTGCAATTATCCTACTGCCTAATCCTTATCTTTGAAACAATTGGGGAAGTAATTTTCTGAAAATTAGAAAAATACTAAAATGCAAAAACAAATACCTAAAATTGCAAAAGCAAGCTCAAAAAGATTTTTAAAATTGATTTTTAGAGAGAGAGGAATGGAAAAGGGAGAGAGCAAAACATTGATTTGAGAGCAAAACATTGATTGGCTGCCTGCCTCCTAACAGGGATCAAGCCCACAACTGGGCATGTGCCCTGACTGGGATTGAACCAGCAACCTTTGGTGCCCTAGATGATGCCCAACCAACTAAGCCACACCAGCAAGGGCAAGCTCATAAATCTTGATTCATTATTGAAATTATTCATCAGAGAATTATGCATAGCCCATTCTTTTAATGTGTATTTAAAATGCAAAAGTTAAAAAAAATGAATGAATCTTTGTGACAGCTAGTATAAGATATGAAAAAGAGAAACATTTGCAGAGCCAGCAAAATCTACATCAGGGCTCTGAGAGGCTGGCACCCTGGCACACAGGATAGTCTCATGTGGTTTTTTTTAAATGAGGAAAGAAAAGGATATTCTTTAGGAAGGGAGAAGATAATTTTGTCAGCCTATCTTTGAAGATGTATAATTGTCACAGGTTCATAGATTTTTTTTTCTTACTTGGTTATTAAGGACAGTACAAAAAATAATTGCACTAGTTAGTATTGTAAAGTTTAGTTAAACAAAAAGCTAAATAGTTGACTATCCAGCTAAGATGCAAACTTTACTCCTCAATCTTGTGATATGGTGCCAAATTATGAATACCAGCAGGTCTCCAGCCCACCTCACCCCAGTTTTTGTCTTGCTTATAGGAATAAATTCAAACAAAAGGCAACAAATAGCAAACAAAGCAAGTTACGTTTATTATAATAAATACACCCAGATATATTCTGAGTGGGCAACTCAGCTAGTCTGAATGTCCTACCTAATGGTGGTCTGAAAGATTATATATCCTTATTCCTTAGGTTTCTATGCTATCTCTCCCAAATGTCAGGATCATCTAGAAGGGTTTCAAGTCTCTTCTTCCCCATTTTGTGGCTGCCCTGTAAAAAATTTTATATGTAATTTGCTGACCTCTGCTCTTCTTAGAATTACTTTCTTAGTATTGGGGCATGCTGTCTGGTATGAGATAATGTCCCTCTTTTTTCCCCTCTAGCCATTGTAATCAAAATAGACTTCCTCTTCATTTCCCCCCATCCTGGCCCTATATCTAACTCACTGCCTCCTCTAATAGTACTAAATGATTGCACTACTAAAACATAAGGGAAGGATTAAGCAGATCTTTAAAATTTATCTTGTAACCAAAACTTGGGAGATAGTTCTGGAATGATATTTTTGGTTTGTTTATTGAATTTATTGGGGTGACACTGGTTAACAAAATTATACAGATTTCAGGTGCACCATTTCACAACATATCAACTGTACACTATGTTGTGTGTTCACCACCCCAAGTTAAGTCTCTTTCCATCTCTATTTATACCCTCCTCCATTTCTTCTTATGACCGTCTCTCGAGCAATCACCACAGTTTTCCTTGTCTATGAGTTTTCTTTTTTTTTTCTCAATCTCTCCACACCTTCAACCCAGCCCCCAAAATATTGACCTCCACCATAGGAAATTAAGGTGCTTGTGCAATTAAATCTCTGAGAAAAATAACTTCATATTTTGCCTCACATTGGCATATTTTCTTATACTATCTTTAGTGTCTGTTGTCACATGACAATGAAAGATGATGCATAATTTGTTTAAGGCTCAGTAAATCCCAATAACCCTGAGCAGCTAAAGAATGACACATTGACATAAAAAATGAGGCACAGCAGAGGACATGTAAGGATCACAGTGCGTGTCAACTACAGTGTTTCTTAACTTGCATCCTCAAATCCCTCCCCTGGAGAAGAAACATTAATTTCCCATGTTTTATTGACTTTTTTATCTCATTTCCACTTCTTTGGTGATACTGTTTGTTTGTTTTTTTTAATCATCACCCCAAGGATATGTTTTTATTTATTTATTTTATTTATTTATTTTTAGAAAGAGAGGAAAGGAGAGAGAAAGAGAGAAACATTGATGAGAGAAACATCAATAGGTTTTCTCTGGTCCATGTCCCGACCAGAGATCAAACCTGCAACCTTTTTATAAAATCATATAGGTTTTAATTATTATGGAAACAATTCCTCATGGGCTGGACTTAAACTTTAAAACAGATTCTTTAGTCAAATTGTATTAAGTTTAATTTAATTTAATCAATTGAGCCACCCAGCCAGGCTGTGGTACTTTTTTGAGATTGGTAGTAGAATTTTTTTCAAAGCTGAAAATATTGTATCACTAATTGTTTTTATCTGATGTCTTTAAAACACAAGATTAAATATGGAAATTATAGACTAGAGCAAAACAATGAACTTTTTAAATATTTCAATGAAGACTAATTGCCTTACACACTTTCCCTTCTCTCAGCATACTCAAAGAGCTGGGTTTCTAAATGGGGTTAGTCATTTTCTTTTCAAAGTAGCCCAAGACATTCACAGAGATGACCTTTCCTTTATTAAGTGGTCCTCACATCTTTACCAAGATGTGGTCTCTCAGCAAAAAGGAAATACTTCCCCTTTGGCCAGTGAAGGAGTAAGTCACTGGAAGAGTTGAATTACTTCTTGTTGTTGGAATCCCCTCAGTGGGAGTTCTCCTATTTAGCATCTTTTAAGATATTTTGAGTTTCATACCCTTTAAAGATCCTATGAATTATTTCCTAATTGCATTCATCTCCTGGCAGTGTGGGGGTTTGCAGCATTAAGATTGTACATATAACTTGGGATTGTAAAGAAGAAATTATATAAATAAGAAAAAGGGCTCAAATTTCAATTATTCTAGTGCTGGCTTCTCAAAATAGTTCTGTGATAAAAGACCCATTTTTAAATGTCCAGTATGCTTGGACCAATGCTTTAAAAATGCATTGGTAGAAAAATCAAATGAAAAAAAGATAAATCTACATTTTTTAAAAAGGTATTAGATTCAACAGGCAACAAATTACTGTATCCAAGTTCTAAGAAGTTTCTAAATGTACTATGTCAGTGGTCATAGTCATTAGTCAACAGAACCAAATATCAACAGTACAGTGATTGAAATTTCTTTTGAGAGCCAAATCTTTTAAACTTAAACTTCTTCTAATGCCACTTCTTCAAAATAGACTTGCCCCAGACCATGGTATTTTGTGGAAGAACCGCACACAAGGGGCCAAAGAGCTGCATGTGGCTCACGAACTGCAATTTGCCGACCACTGTACTATGTCAATATGCTCTTACTGAAGAATAGGACCAGATAGCACAGTTTGCACTCTTCACTTTGAATAGCACTCACATTTACTCACTTGTACCTGTTGCCATCCCAAGATTTATACACACACACACACACACACACACATACTAGAAGCCAGATGCACAAAGATTTGTGCTAGAATGAGCTTTCCTTTCCCTGGCTGCTGGCAATGCCTTTCCACTCTGGCCCCCCTTTCCACTCCAGCCCTGCCTTCCCACGCTGCCCAGAGGCCCTGAGAAATGGGGGTGGGGCAGAACGCCCCTGTCACTGGGCACCTGTGTATGCAAATTAACCATCATCTTTGTTGGGTTAATTTGCATATCACTCCTGATTGGCGGGTGGTACAGAGGTACGGTCAGTTTACATGTTTGTCTATTATTAGGTGAGACAATATATTTTTATTGATATCAGAGAGGAAGGGAAAGGGAGAGAGAAAGAAACATCAATGATGAGAATCACTGGTCAGCTGTCAACTGGGGAATATGCCCACAACCTGGCCATGTGCTGTGATCAGGTATTGAACTGTGACCTCCTGGTTCATAGGTCAATACTCAAACACTGAGCCATACCAGCTGGGCCATGGATTATTATTTTTTAAATAAATTATTGTTTAAACCTTTAGTTAAGTACACATTTAAGACAAGGCTGTGTGACTTTTAAGTGGATGAAAGTATAGCTAAATTGCAAACTTATATGTTGTTAAATAAGCACAGAGATTTTAATAATTATTTGGCAAGTACTAGTTGCTGCATTTTACATGTCTTTGGCTTCTTTTCCCATTATCCCATTAGAAATCTCACCCAGCCACTTCTCCCTATCACAGTACCAAATAATGCTACCAAGTTTTATTTAAAATTGCTTTTAAAGGTATAGGAAACTAATCACATTAAATTTTAATTTTATTCAGATCTCAAACTGTTAAAAAAAATGTTCAAATTCTGTGAATTCCTTGTTAAAATTAGCCCTGTAGAAATACAGAATTCGTTATGCAGAATACCAGCTTGATGGCTCTCCCATATCAAATACTGTCCACCAGTCAAAGTGGTAGCATTTAACATGGGGAAAACTCAAAAGGCTGCAGTTGCTGTCTTAAAAGTATTTGAAGGGCTGCCATGTGACCAGAGAGCACACAGACCAATGGGTAGAAGTCAACAGAGAGGCTGATTTCAATTACATGAAGGATTTTCAGATATGCATACGTATACAATTTGAGGAAGAGAAAGAACTGAAGAATGCATCTGGTCTTTTTCAACCATATGGAATCCTCTGCTTCAGATAAGGCTACTGGGGTAAGGATGATAATAAAATAAATGTTTGGAATACTCCAAGGAATGGAAGAAGGCCTTGCCAATGGAAGAAAGGGATCATGAAGCATCACGGCTTAGCAAATGCTGTTGGGCTATTGGAGAAGGTTACTCATACTTTGAATACACATTAATTTGGATGACTACTAAGGTTTTTCATCTTTTAAAAGCTGAGATCAGCAGGTTCTGATATCTATAATGGAGATATTGTACTGCTTGTTTTCTTTTCCTTTCTTAAAAAAGTGTAAGGTAACTTTAATACATAGAAGTACACCCAGATTTACTATCTTGCCATATCTCTTTCTCTTTTTTAAACAAACAAACAAACATGTTTTTATTGATTTTTAAAGAGAGGAAGGGGAAGGCAGAAAGAGAAACATTGAGAAACATTGATCAGATGCATTCTGCACTACCCCTACTGGAAACCACCAAAGGCTCACCCTGATAACAGCAACTGGTGCCCCGTGTTGGTCTGGAGCCCCCACTCACCTGCTTCATCATCCTGCCATAGCCAACACCTCCATGTTCCGCACACACCCCCTGATGGTCAGTGTACGTCATAGTGACTGATTGTTCGGTTGTTTGGTTGTTCCTTTTGTTCTCCCATTTGGTCTATTTGCATATCAGCCTTTTATTACATAGAAGGATGTACTAGGACTTAGAAGAACATGGTCTGGACTTGAACTTTAAAACAGATTCTTTAGTCAAATTGCATAAGTTTCCACATCTGTAGAATAAGGGGAATAAAAAGCTAGGTTGCTATGAGATCCAAGCAGAATAATGTAGGTTGGTCCTTGTGAACTGCAAAGCTCTCTGCACACAATATGCTGCTAGAGCTGGTGGCTCCTGTCCCTGGGGTTACTGGCAAGCTTGAAGTTTGTAAATCAACTTTTTTTAAAGCCCCACCTGTGTAATTAGTGTGTTAACACTTTGGGTAGATGCCCTATATTTTGATTTTTTTTTAAGATTTATAGAAGTAAATTTAAATTCTGGTTTTAACAAAATTTAGAAATACTTCAGTGACTGAGTCTCCTTTCCTGTTTGTCCCTAAAGATAACACAGAAATGTAAATATGGTTTGATGTATTTAACTGGCACTATTCTACAGCTCTATCTTAAACTATTTCTATTTTAAGTGTATTTTCCTTTGTAATTTCTTGTTTCCTATTTTGTCCTCCCAAATCCCATTAATTTGACCTTGAGCTGTGTAATATAGAGTTTAACTGTTGTGGATGATAGAGCTTGCCTGCATGAACCCTGCATGAACTGTTAAAAAATGTTCGAATTCTGTGAATTCCTTGTTAAAATTAGGGAGTGACCAGCTCCTTTCTGCAGATGCTGCTGCTCAGCCCAACCTCTGACTCTTCGAGGGCTGTTAGATCTCCCGAGAGCCTGGTGGTCCTGGTACAACCTGAGACTTGGAGGAAATTAGGAGTGTGCTAACTTCAGATCTGTTTTGGTCTGGAAAATAGGGTAAGGACCATTTGTGGAGACAGACCTGGCAGAAGGGATAAACAATTTGATGAAATTAAGGGACTTGAGAAAGTCAGTGTGGCTGGCATACAGTGAGAATGCAGAAGAAATGAGATTAGGGGGTAGGGTTTTTTTTGTCCACTATGATATGGAGCTTAGATTTTATCATATGGATAGTGGATCATGGAGGATAGTTTTTAAACAGACATGACATGACATATTTCACATCCTTGCTACTAAGAAACAAATAGGGCAGAGTGTATACCACGTAGCCCCTTCACAGGTCCAGTTGAGATATGATGGGCTATGGTCAAGAGAAAGCCATACAAGTGGTATTGGACTCAGGATATATGCTGAGATGGCACTAACAAGTCTTGATAATGGATTGAGCTGATGGGATGGTTAGGAAAAGAATTAAATCAAGCATAATTTCTCTCTCTTTTTTTTGGTATAAACAACTGAGTAAATTAAATTAATGATACTGTTTATTGTAAAGGTACAGATAAGGCAGTGTGGATTAGGAAAGCCTGGGAAAGGGAGGAGGTAGCCAATCAGTGATGCTGTTTGACCATGTTACATTTGAGACACTGATAATAGACACCCACATGGAGTTGCAATCTGGAGCTCAGGGAGATATGGCTGGATATACAAACTTGGGATGCCTTAACATAGAAGTAGTATTTGAAGTAACACAGTGGATGGTTGAGATCACATAGGAAGAAAGTGTAGCCAAGACAGAGACCTAGGATGCTCCAACAGAAGAAGAGGATGCTTCATAAGGAGAAGAACCATGCACTCTTAAAAATGTGGGGAGAAAAGGATTTGAAAAATTTAAAAGGGAATAATATCACTTTCTTTTTTGTGGAAGGAATGTTACCAGTATTACTTTAACTACAAGAAAAATTCAGGATGACTACCTTGTTTTAGTTTTTTTTTTTTAATGATTGAAAGCAATACATTTTTATTCTAAAAAAACTAAAATACAAAGTATAAAGAAAAGAAATCACTTAAAATTTCAAGAATTTCATGTCAATTCCAATTTCAAAATGCTAACGTTTTGGTGTGATTTTCTAATCGTTCCTAATGCTTTCAAGATATTTTTATATAATTGAGGTAAAATTGCATAGATATAGGCAACTGTGTATAATATTCTTTATACTCTGCATTATAATGGAAACAATTCCTCATGTTATAAATTTTTAATGATATTTTAATACCTGATGTATCTTTAAACTTACTTTTTAAATGCTTTCAAATTTGTATCTTTGCTGTTCTTGAGCAGTTCCCATTTTCTCTGTTTTTCCTCTTGGGGAAACACAGTAAGGCAGGCAACTCATCTCCTCGACCTGATGTTTCCCTACTATATTAATTTGCTGCACAGCAAAAGGAAAAGGCCAAACTGCCTGTTGTAAAGGTGCCACTTGATATGGAAACCTTGTGATTTAACACTCTCCTTCATTTTCCTATACTACTCAATTTAAAATTTGTCATGAAGATAAAAAGCATTTAAATTTTAATGTAAGGGCTGTAGGAAAATGAAACATAGTGCTGCATCCCAAAGTTTCCGTATCAAGTGGTACCTTCACTAGAGGGAATCTTGAAAAAGGTTTCATAACAAGAGTCTTTAAAAATATCTAAATCCAATGATTGAAAAAAATAAAATGATAAAGATAAAATGATAAGAAAAGGAAACATTGCTGAAATATACAGTATTCTAAATTTTCTCCAAGCATACAACACTTAATATGTTTTGTGCACATAAAAGAACATAGTCATTGTCAGTTGAAACAATGGCTGTTTTTGACCTATTGGTTGGATTACTGCATATAAAAAACATTAAAATGTCCTCATAAAAAAGAATAAGAAAAATTTACACTCTAAACCTACCAGATTTTGAAATTTTTCATGCACATGAAATATTTTTAAACCTTCATATTTTTAGAATAATGGATCAACATATATGCAAATTGAAAAGTAATATATCTATCACTCATTTTATAGTAATGAATTTTGGATTGAGAAGAATAGAGACCATTTTCAGACCCTCTAAATAAAGGGATAGAATTGTCATTTATAGGCTTTTTAAAAAGAAAATTTGATTATTTGGAACAATGGAAATATATATTTAATCAAGATGTAGTCATCTTCTAAGGAGATTCTGTGATTAAGAAATGATAATTAGAAATAGCTGATGAGTGCCCAATGTTTTATGTGTGCACTTTTTTTCTTATTATAATGGATAAGAGAATTTCTGTGGCTCACAACTGATCTCCCATTATACCTTGGCTGCAAATGCTACAAAAGTTGTTTGTGCATGTGCACAGGTTCAGAAGCAAAAAGTTATGTGACCTTCAGTGACAAGCAGGCCCTATGTAAGTCCCACATGTATGTACTCAGAGATTTTGTATAGGACCTGATACAAAAAGTCTCAAGTATTCATTTGTTGGGGTAAATGAAAAACAGTGTTATAGAAGCAAAGGTGGTTCCAGCTGGGAGAGGACTGTCCGACATGTGGAACTGAAGTGCGCTGTCTTCCTCCTTTGGCAGTTTTGCTACATAGCTTCCATGTTGTGTATAGATTAAAATAGCCAACTTCCTATAGGTTCTCAAGGTTTTCTTCATTAGACAGACTGGGGAAAAAGAGCAAAGGACCAGAATCTTTAATTCAGATTCAACAATCTTGCATTGAATGTCTGCAGCATTGCAGATGCTTTGTGATCAATTCTCATCTTCCTCATGTACACCGGTACTCCTCTAAATAGATATTAATAGGCCATTTTATTGATGAGCAGGCTGAAACTTAAAAAAATATAAATAACTTCACCTAAGGCTACCTTGTATAAAAGCATGCCTGAAATTTGAACTCAAGTCTCCTGACATTTAAGCCACCTTAGGACTTTCAAATAAATAACCCCAAAAGTAGATGATTAAGTCTTAATCCTGTTTGAGATGGCTTCTCATCTGTTCCTTTTGATCTCTCATAAAAAATTCATACAAATCATGTCACAGAATCTTCTATCTGGATAGGGTACCTTTATATGTAGGGAATTGAGGCACAGATTGCACGCGTTACCCATGGCCATTGCTACTAATGGCAAAGCCAGGGCTCAAACCCTCAGGCTGGAGTCTTTCAGCATCCTCTTTAATAACCAATATTTGACTGGAATGGTAACTTTCTTGTGACTGGGCATAGGCAAACAGATCTTTAGACTCATAAGGGTGTATTACAGCCGTGGGCTCCTATCAACTTAGACAGGATGCTTGACCCTAATCATGTAGGTGTGAGGTTGTAGTGAGATGTAGTCACCTATATAAGTGGTCGGCAAACCGTGGCTCTTTGGCCCCTTAAGTGTGGCTCTTCCACAAAATACCGTGGCCTGGGCGAGTCTATTTTGAAGAAGTGGCATTAGAAGAAGTTTAAGTTTAAAAAATTTGGCTCTCAAAAGAAATTTCAATCATTGTACTGTTGATATTTGGCTCTGTTGACTAATGAGTTTGCTGGCCACTGGTCTATATTATTCACATAAAACCAGTACAATGACTTTGGGTCTGGGTTTGGATTGGAGATGTGAGATTTGTGGAACTTGGCTTCTTTTGATAACTTAATTCTGTTGGTTCTGAGTAATGCTCCTAGTGCTAAGCTTCTGGCATCTTTTGCCTGTGCCCTGAAGCCAGACCTTGAGCTGTGTGAGTGAATGTCTTGTTCTTGCTCCAAAGGGATCATATCAAAACCTGTTTAGGTTTGGTCAGCTGAATTGTCCTAGCACAGCAAAGAGAGCAATGATTTGGTTGGGATGAGAGTGGGGAGCAGAGTCAGAAAGATAAAACTAGTATACATATGTACAGGCCATTTTATAAAAATTCTAATTTAAGCCTAGCAAATATTTTATGAAGTTAAATTCCCATAATTATAGATGTGACCATTGAAAGTCAACAGAGTTTATAAGTGGAGTGAATGGTGAAGCTTTGCTTTAAATTTGAGTTTTTAACTTTGAAGTTCATATTCTTATTCACCCCTCTTAAATGCCTAAGTTATATTCCTAAGATACAGATAAAGAAATAAAGCATTCTTATTTTGAGGTTGTTGGTTTTTTTACAATAGAGAGATCTCACATTGGATGTTCTGATTATCTGACTGAACTTTTAGGCATATTAAATTTTGGAGTTTTATTTATGTACCGGTTGTAACTCATCCCCAAAATAATTATAGAGAACATTTTTTGTTTAATGGACTGTACTAGGTACTACAGGTAAAATGAAAATCCTGCCTGTCCTTATGTTGTACAGTATGGGAGACAGAAAATGTAAAGTTAAATATCCATAATGTGAAGCAATTTAAGTGACAAGACCATTGGAGGGACACTGCCCATGCATTTCAGCCATCAGAGGGCTTTTAGACAGGAGCCTAAATACCAAAGTGTTACCTTAATTCCAAGAAGAGGTCATCCCATCTATACTGAACAGTTTCCATAAGATGACAAGAACAATAAAGAACCAAATCAAATGCAAGTACCAAAAATAAGAGCTGTAGCATATCAAGAAATTTTACAGGAAAATCACTGACACATGTGATAATTCAGAGGCATTCAATAAAAGGAAACTTGGCTAGTAAAATTGTTTTTAATCTGATCAAACGTTTACCAGTTGCTGTGAGCCACCTATTAATATAATATTAGCCATATTTCATAGATACCTCAAAATTCAAATAAAATACAAAATCTTATTTAAAGATAAATATGTTGCAAAATATTTTACGTAACTCAGTGTGATCATGGGTTAAATTTTAGGATTGAACACCTGGTTGAATTTAGACCCGTTATAATTCTGGAAATTTATTCCAAGATCCCATGGATTTATCTACAAATAGAAAAAATGTCTAAATGAAGCAGTAATCTCCAGAAATTGCACTATGCATGCATCAACCTCCCTCACCTTAGAAGTACTATGAGATCTTATTTCTTGATTAACTTTATCATATTTTTCTCTCTTATTTGGTAAAAGGTCTAATTGAATTCAACCAAAGTTCCTACAACACTAGGGGGAGAAATACAGTAGATATATGCCTCAGTTCTTCACCAAACTATGAATTTATGCAAAGGATAATGAAGTAGTCCTCACTCCTAGGACACTTTGAGTAGCATCTGTGATAGTCAAAATAATGTCCCCACCAAACTTATTAAACCCTAGTCCCCAGAACCTATGTTACCATACATGGCAAAAGGGACTTGGCAGATGCAATTAAGGTTAAGCACTTGAAGATGGATGAAGAGATTATGCAAGGTAATCCAAGTGGGACCCAACCTAATTATATTTACTAAAAGTCGCTTTGAAACTAGTGACAAGGACCATTTGACAAACACAGTGTTGGTTGCCTGCCTCTCAAGGCTGGAAAAGGCAAGGAAACATCCTTTAGAAAGGATGCCAACACCTAGATTTTGGTCCTGTGAGACTGTGTGGGACTTTTAACTGACAACTATAAGATGATAAACTTGTTTTGTTTTTAGACCTTAAGTTTGTGGTAACTTATTACAGCAATAATAGATAACTAAGTAAAAGATAACTAATTAACCAAGTTAGTGATACAGAGTAGAAGTATACATGTGAGAGAAAGTTTTTACCAGCTAGTTAACTAATAGATAACTAGCTAATTAGCCAAGTAAATAGTGCAGAGTAGAGGTGTTTCTGGGAAAGAACATTTTTACCAGTTTGGTGTTACTTGGAAAGATATTGCAGGGGATGTGGAAATTTAGCTGAGCTTTCAAGAGTGAGCAGTAATACAGTAAAGAGGAAGCATCGGAGCATTCAAGGATAAAGGAAGAAGTGGGGACATACCATAAGGTATCTTGGAACAGTAAGTAGGCCAGTCTGGCAAGGAAAAAAAAGATTTATGTAAGACAGTATTCACAGGTAAGGGAGGAAAGATGCCTTCAAGTTATATTTAGGATGTGGAACTTATTACTTGAAGTTTGAAATTTACCTCATAGGATGCTGGTTTTCCAACTTTGTCCTTTGGGACTTGGAGATATGTTAGGTGATAGCAAAACAGAATTCCAGATACATCATCCTTCCCATCTTCCTACCAGAAAAACTCTTTCCTCACATGTTTTCTGTGTAGGGGATATGCTTCAGATTGTGTTCAAAAGGGATACAACCAGTTTTAAGCAATGAGTGAAGAAAAGTCATGGTGGTGGCTCCTCAATTCAGTGTCCCTGCTGGGTATTTTGTTTGTTTGTTTCTTGTTTTGCTTTCCATAAGACTGTATTTAGCTTTTTATATAAATAAAATAAATGTCTAATTTTACAATTAAGTTAATTTTATAATCACTCATGCAAACTAGGTCTTGATATTCTGATTTACATAGAAAACTGTCCCCCATAATGCACACATCCTACTTTTTATTGCCCTCATCTCTATTTTGGATTTTGCTGGTCATCATTCATTTCTGATGTTGAGTCAGAGCTGAGCCATTGGGTGTCCTGGTTCCTTTACAGAAGACAGATGGTGTACTTGCCTTGTAGGACAGGCTAATGCTTTGGTACTGGATGGGAAGTCATTTGCTTGGATGACTTTTATGGCAACATCATTGGGTCCTGTCATTTTTACAATATAATGTGGACCTCATTTTCTTCTCGCCATCCCATGAAGAGATGTGTCCAGAAACCTCTAACTAGCTCACTGAAAAATTAGGCATGACTAAGCCCCAGTCACTCAGGGGAGTGATTTTGTAAAACTTTCTCTTGTCACTTAGCCCTGTTATTTATCTGGTGAAGAGATCTCCCAGTGTGGCTCTCCCAGCAAAGAGATCTGACTCCCTTAATCTATATCAGATGTGAGAGGAAGCCTGCAGTTTATTTTGGACTTCATGATGGGTTAGAAAATAAGCATACACAGAGCTGTCTCATTGTTGTTGGCAACTGGGTGTATTTTGTTTTGACGTTTCTACTGCTCTCCTGAAGCTCAGACAGTTCCCTGAGAGTTTGATGCTCTACAAAACTTGGGCTAACACCACTCCCAGGAGATTCTTTGATAGGAAGGCATTTTAGTGATAATGTTACTCCACCTGCCTTGAATTGTAGCGCATCCGTAGAACTGAGAGGGAAGAACTTGGAGTGTGCCAGCCCTAGGACTTCAGGGATATACATTCTCCTTACAGACCTCAGAAATGTGCCTTTCCCTGAATATACATAGATCTAAAAAGATGGGAAAAGGGTATATTCAGAACAAAATTGAGCATATGTGCTAATATTGTCAGCATTCATTTTAAGCTTTCTTGGTGTTTCTAATTTATAATCTGTAGAACATAATACTACATTGTTTACCTACTAGATGATTTGCTGCGTGGCATTTAGCAAATCACAACTTCTCTGTACGTCCCTTTCTTTATAAGAGTTGGCATTAATGATATCTGAGGACTCTCACTTCAGAGATCAGCAGGCAATTGCATAGCATGGTGCCCAAGAGCAGGAGCCAAGCAGCTGAGGTTTGAGCAAGTTACACACTTTCTTGGTGCCTTGTATAAATTGGAGATAGTTATAGCACCCACATCACAGGATTGTCATCCTGATTCACTGAGCCAGAAAAGCATAGAGTAGTTCCTGTGGAGGATTAAGAAAAATATCCCTATTATATCTGTGCTAATTTGAACTTCCATATCATTTCCTAAGAAGCATCTTTTGACATTCCCAGTGGGATAAGGAGAAAGACAAATTAGTATTGACTTTTTATTTACTTAATGCTTTAATTCGATTGGAATAAATTTTCAAAGCTAATTATATGCAATACCCAAAGATATTTTAGAAAATATGAGCCAGTATGAAAGAGAAAATAACGTATATACTTACCACCCAGATATAATCATTTTATTTTATTTTCAATCAGGCTTTGGTGTTTTTTTTCTATTTTTAGATGAACTTCATTAATTTACCAAGTAATAATTATTCCATATAAACCACTTTCATTCCTAATCTTTTCATTGCTATTCAGTTATAAGCAGTTTCTGGCAATTACCTAGGATTAATCATCACCTCACTGGCTGCATCATATCATTTTGAAAAGATACTTTTTGATTTATTTCTCTTTTGCCAGATTGTTGGCTATGGTGGTTGTTTATGATTTTCAGCACTATAAATAATGGTGCAATAAATATTCATGTTCGAGCCTAAGTTTGCAGGGTTCATTATTTCTTTAAGCTAGGATTCCAAAGGTAGAATACTAGATCAAGATAAAAGAGTATTTTAAAGAACTTGAATTTGCCAACAAACTTTCCAAAATGATTGCTACTAGTAATATATAAGGACGTGTATTTCATAATATTCCATAAGTATTGGTTATTATGATTTTTGTAACCTGTCCCAATTTGTAGGCAACTATGGTACTGTTTTGTTTGTGTTTCACTGTGTGATAAGCAAATCAAGAGGTATTTGTTCTTTGGGAAATGTCTGTTCATGTCCTTAACCTAATTATTTATAAGTCTTGGTATTTTTCTCACTAATATGTGTGAATTCTTTGTAGAGAAAAATAACATAGTATATATGTGAAATAATTGCTAAGAATATTTCCACCTGTATTTTTGCCTCTTATTTTGGCATGTTCTTTAAAAAATCATACAGAAATAATTGAGCATGTTTAGTTGCAGCTATAGATTCTTTCCATTCTCATTTATTCTATAGTTTCTAAGTTAGAGGTTCTGTACTTGTAGAGGCTTGGGAAGTATTCCACTGTTGTTTTCTAGGAGTTTGTATGTGCATATATGTATATCTATATATAACTTAATGCTTTATATAAACTTAAATGCCTTTTAGGAAAAAGAAAACATTTTTTATTATTTCTTTAGTTTTTCTTCATGTGACTCATTGATGTAGCCTGGACTCAAACCTAAATCCCTTGGCCTGTCAGTACTTACTTAGAAAAGCATGTGGTTCCAGTGCTTCAGTAATATTCCCCTGTTGTGCAGTTACACTTTTAGGAACCACTATCCGGGAGTATTATTAAATGTTCCTTGTACAAGTCAATGTCTAATCACAATAGATGGACTCCTTGTTCTAGAAGAGATTATCATCAGAGATGGAATCTTGTGGCTGCACAGTAAATGTTAACTGTGAAACAAATGTCTAATGTGAGATATCTCTAACAAGTGACTTTCCTCCTCTGTCCTCAGTTTCCTCAAGCTGAAAGAAACCCGTTGAAACAACTCATTTCTAAGGAGCCTTACAGCTCTCATGTGACTGGATTTGCATACATATATGGCATATGCATACACAGGTGGCATATGCATACACAGACAGCACAAAGATGAAACAGCCATTGTCTACAGCAGCTCACCATCTATTTTTCAGTTTACAGTATCATAAACTTTGTTGATTTACAGTTGAGGAAACAGGGAGGCAAGAACTGATAATAATAATTAAGAGGAATTGCAAGAGCCAAACCACTTAGACAGTCCAAAGCACCTTTCCTTTTAGACAAAGTCCACAGTAATTAAATGCTCCTCAAAGAATGGTTGCTAGGAAAGATGGGCTGATTATCTGCACTTTTATATCAGCTCTTAAAAGCTTTCCTCCGCCTCTTAAAGCATTAATGCTACTAAACCTCTCCCATTGTTAGTTCAAGTCTGCAATTACTTACCAAACCATAGGTCCAGAAGTGTTTTGGAATTCAGAATTTTCTGAGTTCAGAAATGTTATATACTACATGAATTATTTTGTAACATCTCTAAATGGGGCTTGGGACAGCTCCCCTAATCAAACAAACACATTAGTATTTTTACAGCATGATGCATGACGGTTCACAGTAAGTTGAATAAGTAACAACTATCAGTAACCCCACTTATTTCATGGCTGGTTTTGATATCATGGTTTTGCCACTAAATTAAATATTTAAAAACTGCTTATTTTCCTTGCTTTTTGGATTTTGGAAAGTAGGTAAAGGGGTGTGGGAGTGAGTAACCCTTTGCAGTTCACCTTACCAAACTCATCTCACAGCTCAAGTCTGATTATAACTTGCTCTGAGTAACCTTCTAAACAGTTCATGGCAAAGAGACTCTAGAACCTGACTCCAACTGTCTTAACGACTTTCCATCGTGTATTAATCAGGCTGTAATGTTTCCTTTTCCAAACACAACACCCCTCTCTCCATGAGCCTCTCACTTGGTCCCCCGCCATATAAAGCTGTACCAATATGTCCCTGACTTTCCTACTCCTGGCACTTTAATCTAGCTGGTTCCCTCCTCCAGTGATAGTCTTGTGTCCTGTTGCACCTGGTTCCTAGCCCAACCTTTCCTCTGCTCTCCATCCTACCTGCCTTCCAAGTTTGTCCTCCAGGAGAATCTCCTGGATTTACCTGTTTGGATCGACTCTCCCTTTTTGTGCAATCTCTGTACTGCATAACTTTATCAAAGACTCCCTGGTATTAGATTCGTTGGTGTATGTGTCCTCTACTAAATATGAGCCCTAGAGTAGTGGTTCTCAAACCTTAACATGCGTGAAAATGCTGCTTGTTATAAGACAGATTCCTGAATTCCACCTGGATTTTCCCAGAAAATTATTTTTTGGTAGATTTGAGTGGGACCCAGGTAACTACATATTAACAAGTCTCTAATTATTGAAACTCTTCTCTTTTCATCTCCTATAAAGATCTCGATGACTGGTTCTGTTCTTGAAACAAAAGCTGCTACAGGGCTCTAGAATCAGACCCTAAAACTGAACCGTGGCTTTAGTATCAAGCCACACACAAGTGCCGCCATTTATTTGTTTGTTTGTTTGTTTAATGTATGTATATACATGTATGTATTTACTTATTTGTTTGGTCTTAGTTCTCCTTTTAGTGACTCTACTAAAAGAGAATTTTGAAAAGTAGTAAAGGGGTGATACAGGAGAATCTCTAATAACATATATAGGAGGTGTCTTAGTAAAGCAGAATTTGAACCAGTGATGTCTTTAGTGATATCAAAGTGCAAAACTGGCCCAGAGCCAGCAAGCTGAGAGATTCATAAACATCCTGAAAACACTGGGTTGTGGACTTTAAGGGCTGAAGGACTTATCTGTGGCATCCTGCGCCCAAGACATCCATTTCAAAAGTATTGCTGCCTATTCTGTATTTAGATTTCTGAGATTGGAGAGATCCTAGTAGTAGCCCATACCTCAGTCCTACCAAAGGTATCCATACCCTTCTCTTGGTATCTAATAAGAATGAGGTTGATGAACCTAATAATTAATGTAGCTGATTTGAGTGAACTTTGTGTGCTGGAAACATGTTAATCACTTTACACAAACAATCTCATTTAATCCTCAAGACAGCCCTGAGAGGAAGTGTAATTATTGCCTCATTTACTAGGAGGACTCCGATGCCCAGAGAGGTTAGGGAGCATGCCTGTGGTGACACAGCTAATGAGGGGTGGGTCAGTGATGTCAGCCCAGGTAAACTGCTCCAGAGCCCATGCTCTGAAACTGCTCCAGCTGCCACTTTTCAAATGCTCAGTATCCTACTTATTATTATCATTGAAAAGCCATGTTATCTCTTGTGCATTTAAGAGAATTTCTTTTTGCAATTTCAGCTTGGAGTACGTTGTGTGTGAATGAGTATAACCTCAATTGCATGTGTATCTGGACATCATTTGACATATGGGCAACACAAGGACACATCATGAAGAGTGCCTGGTGCTGCTGCAGCTCTTCAGAGAAAAGAAATGCAATACCTAGAACCCTGCTCCTTTCACTGGGTATGAATGCCAGTAAGCTGAGGCCTCTGGAGGGAATCTGTGGAAGAATGGGAACTCTAGGTAGATTTAAATCATTTTAAGTCCACAATGGGACAAATAGAAAGGGATAAATAGCTAACAAGTGATCATTCCCTGTGACTTTTAATTAGTTTCATGGCTGCACTTAGTCAAATGGTCATTTCAGAATGAAAGAATCTTACAGTTCCATGTTCTTTCTGTACTTTGCTCCTGATTGATATTGGCAAAGGCCACTATTTTGACCAACTCTAATTTAGATTGCTTTCAGTGAGGAAAGCATTTCTTGGAAGCCTTTAGGTCCTTAACCCATTTACCATAGTTGGTGACTGAGATGAAACTAGATATTGACTTGGCATTATTTACTTAAAATCTTAGAGGTCAGAAGAATTCATGAAAGGCAGAGAAAAATAGCCGGACAGGCTCAAGGCAAATGTCATAAAGGGGTATGATCTGGAAGGAATTAAAGAAATTTTCCTGACATAAAAAGGAGAAATAAGGAGAAGAGTTAAAATGGAAAACTTTAAAACTTCAAGGAAGTTACACAAGCAGGAAGCCACAGTCACCACCGGCCTTTCACCTGCCTGGTAGCTAGTACCTTGCTGTGCAATGCAGGAGTTCCTTGGTCTGGACAGAGAGGGATGCATGTCCCTGCCCCACTTGTCTTAGGGAAGAGTTATTCCAGCATGCAGAGAGTTGCAGGATGTAAGTTCCCATAAAACACACCTGTGTGAGCAAAGCCACCTTTAAAAAATGCAGTGTGTTCTGCGGCTTGGGTGATATGGGATCGGTTTAGTTTTTCTAACCATCATTAACTTCCCTGTTCCTGGGAGATGTGCTGTCCTGGTTCTCCTTCACTTCACTAGACTGTCTCTGATCCTCTGCCCACTCCACCCTGCATGGCTGCCTATCCAATATTCCCACCTGACCTGAATCCAGGCGCCACACAGCACCCCCAGCCTTCCTTTCTCCCTGGAATGACTAGATATATCACCTTCTATCACTTACCCTGAACTAGAAACTTTAGAATTGGACTTAGTCTTCTAATTTTTTAATCTTTTACATTTAAATCAGTTGCTAAATCCTAGTCATTTTACATTTGTTTATTTCAGACCTGCATCTACTCTTTTATAAAACATTGGGATACTTCCCAAAGTAATCTTTTCTGTTTAGGAAATCCTCAACTCTGCTAGAATGATTTTACTTATCAAATACAAATCCAATTATAATAGTCCTACTTAATTTCTAAAACAGAGACCAAATTTTCTAACATTGACTTAATCTCATTCCATGCTGCTTTTACCATTGCATATTTTATGATTCCTGGCTGTGATTTTTATTCCTATTCATATATTATCATTATTTTATATTTTATGTAAAACGTGACTTGCTCAACAAAGAAATTTGGAGTGAAGTTGAAACCCACATTGTACTGTAAAGC
Source organism: Lasiurus cinereus (assembly GCA_011751065.1). Lineage (NCBI taxonomy): Eukaryota > Metazoa > Chordata > Mammalia > Chiroptera > Vespertilionidae > Lasiurus > Lasiurus cinereus. The sequence continues at coordinate 3,850,242 of JAAGEH010000208.1, read as the reverse complement.
TAGCTATTCCTGAAATATTCTGAGATTTGTAATCTTAATCTTGAATGATACTAAGCAAATCTATTCTCTAGTTTGGGAATTCCTTGAAAATGTTAATAGGGGAGGATGTACATTTTATTCCCATCTGAACACAGCAGAGTGAAGTAACTGGCATTGAGCATTCATTCCTCCTAGCCCTGATTGCTAATCTCAGTCATAGAGGAATCTCCATACTGTTCTCCACAGTGGCTGCACCAATCTGCATTTTCACCAGCAGTACACGAGGGTTCCTTTTTCTCTGCATCCTCTCCAGCATTTGTCCTTTGTTGATTTGTTGATGCTAGCCATTCTGACATGTGTGAAATGGTACCTCATTGTTGTTTTGATTTGCATCTCTGGAATTATTAGTGACTTTGAGAATCTATAATAGTAAAAGCATAATATGCCAATTAGACTGGACAGCCAAATGAACTTGTGGACGTCATTCTGGATGTCCTTCTGCATGAAGCCATGGCAGGGGGGCAGAGGTGGTTAGGGATGATCAAGCAGGGGAGTGATTAGGGGTGATGAGGCAGGCAGAGTGGTTAGGGGCGATGAGGTAGGCAGGCAGGTGAGCAGTTAGAATCCAGTGGTCCCGGATTGCAAGGGGGGTGTCCTACAGGATTGGGCCTAAACTGGACATCCCTCAAGTGGTCCCAGATTACGAGAGGGTACAGATTAGCTGAGGGATGCCCCCACCCCCCTTGCCGGGCACAAATTTCATGCACTGGGTCTCTAGTGTTTTCATATGTCTCTTGGCCTTTTTTATGTCCTCTTTCTAAAAGTGTGTGTTTAGATCCATTGCCCATTTTTTGATTGGATTGTTTATCTTTCTTTTGTTAACTTGTATGAGTTCCCTATCAATTTCAGAGATTAAACCCTTATTGAAGATAACATTGGCAAAAAACTAAAAATGGAACTCCCATTTGACCCAGTAATCCCACTTCTAGGAATATATCCCAAGAAACTAGAAACACCAATCAGAAAGGATATATGTACTCCTATGTTCCTAAAAGCACAATTTACAATAGCTAAAATTTGGAAAGAGCCTAGGTGCCCATGAGCAGATGAGTGGATTTAAAAACTGTGGTACTTCTAAACAATGGAATACTACGCTGCTGTAAAAAAGGAATTCTTACCATTTAAAACAGCATGGATGGAACTAGAAAGCATTATGCTAAGCGAATACACCAGTCAGAGAAAGATAAATATTACATAATCTCACTCACTTGTGGAATATAATGAACAATATAAACTGATGAACAAAAATAGAACCAGAGTCATAGGAATATTGAACAGACTGTCCAACCTATGAGGGTCGATGCGGATGAAGGGGTAAGAGATCAACCAAAGGACTTGTATACATGCATATGAGCATAACAAATTGACACAGACAGTAGGGAGTGAGGGCATGTACTGGGGGATAAGGGTGGCTGGGGAGAGGTCAATGGGGAAAGGGAGACTTATGTAATACTTTAAACAATAAAGAATTAAAAAATATTATTTTAAAAAGGGTCTTGAATTTTATCAAATGCTTTTTCTGCATCAATTAATATGATTATGTGATTTTTGTCCCTCAATTTGTTTATGTGATGTATTACATTTATTGATTTGTGGATATTGTACCATCCTTGCATCCCTGGAATAAATCCTACTGGGTCATGCTATATTATTATCTTTCTAATGTAATTCTGGATCCTATTTGCTAGAATTTTGTTGAGGATATTTATGTTCATCAGCGATATTGTCCTGTAATTTTCTTTCTTTGTAGTGTCTTTACCTGGTTTTGGGATTAGGGTAATGCTAACTTCACAGAAAGAGCTTGGAAGTGTTCCTTCCTCTTGAATTTTTTGGATTAGTCTGAGGAGGATAGGTTTTTAGATCTTCTTTGAATGTTTTGTAAAACTCCCATGTGAAGGTGTTTGGCCCAGGGCTTTGTTTGCTGGAAGTTTTTTTTAGTACTGCTTCAATTTCCTCCATAGTTATCGGCCTATTCAAATTTTTTTATTCTTCCTTATTGAGCTTTGGAAGGTCATATTTTTTAGGACTGTGTCCACTTTTCTAGGTTGACCAGTTTGTTGGATTAGTGTTGTTCACAGTATTTTTTTTTAACAATCCTTTTTATTTCTGTGGGGTGTGTTGTTACTTGGCCTCTTTCATTTCAGATTTTGTTTATTTAGGTCCTCTCTCTTTGTTTCTTGGTGAGCCTCACTAAAGGTTCATCAGTCTTATTTATCCTCTCAAAGAACCAGCTCTTGGTTTCATTGATCCTTTGTATTTGTGTGTTTTTGTTGTTGTTTGTTTGTTTGTTTTTTGGTCTCTGTCATTTATTTCTGCTCTGATCTTTATTATTTCATTCCTCTGCTCACATTGGGCTTTTATTGTTGCTCTCTTCCTAATTCTTTGAGTTGTAGAGTTAAATAATTTATTACCAGTTTTTCTTGTTTTTGAAGTAGTCCTGTAATGCTGTGAACTTCCCTCATAGGACTGCTTTCAGTGTGTCACATAGATTTTGGATTGTTTTGTGTTCATTGTCATTTGTGTCCAGGATGTTTTTTACTTCTTCTTTAATCTCTTTAGTAACCCAGTCATTGTTTAATAGCATGCTATTTAGCCTCCAAGTGTTTACTTTTTAAAATTATTTTTATTGTAGTTGATTTATAATATGCCATTGTGATCTGAGAAGGCTTGATGTTGTTTCAATCTTATTGAATTTAAAGAGTCTTTGCTTATGTCCCAATATGTGTTCTATCTTTGACAATACCCCATGTGTACTTGAGAAGAATACATATTCCATAGCTTTGGGGTGAAATGTTCAGAAGATGTCAAAATTAAGTTCATCTGACCTAGTAGTCATTTTGAATTGCTGTTTCTTTGTTGATTTTTTTGTCTAGAGGATTTATATAGTAATGTCAATGGAGTATTAAAGTCCCCTATTAAGATTGTATTACTATCCATCTTTCCCTTGATATCTTCCAGAAGTTTATATATATGTGGGTACTTCTGGATTATTTTCTGCCTTTCTGAAAGCTTATAAGATCTTATTTTAACCACCAATGTTCTGAAATTTCACAGTAATCTGTCTCTGTGTGGTCTCTTTTCATTTATTATACTTGGACTCAGCGTTGAAATTTATTTATTTTTTAATTTTTCTTAAATTACTTTTTCCATGACCCCTCCTATACCAACCCCATGTTTTGTTTTGTTTTTAAGCATCCTCTTTTTCCCCTCTCTTTTTTCTTTCTGAAACTCTTTCACTTGTTGCGAATCTTGTGATAGATATGGTGAATTATCTCACATCCTTTCCAATTTCCATCTACATTATCTTTGTGTACTACAGAAACTAAAATGCTAATTACTGTATTTCCCAGATTCCTCTGAAGCTAGTGTCCTTGATGTAATTTAGATTTAGCTGCACTTCTTATCCTGTTGTCAATCATGATAATAGATGCTTTTACTCTGACCCTGTGACAACATAAGCAGGCATTCCAGCATTTGGTTAGGATCAAGAAGCAGGCTGTTTGCCATCCATTTTGCTCCTATGGATTGTTGCAGGTACAACTGGCTTTGAGCCAACAGTAATAGTCTTGGCAAAATGACATGCTTCTAGATTTGGCAGCTATATGTGGCAGTTTGCCACTACAGGAAATCTCCTGATGATAGAAGTGGTAGAAGCCCCCTTTGAGGTTTAGTCCTCTGGTATAATTCGGGAGTTGTACTGAAAGTTCATCCCAAATCTATTTATTTAGTCCTTCCACTAATAGCATTATTTAATGTTTTGTAAGAAGTAATTTCTGCTGAAACTATCTAGCATGGATTTTGTTTATTGGAAAGAACCATGATCAATATGATATTCTTGGATTTGTTACTCTAATTTTTTTTTTTTTGTCTTCCAATTCTGGTTTGTTTTTTTATTTTGTTTTTTTGTTTTTTGGAGGAGGGTAGATTTTTTCAACTTTAGTTTTTAACTCTATTAATTGAGTTTTTAAAAATTCACATATACATGCACATATAATATATAAGTATATTTTTCTTCTCTGACTATTCCTATCTTATAGCATCCCATCCTTGTTTTATCAATAGATCATCTTTTGTTATTTTTCTGATAGATTTTTTAAAGTTTTCTTCTTCTTGCACAGTCCCAGAGCTTCCTTTAAGTTACTTTTGACTGTCTGTCTGGGTCTCTAATTTCATACTAGAGACTTGCTCAGTGGTCCTTGGTTGTCAACTCATATTACAAGTAGGACCTTAAAAGCCAATTAGAAGTCCTGAGCATGCTATTGAGTATTATCACCTGAAGGCTTCCTTCTGGCTATTATGTTCTTTCATTTGGGAAACCCAAGATGTCAGCATCCTTGTGGTTTTCTTCTTGTCCAAGTAAGAGTCTCCAAAGAAGAATTTTCCAGTCTTCTGCCTGTAAAATAAGGTCTGGCTGCCAGGGTTCTGGGAGTTGAGTATGAAAAGAGAAATAGGGGTCACATACAAAGTATAAGCATGTGAATATTCTCTCTGAAGAAAAATGGATCAGCAGCTGTTTTTAGTATGTTGCCCTACCCTAGAAGGTGTCTGGTACCAAGAGGGTTTGAGAAGTCAGGTGCCATGTTTAGGAGCAGAGAAGAGGGTGAGGCATCTAAATGCTTCTGGAACAGACCTCCAACCATTCTTTCCATTTCAGCTCTACTTCATCCCCATCTCAAAGTTACATGGTGCTTTAAAATCCTTAGCTTTTGAGAGGTTCTTTACTATAACCTATGTTTTTTAGCTTTTCCAGTGTGGTTTTTAGCTTTGGGGAGACTTCCTGGGTCACTGACCATCTATCCATGTGATCTCTAGCTTGCAAAGTTTTCTTGATGAGCACTCTCTCCCATTGTCTGTTCCTTTGTAGGTTTATGCCTTTAAAACAAAGTCTCCCTGTCATTTTAGTCAGGTTAAGAGAGATTGCAAGTAAAGATGTGGGTGCAGTTCATGGTTTTGATTTGGGAGTTGGTTTACTTTTCTATGATTTGTGAGGAATAAAAGAGTATTGAGTTTTGCTTTAGATATTTTCCATTGATTAGTAATAAATTTAATTGTGTGTGTTTTAAAGTATATGTTATTAAATGTGTGTGTGTGTGTGTGTGTGTGTGTGTGTGTGTGTGTAAGCTTAAGATAGAATGGAGAGTAGCTAAAAGAAAGAAATGCTATGTGTCCTAAAATGCACACCGATTTCTTTCTTTCACTGCTAGTAGGACTTGCTTCAAGCTGTACTTGTACCAAAATTTGTTCTTTACAATGATTTTAATATACTTAATAGGAAGCATCTATAGTCAGCATCTCTGCCTTAAACCCCTAGTGTAGGGAGAACAGTGATATTTTTTTTGGTTTCCTTTATTGTGTTTTATGTGATGGGAATTTATATTTTCCATCCAGACAACATGGTTCGTTTTTTGGGGGGGAGGTTTTTTCGGCATTTACTGCTAGGGAGTTGTGGCAAATCGGAAATGATTTGCTTGACTTCAAGTAAAATCTTTCACATCAGCACATTCTCACTGTTCTTCATTCTTGGTGCCTACAGCAAAGATTTAATAAGCCCTGTTTGCAAATCAAAAGAGATAAAAAGGGCAGTGGCTCAATGGAAAGCCCATTAATGTTTCAGACCACTGACTTGAATCCAAATATAGATATTAGGAGGGCGGGCTAATCCAGATGAGGACAGTGATTTCCTCTAAAGCATAAACCTTTTCATTTTTGCTATGAAAAGAGAGATTAAAGTTGAACCATGGACAGTAAATTTAATAGTGGCAAGGTATCCTAAGTGTACTGTTTGGTGTTTCTTTGTATTTCTTAGTTTCTTTTGATAATAAATTAACAAGTTCAGCATTTTGCAACAAAGCACAAAAGGGTAGAAAAGGGTATATTTAGCATAATAGCTAGAGGGTTTTTCATTGAGGCCTTGACTATCAATTGCTCATAAATTGGTGGAAGGAAAATAACATTTCTGCCAAAATGTAGTTCTTATTTATTCTTTGAGCCCTGACATCACTTAGGATGGGGCAGAAACTAGATGAAATTCCTTAGTTTTATTCATTTTTGTTGTTTGGAAACATAGCTTATGGGGTCTCATGTTTTCACTGTACGTGTTTGGCCACCTCTTTGTGGAGGGTTCAGGGAATAGACAAGATAGCTTCAGGACCTGTTTGGATTTAAGAAACAGCAATTAGGAGTTGGGGAACTTGCATTTTAATCCAAACTTATATACCAACTAGTTCCATGGCCTGAAACAAGTCCTTCTCAATTGTCTTATTGGTAATTTTTTAAAACTCTGAGTTAGCTAAGATGCATGTGGCACAATAGTAAAGTGATGTAGGTTCGTGGTAGTCTTACTCTGAAAGTCAGATGTAAATTCAGGCTACTCAAAATGGTGGACAATGCATAAATATTTAAAGTTTAAAGTTACATACCAAATCATGAAGGTGAACTGAATTGACATTTGACAGGGCAATTAATACCATTAAGATCACTGAGTAAAATATCAAGAACATCTAATCTGAATTTTTGATGAAATCTAGATATCAAATCCCAGAAATGATTGTTATATCAACCAACATTTATTGAATACTTAATATATTTTGGAGATTAAGTATCTTAACCAAAGTCATACAGATAATAAATGGCAGGTCAGCGACTTGGAGCTGGATCTGTTTAACTCCAAAGCTACACACTTTTTACCACTGTGCTGTATTTAAAAAACTGATACCAATTGTATCAAAAAAGTAAACTATCAAAAACAGGTAATACTTCCCTATCTTTTATGAATTCTAATCATTTGGAGCAGATAGAAGACTCAGGAAGTTATATACAAAAAAAAAAAAGTGTCAGACTATCCTTGTCCAGCTGAGGAGATCGGAGATCAGAGCTAATAAGTAAGGAGACAAGGCAGTGTGTGACCATAGGGAAAATACCCAGGCATATTTACCCTGAATATGAGCAAATTCAGCAAAGACTAAACTCAAATATCTAAGGATAGTAAAAGGCAAACCTGATTTATTTTCTGGATCTTGAGAAACATGTGCATATATTTCTATACATGGAATCAATGGGCATCCATCCACAAAGAGGTAGTAAATTTCCTGTCACTAAGTTCAAGTGCATGTATGTCATGGAGGGAATTCACATAGCCAGTGTTTTTAGGGTCCTTTTCAATCTAAAAAAAAAATGCTTAGAGGTCAAAGATATGTAGAGAAGATGGGTTTGGACCAAAAACAATGAATAGGGAAGAATTCAGGGCAAAGGCCAACCTTGAGTTAATATCAGAGAGCAAACTGCTTTTTCTAGTAGAGAAACCAGGAGAATCAGAGCTGGGCAAGTTCTCTGGTCCTTGGTTTTCAACCCTAACCCCTGTGCAAGTAGGGGACTGGGAGCAATGGTCTCTAAGGCCTGGCCATTGCTAGCATTCTCAGGGTCCTGAGGTGTCTCTCCTGTAGGTGCCTCTCCTGTAGCAACCCAGCCCAGTCTTAGCAGTTGGCCCTGTGGCCTTCAGATACTCCAAATCTTGAGTATAGAAAACAATAACTATTTTGAAGGCAGAGAGCCTCAATAGTGTAAAAAGACTAGCCTTTTTTTTTTTCAGCAACATCTGGCAGCAATGACAAACAGCTCAGAAAACCTCTCAATTCAAAGATATCAGTTGTGTGTTTTTAAAAGTGATGCTTTTGCAGCAAAGAAACAAAAATCACAGAAACTCATCCTCTACATTTTCAGGGATACAGGGATACCACACTAAGTTTTACTGTGCCCTGAGCAACCAGGATAAAGACTTAACACTTTTCCTCCCAAACAGATACATTGTTATGATTTTTCCATGACTTGACAGGAAAAGCAGTGAAGTCACTCTTGGAAAATCTAGGAAGGCAATTTCTTTTATTGCGTTTTCTGACAAAACTTTGGGAAGCATGATTCCTTATGTCTTTTCCTTGGAGGACTTTAAAAATATGTATTTCTTGTGTGATTTTAGACCTAAAGGAAAAAAAAAACACTTCAAGGCACAGTAAGGAGCTTTAAAATTCAATATTTCATTTTAAGTGCACCTCTCATGGGACAAAAGTATGAAAATGGAGCATTTGTAGATAGTGTTGCATGCTTTACTGAGTATATGCATGTTTTTGGAAAGTTGGCATTGAAGATTGATTTGTTAGAGAACTCTGGTGCCAAGGCATTCTCCATGCAATTTTGGGGGAAAGGCATAGGAATGCAGTCTTTGAGATGCCACTTCAGCAGTGCTATCTGTTATGGACTCTTGGCTCGGTTAAGCAAAACCTGGTTTTTATTGCTTTTGGAAAGGAGGGCTATACTAGAATGACTATCTTTTGGAAAACGAGACAAAATAGGGTTCCTTCAGTGTGACACTGAAATTTAAAATAAAAATGTGCTGATTCAGAAGTGGAGACACTGGTACCTTCTATTCCCGAATATCCATGATAAGTGGAAGGTGGAAATCAGGGGCTGTTTGCAGATGTTCCTTCAGATCGTTGTAACCAGAATTTTTGAAAATTATGTTTGAAGACATATTTTGACATTAGGGTTTTCTTTTCTAGTATGCCTTTCAAGGACTAGCTAAGTCTACAACCAACCTTACTCCACAGAATCTATGTGGCTGATGAACCTATTGTATTTCAAAGGCTTCCTGAAACCTCCTCTTTCGTTTTCTTCTCTATAAGATACATCCTTTTTGCAAAGATAGCTAGACAGTTTAGTGCTTAAAAAGTATGACTGTTTCTCTTTTTTTTTTTCAGTTTATCTTTATTGTTCGTAGTATTACACATGTCCCCCTCCCCACCCCCTTCAACCCTCTCCACTCTGCACCACCTCCCACAGGACTACCGCACTATTTTCTTTGTCCATTGGTTATACATATATGCCTATAAGTTCTTTGATTAATCTCTTTCTATCCCCCCTCCCCCCTTCCCTCTGAGATTCATCAGTCTGTTCCATGCTTCCATGTCTCTGGACATATTTTATTCTTCAATTTATTTTATTCATTATATTCTATTCTAGAGGCTCAATGAACGAATTCATGCATGGGTGGATCCCTCGGTCTGGCCAGCAATCAGGGCGGATGGGAGGGAGGGGCCGCTACAGGTTGGCCGGTGGCAGGAAGTTGGTCCACTGTGGGCGGTTGGCTGTGGGAGTGCACTGACCACCAGGGGGCAGCTCCTGCATTGAGTGTTTGCCCCTAGAGGTCAGTGCGCATCATAGCAATCAGTCAACTAGTCGTTCAGTTGTTTGGTCACCTAGGCTTTTACATATATAGATATATCTCATATATAGATATAAGTGAGATCATGTGATACTTGTTTTTCTCTGACTGGCTTATTTCACTTACCATAATACCCTCCAGGTCCCTCCATGCTTTCTCAAGGGGTAAGTATTCCATTGTGTAAATGTACCACAGATTTTTTATCTAGTTCTATACTGATTGGCTCTTGGGCTGTTTCCAGATCTTAGCTATTGTAAATAATGCTGCTATGAACATAGGGGTGCATATGTTCTTTCTGATTGATGTTTTGGGATTCTTAGGATATATTCCTAAAAGTGAGATCAAATGACAGTTCCATTTTTAAATATTTGAGGAAATTTTACACTGTTTTCCATAACAGCTGCACTAATTGGACAGATACATGCAAAAAAAGAAATTAAACTGGACCACCAACTTACACCATACACAAGAATAAACTCAAAATGCATAAAAGATTTAAATGTAAGTGGTAAAACCATAAAAAAAAACAGAAGCAGCAAAATATCAGATATCTTATGTAGTAGAATTTTCACCAATACAATGCTTAGGGCAAAAGAAACAAAGGACAAAATAAGCAAGTGGGACTACATCAAACTAAAAAGTTTCTGCATAGCAAAAGAAACCACCTTCATAATGAAAAGGAAACCCATTGCAAGGGAGAACATTATTGCCAATGATACATCTGATAAGGGCTTAATTTCCAAAATATATAAAGTACTCAGACAACTCAACAAAAGAAAGACAAACAATCTAGTTAGAAAATGGGCAGAAGACCTAAATAGACTTTTTACCAAAGAATACATACAAATGGCCAAGAGAGAAATGAAAAAATGTTCAAAGTCATTAATAATCAGAGAGATGCAAATTAAAATGACAATGAAGTACTACCTCACACCTACCAGAATGGGTACCATCAATAAATCAATATACAACAAGTGCTGGCAAGGATGTGGAGAAAAAGGGAGCCTCATTCACTGCTGGTGGGAATGCAGACTGGTATAAACACTATGGAAAACAGTGTGGAGTTTCCTCAAAAAATTAAAAATGGAATTCCCATTTGACTATGACTGTTTCTTACAGAGAAAAAGAGAGCCTTTAATAAAATATTTGCTTTTGTATTAGTTGTTTCCTCCCTTTTAAACATAACCTGTCATTTTGTTATTTTATTTGCCAATTATTTAAGAGCTTGTGTTGTGGGAAAGTTCCAATTCAAAATATTTTTAAAAGGCATTCATCTTGAGGAGAATAGGCTGACATTTCTATAAGGTTTTGCTGAAGGATCCCAGGGGCATTTAGACACTAAGGAAGAACAAATAACTGGTCAGTGCGTAAACTCCGGAACCAAAACAGCACAATGTAGACTTCACTGATTCCAGGCAAGCAATTGCAGTGGATCATTTTTCTGTAATAAACTGAATGTTTTGGGAGTTTAAAAAATATCTCATCGCAGCCTTTAAAAGTAGTCACCATAGGGCCTTTGCTGGGTGGCTCAGTTGGTTGGAACATCATCCCATACACCAAAAAGGTTGGATCCCAGATCAGGGTAGATGGGGAGGGAACCGATCATGTTTCTCTCTCACATCAATGTTTGTCTCTCTTTCTCTCATTACGTTTTAAAATTTATCTTGTTTTGCCCTGGACAGTCTTGTTCAATGATTAGACCACCAGCCCCCACACCAAAGGTTCGTGATTTGATTCCTGTTCAAGGGCATGTACCTTAGTTGCAGATTTGATCCCCAGTGTTTAGGGAAAAGTGGGAGGAAGCCAGTCCCCCTCACTCTCTCCTCTCTCCCCTCTCCCTTTACTCCTCTCACTTCTTCCCTTCTCTCTTGCTCCCTCCCTTTCTTTCTCTCTTTCTCTCAAAAAAAAATCAATAGAAAAAATATCCTCAGATGAGGATTAATAAGAAAAACAAAAAATTATCTTGTTCTAACACTCAGAGGAATACTATATTTTATATACTTTCATATTTAGTTAAATATGTGTGATTTTATAATTGAGACATAATATACATAGTTTCTTTTTCTAATGAACATATTTCCATCCCATTAAATATGTTATAGAATTATAATTATTGCATAGTATTCTATTATATGAAAATATGCCAGAATGTATTTAACCAATTCCTACTTATTGGAAATTGATGTTATTACCCATGTTTCATTATTTTAAACAATGCCATCACTTAGCCATGTAATTAAAACTTTGTTCACATTCATTATTATTTCCTTAGGAGCAATTTTTAGAAATGGTATTTCACACTCGAAAAATATGCAAAGTTTCAAAAATGTTGATTGCTTTTTGGAATTTGAATTTTATATATATATCAAGTGGAGCTGATTTCATATGAGGGATTATCTAAAAATTTGAATTTATAGTGGAGAGGTGGTGGGCTAGGACTAGGTAGGTGGGAAATTGAGGAAATCCTGAAGTAAGATTTTTATTTATCTGTTCATTTTTGAAATTTTACGGAGAACAGCTATGGGTGGGGTAAAGAACTGGAAGAGAATGACTAAATAAATAAAGCCCCATTGGGGCATGTGAAGGAGAGCTGAGTATATACGGGTTAGTGCAGGCTGGGCAAGTAGAGTTCTACAGACAGGTAGGGCAGGTCTGTGGTTGGGGGTCTTCGCTTCCTTCTGCTGGGTCTGGAGAGGAGACAAAGGCAAGAGGTTTAAGCTTCTCCAGGTTAGTTAGATTGGGTCCAGGATCACTTTCTATGGAAACTCTCCCACTCTCCCACTCTCCCACCCTTATGTTCAGTCCCAGAAGAAGGGAGGACCATAGGCACTGATGGACAGTGGCTGCTTTGGATAGGAATCTCTTGAGCTAGGTTAAGATGTGACAAATAGTGAGGGGCCGACCCTGATAAGGTGTGGAGAGGAGAGAACTAACACCTCATTTGCACTTTTTAGTCTGTATGCCACTAGCAACCAATTTTGGACAAATTGAATGAATCTTTCCATGAATAGAGAGATACTCTCCTGTCTACATTGCGCATGGTCCCTCCAGCCAACCACTGGCCCTGTAGGCACAGTTTCTCCCTTTCCTACCCATTTGGTAGCTGCACTCCAGGGTAAAGACCAGAACTATGCCTGCTCCTGACTTTAAAGTTGTGCTGCCCACAGTGCCAGCCCAGGTTATCAGCTTTTAAAACCACATCCATGTTAGTGTTATTGCATCAATGTCAAGTGATTTCCCAGACTGTCCCCCTGCCTTCAAAGAACTTGGTAATTTCAATAGAGCCCAGATGCCATCACGTCATGGGTGGCTATAAATGGACAGCAGTAGTAAGTTGTGTTTCTGTATTCAGGTATGTGAAATTTGGGAATGTCATCTCTGTTGTTTTACTTAGACTTGTCATGCTTGACTTTTTCTTTTCCAAGCATTTTCCTGCTATAAAGTTTAGATGCCTTTTTGTGATGTTTTGGTTGGAGGCACACATGTTGACTTGAGTTTTTTCCTGAAGTCTGTTCACCACATAGGGATTTGCTCTCCTGCCCTGACTTGAGGAGTGTTCCAATGTCAACTGTATCTGCTGGCTGGAGCTCAGACCTCCCATGACAGCTGACAGAAAATGAAGAGTTTCAGGAAGTCAGGGAGTTCCAAGGAAGGTGTAATGAGAGCTGCCTCTAAGTTTTACTGTTGAATTGATCACACACACACACACACACACACAGGATTTAGCCTGAGCCTTTCCCCTAGAGTGCCCAATCTTTTTTCTTTTTCTCTTCTGGTCAGATTTGCAGAAAAATTCAGAAGGATAAATATCTGCACATCACTTTGAGGATAACTTCATCTGCAAAATCAGGTGTATGGGGAAGCAGATAGGTGGTTGGTAGGAAAGGAAGAGGGTTGTGAGAACAATAGTCTCAAAACCATAGAATAGTATCTGAACAGTATCCTTGGTGTTTGGATTCTCAAAGCAATGGGAAAACACTCTTTTGGTGTATGAGTGTGGAAAAGCTTATGAAATGTGACTCATCTAACCTTTTGAAAATTGGAAATGCCCACATTCTGCTTTGTTAAGTCTTCTTCTCTGCCCGCTAGCCATTTTTACTCCTCCCTCTCTTCTTTTTGGAAGTGAGTGAATAGAATTAAGTTTATTATAATTGTTGGTTCATGACACATTCTTGCCATTGATCCATACATGACCCACTTTTATGCATTTGGTCATTTTTAAAAACTTTATTTTTTAATTGAAATGGGACTGTTTCCAGATTTTTGCTCTCATGTCTGCTTTTACCTCTCATTTTCATATTCAGAACCCCAATTCCCAGAACTAGATGGCAGGGAGCAATGAGTCACACATGTATACTGCAAGTCCCACCACTAGGGACAGGGTCCTAGTACTTCTTGTACATCCCCAGCTATGCCCTTCAGAGCTTCTCCTTCTCTACACCCATTGAACACAATGGCTTTGATGGGAAAAGTCCCCATCTTACCTGTGGGAGAATAACTGTGTGGAAGTGAACCAAGTATTATTATACCCCTGAGGGTTTAGTAATAGGTTTTGTGTTCTCTGGGAAATTTTCTAAATCTTTGATCGTGTTTTTAGATACTGTGTTGTTTTGTTTGGTTTGGTTTTCCTGTGTCAGAAGCAAGTTCCCAGTGGGAGCCCAGTGCAGGAGGCTTTCCACTGGTTTCCCTGGGGAATATTCTAAACAATATAGTGAAGTAGGAAGTGTGTTTTTTTAGAATGCTCTCTGAGTACCCTTTAGCACTAGACAACTTAAAATACATTGAGAAGACAAACGTCAGTTCAGTAACATCATTTCTTACAAGTACAGCCAGACCCTTCTCAAAGTACATGGCTGTCAAGCCTAAGGGTAGAAACAGTCACTATTTAATGGGTGATGAGAGAGAGGGCCCACCAAGAGGACAAAAAAGAACAAGAAGCAAATCATACAAATGTTGTCCCTGTAAGTGTCTGGGAGCAGGGAGCCATATACCCGTCATGTGGAGGGAGGTCACTCCCTCCATAGTCCCTAGGAGCTGCCCTACAATTGTTAGGGAATCATTATCTCTGCTGGGCTTTTTATTGTTCACAGGGGACAGCTTGCCAACTAGGATCCTGTTTCTGTTTTATAAAAAAAGTGCCTGGAGCTCAGAAGAAAAGTTATGTGGAGAGGCAAGAAACATTTTAAAAAGAGAAAGAAAATGGATTCTGACAAGTTTGTACAGTTCCTCTCGTTTTTTCCTCATCTCTTCTTAAAATAATTGGTTTAGGACTATAATAGAATTGCCATCAAGCAAACCCTAGGAGTTGGTTATCTTCGATGAAGGCAAGTAAGTAAGTGTCCCAAATGAGATCTTAGAATGAGAATGAAAAGAAATATTGATTTACAGCCAAAAGCTAGCCTGGTATAGACAAGAAAAAGGGCAGATATTTTGTGATGAATAATATCTTGATACTAAGTATTTATTCCCATATCAAAATGTATTACAAGAAAAGTATTAGGGTACATTAACTCTTCTATGTTCTTTTCTTTTTTTAAGAAGGGGGAATTCTATTCACATTATATAAAAGACTATAGGGAAGATACAAATGGCCATAACAAAACCAACCCTACATATTTTCTACATAATTGTTAATTCATAATTATTTCATAGGGATGATGACTTGAATAGATAGAAATTTTCTTCTTTTTCACAAAAAGGAGCCTGTTTTCTAATCTACATTAGTAGCATGGTTCCTGTAGTGGAAATTTACTTACAATAAAAAAAATACATTTTTTATTGTTTGTTTGTTTTAGAGTTCACATACTTTTATCCTGTTATAGACTCCCAATATTCTTTCTCAAGTTTATCATTATAAACATTGAATCATGTGATGGGTCTGGTCAAACAGTATAATGAGAACTTTAAGTGTAAGTACTTTTCTAATCATTCTCTTTTGATCACATTTTCACTTCAGTAAGAATGGGTATAGGCATAATAGCTCCTCTATTACTTTATACTGCTCATATAAATCTGCTCAAGCAGATATCAAACAACCTTCTAACAAGAAAACAATTGGTGAATTTGAGTCAGACAAGAAGAGGGAAGGAATGGAGTAGATGGGCACAGTGGGAGTAAGGTGTTTCACTATATTACTTTTGAATCACATGAAAGTTATTGCCTGCTTTAAAATAAGTAAAATGTAATTTAGAAAAGAATAAGGAGTCAATAGGCACTGGCAATCGTTATAAATGGCTTTGAGGTGCTGGTTAAAAATTATTATATAGAATCCAAGATGGCGGCATAGGTAAACACCTACACTGCTGCCTCGCATAAGGATTTCAAAACTACAACTAAAAGACAGAACAGACAGCATCCAGAACCACAGGAAAGCTAGCTAAGTGGAAATTCTACAACTAGAAGGAAAGAGAGGGGCTCATGGAGACACAGAGGAGCTTCAAAAAGCTGAGGTACAGAGACGCGAACGTGGAGAGAGTGGTGTCTGGAGTACCTGGCTGGCTTTCTCTGGCAGGAGGGAGATGGAGACTCCCAACAGCATTGAACCCCTCCTACGGTACTGAACCCCAGGTACAGGTGAGACTCATACAGGAGGAGTTTGGACTATGAAAAGGGAGAAGTGCACAGAAATTTAGGGGAGTCTTGAAAGGGCAGAAGTCTGGTGACGAGCACAGCACTGCTCACAGAAGACTGACTGCTGATTGTGCCGTTGGCTTTCACGAGTGGGCGGGAGACAGAGCCTCCCAACTGTGCCACTTCTAACTCCACTAAACCCCAGTTTCGAGCGAAACCCTAGGGACCCAGACTCATATGGTACTGGAGCGCAGGGGAGCCAGAAAGGCAGTGGTCTAGAGGCACTGCGCATGCACACAGGGACTGCTCCAGCAACTACCCAGAGTCATGTGTCGAGACCCAGGGGCTGTGGAGGGCCGGGCTGACTGAAAGGCAAGGCAGTCCTTTAAACCCTGAGACTCCACCCATCCCAAGCTCAACAGAGAGGCTTCTGCAGTTTTGCAACTCTTGTATCATAAGGCTGAATCCAACACAGAAGTTCTCCTCATATAGTGAAAATGTGGAGACAAAGGAAGAAATCACAAACAAAAGAAATGGAGGAAAACAAACGACTGAATATAGAGTTCAAAACCATGCTTATAAGGTTTTTCAAGAATATCCTAGAAAAGATGGATAAATTTAGTGAAACCCAAGAGGAGATGAAAAAGGACCTACTAGAAATTAAACATACACTGACTGAAATAAAAAATATTATACAGAGACTTAACAGCAGACTAGAGGAAGGCAAGAATCAAGTCAAAAATTTGAAATATAAAGAATCAGAAAATACTCAACTGAAAAAGCAAGAAGAAAAAAGAATCAAAAAATGTGAAGATAATGTAAGGAGCCTCTGGGACAGCTTCAAGCATACCAACATCAAAATTGTGGGGGTGCCAGAAGAAGAGAGAGAACAAGATACTGAAAACCTATTTAAAGAAATAATGACTGAAAACTTCCTACATCTGGTGAAAGAAATAGACTTACAAGTCCAGGAAGCACACAGAATCCCATATAAAAGGAATCCAAAGAGAACTACAACAAGACACATCATAATTAAAATACCAAGAGCAAAAGACAAAGAGAGAATATTAAAAGCAGCAAGAGAAAAACAGTTTATTACCTACAAGGGAGCACCCATAGGATTGTCAGCTGATTTCTCAACAGAAACTATGCAGGCCAGATGGGAGTGGTAAGAAATATTCCAAGTGATGAATAGCAAGAACCTACAACCAAGAATACTCTATCCAGCAAAGCTGTCATTCAGAATTGAAGGGCAGAAAAAGAGCTTCACAGATAAGAAAAAGCTAAAGGAGTTCACCAACTCCAAACCAGTATTATATGAAATGCTGAAAGGTACCCTTCAAGAAGAGGAAGAAGAAAAAGATAAAAGATAAAAAATTATGAACAACAAATACATATCTATCAACAAGTGAATCTAAAAATTAAGTGAATTAAAAATCTGATGAACAGAATAAACTGGTGAATATAATAGAATCAGGAGCAGAGAAAGGAAGTGGATTGATAATTCTCAGGGAGAAAGGGGTGAGGGAGGTGCAGGGAGAGACTGGACAAAAATCATATACCTATGGATGAGGTCAATGGGGGGGAGCTGAAGGTAAAGGGATGGGTAGGAGCTGTGTGGAGGGGAGCTAAGGAGGGGAAAAAAGAGGAACAAATGTAATAATCTGAATAATAAAGATTTAATTTAAAAAATTATTATATAAAGGCCATTTTGTTCAATTGACTGATTATCCCTGGATGCCCCAGTGAGTGGTCAGGTTCTAACATGCTCTTGGCTATTTAACCATGTTGTGTTTATAGAATTCAGACTTCTTGGTATTTCCTACAAGCTTAAGCAGTACCCATTGCATATTAGGCCAAATACATACCTGCTAAATTGAATTGAACACTTTTAAGCTGGAGTTTTGTGTGAGATATGGCAGCATAAAAAGATAATATATTTTGGTAACCCCTGACATAGAAGAAAATTTAAGAAAACCAACCGAGCTCAACATTTTCAGCTCAAATTTAGCTGTGTGTTAAATTATACTGCTAAAATTCATTCACTTTCCATTTGCATCCGATTCATCATTGCTCTCATTTTTAATGTTTTTAAACATTACCTGTTGAAGCTGTTAGAATCCAATAAGTGCCTTCACAGACCCAATTAAATGCCCAATTACCAATTTTAGGCTCTTGACTTACATTTTTAAATGAGATGAACCTCGCCCTTATAGCTGAATTGCTAATGAATGACAGATCTCAAAGGAAGTAAGATTTTAAGTGTTCTCAAAAAATAGTGTTCTCACTCAGGAACATTGTTCCCACATTGCTGCTGCTACATTAAACTGTGTGTGCTGTCCTGAACTAGTGTTGAGTTGTAACTGTGGTTGTCCTTTCAAGAAGAGGAAGAGAATTGAGGGCAAACAAGAGTCATTAGAGCCTGAGCAGGGGCACTGGAATAATTTCCTTTTCAAGAAAATAATAGTGCCTTTATGCAGAGGTCAGGAAGCAAGACCAGGAAGCTTGGAGCTCTGCTTTTGAATATAAAAATGTATTTTAACAAGATTACTTCCTAAACATTGAGTTTGAGCATAAAGAAGTATCCAGGATTCTTGGACAGGAAATGGTTGTCTTACGATTCATCCCAGGTCAAGGTAATCTAAAAGAAATCAGCTGCTCTCATTTCTGTTCTTGCAAAGTGGCTCTTCCCAGTCAGCAGGGCCCATCTTTTTAGTTATGGAGGCACAAGGATGGTTTGACAGGTAAATCAGATCTGCTTTGCTTCTCTTTTCTTGATCCTTCTAGGCCCTATCCATCCTTCTAGCTATAGCTCAGACAATACTTCTTTCATAAAGAAGCTGTCCTTCATGCACCCAACCCCCCACCTTCTCCCTGGTCATCCCGCTCCCCCACGTCATTTAGTATGTATTTTTCCCTCCTTCAGATTCCTAATTATATGCTTGCTGGTGGTAAGAAATAAGCAGCATGGTATTTATCATGTCCTGCCTTGTATTTTAACACTTAGTGACTTGTCCTTTCTTTTCTGAGAGGCAATCTGGCTGAGGAGCAGGGCTGTACTTGGATCACCTTGTCCTTATTTCCACCTCTCATCACATTTCCCTGTCCTCCACCCTCACCCCTTGGGCAGCACTTTTCCTTCAGTGTGCACACAATAAATGTTCATCGACTGAATGTTATTTGTGCCTTCGGAATTGTCCTGAAGAATGGAATAGCCCCACTGCTTTATGATCCAAATGTTAGCAGTTGAAATTCTTCTTAAGCAAAGGAAAAAATTTACATAAACATCTCATATTCAGTTATGATTCCCTCCGGGGAAATTTAGGAAAGTTATGAGCATAACATTTTGCCACTCCCAACAGAATATTTTTATCATACTATGAAACTCTCTTCCTGCCCAGAGACCTCCCCTAGCCACCTTTCACCCCCACAGTTCATCAGCTGTGCAGAGGGAAATGGCAGGCTGATAGTCTCTTTGATTAAGAATTTCAGGAGAGTGTAGAAAATGACTAGGTAGAAGGAATTGACGATATCCTTTGTGTATTGGACATTGTTAATGAATAGATGTTTTACATTTTCTGTTTTTATTTGGAAAGATCAACCTTAATTTTTTATTTATTTACATGATGCTTTTCTCTGTATGTTCCTCACTACATGAGTGAGAAGTCTGGACTTGAGAGAATGGGCATCCTAAGGTGCAGAACGTACGTATGTGACCTATAGAGCCATAGGGTGTTAAAATTAGAAGGGGCTCATAGCATCCTTCTAGTCTAGCTTCATTCTAGAAATCAGGAAATGAAGACCTACATATCTAAAATGCCCATAGACAGGGAGGTGGAGTGGGTACAAGAACCAGAGCACCCTTCTTCTCTCCTTCTCCCCAATGCTCTCTCTCTCTGTCAGAGGCCTCCTCTCTCTCAGAGTCCCCACTGTGATTCAGTGAGCCACAGACCACTGCTTATGATACAAGGTTTATTTCCATGTAGAGCAACTTCCTTCGCAGAGGGGATCACTTGGTTTCTAAGTCAAACCCTGGACCTGTAATGCTGTTTTAGTCCATGACAGCACAGGTGAGAACTACAGGGTGATTCAATACCAGAAACCTTGGCCTCTACTGGAGAACCATTTTAATGAATATTTCCTTCTGACAAGCTGTCAGGAGGGGGCATTACAACCTCTCAGGAGACAACAGGTTGACTGTGGCTATTTAGCAACCTATCTAAGCCTCCCGGAAGGAAAGGTGTTATGTATTTCTCACATAAATTTACTTTTTTGTCTCAGTCAACCACTCCTTACTTATATATGAAAGAAAAGCCATTTAATTCACTTTATTATTTCAATTAAGACGACCTTCCACCCATGGCAATGCAAGAAGCACACTAGCTCTCTGGTTAGCTTATATTGTCGTAAACAGAACTTGTTTACATTAAGGGCTAATTTGGGTTTCAGCTGTATTTCTCCAAAGCCTTTCAAGCATGGTAGCCAAGATGGTATGGATAGGATGGAGCCTGTGGCATAATGAGCAATGTGCCTGTGAGTGGAACTGGGACAAAGGGTTTTTGACAATCATCTTTTGAACATGCCTCTGTGGAGAACCAGAAATGGAGGCCAGTAGTATAATGAATTCTATTATAACACAAATCAGACATAAAGGCATAAATATGACACCAGAATTAGACAGACTATTCCTCTTGTCAACTCCAGCTTTGATATACAGCTTGGAGACTGCCCCCTAGTTCAGACTATGGCCAGTGAATCTTTCTTACACCCTA
Source organism: Lasiurus cinereus (assembly GCA_011751065.1). Lineage (NCBI taxonomy): Eukaryota > Metazoa > Chordata > Mammalia > Chiroptera > Vespertilionidae > Lasiurus > Lasiurus cinereus. The sequence continues at coordinate 3,829,647 of JAAGEH010000208.1, read as the reverse complement.
AAAAGAGGAGAGAAGGAGCAAGCACCTTCCCAAGGACAAAGTAGGTTCTCTTCTTCTCTTTTCTCTTCCCCTCACCCTCTCTCTCTCTTAAAAATTGCCATTACTTAAGATTTACAGTGCCTTTTTGGAGTAATCAGTAACTTTTTGGAGTATGAGTGCTTTCTTATTTATACTGCAGCAATATTGACAGCGGAGGTCTTCAGTATTAGGCATCTCATCTCTTCGAGGTTGGTGCAGTGGTCTATGGATTGTTAGACACACTGTCTTAAGAACAGAGTATGCACAGGAGTTTGGGCATATATGGCTGGGTCTGTTATATATGGACACTACCCTAATGAGTTCTTCCCCCACACCCTTATTGTCCCCATCAATCAAAGAAGTATGAGATGGATGTGCATCTGTGGAATGAACCTCTTTCAGGAGGATTCCTCAGAAGAAGGGAGAAAGTTCATGGCTGTGGTTCAGCACAAAGGAGAAAAATATATGTGTTGTGCAGAAGGTAGGAGCCTCTTCTGACTTCCTTCTACAGGGACTCCACTATGGCTCAAGTCCAGAGAATGGAAGTCACTGTTCCCATTTGTCCATTTCATCAGAAACCTGAACCAGTCACATTGTGGCTATTTCCACTTTTACTCTCTTCCCTCTGGAAATGTGGCTTTTTACAATTCATTTTATACTTGAAAGAGTGACTCTAAGTGTGTAGCCCTCCTTCTCTCTAGCAAATATTGTTTATTCTCTTTCTTTGAGTCTTCCTTTAGAACTTGCCTCCTCTGAAAACTGTCCTGGCTCTTCTGGCCTGCTGAACTCTCCTTTGGCATTGAAATATAATTACATTTCTTGCTTGATTCTTATTTCATCTAAATGTAACCTAAAAACTCTTAATAAGCAGGAACTCTATCTAATTTTGCCTGGAGTACCAAAAAACTAATTCATAAACAAGACTCTACTGCAATATTATCAGGTAATGCCTCATGTGTTCTGAATTTGCGAATGTTTGAGAATTCCTCAAAACTTAGCTGAAACTTCCTTTTGTACTACCTATAGGAGAAAATGCTTCCTGAACAAATGAATAGAATGATACAATATATGCAAACAGGGTTTAACCTATTAACACTATCTTTTTCTTAATTTAACCTATTAACACTTTCTTTTTCTTAATTTTATGGTTGACAGTATTATAAATGTTCCCTCCCTTTTCCCCTTTGACCCTCTCTACCCCACTTCTGACCCCTCCCCAAGTCCTCTTCTCACTAATGTTTGTTCATAGGCTGTGCATATATGCATATAAGTTCTTTATTTGATCTCTTCCCGTTACCCCCTTCTCAAATACATTAGTCTGTCGCTTGTTTCTATGTCTCTAGATCTGTTTTGTTCATCAGTTTGTTTTCTTTATTAGATTCCACATATGAGTGAGATCATGTGATACTTGTTTTTCTCTGACTAGCTTATTTTGCTTAGCCTAATACTATCCAGGTCCCTCCATGCTGTCTCAAAGGGTAAGAGATCCTTCTTTTTTATAGCTGCATAGTATTCCATTGTGTAAATGTACCACAGATTTGTATCCATTTATCTGCTGGTGGGCACTTGGGTTTTTTCCTACATCTTAGCTATTATAAATTCTGCTGCTATGAACATAGGGGTGCATACATTTTTTTCTGATTGGTGTTTCAGGCTCCTTAGGATATATTCCTAGCAGTGGGATCACTAGGTCAAATGGCAGTTCTATTTTTAGTTTTTTGAGGAAAGTCCACACTGTTTTCCATAGTGGTTGTCTCAGTCTGCATTCCCACCAGTGTACTAGGGTTCCTTTTACTCCACATCCTCACTACCACTTGCTATATGTTGATTTATTGACAGTAGCTATTCTGGCAGGTGAGGTAGTACCTTATTTTAATTTTAATTTATATCTCTCTGATAATTAGTGATGTTGAGTATCTCTCCATATATCTCTTGGCCTCTTATATATCTATCCTCTCTGTAGAAGTGTCTCTTTAGGTCCTCTGCCCATTTTTTTAATTGGATTGTATGTCTTCCTATTGTTGAGTTGTATGAGTGCTTTATATATTTTGTAAATTAACACTTTATCAGATATATTGTTGGCAAAAATATTCTCTCATGTAGTGGGTTCCCTTTTCTGTTTGATATTGGTTTCTTTTGCTGTGCCGAAGCATTTTAAATTAATGTAGTCCCATTTGTTTATTTTTTCCTTTGAGATGTATCTGTGGAAATTCTTCTATGTGAGATGTCTGGTTAACCTATTAAACTTTAAAAACTTGGCAGTTTAGGGTAAGTCATTTGCTTGCAAACAGTGATTTCCTTTGTGTTTCTAAATTAGATTTAGTATAGCAAAGTTCTAAAATGAGTGTTACAGAGAAATATAGATGGTGTGGGGAGAGAGTGTGGGCTAGACTGCCTAAGCCAGGCTAGCGGAGGGAGGACCTGAAGTTGACCTGTGAAAGATAGGCACAGTTTAGATTTGCAGGAAGTGGCCCTAAAGGCATCCCAGGCTGAGAATTCAATGGAGCAGAGCCCTGCAAACAGGATGAACTACGATGTGTGGAAGGCCCTGGGAGGAACCTGCCTTTTTGGTGGTGCCAAGGCTTTGATGGAGTAGAAAGTGAGACTGGATAGTTGGGGACCAGGCAAGCATTCAGTACCCAAGATACTGAAGGACATTTATGATCAATTGCAATAATTACTTAAAGAGTTAAGCATTTGTTTTTCTAAAAATAATTTGTGTGATTTACACTGAAATTATCAGGGCTTCTAAATGGTTTTATCCATCAGGATAGCATCTTCTGTGTGTGATGAGAGGATTGACAGCAATGGAGAGAACGTGCACTCAGAACCATGTGCACAGACTTCTTTCTAAATGTGAGGACCTAGAGATAATGGTCTAGTATCAAGAGGGCAGCCTTGCAATATATCTGGGGTGGACACTGGCTTCACCCTGTGAAACTCTGAATGACATTAATGTCAGCAAAGGAAGTGTGCATGAGAGAAGCATTAATTTTATCCTTGTAACAACAGACACCAACATGTCTTTTATGTGTATCAGACATTTCCTCAGAGTCCACTTAGAATTGGCACAGTTTGCTGGTGCTATGGTTTTGTAATGGCTGCATGATGTATGCTACACAGAGTCACAAGTGCCTTGGAAGTCTGAAATGTGCATGCCCAGCATCGTATATGATCAGCGATTACAGGTATAAAATCACAGCAGCCAAGAAAATATTCAATGAAAAATAAAAATAAACACTTGCATATTGTGGCCTGTCACTTTACTTGTAATTCTTGACTTGCCAAAATTCATTTGTCTTTTATACTTTTTTATATTTTACTTTTTGTTTTACTTATAAATGAGTATCCTCTGAGGCCCACTTGGACTTCCTGTTTATACTAGAGAGAGGGTAGGAGTCTGTAGATTTGTTGATAGACTAAAATTTGAGTTTAGAGAAGTAAATCTTTGTGAGAATGTTGGCATAGTTTAGTTTTCCTATTTATCTGTTTAATATTCATAGTTCCTGGAGAGTTTCCATCTTCACAGAAGTGCCAGCAGCCTTGGTTTTAAATTATGCTAAAGGCTCAGCAAAGATTACTTAAGGAATGGCTCTATTGGCAGTGGAGATTTTGGCCTGTGGAGTAGGATGGAGAAAATTTGGGGCAAATTTGCATCTGGTCGAGAAAGTCCTCCATAAGGAGATCTGAAGAGATAATAAAGAGGTTGATCCCTTAATGAAACAAAGAGATATCAGATTATGAGTAAAGACCCTCAGGTAGATACAATGCCTGGTATCTCACTTGTCCCAGAGAGGCGAAGTCTTACATATTTTCCACCTTTGATGAGTGAAATAAGGTAGGTATTCTGAGTTCAGTGGCCAGGGCCATTATATTTGAATGGACTGGAAGTTAGGTTAAGGGAAGACATCAGAGTTTCTGAATTAGTGATTCTAACATTTGGAAAATGTGATCTGGTCTTAACATAAGCCCTCCAGGCAGCATCCACTGGTGAGGTTTGGCTGGAAAACAGCAACATGGTACAAACTCTCATTTGCTTTTGCAGATAGTAAATACTCAGCTGTTAACTGCATTGTGAGAGATCTGATGGACCCCTCACATTGTCATCTGGCACATTCCTGTTGTATAGCTTGACAAAATAAGACCCACAGCACGTACTCATCCTCTCCATGGCAATCACTCAAACCATGCCAAGCTACCAATTACACCTACACAGGCAGACTTCATGCACAGTCTTTCATTTTATATCCTTATTTTCAATGCCACACTTCCCATTTTCAACAACTGCATTCCCTGGATACCCATAGCCATCATTGAAAACATATTCAATATGGATTCTTACTGTATGGAAGGCACTCTACTAGATATTTCACTGTACATACTTTGAATGCAAGTAGGGAATAGAGAGGGGGATAGAGGCAGAAACCTTGCCTGTACAGTATTAAATTCTTTAGTGAGGAAGAGAAATAGCTTCTCTCTCCCAAGGAGCTTAAAATGGGCTTTTGCCTGCCATACAGAAATAATGGCAAAAAGAACATAATAGGATATAAAATATTGGTGTGGGCTATAAAGAAAAGTAAGTTTAAAATGTCAATTATCATTTCCTAATATCATTGAAATGTGGCCAAACACTGGGTCTATAAACACTTGCAACAGATAAGAGGACTATAAGCATGCAGCATCATTGATTTGCAAAATACTGGCATACCCAAATAGGAATCCAAACCAATCCAATGCTCAGTGTGACCTTGCTGCATTGTGTTGGCCATTTTTAAATGGTTCTATTTGGGTCTGGTTCCATGTCTAACAGGGAGCATGGGGAACTCAACAGGACCTATGGAGGTCCACAGGAGGTGGTGATTGAATAAGAAGACCTTAAAAGATGACTTTTAAGAATGTGAAATGCAAATGGTTTTAATTACAACCTAAAAAGAGCGTTTATCATCATGATACGTCTTAACTATTAGGCTGAGTTATAAATTATTATTACGGAGGTAAAAGAAATTAGAAAAAGAATCTATGTAAAGTAGCTAAGAAGATAAGATGCCCAAAGGAAATATAAGGATGAAGAATAAATATCTTACGAATATCTTACGACTCGGTAAGTCTGTATTATCTTAATTATATAGACAGAAACGCAAACCATATATGCAAAACCAGTAAATGAGCTTTAGTTGTGTCAAATTAGTGTAACAAACTGAACAGAACTGGAACTTGTACATTAAAGGAAGGCAAAGCATTGCTTTTGAGGAGCTAATGAAAGTCATATTTTTTAGTATTTTGTTGATCTAAGGGATTCACATATTTGGCCCCTGGTTATAAGTGCTAAGTTTAGTTTTAAAACTATTATAAATTACCTTGCAATGCAAAATTGGTGACTTCTGTCCCAAATTTCACTCAACATAGACTGAAGTTTAGATATCAAATTAATTCTATGCAAACAATTTGAGAATTCAAAGTTAGTGGGTCCACTTACTGGCATGTATACTCCTTCAATAAATGTATTCTCTGCCTCACACAAACTCCATCTATCCATAATGCTTGCACCTAAAATTCATTTTTTTCAGATAATGTCTTTTACTTTCATAGTGAAAGAGGCATAGTGACAGGACCTGCACTCCAAAGGGTTGGGAGCTCTATCTCTGAGCCTCAGGGAGACAAGTTAGTGAGCACATTCAGCATTTCCTGAGAGCAAGGGCCTCTCTCTTTGGCATGGAGCGATGGCCCAGTATGGTGACTGCTGTCTGATTCAGCTTGACTTTAGCTGAATAACCTCTGGTCTAGATCCAAAGTCTGAGGGAGAGGACGGAAAGCCTGGGACCAGCAAGTAGAGGCCTGTGGACATCGTAACTGGCTGAGTTCTGAGAAGAGCTGATATATCAAGAGTTATTAATAGTTGCCTCATGTCCTTAGGACAGTTTGTCCTCCAATTCTGATCTGATGGGATGTGGAAATTACCACTGGGGAATTAGAGAAATCTGAGCATATTGCCATTCATTCAGCACCAGAGGGTCTGCTGTTTATTCCTTTTGTTCTGAATGTTCGTCCAGGGTGTACTATTGAAAGATCTCCAGGGATTTTTCTTGGGAAGAAATCATTTAACACAAGTGGCATCATTTATTTCCAAAATGATTTGTAGGTTGTTACAAATACTAATGAAGTACATAACAATGTGCTCCGCCTTGGAATCCGCAGCAGAAGCCACCAAGGGGCTGACTTTCTCTGCAAGAGAAGCAGCTCTTTACCAAGTCAGAATTTGTAGTCAGGTGCGCCTGGTTATTCTTTTTATTTTTCTTCCCGACGTTGCCTTAAATGACCCAGAAAGAAAAAACAGGCATAGCCAAAAAGGGAGTAGAGTGGGTGAGATCTTACTAACCATAGTCATCAGTACATAGAGTAAATCCTTGATTATTTCTGATGGGGATGGTGATATTTCTTGTGATACATATTTGAGTTAGGACTCTGATTAGGGCACCCTATCAGGAGCTCTGAAGTACACAAAGGCATAATTTTTAACGAAGTATGATGTTCAATAAGCAAGGACCTACAGTATACCAGGCTTTGGGGTAGAAGATGACTAGAACTTGGTGATGATGACTTTGAGGATTTCCTTGGAGTGGAGGTGGGTCAACAGTTATGGAGAGGGGGAGACACTGTTCCCTTTTCTCTCTCTCTCCACTATTGCCATCTTCTCTAAGCCACTGTCACTTCCCTCCTGGACCCCTATAATCAAGTTCCTAAGTGTTTTGGGTTTTGTTTTTTTTTTTTTGCTTTCATGCACACTTCTGCCATGACTATTTTGCCCAACAGCAGTTGGCTAATATATTTTTAAATGCAAATCATATCTTGTTACACTCATGTTTCATGCTTACAAAGCCTTGTCCACCAGGGCCTTCATAATCTGGCACTTGCTTGCATCCATGACCTCATTCACTTTTTCTTTTCTCGGTATTTTGTTACACTGGTCTTCTTTCTCCTCCTTGGAACATGTCAACCTTGGAATCCCCTAAGAGGGCCAAGTGCTGAGATGTACCTATCAGGGTTAGGGATTTCAAATTGGTAACAATTCTCAAACCCTGACATAATTATCATCATCATTATTATTTTGGGTTACTTTTTATTAAGGTATGACACATATTGTAAGGTATGCAAATATTTTTTAAATATACATTTTTTATTGTTGATAGTCTTGCCAGTGTCCCCCATCCTCCTTCCTTATCCTCTTCTTCCAAGCTCATATCCTTCTTGCTCTAGGGAAGTCAATTTGTTGTTCTGTTCTAGCTTTCATCTGATTGGATGAGACCAACTCACATTATGGAATGCAATCTACATTACTCAGAGCTTCCCAATTAAAAAAAATTTTTAAACACTTGCCCACCTGGCATAACTCAGTGGTTGAGCGTGGACCTATGGACCAGGAGGTCATGGTTTTATTGCCTCCTCCATGCACCCCCCCTCCCTGACTGGGAATCCAGCCCACGACCTGGGCATGATCCCTGACCAGGAATCGAACCAGTGACCTCTTGGTTCCAAGGCGACCATTCAACCGTTGATCCACACTGGCCGGGCTCCCAATTTAAATATTAATTTTATCCAAAAACATCTTCACTGAAACATCCAAAATAATGTTTGACTAAATATCTGGGTACCATAGCCTTGCCAAGTTGACACATAAAATTAACCACCACAGCTAAACTCATTAATTTTCCTGATTGCTTTAGAGTACTGTATGTATACATCTTTAACTTGCTTTATGTATAGTATAGGAATCTTCTAATACTTCATTTCCCTTTCTCCCATCCTGACCTTCTTGCTATTATTGTCAGACATTTTATTTTTTCACATGTATAAACTGCATACGACATTGTCATTTGGAAGCAAGCATTGTTCAATCTAGGTCTAATTATTCCTCACATATAGGGCAAGATCCTGCTGTGAATTTCACTGGTTTGCTGGTCTGGCTGGTGGGCACGGGCACTATACCCAGCCCTGTGTGAGCATGGAGTATTGTTTCCCCTATTCATTTTGAGTGGTTCTCTCTCTGGCCTTAGATCACCTCCTAATACACAAGTGGTGAGAAGTACTCAGCTAAATACTCAAGGCAGAATTTCTGCAGATCTCTGTAGTTCTCTCTTCCATTTCTCATATCACAGGGGTCACTGTCTTTCATTATTTCATACTAGAAGCCCGATGCATGAAGATTCGTGTTAGAATAGGCTTTCCTTTTTCTGGCTGCCAGCACCACCTTTCCACTCCAGCCCAGCCCCTTTCCGCTCCAGCTCCGCCTTCCCACACTGCCCAGATGCCCTGAGAGAGAAGGGTGGGGCAGAATACCTGCATCATTGCCATGGCACCAACGCAAGTATCCCATCCACCCCTGTCACTGGGTGTCTGTGTATGCAAATTAACTGCCATCTTTGTTGGGTTAATTTGCATATCACTCCTGATTGGCTGGTGGCATAGTGGAGCTACAGTCAATTTACATGTTTGTCTATTATTAGGTAACATATTTTGTCCATTTCTGGTTGTTTCCAGCAGAAGCGGGGACATAGCACTCAATTCTACTGTGTAGATATAGGGTTAGAATTGCTGAATCATAGAGTATATGCATGTTTAACTTTAGTATATATTGCCTTGAGTTTACTAACACAAATTAAGCTAACTTTAATTGTATACTGATATAATTGACATCCATTTTATCTAAAATATGTTGCCAGATTTTATTCCCCAGTTTAACAGAGTAGAGTGAAGTTGACAAGTTCTTAGTGACATCATTCACTGCTTTACGAACTTCAGTGGTGTACACCCTAATATAAAATGTATTATTGAAAGTATTGAGAAAGTAGTGGGGGTGGTGATGAGAGAGGAAAACAGATATTAGCTACATCTGTCATTGACTGACAGTCGCAATTATATTTGACAGCTATGTTTGTTAAGTAATAACAGCTTTGTTTTTTTTTAAAAAAAAAAAAAAACTATTGATCCGAGACCGGTTTGGCTCAGTGGATAGAGCGTCAGCTTGCAGACTGAAGGGTCCCAGGTTCGATTCCGGTTGGGGGCATGTACCTTGCTTGTGGGCACATCTCTACTGGGGGGCGTGCAGGAGGCGGCTGATTGATGTCTCTCTCTCTCTCACATCAATGTTTCTGACTTTCTATCTCCCTTCCTCTCTGTAAAAAATCAATAAAATATAAAAAAAACCTATTGATATTATATGTTTAGTACCTAGTCCGTTAGAAAATTCTCTGAAGGGTCCCAGGTTCGATTCCGGTCAAGGGCATGTACCTTGTTGCGGGCACATTCACAATGGAACATGTGCAGGAGGAAGCTGATCCATGTTTCTCTGTCATAGATTTTTCTAGCTCTCTATCCCTCTCTCTTCCTCTATGTAAATATATTTTTAAAAAAGGAGATTGTGCTCAGCAGTAGAGTATAGAGTATCTGGGCGAGAGAGTGCCCCTCTTCAGAGCTGCTGAGGGACAAGGAAGTGGAGACTACAGAAATGGTTCAATCTTTTCTCACTGGAAGGAGTATTTGAGCTCTAAGAATGCTTTTTAGCAACTCTCCCAGGTTAAATATGTAATGAATTTCTACCAAGTATGACATTTTCCTGAAGAGAGTTACTGTTTGGCCTATACTTTTCAGTACATAATGGCTAATTTAAAGAAAACCATAACATTGAAGGAACATCTTTTTCAAGTTTTTACTCCCAGTCTTTGAACTTCTTGTGTAATAATTTAATTCATTCTTGAGGCAGGTTGCTGCTTCTTTTATGTCTTTGTCTTTAAGTTCTTGGTTTGTAAACCTCTCCTAAAAATAGATCAAAAATGATATTTACAACTGTTCCCAGAATTGAGGAAATAAGAACAGAATACAACTTTCAGACTGTAGTTAACCCTTTCTGTCATCTCCACTGGATATTACAGTATTTGGTATTAGATTTCATCTCTTTCAGAGCTACCATAGTTCTCACAACTCTAGGCATTTAATCCCTTGACTTGGGCCTGTTTGCTTGTTTCAGTTATACTATACTAGGGGCCCAGTGCACGAATTTGTGCACCTTGAAAGGAACTGTGGGCTGCAAGGCTGCGGTAGGCACAGGAGCGGGTCTCAGCCCATCCTCTGTGGCCCCATCCAGCCCCTCCTGCCACAGCCCCCAGTTCCCTGTCTGGTGGCAGCCCCACTCACACTGTCACCCATCCCACCTGCTGACGGTGCTGGCCTCCCTCACACCTGCTGATGATGCAGAGCGATTGGGATGGCACTAGCACCAGGTGTGAGTGGGGCTGGCACCATCAGCAGGTGCAATCAGCGACTGCTGCCCTGATCCTCCCTCAGGAGCAAGGGGAGGTAGGGAAACCCTCAAGGGTGATCAGGACCTACAGCTGCTGCTTGCATCTGCTAATGGCACCAAATGAGCAGGACCAGTGCCAGGTGTGAGCAGCAGCTTTGGTGCATGCTGTGGGTGCAAGTGGGGCCAGCACTGGCAGTGGGTGCAAGCAGGGCGGATGCCAGCAGCAGGTGTGAGTGCCAGGTAGAACCACAGCACGCAGGAGCAAAGAATTTCCAGTAACCATCAGAAGCTCGCGCTGATGACAGTGACCAGCACCCCACCTTGGTCTGGCATCCCCATTCACTATCCAGCCATGGCTAACGCTCACCATGTTCTGTACATGCCCCCTGGTGGTCAGTGCATATCATAGTGACAGGTTGTTCCAGTTGTTCCATCGTTCAGTCTATTTGCATATTCTTTTATTATATAGGATAGATTACATGTTATACCCTTTCCATAGAATGTATGAAGTCAACCTGGCCAACATGGCTCAGTGGTTGAGCATTGACCTATGAACCAGGAGGTCACCGTTTCATTCCTGGTCAGGGTAGGCATATACCCAGGTTGCAGGCTCGATCCCCAGCGTGGGGCATGCAGGAGGCAACCGATCAATGAGTCTTTCTCATTACTGATGTTTCTATCTTTCTCTCCCTCTCCCCTCCTCTCTGAAATATATATATATATATATATATATATATATATATATATATATTAAGTCTGAAATCACAGCAACTAATATTAACCAGGTTTTATAATTCGTTGTATGTTTACCCTTCACCCAAAATGTATGCAAATTGGTTTTCTCCTCTGGTCTATGGGGAAAAGTCCATAGAAGTTAAAAACATCAAACACAATGGGAAGCCTTGGTTTGCTCTATCTCAAGCCTGAAATTATTTTTACAGGGAGGCTGAAACGAACAGAATAACCAATTAAGAGAGATGCTGTTAGAATAAGGATTGCAGGAAAATAGGTTTTTAAAGAGATATTAACCCCACATTTATCTCCTAGTCTCCTGATATTTCTGTAATTTTGTGTTTTTTACCATTTTCTCTACTCTCCCTAGTTCTCAGATACTGCTCTTTCCTAATAGGAAAATAGTTCAAACTCCTTGAAACTGGCTTGATCTGAAAACAGAACAATTGAATTTGTGGTATATTCATGATTTCTGGTCAGAACAAGGACTGTTTCTCCTTTTGTTGGAGAGCCGTTCATTCATTTGTTCACTCATTCATTTGTGCATGCATACCTGAAGAGGTACTTTTGTGTCAGTTTACAGTATTGAAGACTTGGTGGTGCTAATCTGGAGAGGGCAGTGCTTGCTGTGGGGAACTAGAGCCCCTTGGGATTAAGCTTCCTGATATCAGACTAAAGATTTAACAGCCCAAGACTACCCATGAATGTGTACCTGAACCTTTCTGTCATTGACTTGACAGGTAGAATATCCTTTCAAAATAAAAAGGTACCTATTTTTACTTTTTTTTTAAGTAAAACTATAAACAAAGTAAAGAAGATTAAAATTAGGATGGATTGGGTTTTAGAAGTTGCAACTAAATCTCATAATGGCATGTGACATAAAACTTGCACATTTCAAAATAATACCATCTCCTTTTTGGTAATTTGGAAATATTATAACCAGTAGTACTTCCTATAAAGTTGTTATAGGGTGGTTGCTTGCTCTACTAATATGTAGTTGTTAACTACCCTCCATATGGTGCTGTACCTTCATATTAAGAGCATCATTCCCAAGTAATGCTTGATACAAGGTATTTCTTATTCTTCTCCTTCCACTAAAGGACTTATACAGACTTCTGGCACATGAAAGCAGTTTCCCATATAATGGTTGCTTTTTCAGTATCCGTTTGGAGAAACTTTGTAGACTTGCAATCTCCTTCCCCTCCTTGCTTTCTCCTCTAATTTTGAGATGAGGGTGTGATGTAGGTTCAGGCCTAGAAACTAATGGTACCAAATAAGGAACTTTTTGTGTGGCAAATTTTCTTTGTGATTATCTCTTCTGTAGATTATGGAGGTCCACCTTTATACCTCAAAACCCTCTGCCCTGCTTCCTGCCCGTCCACCCCTCCCCCTTTGAGTTAGTAGAACAGGGACTATTGAAAGAATGGCATTCTATATTCTTCCCCACTGGCTTGTGCTCAGGCTGAAATGCCACCATTTTTATTGCTGTATCTGTTGTTTCTTTGGATTAAAAATTTTTTTCTAAAACCATACAGATTCAAGAATATCGTTGCAGGCTCATTTGGGTCCTGTCAGCAATCTGGCCAGCACCTCAGGTAGGGAGTGGAAGGAGAGGGCCCCAAAGACAATCTTGGCCATTTCATGAATTGGGCTAGTTGAAGGCATGGAGTCTAAACTACGTCCTAAATAATGACATGCACTGAGAAATACTATGAGAAGCAAATGATCAATGCCGTGGTGATCACACATGCTCTATTTCCCACTAACTACAGCAGTGATGGTGTTTCTGTATTCTGAATGTATTTGAAGTAGCAATATAGGTATTTTTGCTTCTAAGCTTTATAAACATTCAGCCACCTTGCCAGATAAAATTGCTGATGCAGCCTCCAACCTGATACTTATTTCTCCATAGATACTATTAAATCCACCTAGACATCAGAGTTTGGGAAGAGCATTAGGAAACCAGTTCTAAATAATCATTTCTCACCTTTCCCTGTTAGCCTTTTTTTTTATCACATAAGCACCCAGAAGGCATACTCAATCTTTTATTTCCTGAACCACATTTAAGAGGGTTTTATTTTTAGTCACCTCTGACACAGCCAAAGAGCAGCCCCAATAAGATTCTATGTAGACATCATTTTTCCCCCTGTTCCAAATTGTTTTTTTCTAATCAACAGTCTTGTTGAAATCAAAGTTTCTGCTCATTAGACTCCAACAGAGCAGAGCTAAGGCATACCACAAAATGCTGACCTTCGCTTATCTATAAGATCATACTAGAACTAAGCATGGAGAAATTTTAAGGTATCTTACTTAGGTACAGAGGTGCTATTAGTCTCAACATCAGACTTCAGACTGTATAGATGCAATTTGTTCTTCAGCATCTTTGGGCTGTTTATTTGTTTTTTGAGAGACAAATTACCACATCTATACTAATAAAAGGGTAATATGCTAATTAGGGTGGACGTCTTCTGGACATCCATCCGGATATCCATCCGGACAAAGCCACAGTGGCCACGAGGCCCTGAGGCTCATAGCAGAACATGAGCCCTGGTGGCTGCGAGACCCAGGGCTCATGGCAGCCGTGGACTCAGGCACCTGCAAGGCCCTGGGCTCAGGTCTCACAGCCACTATGGCTGGCAGTGGCAGCAGCAGTGGGGTGATGGGGACAGCGCCTTCCCTTGATCAGCTCAGTTGCCTCCTGCAGACATCCCTTGAGGGCTCCTGGACTGTGAGAGGAGGCAGCCTGAGCTGAGGGACACTCCTCTTCCTCCCCTCCCCCCCACCCAGGGCACAAATTTTCATGCACCGGACCTCTAGTGAAGTTATAAAATGATTCAATCTGAATTTAATGTGGATAAAAATGTTTGTACAAATGTTAGTAAATAACTATGAAAAATGAGATAGAGGACATAAAGATAAAGTAACATTTTTATATGCTGATTGTTTCCTTTAAAGACTGAGACTAGATATTTTGTATCTAAGGCAAAAATGGTTTTCTTGTTTGGAATGACTCAGAAATGATGCTGTGAATAATGAGATTGTAGAGGGAAAGTGTGACATTTTTTAAAGCAATCTCTCAGCCATTGAACCTAGAAATGGAAGATTAGCCACTTTAATCACTGGCAGTGTGCATTCCACGACTGTTTTGCATAACATACAAATAGCTTGCATTTCTGTCTTTATTTTCTTCATCAGTCTTTGTCCTGTCCTTCACCAACTCCTGACTCACTGCAAGACCCCATTTGATCTAAGATGGTGCTTTGCTATTATCCTGCATATTGCTTTCTAACTGAATAGAGTTTTTCTGATTGGGCAAAAGCAAGGCTGGTGGTCTCTACCCCTTGACTGTGTATCTTATTTTTGTGTGTTTCCTGGAAGGACCATTTTTTAAAAGACCTTGCTAGGCCATTAGTTCATTAGACAGAGATGATATACTACCTGAGTAATGATATTCCAACCGTAATAGCTCTTATCACTGCTTCTTAACTACAGCTGAGATGTAGATCAAGTCTACATGGAGGCTGAAGAGGAGGCATGCAGTCATGGAAACCACATTCTTTTTATCACAACTGGTAGCAGAAGGACCTGAATTTGGTTGGCCCACATGCTTCTGCCTTACTCTGATGCCACCATAGAGAGCAGTGGGTGCCAGGAGTAGGAGTGAATGAAAAACAGCATTAGGTTTGGATAACTCTAACACTTGACTTACTGAGTGAGTTCTCATGCTTATCAAGCAGTCGTCTTAGAGAAGCCATTTCCCGCTAGGCTTTTTGATTACCTATGTTGTGATAGTTGCAAATACCTGGCTATACTTGCTAATCACCAATTTACTGTAGATCAGACAGCAGATGCCACGCCCTCCCAACAACCCTCTAATTTGAAATTCATAGCATTTATGATTTCATTATATTTTTATTATATTTTTTACATTATTGTCTATTTAATATAGGTAGAGCTGTATCTATTTATGACTTTAACATATATTTTTCTCATGAACTTATTTAAGTAAAAAAGCAAACTTATTTAAAGGGAAATGTTAAGGGAATAACAGTTTGGGTATTGTCAGAATCACAACAGTATGTGTATGTAATAATTTTAAGGCACCTGCCTCAAAATAGAAACTGAGATGCTGGAAATAATAAAAATAAAGAAAAATTGAACCAAAATGGGCTCAGTACCCAGGAACACTACCCAGATTCCAAGAACTGGGCAAGGAATAAGCCAATAGAGGCCGGGCAGGGGGGGAGGCCGGGGGGCAGGACTGGATGGAGCTGTAACTGCCTCCATTAAAAATGACCGCTCTGTACTGTGATCACTGTTGAGCAATTCTGTGAGGCATTTGTCATGTGGGTGGGGTTCCTGCACTTCTTATTTCAGCCACAAGCTTCCAGTGGAACTTGCCTTTGAAAAATGTCAGTGCTAAATGTGCCAAAAACCACAGCGATCTTGCATTGTGTTTGAGCTTTTATAACGCTGTACACGACTTGCAAATACTAAATGAACCAGAAGTAAAAATGGTTTGTAACAACTTTAACTAAAGTTACAAGGAAAATGTTCATGTTTCCCAGGATGCCTAAATGCCGAATGGTTTACATAAACAAAGGAGGAAATCCTCTTTGTGTTTAGGGATGTGAGTCTAATACAGGAACCCATGTTTTCCTGTCATTGAAAAGTATTCTTTAATCTTTTAAGCACGTTTTAGGACCTGCACATATTCCAGGTGTGTTGTTGAGTTTAATATTAAAACACAAGAATAGGACATGACTATTCAGAGAAACCTATTACATCTCCCTTTGTGTCATTGGAGACACAAAGGGTAAATGAATTGAATTAAATGGATGGACAAAGCCCTGAGCAAACTGGTAATAGTTATTCCTAATGGGACTTAACAGGCTTATACTTGGAGCTGAAGGCCAGAGAGGCCATTTGTGAATAGAAGACCATACATTTCCTCTCATTGTGGGTGTTAAGGGGATGATGACTTTTTAACCATGAAAATAAATGCAGTTGGTGTGAAGCATTCAGAAGCTTTCAGCCAAATAGAACGGAGATAATGGGTAATAAGCCTAAGCACTATTTGAAATTTTAAAATATATAATTGCTAAATTCTGGTTAAGAGCGAAGGGATGAGTTGTACGAAGTCATAAAAATAGATCTGGAACCACACTGCAGGGGTTCTCACCAAACCTAAAGGCCGGGACCCACAGTTCATTATCTGAGTCCCAGCTCTCCTGGCCCAGACACTGTAACACAACAAACTCTGGCGCGCATGAAAGGAGAGGCTTACTACCAGCCGGGACTGGGTAGGTGCTCTCTGTCCTTCATTCCTCAAGGATTCTTTTTGCCATCTATTGAGCATCTGCATGATTATTTGAAAATGTGGAATCTGTGGGGTTATTTAAAACAAAGAAAGGATGTGCCATTGATACACAGTCTTAATAGGGTAGAATTCATTATGACAGGTAGTGCTTTCCATTGTTCCTAGTTTCTTTAATAGCATCGATCCTATTAAGTTTTACAATCCCTGCAGCCATGGCTCATAGGAGCTTCTAGGAAAGCAATTTCAAAACACTTACCTGCCCACTCTGGAGGCTCTAAGTCATGAACTAAACAGACATAGAACAATATTCCAAGTGACCCTCTCCTGGTAGCTGGTGCTTGACTTCTGTCTGAGAGGTGACACTGTCTATTGTCAGCATGACTAAGGCTGGCCAGAGGGACTGTGCTGGTCCTGCAGGTGTATGACTCAGGAATTTATACTGGGGGGAGCAGGAGCACCAAGAATGCCAGATCAAGTCATAATGGGTTGCAAACTTGGACTACATTTTAAAGCCAAATGATTCTTTAAAAAAAAAAAAGAGGTATTACTCCTTATCACCAAAACCCAAATTATTTTCACTGGATAAGTAATTAGAAATATGCATTGCAGTTTCTTAGGGGAACTTTCTTTAAAATTCCGCCTTTCCCAGTGACCCCTACCTGGTGCCTTTCAGCCCTGTATGCCTCTTTCCCTGCAGATGGTTATTGCACACTTATAGGCTCTATTAAAGATGCTTGGTATTATTGGGTTAAGTTGTGTTCAGTTTGAATGGATGAAGACATAAATAAAGCAGCCCTTACATTCATAACTGTATTGTAACTGCTCGAGAATAGAGATTATAACTTCTATATCTTTTGACCTCACCTCTCACCAATGACACACATATTCATTCTCTCAATAGATAGGTGTGTGTGTGTGTGTGTGTGTGTGTGTGTGTGTGTGTGCATGCATACACACTAGAGGCCCAGTACATGAAATTTGTGCCCCGGCTAGGGGGGTGTTCCTCAGCCCAGCCCGCACCCTCTCCAATCTGGAACTCCCTGTTTAGGATCGGGACTAAACAGGCAGTCAGACATCCCTCTCACAATCTAGGACTGCTGGCTCCCAACTGCTCACCTGCTTGCCTTTGTGATTGCCCCTAACCACTTCTGCCTGCCAGCCTGATCACCCCCTAACCACTCCCCTGCCAGCCTGATTGATGCCTAACTGCTCCCCTGCCAGCCTGTTTGCCCCTAGCTGCCCTCCCCTGCAGGCTTGGTCTCCCCAGCTGCCCTCTCCTGCAGGCCTGGTCCTGCCCAACTGCCCGCCTCTGCTAGCCTGGTCATTCCTAACTGCCCTTCCCTGTTGGCCTGATCACCCACAACTGCCCGTCCCTGCTGGCCTTCTTGTGTCCAGATAGGGGTGGCCATCTTTGACCACTTGGGAGCAGCCATCTTGTGTGTTGGAGTGATGGTCAATTTGCATATTACTCTTTCAGTATATAGGACAAACACAC
Source organism: Lasiurus cinereus (assembly GCA_011751065.1). NCBI lineage: Eukaryota > Metazoa > Chordata > Mammalia > Chiroptera > Vespertilionidae > Lasiurus > Lasiurus cinereus. Next base: position 3,811,788 of record JAAGEH010000208.1, on the reverse strand, counting down.
ACACACACACACACACACACACACACACATTTTATATACACAAAATTCGTGCAAGAGTAGGCCTTCTTTCCCCCAGCTGCCATCACTGACTTCCCTCTGGCATCCAGGACTTGGACTTCCTTCCAAGCCCCAGCTTCGTCTGGAAGGACATTCAGAATGACATCCAGTCTAATTAGCATATTACCCTTTTATAGAATATACTAGAGATTTGGTGCATGAAATTCATGCACAATGGGAGGTCCTCTCAGCCCAGCCTACACCCTCTCCAATCTGGGACCCCTCAAGGGATGTCCAACTGCCGGTTTAGATCCCAAACCAGCAGTTCGATATCCCTCTCACAATCCAGGACCACTGGCTTCTAAATGCTCACCTGCCTGTCTGATCACTCCCAACTGCCCTCCCTGTTGACCTAGTCACCCCCAACTGCCCCCCCACTAGCCTGGTCACCCCTAATTACCCCTCTACCAGCCTGGTATCCCCTATTTGCCCCCCCTACCAGCCTGGTTGCCCCTTACTGCCCCCTCTACTGGCCTGGTTGCCCCTCACTGCCCCTCCCCACTGGCCTGGCCACCCCTAACTGCTCCTACTGACCTGGTGGCCTCATGCAACCCACTGTTCATTTGTTTGGTTGTCCCTAATTAACCTCCCTGCCAGCCTGGTCACCCCATGCAGCTCGCTGCTCAGTCATTTGGTTGTCCCTCACTAACCTCCCTGCTGGCCTGGTTACCCCATGCAGCCTGTTTGGTTGTTTCAGTTGTGACAGTTGCTTAGGCTTGTATATATATATATATATAGATGTATAGTTATTTTTTTTCTCTCATTCTCATTTTGCATATGCATATAGGTGTGAGATAGAAGCCCACTGATAGGAAACCAACCAACCTGCACAACCACTAATCTGTGGTCTTTTCTTGGCAGTGACAAACAAGAAACCTACACAGGCATCCATTACAAAGGTCAAACAGTTTGAAGGCTCCACGTCGTTTGTGCGGAGATCACAGTGGATGCTCGAGCAGCTTCGCCAAGTTAATGGCATTGATCCTAATCGGGTGAGTGGCCTGTGGAGTGTTGAGCGAAGGTGGTCTCTTCACAAGCTGATTCTTTTATTAACCTTACCAGTGGTAATGGTTGTCTGAATTGTTTTTGTTTCAGTTATACAAATAAGACTTTCTGATTTCTGTACCCTTCTTATGGGGGATTATAAACCTTTTCATCTTGTTTGATACACATAGGAACTTAAGAGGATGCAGATTGAAGAAATGCTATGTCCAGTAATATGTTCATCAGCAAAGTGCAAAGACCATAATTCAGATTCGTGTCCATGGCTATCAATATGTTTCTCTAAGCTTCATTTATCTCCTCATGCCACCACATTACTTATTTACTTAAATAAACAAATCCTTAAAAGTTTAGGAGACTATTGTATTTACTGTGAGAAACATTTTTTGATAATTATTTATTCAAAGTAGATTCCCCCCTCTTGCTCACATGCATTTACCATACAAAATATCAATAATGAAGAAAAAGAAAATTAGGGGCAAGATTAATATGGGTTCATGCTGAGAACATGAATAAATTATGTCCCAAGTAATTGGGAGGATGATATGTAGTCTGAATTCTGACACAAGTCATTGTGTGGTAAGCTGCAGGGACTTCTGTGATGCTAGCTTCCTAGGGACATCTGTAAACACTGTAAGATTTGGGGTTTACTTGATAAACAGAGAAAGGTGGATTCTCCATGCACTTGGGTTCTAATAAAGATGAGCTTTGCTCAGCCAGTGTAGCTCAGTGTTTGAGCATTAACCCGTGAACCAAGAAATCACCAGTTGGATTCTCAGTCAGAGTTGTGGGCTTGATCCCCAGTAGGGCGTGTGTTGGAGGCACCTGGCCAATGTTCCTTTCTCATTGATGTTTCTATCTCTCTCTCCTGCTCCCTTTCTTTCTCTCTAAAAAAAAAATCTACAAAAACATAGTTTTAAAAAAATAGATGAATCTTAGGATTAGTTTTGAAAGATGTATTGCCTTTATGAGTCTTTTGTTGGACATAAGATAGAAGCAGCATTTTTTATACTAGTTATTATTCACTAATCAGTAGTTATTTCACTGTTTTTTCCAGGATTCTGCAGAGTTTGATTTGTTGTTTGAAAATGCTTTTGACCAGTGGGTAGCCAGCACAGCCTCAGAAAAATGCACCTTCTTCCAGATCCTCCACCACACCTGCCAGAGGTACCTCACGGACAGGAAGCCGGAGTTTATTAACTGCCAATCTAAAATCATGGGAGGTGAGTGGGCATTTGTGTGACTTCAGTCATTCTGTTGCCTTGGACTTACTTTTATTTAAAAAGTTAGGTGTTCCACAGTATAAAAACAAAAACAAACAAACAAACAAAAAGAATAAAAGCATGAGAACCATTTTAGGGAGTTCGTAGTATGTTCAATCTAAACACATGTCTGTGCCATCAGTGTTCATCAAATGAATCCTGGTTTCAAAGTCCAGCTTTAACAGACTTGGAAAAAGGTCAGAGTCTACCAGGCCTAGGACCACGGAAGGCTGCATGACAATGGAAAGTACCTGCTATGAAACATTTTCCCCAACCGGTGTCTGTATGGTCAATAAATTGTTCGGGTAGCCCTTCAGCACTGAGTCTCCTCTAGAACTACAGTGACATTATAAATTGGAAATTTCTGTTTCTCAGACATTCTACTTCTCCCTGTTCTACCCTGAGTGCAGAGGAGCCAGAGCTGTGCATCTCCTCAGGATGGAAACCTGAGCTGGAAACAAGAGGGCCATAGACTCACTCCACTGCCTTGCAAAGGAATCGAGCCACCTCCCTCAGCTCAGGTTGGGAAGAGTTCGGATGACTTTCCCACCTCCTCCCCTAAGGAACGGCAGTAGGCAGTCCCTCTTCTCTGCTGCCTCTGAAGGTCTCATTTCTTCTCTCAGAGTAGGTCTTTTCATTCTTTTAGTCACTCTTGGTTCATCATCCAATTATATAACAAGTAAGTACTAAGTGCCTACTATGTGCCAGTAACTGTGCTACAACCTGGATATGAAGAATAGTTCTATATTTGATCCCTTAATAGGCCCTAATCCCAAACCCCAGACTGGAAACTCTTCATTTGCCCTCGTTATTATCCTCAGACTTCCCGACACAGACCTACCAACTGCTTCTATCAGCCACTGGCCAGTCCTTCAGATGTCTTCCAGTGCCCTATGAACCCTAAATTATGTGGAGTTGAGACAGATACCCAAATATGCAATGTTGAGTCATTGCTATGTGTATCAGATAAATCTACAGATCGATTTCCTGTGGTAGATAATAAGTTAATGAGACCAGAATTGGCGCTGCCTCTTGTGACCATAGATGCATCTCCCATCTTCTTTAGACCTCAATTTTCCCAAGGGTAGCATGTGGGGATAGACAGTATCTAAAATCCCTTTCAGTATTGTTTTCAGAATCTATAATTCCTAAGGTGTAGCTTTATTGTGAAGTTTAATCACTTTTTAATTTAAGTATCAAAAGCTTTAGTGCACTTAAATGTTGACTGGCCCTGGATTCCTATGGAAGGATTCCTATGGAAAAGAGTTTGAAGTAAGCACATTGTAATTACCTGGCAGTACATATGTCCTTCATGAGTATAGTCTGTCTAATAGTTGCTTACCCTTGGTAACAGTTGTACCAACATACCTTAATTAATTAGGATGCTGATCAGTCTCTTGTTCTCCAAGTTATTACAAATCCAAAGCTTAAAAATTATGTGGTTCTCAGACTACTACTTTCTGACGCCTTTGACTCTAGGGAGCCTACTCCATCTTCAGTCCTCATCTTTAGATGAGATCTATTCCTAATTTCATAGTATCTTTTCATCTCTTCTCAAAATGAGCCACAAATCCTAGACACCATTGTTTTCTGCACTGTGAAAGGCGATAGGTTTTGTGATTTTTAGAGAACTGATATGGTGTCGTTTTGCTACCCTACACTAGGTTCTTTATGTGCTTTCATAGCAGCCTATGGAAATATAATTTATTGTCTTCATTTTACAGAAAAAGAAGTAGGCTCAAAGAGATTGTTAAATAGCTTGCTGAAGGTCACATAGCTAGTAAGTGGCAGAGATATTCAAACACAGGGTCACTCCTCTCTAACAGCACCTTCCTTAGGGCCACTGAGTGCTATACCCCAGAGAATATCATTGGCCTTATCTTTGGTATGAAAAGTGCCGCTTGGAGTTATACAAGACTTTTGGAAAACATTTTACATGTGTAAGTATTTTTAAAAGGGAAGGAAGAAGAGACTGTAGGCAGTTTTAACTTTTTTCCTAGTTTTATTACAGGTATATAATTAAGATAATGCTTAAGCAATTTTTTTTGTCCTAAGAATGAATAAATCACCAGGGACCTTTAAAAGCATTTCTATTTGGGGGAGTGAGGGTTATTTTTTGTTGTTGTTTATTAGATCTTACTTATGTTAAAGAGATGAAAGTGAGGCTATTTTAGTGAACGGGAAAGATGATGGAACCCAGGCTGAGATGATTGGAACCTCTCAGATACTGCCTCTGGCCCAAGCCTGTCACTGGGAAAACTGAGGCCCAGTGAATTTGAATGACTTTACCAAGATTAGTGGACTGAGAGCAAGTCTGCCTGACTCCCACTGAATCACACTTTTTTAAATACTAGTTTAAATAGGGTTATCATGTGAGTATCTAAAATTCCACACAGTTCTTCTCTTGTATGTATTGATTGTGTATATGCCACATGATAGGTTTTCCTTTTTCCCTTGAGGTCAGTAAGTTACACAGGAATGGATTGTATGGTATGTTTGAAGTTCTATGTTCAAACATATTTCCTTATCTCCAGAGGACAGACTGGGAAGCTTTGATCTTCTGATGCTGGTTACAGGATCTAGGAGACACTTGTAAAGTGCAGGAGGCTGAGTGAAGGCCCTCGGACACTGGAAGAGGGCAGGGTGGTCTAAGCGAGTATGAGGGGGAAGCAGTGGTTTCTTCTCATTCCTCTGTCAGCGTCTCCTCTTGTCTGGATGGTTGGAGGACTAGTAAGTTAGGACAGAGTCCTCAAGCTATGGTCATGCCTAACCTTCATTCTACCTCCTTTTTTTAGTTCATTAAAGGTCAGTCACCTTCAACAAATGCGAATCTATTCATTTAGTTGCTGGGTCCCTAAGTTACCAAGCAACCTACAGAGATTGAAGGCAGAGGCATGGAGCCAGTCTGACTACTGAAATGTGACATGGCATCAAAAATGGCAGGGGCCCTAAAAGTGAAGTCTTAGATTCATGTAGATCCTACTTACTTCTTCTGAGATGGTAGCTTTGTTCTCTCTGCTAATTGTAAACAGGTGATTTCATAGTGTTATTTGGGTGATAACACATTTGCACTTCAAAGATGCCTCAGAGTTAATCACATGTGTAGAACTTTAGACTCCAGAAGAGAGACTTGGATTGAACTAATTCATTTCAAAGTGCATGCTCTGCCTCAAAGACCACCACCAGTTTAGATAATGGGCATATCACCTTATGTCAAGGTCCCAAGGGGGACTCTGTTGTTTTGTTTCTTCATTTTTCTTAGTAAAATGTGAGAAAATTCTACATGGCTCCCCATTGCTATTATTTACACTATATTTTTGTAGTGATTACTTTTGTTCTCTTATATTTATTTGTTTATTTGTTTGTTTGTTTGTTTTTAACCTAATACTGTGAACTATGGAAATCCTTAGTGGTATTAGGTTAGAACCATAAAGTAGATTCTTTGCAAACCTGTTTTTACAATAAGAGATGTAAATCACTTGCAAGAAAGAAATGATTTATTCTTCAAGGCAAGGTTCTGTAAGTGGCAAGGGGTATTAAATACTAAAGCATATCCTAGTCTTTTCCTTGAATTTTAAGCCCAAACATCCTTGGCTAATTCATTCAATTACCTCATACTCTTTCACCTGTTTTAATATGAGTCCTTCAGTGAGCCTCACCTAAACCGTTTGAGGCCCAGTTGTGCACCTTTCCTCCTGATTCCATAAGCATTTACTCAGCGTTTAATATCCAGCAACAAAGTAGCCACCTTAGTCAACTTTATTTACCTTTCTGGGAAAAATCAGTAAGCATATATAGAACAATATAATAATGCCAAGCTGATCATGAGCTGCATCTTAAAGGATGGTTAGCAGTTGCCAGCCAGATAAGGGCAGGATGAAATGAGCTTTCTCTTATTCAACAGTTAATCCATGCAATTTTATTTAATGTTTGCTGTCTTCAGAATTTGAAAGGTGGCAGGTTAATTTCCATAAAACAAAAGTGTCATGTAGTTTTGTCATCATCAAAGGGTATTTCTTAAGCATTGCCCACTGTGCACAACCCTTCAGACGGTGGGATAAGACCCAGACTTCTGCGGCCTATTAGAATTCCAGAGACACATGTCTCGGATGTTTCCTTCAGAGCAGTCTGGCCCTCTGATTGATGTGCTAAAGGAAAACCAAATGGTTTAAATCTGGATTCCCCTGAGATAAAATAGAATCTCAGGATTCAAAGTGTGACTTTGTATTGTACTTTTCTTCCAAACATTGTAAGGTCATCCTTGGGTGAGATGTGTAAATATTTCACCTGTGAGTGCCCCCCATGGGCATGTGTAAGGTGAAATAACAAATAAATTATAAAACGAGCACATGTGTTCATAAAAGAGTTCTTATAAAAGAAAAGGTGATCAATATGGTCATTCTTACTCCCCATATATTAATATAGTACAGTCATATGCTGCAGAACAACATTTCGGTTAACAACAGACTGCATGTACAATGGTGATTCCTTTAGGTTATAATGGAGCCAAAAACTTCATATTGCCTAGTTATGTCATAGCCATCCTAATGTTGTGACACAACAATACATTATTCACAACTTCGTGGGTGCAGGGGTAAAGAAATCTATAGTGCTGACAGTTGAATAAAAGAATAGCACATAATATTATGTACTATTTGATAATGATAATAAACAACCATGTTATTGGTTTATGTATTTACTATACTAAACTTTTTAGTAGAGTGTACTTTCCACTTATAAAAAAGTTTGCTGTAAGACAGTATGCTGTATTAAGCCAGCAGCAGCCTCATACATCTCCTGTTTACCATGCCTTCTGATTGTATCATTTTCTCCTGTGTTTGATTTACTCTTGTTTTGTAAATTTAGTGTAGCCTACATGTACAGTGTTTATAAAGTCTACAGTACTGAACAGTAATGTCCTAGGCTTCCACCTTCACTCACCACTCACTCACTGATTCACCAAGAACAACTGCTAGGCCTGCAAGCTCCATTCATGGTCAATGCCCTAGATAGGGGTAACTTTTTTTTTTACATTCTATGCAATATTTTTACTGTACCTTTTCTATGTTTAGGTATGTTTATATGCACATATCCTTACCATTGTATTACAATTGCCTATACTATTCAGTACAGTAATCTTCTGTACAGGTTTGTGGTCTAGGAGCAATAAGCTATCTCATGTAGCCTAGGTGTGCAGTGGGCAGTACCCTCTAGACTTGTGTGAGTGTACTTTATGATGTTCAAACAATGATGAAATCACCTAACATTGCATTTCTCACAACACATCTCCATTGGTAAATGGTGTATGACTGTACTGTAAGGGAATCTGTAACATTTGCTATCATTTTTCTATTTTCTTCTTTGTTTTAATGCTGTCTGTCAGTGAATAATGGCTTTGTAGAATGTGAACCTCATCCTCCTACACATGCTGCACTCAGGGCATATTACAATGAGTTGCTTATTTCTTAAGAATAAGATCATGTCTAATTTTGCCTCTGACTTGTGGATGTGTATACACACACATATTAGAGATTATAATTCACATAAGAGTTCAATTCTATTAAAACTACCATAGTGCTGGTTCTTGATGTCAGTGCAGAAGAGGAGGCCAGTCTGCCTGGCCAATTCACTGAAGTGAGAGAGCCACACAGTGTTCCCTACAGTAGTTTTTCATATCAAGTGGCGCCCATGTCATAGTTCCTCCACTGACGATTTATCCTTGAAGAAATAAAAAAAAATAATGGACTTCAGTTTCACCACTGTACAAACCAGGAAAATGATTCATTCATGAGGATCTTGCCTGAGATTCCACAGCTAATCAGGGATATAGAGTTAGTATTCAGTCAGGCCTATCCTCATTCCCATCCCTGACTTCCAGGTTCCCTCAACAAGCACAAGTCTTTTCCTTATGTTGATTCAACTAAGCAGAAGAGAAGAGAATACAAATTTAACAATATGTAGGAGTAGGCAAATATAGGTTAACTAGAGGCCCCGTGCCTGAAATTTGTACCCCGTGGGGGGGGGGACTCTCAGGTGCATGAAATTAGTGCACTCAGGGGGGGTCCCTCAACCTGGCCTATGCCCTCTCGCAGTCTGAGAGCCATCAGTTGGACATCCTTAGTGCTGCCTTAGAGGTGGGAGAGGCTCCACAACTGCCGCTGCACTGGCCAGCTATGAGCCCGACTTTTTGCTGAGTGGTACTTCCCCTGTGGGAGCTCACTGACCACCAGGGGGCAGCTGCTGTGTTGAGCATCTGCCCACTGGTGGTCAGTGCGCGTCATAGCAAATGGTCATTCTGTCATTTGGCCTATTTGCATATTAGTCTTTTATTATATAAGATGATAATAAAAATAAATACAATAAATAATAAGATAAGTCAAAACCGGTTTGGCTCAGTGGATAGAGCGTCGGCCTGCAGACTGATAGGTCCCAGATTTGATTCCAGTCAAGGACATGTACCTTGGTTGTGGGCACATCCCCAGTGGGAGTTGTGCAGGAGGCAGCTGATTGATATCTCTCTCTCATCGATGTTTCTAACTCTCTATTCTTCTCCCTTCCTCTCTGTAAAAAATCAATAAAATGTATTCTTTTAAATAATAATAATATAAGAATAAACTCTGAGTTTCACATACAACTGTAAACCTACTTTTTCCCATCCCTTTATTTTTGAAGATCAAATTAAAAATTCTGTTTGAAAGTTCTCTGTAAATAACTGTTAATTATATTAATCATGTATACATACAGAATTATCCATTCTTCTATTGTTTCATCTTCTTCATTGTAGCCAACACGATCTTTTCCTAGACAGCATGTTATTTCATTAAAGACTTGTCTTATAGAAACCTTTTGGAGAGAATAAGAAATTAAAAAAATAAACCAAAAAATACATCAATAAACTTGAACAATACAAATATTTAAATTATATAATTGGAAATTCCATTTTAGGTAATTTTTTTTTTAGATATTGGGGTCCCAGTAACACTGCATCAAATAAGTTTGATGTTTACCATGCTACATGATCTACTGACATAACCATCTGACACCAGCTGAGCACTATTAGGAGCAGGACATTCTAGCAGAAGCTATGAGATGTTTCTGGATCTGAGTCTATATTTAAATTTAGGACAACATTACCAGTCAATGTGTTGAGTAATTTATATGCATCCCCACATTTTTTGAGTTGGTCATTGAACCTCTTTCTGTTCCCATGAGGTAAATCAAAAGCAGATACTTTTATTTTAAGTGAGAAAATTGAAGTAAGCAAGGGCTACTTCCTTAGGTTCCATCCAATTCAATGCATGAATGATATAAATGACTAATAACTAAAGAAAAATTGGGTCACAGATGTGACTTTTCTCTTTTTTCATTGCTCCTCAGCTATAAACTACGCTGAAATGCATGCTGTGAAACAGCTGGTATGTTATGGTTAGGCATCCGGAGCCAGGAGTGACTTTGTACATTAAATGCTTTTGAATCATCTCCATCAAAGTCTTGAACCAAACCAAGGCTACATATGGATCCTTCTAAGGCAGGGATGGGGAACCATTTGGATATTTATAACATCATTCACATTCTCAACAAAATTATCAACTTAAAAATTAGCCTGCTGCATTTGCTCATTTAATTAACTCACCCCTCATCTCTTGGCAAGGCCAAACCAAAAGATTTTGTCGGTGTTATATGGTCCGCAGGCCAGATATTTCCCACCTCTGTTCTACCGTATCGTTTATTGGCTTTATCAGGAATCTTGAACATATTGTATGTATTCCATGGTTAAATAATCCTCAATAGATGAGAGCCATTCCTACTTTCAAAATTAATTAGAAGATGTAACTGCACAACTTGATGGAGTAAAAAGAGCACAGATTGAATCCTCTCACCCTGCCTTTGATGGCATCATTCATTAGCTCTGTAACATTCTCTGAGCTGCCTAAACTTACACTCAGCCTCTATGCTTTTATGTATTGTGGATAGTAATGTATACCTTAAAGGGATGGTTGGGGATTAAAGTGAATTTTAAAATATTTTATCAGGCAGTATTTTTGTAAAGTGCCAGTAAATGTCTGAATATTCCATTTTATAAAACTTGAAAAATTGCAATATATGCATTGATATTATATGATGCCTTTCCAGGATGTTTATTAAAATCCCTTTCTTATGAAAGAAGCAACAAAATATCCTTGAGCATTCCTAATCCATGTTAGCCATACAATTGCAAAAAAAAGTAATTTCTTTGTTCCAAATGGAAATGAATGAGCTGAGCTATATTATAATGTCTGGAATGCTGAGTTGTTTGCTATGGTTTATAGAATGCTGAATGTGTTCTATTTCATGTTTGACATTTATTGAGTGCATATGTTACTGCTGACTTACCAAAACAATGATCTTTAAATTATATCCAATAACACTGTGCCAGAGATCAGGGCACATAATTAAGATCTTCCTGTAGGAAGGAAAAAAAACCAAAACATGTTTTATGAACTTTATAATAGAAATATTCCTTTTTATTTTGCCAAAACATCTTCAGCCAAAAATATTTTTTGAGTCCAGTTTTTCTTTCCACTACCAAAATGGGGATACCGGGATCAAAGGTAAAATTGCTTAATACTGTTAGACATGAAGTAGTATTTCTGAAATAGACATAAGAGGCATGCTGCATGATGACCATACTTTTAGATTTACAAACAAGTAGAATTTTTTTTAAAAAAAAATTGGGAGACAATAAGTTTGTCAACCAATTTTCTATGTAAGGACATTAAAAATATTTTCATAACCAATGTTAAACATAATTTCAGAAAAGAAAGTTTTACACTAAAGATAAAAAGGATATAATCTCTCAGAATATAGGGCTATTCCTTACATTGAAAGCATTTACCTTAATTTTAAAAAAACTTACTAGATAGTCCTTATTATTCTTAGATCACATAGAACAAGAAAAACAATAAAAATTATTAGCTGGCACACTACTACTAGTGTGCTATAGCAGAGAGCTTCAAGAACTAAAAATTATATGGAATGGGAGTGAAAAGAAACTTAAATTCTCAAGAACAGTAACTGGTTCTAAACATGGTCATTTAGCTTTTTGTCACCATCACCCCTACTTCTGGGGAAACCACTCAGAACACATACCTTTTGGACAGCAGATCAGAATGTAATTTTCAGAATCGAAAGCCACAGTCCTATTCCTTACCTGGAATAGAGGTATTTGAGAAACTAAACAGAAAAATGAGATTTCTAAAATCTTTAGAGGAGGGGTAATTTAAATGGTTTCTTTTTTCCACATTATATCCTAAGCTTCTAAAAATTCCTGATTATTCAAATAAGATTAGCCAGGCTGGGTCACTTAGTTAGTTGGAGAATCATCCCCTACACTGGAAGACTGTGAGTTTGATTCATGGCTAGGGCACATACTTACTATGTTGAGGGTTTGGTCCCGGAAGGGTATTGGAGGCAACTGATCCACATTTCTCTGTCACATCAATGTTACTCTTTCTCTCTCCCTTCTTCTCTCTTAGAAAAATCAATAAGACATATCCTCAGGTGAGAATTAAAAAAAAATAAAATAAGGTTAAATCACTAGATTTAGCATTATTAGTTATTTGAAATTTGGACACTGATTTATAAGACCAAATATTCTTCAACCTTCTCCTTGCAATATGCCTACCCAGGATTGGATTCATTAGTTGTCCAGCAAAAAGTAAGGGCATTAGGGATTGACAGATTTAAGAAACAAAAATTGAAAATAGTCAGTAAAACTTATATTTCAGGTAAACAATGAATACTTTTCCCAAATGAATACATATCCCAAATATTTCATGGGACATACTTATACTGAAAATCCATTGTTTATCCGAAATGCAAATTTTACTGTGTCCTGTATTTTATCTGGCAACTTTCAGAGGCATCTACCTTTCCAGTTTCTAGCCACCATAACAAATGGAAAACAAAGTAAGTTTATTGTGTAGGCACATAAATTTTATGATAGTCAAGCAATTATTAGGACTTTAAGATAATTTGAGATGGAAATCTCTCAAAGGCATAACATTAGGTTATTAGCCATTCAAAGATACAGAGAAAAATAAGAGGCAGATTGCTAAAAAGGGCGGGGACTTTTGGGGGATACCAAGTAGAACAAAGGCTTCCATTTATGGAAGAAGAGTAAAAACCTCTAGGGTACCAAGAACTAGAATAAGAACATAGTCTGATAGGAAACTGTTTAAAATCTGGCCCCCTCCCTGACCAGCCTAATGGTTTTTTGTTTTTGTGTTCTTTTTCATAAAGAAAGTGACTGGTCTATCAAGGATCCCCTTACAAGCCCTGTGGCTTCTCTATAAGCTCTGGCTCACCCTTATCCATTGCAGTACCCAACTGTAGCCCTCTCTCATCGCCGAGTAAACTAGAATAAAAAGTAGCCCTGGTTTAGCTATTGGTTGATTGGTTGGTTGGTTGGTTGGTTGGTTAATTTGCTTTGAATTTTGTTCTAGCTCTATATGAACATATCATCCAAAGGTTTTAAGTTCCTTGAACCATTCAATGGTTGACATCTATGAAAAGGAAAGAACATCTGTTTCAATATTTTCTAATTGTGAGAGCATATTAACCACACACATTTCAATTACAATACATGAGTGGCAGGAAAGTAAAAAAAAAATAAGGATATCATTATATTTTGATAAAATATATGTTTTAGGGAAAAAATAAGGACAAGTCTTCATTGGCTTAAGGATTTATTCAGTATGTCCAACTTTTGAGTGGTTAAATTGTGAGGTGGCAAGTATGTGTGTGTGTGTGTGTGTGCGCGCGCGTTCTCATGCACACATACACTTTTTATTTTTTAAATTTCTTTATTGATTAGGTATTACAGATGTGACCTTATTCCCCAAATTACCCCCCACCTCCCATTCATACCTCCACCCCTGATTGTCTCTGTCCATTGATTAGGCTTATGTGCATGCATAGAAGTCCTTTGGTTGATCTCTCACCCTTACCCCCACCCTCCCTTACCTTCCCTGAGGTTTGATGTTCTGGTGAATGTTTCTCTGTCTCTGGATCTATTTTTGTTCATCAGTTTATGTTGTTCATTATATTCCATAAATGATTGATATCATGTGATATTTATCTTCCTCTACCTGGCTTATTTCACTTAATATAATGCTCTCCATCTCCATCCATGTTGTTGCAAATGGTAAGAACTCCTTCTTTTTTAACCAGTGTAGTATTCCATTGTGTAGCTGTACCACAGTTTTTTAATCTACTCATCTGCTGATGGACACTTAGGCTGTTTCCAAATCTTAGCTATGGTGAATTGTGCTGCTATGAACATAGGGGTGCATACATCCTTTCTGATTGGTGTTTCTAGTTTCTTAGGATATATTCCTAGAAGTGGGATCACTGGGTCAAATAGGAGTTCCATTTTTAGATTTTTGAGGAAACTCCATACTGTTCTCCACAGTGGCTCCACCAGTCTGCATTCCCACCAGCAGTGCACAGGGTTCCTTTTTCTACGCATCCTCTCAGCACTTGTCATTTGTTGATTTGTTGATAATAGCCATTGTGACAGGGGTGAGATGGTACCGCATTGTCATTTTGATTTGCATCTCTCTGATGATTAGTGACTTTGAATAGGTCTTCACATGTCTCTTGGCTTTCCTTCTGTTTTCTTTCAAAAAATATCTATTTAGATCAGTTGCCCATTTTTTAGTTGGGTTGTTTATCTTCTTTTTGTCAAGCTGTATGAGTTCCCTGCACACATACACTTTTTAAACTCTGGATACAATTCATGGAAAAGCAAATATTTGTTTTCCTTTAATTTAAATTAACAGTCAATGCAAAAGGACTTTGTGAGTTTAGATGTCTAAGCAGAAACTAATTATTTACACTTTGAGAAATCTAATGTAATTGCCACAATTACTCATAATAGTATGCCCTGTAGAAAAGAACTCAAGTGGAATTAATATCTCCCTCATTGAGTCTGATTGAGAACATTCTGGTCAGGATTGGTCTTATACCCCTTATAGCAAAGAGAATTAAACAGAACAGAATACGGTGGGCAAAAGTCAGGGGCATTTCATGATTCACATATAAATATTGCACAAGAGTGAATCTCCTTGTGACTGTTTATACTGTACTATTATATATCATTTCCTACGTCAGTGTTTCTCTCTATCCTCTGGACCTTATTTTCACAGTTCGTTGATCTTTATTGATCTTTTTCCCAGTGCCCATTCTAAGAGGTTGAAACTTACGAGAAAATAATGTTTTCACAAGGTCAGAGTAGATTTCACACATCCTCATGGTTGGTTTCCAGGAATATTAGGGGTTTTTTAGACATGATATAAAGGGGGAAAAAACACTTTTGCAATTGTAGGACAATTTTAATGGTGTTGGGAAAAATTCAGGGTTGGGCAAAGGTAAGTTTAAGTTGTTTGCATGGAAAATAATATAATAGTTAATAAATAATAATAAAAGCATAAACTCATGCAATCAAACTATAAATCTCATTTTGCCCCACCCTCTTTTATCCTTGTGTATTTTCTTTAAGCTTTTGACCTTTAAACTTGAGTAAGATAGCATATATTATAACCCTTTTTTGGCTTGCATAATTTTAATGTACATCTTAAAGTTAATGTGTATTTTAATTTCCAAGCCACAGTTGAGTTTACCATCTAGGCCACTTGTGTTAGTTTCCTATTGATGTTTTAGCAAATTACCACAAATTTAGTGGCTAAAACACACAAAATTGTTATTTTATAGTTATGGAGGTCAGAACTTTAGAATGGGTCATAGGGCGTGTCCCTTCTGGAGGCTCTAGTGAAGAATTTGTTTCCTTGACTTTTTCACTTCTTAGGTGCTGCTTATATTCCATGATTTGTGGGGTTTTTCCCTCCATCTTCAAAGTCTACAGCGTAGCTTTCTTCAAATCTCTTCCTCTGGCTCTTATCTTCCTTCCACCTTATAAGGATCCTAAATTTATACTAGAAGCCTGGTGCATGAATTTATGCACAGGTGGAGTCCCTCAGCATGGCCTGCAGGGATCAGAACCCAGCTCAAGCCCCCAGCCTTGAAGTCCTACAGCCCCTCCTGGCACGCTGCTATGCCCTGGCACCACCCGCTTACCTGCTCCACGCTGCAGTCCCACTCTCATCAGGACCCATGGGGCCAGCCATGCCTCTACTGCCACCTCCTGCCAGTGCCATGTTGCCAAAGTCCACCATGTTCCACATCACCCCTGGTGGTCAGTGCACATCATAGTGAGTAGTTGAACTCAAGGTGGGACCATCTGAATATTAGGCTTTTATTATAGAGGTGTGGATCTACCAGATAATCCAGAATAATCTTCCCATCTGAAAACCCTTAACTTAATCACATCTGCCAAGTCCCTTTAACCATGTAAGGTAACATATTCACAGGTTCCACGAATTAAAAGCCATTATTCAGACTAATTTTTTCCCTTTCATAAGCTATACTTTAAATACTTCCTATAGACTATGTTACTTGTACTAATCTGTTCTAAATTTAAGATATTTAAATTTAGAAACATAAACTTTTTATGACTACTCAGGGCTTGCCATGTGCAACATTATCTAGAAGTTCTTTACTTTACTGGCTGAGATATTTGTACCTTGGCCCTTTCTCTTTACTTAAGGGATTTGTTTTCCTTTAATAATTACAAAAGTTCTTTACAAGTTTCTAGGAAGTCTTAGAGTACTTAACATTTAAAGCTTTCAATGATGAGGACATTGTAGAACATTTGATTTCCTTGATACTTTCCTTCCTGCCACCTCAGCAAATGATCATAATGCCCTACTTATAAATAGCTTGGTGGTATTCCTCTTGAGAGACTGACAATTTCCTTTTCAGCTTTGATATAAATTGTCAAGGTCAAGTTTATTTAACATGTACTCCTGGTACAATTTATCTTTGAACTCAACATACATTTAGAGTGATTCAGCATGAGCACTTGAAGTGCAGTTACCATGTTAATGCAACAATTTTCTATATTTCTAAGCATTGTGTACTTTCTTCCTTATAGTGTATTTCTTTCTCTTTCCCTTTTTTCTCTCTCTTTTCCTCCTTCCTTCCTTTTCTATTTTCTTTCTTCCCTTCCCTTCCTTCCCTTTCTTTTTTTCTTTCTTTCTTTCTCTTTTTTCTTTCTTTCCTTTTCTTTTTTCCTTCCTTCCTTCCTTCCTTCCTTCCTTCCTTCCTTCCTTCTTCCCTTCCCTTTCCTTTCCTTTCATTCCTCCTTCCCTTCCCTTCCCTTTCCTCCCTCCTTCCCTTCCCTTCCCTTCTTTCTTCCTTTCTTTCTTCCTTTCTTCCTTCCTTCCTTTCTTTTCTCTTTCTTTCTTTCTTTCTTTCTTTCTTTCTTTCTTTCTTTCTTTCTTTCTTTCTTTTCTTTCTTTCTTTCTTTCTTTTCTCTCCCTTCCTCCCTATGTCCGTCCTTCCCTCTCTTTCTTTCTTCTTTCTTTCTTTCTTTCTTTCTTTCTTTCTTTCTTTCTTTCTTTCTCTCTTTCTTTCTTTCTTTCTCAGCTCCCCACAAGTGTCAGACTCCCCACCAAGCTATTTACAAGTAGGGCATTATGATCATTTGATCATTTTCTGAGGTGGCAGGAAGGAAAACTCCTTTTAGAAGGTTTTTTTTTTGTTTTTTTGTTTTTCTTGTTTTGTTTGTTTGTTATGGGAGGAAGGTTGCAGGGGTGGATAAAAAAGAAAGTGAAGGGATTAAGAGAAAAAAACAAACTTGTAAACATATAACAGTATGATGATTACCAGAGGGAAAGAGGCCTGGAGGGAAGAGGAAGAGGGTGAAGGGTGAATACATGGCGACAGAAAGATACTTGACTTTAGATGGTGAACACACAATAATCTACACAGATGATATGTTATAGAATTGTACACCTGAAATCTATATAATTTTATTAGCTAATGGCATGCTAATAAATTCAATTGGAAGTAAAAATAAATAAGTTGTTTTTAATTTTTTATTTTTAAACTAGAGGCCCAGTGCATGAAATTTGTGCATGGGGGGGTTGGTGTTCCTCAGCTCAGCCTGCACCCTCTCTAATCTGGGACCCCTCAAGGGATGTCCGATTGCCCATTTAGGGCAGTCCTCTCACAATCCAGGACTGCTGGCTCCCAACTGCTCACGTATATGCCTTCCTGATTGCCCGTAACCGCATATGCCTGCCAGGCTGATCATCCGCTAACCACTCCCCTGCCAGCCTGATTGATGCCTAACTGTTCCCCTGCCAGCCTGTTTGCCCCTAACTGCCCTCCCCTGCAGGCCTGGTCGCCCCCAATCCCCGCAAATGCTTTCCCCTGCAGGCCCTTTCCTGCAGGCCTGGTCACCCCCAACTTCCCTTCTTTGCTGGCCTGGTCACCCCTGAGTGCCCTCCCCTGCAGGCTTGATCACCCCCAACTGCCTTCTCTTGCAGGCCTGGTCCCTCCCCTGTTGGCCACTTGTGGTGGCCAACTTGTGTCCACGTGAAGGCAGCCATTTTATGTTGGAGTGATGGTCAATTTGCATATTACTCTTTTATTAGATAGGATAGAGGTCTAGTGCACAGGTGGGGGCCAGCTGGTTTGCCCGGAAGGATATCCCAGATCAGAGTTGGGGTTCTCTTGGGGCATGGGGTGGGGTGGCCTGGGTGAGGGGCCTATGGTGGTTTGCAGGCCAGCCACACCCCCAGGCGACCCAAGTGGAGGCCTTGATATCTGGGACTTATTTATCTTCTATAATTGAAACTTTGTAGCCTTGAGCGGAGGCTAGGGAAGGCCAGGGCAGATGGAAAGCTTGGCTTCCTCCATCGCTAGGGAAACCCAAGTCTTCTGCTCACTCCAAGGCTGCAGCCATTTTTGTTGGGATTTATTTATCATCTATAATTGAAACTTGGTAGCCTTGAGTGAAGTCCACAGTCGGCAGGGTATGCGGGAAGCTTGGCTTCCCCCATTGCCAAGGAAACCCAAGCCTCCTGCTCACTGCATGGCCACATACTCACTCCTGGTTGGCTGATGGGTATGGCTTGTGGATGTAGTGGAGGTACAGTCAATTTGCATATTACTCTTTTATTAGATAGGATTACAGTTGGCATTCAATATTTTATTAGTTTCAAGTGTACAGCATAATGGTCTGGTACCCAAAAAGTCTAGTACCCACTTGACATCATACATAGTTATTACAATATTATTGACATAATTCCCTATGCTGTGTTTACATACCCATGACTATTTTATAACTGCCAATTTGTACTTCTTAATCCCTTCACCTATTTCCCCCAGCCTCCAAACCTCTTCCACTGGCAACATTAGTTTGTTCTCTGTATCTATGTTTAAGCTATATTTTTTAATCCTTGTCTTCCTGGTATGGTATGATATACACTAAAAAGAAAAAAAAGTTTTGAATGCACCCATCTGGATTTAAATTTCTTGTCTGTCACTTACTATCTGTGAACAAGTTACTTAAATTATAAACTTGACTTTCTTTTGTTAAATCCAATAATAATGCTTACCCAAAGAGTTGTAGTAAGGACTGAAAGGGATTTGTATGAAACATTTAGCATGATACATAGGGTGTACTGAGGAATATAGTGGTAGCTGTTATATTAATATTACAATTATTGTTTCCTTTGAGTCCTGCCTTCCTGTTGTTGTCCTACCTTTTCTCCTATTAAGGGAAATTAATATGGAATCTGAGTTTCAATCAGACACAAAGGAGAGTTTGGAGATATAGAAAAATATGACTTCCAGACTATCCCTTACATCAGATACAGTAAAGGTGCAATCATATGTATTTGCACTTGCATTTTTCTTATCTTCTTGGGGGAAAAAAAGCCAGCTAGTGGTGATAACACTGATAGTCACCATATTGAGTTTCTCCTATCTGCCAAGCAATTTTGTTTAGTTCACATTACTCCTAGAAACTAATTATTCTTATCCTCATTTTATAGGTGAAAAAACTAGGTCACAAAAGCATTACTTAACTTGTCCAAAGTCACACTGATAACAGAGGGAAGACAAAATTTAAACCTAGGTCTGTTTCTAAAGTCTGTTCTTTTTCCTTCCCCTTTAGAAAGAGGAAAGTAGAAAAATCCCTCAAAGCAGATATCATTGATATATAATTTTGTCTAAAAGTTCCAAGTGATTCTCCAACAAATTTATATTATATTTGTCATTTCATCTGCCATTAGCATAGCTCTTGATATTGGACAGTGTTGTCTTCTTAGCACAACGTTTGAATTACCACATTCATTGTTTTATGACTGGTAAATTATTTTTCAGTTAAGTGTTTCACTATTAAGTTCACTCTTCTAATGCTGCCCTTTCTTACAGGTTAAGATCATATTTTCTTTTCCTCTAGGAACATATCTTTTAAATTACATTATACTTCAAAAGGAAAAAGCTATTTGATTTGTTGAAATCTAAGATATGCATAAATTTTAAGGAATACATGTTATATGAAGTATGGTACATTTATATTCAACTCCTGTGCATCAAAAACACTCATAGGCCAGCACAAGCATTGGTAATTCAGATGGAATCCTAGCAAGGTAGCCTTCAAAAATAGAGTATGTATAAATCTTCTTTTGAGAAATAAAAGACTTGGAAGAATGTGTTAAATCTTCCTTCAATGATGACTAAGAAAATAATTCCTAAGTTATGACTCTCCTCTTTTGGACCTATTATACATCTCAGTTTCATCCCTTAAAAACTGAGTATATGTCTATACAAATAGCTTAATTTCTCTCTCATTAAGGTTAGTTAAAGACAAACAAAACTGCAGAAATTTTAAGTTTTAATATCTATACTAATAATTAGACTGGATAGATCAGACGTCTTCTGGACATCCTTCTGGACAAAGCCATGGTGGCGGGGGCTGAGGTAGAGGCAGTTAGGGGCAATCAGGCTGGCAGGGGAGGGCAGTTAGGGGTAATCAGGCCAGCAGGAGAGGGAAATTAGGAGCATCAGGCAGGCAGGCAGGTGAGTGGTTAGGAGCCAACAGTCCAGGATTGGAGAGGGTGCAGGCTGAGCTGAGGGGACCCCCCAAACACACCCGTGCACAGATTTCATGCACCAGGCCTTTAGTCCTATCTAACAAAGGGGTAATATGCAAATTAACCATCACTCCACTAAACCCACAAGCCACGCCCACCAGCCAATCAGGAGCTAGTATGCAAATTAACCCGACCAAGATGACTGTGCCACAGAGTAAGCATGAGACTTGGGTTTCCCTGGCATTGGAAGAAGCCAAGCTTTTCGCATACCCTTGCTGGCCCAGATCTCCACTCAAGGCTACAAAGTTTCACTTATAGAAGATAAATAAATCCCAACAAAAATGGCTGTGGCCACAGAGCAAGCAGGAGGCTTGGCTCCACTCAAGGCTACAAAGTTTTAATTGTAGAAGATAAATAAATCCCAGATACCAGAGCCTTCACTTGGGTCACCTGGGGGCATGGCCAGCCTTCAAATCACCACAGGCTCCTCGCCCAGGCCACCCCATACCCCAAGAGAAACCCCACCCTGTTCCAGAGGAGAGTCATAACTTAGGGCACCCTTCAAGGCAAATCAGCTGGCCCCCACTCATGCACCAGGACTCTATCCTATCTAATAAAAGAGTAATATGCAAATTGACCACCACAAGATGACCAGCACAGGAGGGCAGTTGGGAGGGACCAGGCCTGCAAGGGAGGGCAGTTGTGGGTGATCAAGCCACCAGGGGAGGGCAATTGGGAGGGACTGGGCCTGCAAGAGAGGGCAGTTGCGGGTGATCAGGCCAGCAAGGGAGGGACCAGGCCTGCAAGGGAAGGCAGTTGGGGGTAATCAAGCCTGCAGGGAAGGACAGTTATAGATGACCAGGCCAGCAGAAGAGGGAAGTTGGGGGCAACTGGGATTGCAGGGAAGGGCAGTTGGGAGGCACCCAGGTCTTCAGGGGAGAGCAGTTGGGAGGCACCCAGGTCTTTAGGGGAGAGCAGTTGGGGGTAACCAGGCCTGCAGGAGAGGGCAGTTAGGGGTGAGCAGGCCTGCAGGGGAGAGCAGTTAAGGGTGACCAGGCCTGCAGGGGAGGGCAATTAGGGGCAAGAAGGCTAGCAGGGGAGCAGTTAGGCATCAATCAGGCTGACAGGGGAGTGGTTAGGGGTGATCATGCTGGCAGGCAGACACGTTTTGGGGCAATCAGCAATCAGGAAGGCAGGCAGGTGACTGTTGGGAGCCAGCAGTTCTGGATTGTGAGAGGGATGTCCAACTGCCCGTTTAGGCCCGCTTCTGGTAGGATCAGGCTTAAATGGGCAGTTGGACATTCCTCAAGGGGTCCCAGATTGGAGAAGGTTCAGGCTGGGCTGAGGGACACACACCCCATGCACAAATTTCATGCATCAGGCCTCTACTGTATAATAATAGGCAGGAACACTTCATTGCTACTGCTTTTCCCCTTTTATAAAAATAAATAAATTGAAATGTATCATTTAGGGTCATTTACTTTCCATTAGCCTGTCTTAGATAAATAGGGGAATCTGTCAGGAAGACATAATCAGCTTAATCAGCTGGTGAAACAAAGGGAAAAACAAATATTAAACTACTGAACATTGTTGAATCTTTGGATTGTTATACTGATAAAAAATGAATGTTCTGAAAGTTGAATGCTGCTACAAGTTGACATTGTAAATTACCTTTTGAGGCTCCATCAGTATGACCAAATACAAATTAGATGAAATTAAAAATATATAACCACTTTCAGAAGAAAAAAAAAAGATTAAACCAGAAATGTAATCACAAAGCAGTGAGTAGGAATTAAGCTGCTTGCCTGCTGGGATGTGGGGCTGTAGGTCTGGAAAGAGGTAGTTAAATTTTATTCTGTGACAGTGACTATAAGTACCCCATGCGAAAGCAGGAGGCCAAAGCCACATTCATTGTTTGGAACCAAGCATTTCCTACCCAAACAAGGAGTCTGCAAACAAGCTCCTCCTTGGGGCAGTAACTTATAAGTATCTGCATTCCTGGGGAGACAAGGAAAAAAACACAGACATAGACTTTCCCTGGGGACCTGGAACCAACTGCCTACTAGCTTAGAACTGGCTCTATGACATCCAGAATAGTACCTAGGACAAGAGTCTCAGACCATTACATTAAGTCCTGGTTGCCTCAGGGACCAATACAGGAAACAGTAAAATTGTACATAGGGAGAACTATACATGTTGAGGAGAAGAGGGATGATATTAAAATTTCCCGCTTAAAAAAATATATATATACAAAATTCTATAGTACATGAAAAAACAGTTTGGAGTCAAACTCATTCCAAGTGAAATGAAAATAATAGAGCAATTTGAAAATGACTCTAGATAATCATATTTATGATACTCAAAGATAAAGGAGGGAATTCTAAAAAAGAATAAAATGTTATAAAACAAAAACAAATGGAAAGGAAAGATAGTGGGGGGTGGATAATTCTGGAAATTAAAAGATATAGTCTTTCAAATGCACTCAATTGATAGAATAAGCTCTAGCCTAGTCATAGTCAAAGACAATTAATGAATTGGAAGATAATGAGAAATTTACTCATAATAGAGTACAGAGACATGAAGAATATAAAGGAGCAGTTGCACATGAAAGAGAATGATAGACTCTACTATTTATTTTATAGGAGTTTTATAGAAGAGGGTATGAAAATGGTAGAAAAGCAGTATTCTAAAAAATAAAAGCTAAAAACTTTTTGAGAACTGAAGACTCTAATTGAGAATATCACCAAGTGCCATACTTGAAAATTAAACAAAATTATACTGAGACAAAAGCATAATGAAGCAGCAGTATATTTAGGGCAAGTAGAAAATCTTAAAAAATACTAAAAATAAAAGAAAGTTTCCTACAGTGGGAAGACAAACTTATAGCTGATCAGCAGCAGCCAAGGATGACAGAAGTCAGTTAATTTCTAGAAATAACTGTCAATCTAGAATCTCATATCCAGCTAGATGATAAAAGAAAAATAGGACAAGCACAGGTTATTTGCTACTTCCTAACCCTTGCTGAACTACTAATGATGTACTTCAGCATGAAGCAAAGCAAACCTAAAGGGAAGTGTAAGAGACAAATTTAATTGCTGAATGAATATTTTAAAGTATTTTTATTCTTTCCTTTAAAAACTTAAATTTGGAACATAATTAATAAGGAATATGTGTGTGTGTTCAGTAGATAGTCCATCTAACCTGAAGTCTATTCTGAAAATGAAAGAATTTACTAATTAATTTTACTTTGATAGGGAAAAAAATCATAGTTGCATCTATTAGGCTTCTGATTTGAAAATGCTAGAATACAAAAAGAATTTTCTCTCTTGTCTTTAATATTATCCAAAATGAAATAGAAAAATATAGGAATGCAAACTACATGATGAAATGAGTAGCTATCTCTAATTACAATGCCCTATTTGTGACGAAGAACAGACAAACACAGTCAAGGTCAAGGTTAGATTCCAAGAAAGTTTTCATAGCTATAATCTCATACAAGTCAGCATAATGAAATTAGCCAAAGTATATGCCAGTAATCCCTTCTTTGGAACAATGAGCAGATGTCAGGACAGCTCACTAGAGTTTGATGGACTCTGATTGTCATGACATCTGGACAAGCAAGAAAAGAGGAACTGAGCGAAGAATCATCAGTCAAAACCATATTTGCAGGAATCAATCTACTGAAGAGGAGAGCAACAGAAGATTACACAATCTTGTGGCTCAGCTCTCATTTGGGGAAAATAAACTTTCAAGAGACCTGTCACATACATAATCCCTGCATCATAAAGAGAAGGCCCACTGCAGCTAGGCAGGAATGTGGTCCTATTTTCTCTGCAGTAAGGTGAACCTCCTACAAATAGCTGTTCAGAAAGTGATTACCTTGTTTTCAAAATGATAGTCCAGCCCGGGCGTAGTAACTCATTTGATTAGAGTGTCTGCCCAGTTCAGCAAGGCTTCAGGTTCAGTCCCTGGTCAGGGCACATATAAGAAGCAACCAATGAATGCATAGATAAGTAGAACAAGTCTCTCTCTCTCTCTTTCTCTCTCTCTCCTTCCTTCCTTCCCTTCCTCCCTCCCTCCCTCCCTCCCTCCCTCCCGTCTCTCTCATCAATAAATGAAAATTTTAAAAAAAGAAGTCCCAACAGTCCCCGAATAAATGGTTCTATAACTTACTAGGTGTGTGCTCTTGCACAATTCATAACCTTCCTATGCCATGTTTTTTGTTTTTGTAAAATAAGATAATAATTATTCCCATATGGTTCTATGGGTAGAATTAATTAAAATATCATAGGCAAAACACTAGGCATGCTATCCACTACATGGTAAAGACTCTCTTGGGCCAAGCATATTTCTATGAGGTGGAATTCCCAGGGCTGAGCATTTTCCTTTTCCTCTTTGAAGGATACTCATTAAGATCACGAATTCAGGCCCAAGAATGCCTAGATTTGAATCCTACCTCTTTCACCTACTAGCTTTATGATCACTGCCAAATTGTTTAATGGCCCTCAGTTTTCCCATCTGTAAACTGGGAATATAATAGCACCTACCTCACAAAGTTGTTGTGAAGAGTTAGTTAATTCTTGTAGAACATTTTGAGTAGTATCTAGAATGGTGTAAATATTCAGTATATATCTACAATTTATGCTTTTATTCTTTAAGCATTAAAAGTCACACCATAAATATGTTTACCATCCTTCTTAAGTTTTTAAGGATAGTTATCTTCTCAGGAAATGTGATTCCTAAAATAGAAGTAAACATTAACTTTTTTTTTTTTCGTTGAGGTGTATAATACCCTATTGCTAGATCATGTATTCCAAATTTTGGGTTATTTAGATCATAAACAAAATTATCTTTTGCCCATCACTAGTTATTTTCTAGCGTAGATCAACACCATGTGCTGAACAAATTGGTCATGTGCTGGTACTAGCCAATCATGATAACTTATTCATTATGACCCTAAAGCAGAGCACAAACTGCAAGCCTAAGGCCAAATTCAGTTTTTTTATGTAAATAAAGTTTTATTGAAACACAACCTCTCCCTTTCATTTATATATTGTTTATGGTTTCTTTCATGCTACAACAGCAGAGTTGAATAGTTGTACCAGAGACATTTGTGGCTCAAAAAGCCTAAAATATTTACTGTTTCCTCTTTACAGAAAAAAATTACTGACTCCTGCGCAGGGTAAATTTTCAGTAAGTCTTTAGTTAATCAGAAACAGCATTTTTAAAATCATTTAATAATAGGCTTTGGTGTACTTTGAAAATATAAGTGTGATATAATTAAACGGAAATTAGTAGTTCTGGTCCCCCATAATGGTTTTTATGATTACATAAAAGCTATTAGCCATAAGATGATGGTAGGGAATCTCATTTCTTTCTCTTGGTGTGGGAAATGTCACATTTAGGACGTGAGCACTTGCTCTGCTGATCCTTTTGTTAAGAGATGCTGTCAAGGCCAATATGTCTAAAATTAGGGAACAGAACAGAAGGAGGGCAAATGGGCAGACAATGCAACTTTCACTCATAATCACAGAACTCAAGTCCCTGTGGGATTGCTTGGCTAGGTTCCCAGTTGAGAAGGGAAATTGGTATAATGTTTCCAGCCTTCATTTTCAAGACCTGTTGGACCTGGATGATCTAGGCTATGTTTTTCCTTTTATTTTTAATTCTCACCTGAGGATATGGTTATTGATTTTAGAGCAATGGAGGAAAGGAAAGAAGAAGGGAGGCAGGGAGGGACAGATGGGGGGAAGAGAGAGAGAGTGAGAGAGAGAGAGAGAGAGAGAGAGAGAGAGAGAGAGAGAGAGGAACCAGTTGCCTCCCATGTGTGCCCCTGACAGAGGATCGAACCCACAATTTAGGTATATGCCCTGACTGGGAATCGAACCACAACCTTTTTGTTCGTGAGGGTGATGCTCCAACCAACTAAACCACCCAGCCAGCGCAGGGCTATCTTTTTCTTTGCTGATCTTTTTAAATGTTTTTAGAATTAGATGCTTAGATATGGAAGAGCCCTCGTGTATACTAGCCTTTTTTTCCCCAAGTTTTTAGTAACTTCATTTTTATTAATTCATCCTACAAATGTTTTTCATATATTTTCACTTCTTTTTAAATGAATGGAAACAAAGACAAAAGCTTATCTTGATAAAGATTTAGATTTTGAAGAGTTAAGATCAACCAAGAGAAGTTCTGCACTTGGCCACTACCAAGCACTAACCCTGCAGCAGCATTGGATGATCTTCTCAAGTCTTATCCCAGGGATGGAGTCAGTGAAGTCAGAAAGATGGATGAAGATTATAGCCCACTACAGAGTAGAGTTTGTACTAATAGTCCCCTGAGTGAGGCACCTCCTTGGTAGTCATTTGCCAGAAAGCGATCGCAAAAGAAGATGCCAACTTAGAGCAATATGGTCTCTCCTTTCAAGAGCTCTGGGGCATGGTGAGTGTATGTGCCACCTAAGTGGTAAGAGGAACCTGGAAGCACAGATCTCCAGCTTCTCGGACCAACCAAAGTTACTAATTTTATAGGCACCCTGCTCAGCTCTACAACTATGGACCACAACATATGTGTGATGTTCATTTAAAAGCCAGTGAAGCTCTCAGTTGGGAAACTGAATCTGGATCCTCCATGAGAATTTAACAAGAAGGAAAAGATTCATTTTGGGCCAAATCCAAGAGATCATTAGCTGTTACCCTTCCTCTCTGGTTTCCATTTCCAGCAACCTTCAGATCACTTAGGGTAGGAAAGTCCCAGATAAAGATGCTCATCTGTAGCCAGTCATGTTAGAGCAGTAGCCTAGGCCTCTATTAACACTGATTAATAGGAGTGTTATGTGCCCTACTCATATGTTGCCTTTTAAATTAATTTTACAAATAAGGTCTGTCTTAGCCCTTCAATGAATGAACACAAGTCCTCATGTAGCAGAGCTCTGAGTGACTGTGCTCGTAGGTTCCCCAACGTCCTGGGAGACTGACAGTTCCAACCTGTTCACATAGTTCCCCTGCCCACCACCCCCAAAACCACATTTTGCTGGGGGGGGGGGGTTCTTGATTTTTATTGAAGTGCATGTGTAGAAGAATTTAACATATGATTATGCCACTTGAGAGTATAGATAAGTGGCAATGAAATGTCAAATTTCAAGTGATAGATATGCTTCTATTCCCGAACTTAAATCAAGAAATATAGTAGTCTAGCTTCCTACAAGAATATAAACCTAATTATTCCCATGCAAACAACTGTAGTGACCACTCAAGTTTGCAAAGTTTATTTTTAAACATATTAAATTTTCCTATATTCTATAGAGCTTAAGAATTTGTCCTATTTCCTTCCATCTCCCCTCTGCTTCCAGTCCTTGTTTTAGATCATTTGTGTCAAGTTACTACATTTATTTGAAATAAGCAAGCATTCAATTACCTAAAAGGGTGGAATAGAAAAATATTGCAAAGCCATATATTCCCTGTAACTCCTAAAAATTATGTCTGAGTCAGCTAACATATGAATTAAAATAAGCATGTTCTTTATGTCTTCTAGTCTCCAAAAGGAAATTATTTCTACATTTTGTCAATCTAATGCCAGTACCAGTATGATGATATGTTAAAACATTCTGCTTGCAGCTGCAAGTTAAGAAGCCATATAAAGTAACTCTTTAATTATAGCTTCATCCTGCAGTAAAAGTGCTTAATTAGTACAATTTTACTTGAAGCTAAATTTTTTTCTGAAGATTTAAAGAATTAAAAGAAAGATGTTTCCCATTCATCTTACTTTTTCATTTGTTGACCTTTACCCATACTTCCACCCTACTTCAAGAACTAGCATAAGGAATATTTAATCTGTTATTTAATAGATACCCTTTTGACTGGTTATTGATTTTTATTCCTGAGTTGTGAATTTTCAAATGTCATTTTTCCTTAGGTTTTTTACCATGCCTTGATTGCAAAATAAATATTTTGTACTTACAAAGTCCCTTTCTGAAATGAATGGAATAGTACCAGTTTACTAGTACATGTTGCCAATAGTCTTATTAAAAACTATTAAAGTAGCCGAAACCAGTTTGGCTCAGTGGATAGAGCGTCGGTCTGCGGACTGAAAGGTCCCAGGTTCGATTCTGGTCAAGGGCATGTACCTTGGTTGCAGACATATCCCCAGTATGGGGTGTGCAAGAGGCAGCTGATCAATGTCTGTCTCTCATTGATATTTCTAACTCTCTATACCTCTCCCTTCCTCTCTGTAAAAAATCAATGAAACATATTTTTTTTTAAAAACTATTAAAGTAGCAAAGTTTGAGTATGATTTTATATATACCTTTAAGGGTATAGCT
This sequence comes from Lasiurus cinereus, assembly GCA_011751065.1. Taxonomy (NCBI): domain Eukaryota; kingdom Metazoa; phylum Chordata; class Mammalia; order Chiroptera; family Vespertilionidae; genus Lasiurus; species Lasiurus cinereus. Next base: position 3,783,163 of record JAAGEH010000208.1, on the reverse strand, counting down.
CATGTAAAGGTAAGTAAGTTTATTTCTGCAAGCTTCCTTGAATGTCAGTGAAAAGAATACAGTGATAGCTAGCATCCCAATTCTCTCTGCTACTATTCCTAGTCCCCCTAATTAATAGGCTAGGTGACTCAGATATAGTCTCACTTGTATAGTACAAGATTTTTTACCTTACTGCCATTTTTTCTTTTAGTTGATCAAGGCAAGTAGAAAATGGGTGTTCACATTCACACTATACCAGAGATAAATGACACTGGATATTGATATGAAGAGTAGGTTTGGTCACAAGTTCAAAGCAGAAAATAGGATATTTTATCACCATATTTATATTAATATATACTCTATGTTTTTATATTTCAAACCATAAAATTTGGTTTGTTAATGCTTATTTTTTCGACAGCACCTACTTTTTTGTTCTTAACATATAACAATAAGAAAAAAATATCTAAAAAATAAAATGGAGTGCTTTTAAAAATAGATTGCATGTTTGTGTACCCCTCAGAATTCATGTGTTGAAACCCCATCCTCCAGTGGGATAGCATTAGGAAATAGGGTGCCTTCATGATGGTATTACTGCCCTTATCAGAAGAGACTGGACAGAACTTGCCTCTGCTGTCTCCCGTGTGAGGACACAGCAAGAAGATGGCCATCTGTGACCCAAGGAGAGAATTCTCATAAGAACCACACCGTGCTGGCACTTTGACCTCAGAATTCCCCCTCTAGAACTGTGAGAAACAATGCCTATTGTTTAAGTCACCCAGTTTATGGTATTTTTGTTATAGCAGCCTGAGCTGATTAAGAGAGATAATCTATACTTTTTCTTCTAAAATAATATTTTAAAAATCTTGAAGTGGCTAATTTCATTCACTACATGCTTATAAAATACATTTATGAATTCCATTCCTTTTATTCTCATACATAAAAGTAATGCTATTGGATTGATTTGTTTCAGGTAAAACTTTTTCAAGGTCTTCTAAACCTGGGTACTCTCCTCAGAATGCTTTGAAAAATGTAAATATCACCCCTTTTATTGGTCAGAACACTTGGTTATGCTGCAATAACAAACATACCTCAGAATCTCCATAGCATAACAAAGCAGATATTATTTCCCACTCAAGCCTGTGAGTTCAGTGCCTCTCTAGCACACTGTCTACGTGGTGACTTAGATGGTGATCCACCATCTCAACAAACACCTTCCAGAGTCAGATTCTGTAGGAGAAAAGAGAGACAGAAGGCCACCCATGGGCTTCCCGTCACCTCAGCCCACAAGTGACACTCATTGCTTCTACTTACAGCCCATTGGCCATATTAACAACCTAACTTCAAGGAAAGCAGGAAAATAGATACTTTCTACATGTCCAGGAAGAAGAAAATAAAGCATAACTTTTGAATGCCTACCATTATTCCTGCCAAACCTTTTATGTATATCATGGAAGAAAAATCTTGAGAAGTACTTTTATAAATTAAAAAAGACTGCTTTTTTTTCCTTTAAAAATCCATGCTACATTGTCTGCAAACCAATCACCTGTAACAAGCTCTTCTTTCTCTCTTACCCTCCTGCATGCTCCCTCAGTATCTCTTAAAAATTACCTTTTTATTCCCATCTTTACCCTTATAGCTCATGCCCTTGTCATCTTTTCCTGGAATATTTGCAATAGGCTCATCACCAGTCATCTTACTTCCTTTCATTTGTCTGTCTCCAACCAGATCATTTTTTCTTCATCACTATGTGGTCTCTCTCTACCTAAGAAATTCCAAGGAACATTAACATCTGTATTATTCATGTTATGTAAGAGTCACATACCTTATAAGTATGAGGATTAGTCATTCCTCAATATATGAGGATCCTTCCCACAACAGAAATTGTAAATGGCTTTTAATGACACTTGGAAAACTCAATGAGTGAAATACAAAATATTTTTAAATTGATGGAAATCTTTTATCTTTTAAACTTGATTCTGTTAACATTTTAACCCTTAGATTGACTACACATGAAATATACTAAAGGTCTATTTTTCTACATTAGCCTTTCAGACCTTAATCCTTTTTAAAAGTGTGGCATTTAAACAGAGGAGTTGTGGGGGGGGAGTGGGAGGGAAGCCTGCCTTCATATTCAAAATAAAGTAAACACAGAAAGAACCTCATCACATCTTTATAAAATACCTTTCATTCTTTATCAATTTGCTATTCATTCAACAAGCATTGTTGAACAGCTACTAAATGATGAACATGCTTGGATATGCTGAAAAATAAAAGGCTATCCCTGTGATCAAGAGCTCCAAGTTTAATGAAGTATATATGCTCTCAGGGAATCAGAACTAGATTTCTGAGGTAAGGTTGTGGCTTAGTAACAAAGCTTTTGAAAAGGGGAGGAGACATCAAGTAGAGGAATACAGCATATAAATGACAGGCTCATATTCTACGTGTAACATCATGAGGATGGGACAAATGAAAATCTACTTCTGGTATTCTACTATTTCACCTCACAAGGTATACTCCTAAGAAACTTTGGAAATTCTCATGATACAAACAATAGTAATGATATTAAAGTCAACCAGACTTGAATTCAAATCAAGATACTATCACTGACTAGCAGTATAATTGTAGGTGAGTTTTTAGGCTTCATTTAAGGGGAATAATAGTATCTATCTTAAAGTGTAGCCATTAAGGTTTATAGAATAATGGCTATAAAGCATTTAGCAGTTTCTGGCACATAGCAAGCACTTGACAAATCATAGCCTATAATAATAATAGTATAAAAGGAAATGGGTTACACTCGTAACTTTGATAATAGAGATTATTAGTTGATTAAGCATTCTTCCTTCAATTTGTATCTCGTTAATATGAGTTGACAATGTTTGTATTTAAAATGATGCCATGTGGATTAACTCCTCTATGTAATTGATAGTAATTTCATTTGATTGATGATAATTGTGGTGGATTTTAATGACCAATTGGCAGAAGTTTTAAGAGCATCATTCTTAGTAAAATGTGTAACAGGAATTCATTAATAATCAAACAAAATACATTAAGACCATAGAATGACTAATGAATAGTTACGAAACCCATTGGGATTTCATGTCAATTTCAAAACTGCTGTATCATGCCAGGGAGATAGTGAAAAATCTTCACCATATTTATCACCATATTCTCAGTGTGTGAAATTTAATTCCTGATTTTGCATTCATCACATTAAAAGAACAAATTCAGCCCTGGCTCATGTGGTTCAGTTGGTTGAGCATTGTCCCATGCACTGAGAGGTTGCAGGTTCAATTCCCAGGCAGGGCAATTGCCTGGGTTACAGGCTCAATCCCCAGTAGAGGACATGCAGGAGGCAGCTGATCGATATTTCTCTCTCATCAATGTTTCTCTCTCTCCCCTCCCTTCCCCTTTCTCTAAAATCAATAACAACATATTTAAAGTAAAATAAAAGAACAAATTCAGTGATTCTCAAGTTCATGTGGGTGCAAGCATTGGACATAGTACTGAGTTCTGTTGCCTTTGATGATGATATCTGACGCATAATTGATCCAAACTTTGAAATTTTCAGATGCAAGTATCATAAGAGGAACTAGATCAAGACTGCAGATTGACTTGATTCTCTTTATCTCCTAAATAATGGGGTTTAACTACAACAATAATGACCTAGTCCAGTAGTAAAGTGATCTTGGTGACTGTACTAGAACATTTTTGTTATACTCAGCATATTTCACCTTAAATTTAACAGATTATCTTTGTCTGTGGAAGTTCATCTGTCTCATTTCTCCTGCTCAAGATAAGAGATTTCTTGTGCATCCTTTGATGCTAGTGACTTTGCCATTTTAAGGATTCAAAGGCATTCAGTAATTCAAAGTTACTGCAGTCAATCCTAAAGTGCTTTGGACACATTAATTGACCATGTAAGATATCTCCAGTGGTAGGTATACACGTTTTCTTGAAGAGTATGATTTTCCTTGGATTTTATGATTATGATGTCAAAGCTGAGTAGAGTTATATACTGAAATCTCAAACTGGTATGTGTGCTTACAGGAGGGTGTTCTCTGAAAGGGAAGGGTAACACTTTCCAAAAGGGACATGAGCATGGATTTTTTTAGGAAGTCAATTGCCAGATTCTCAGTTTCCCTACCCAGCTCCCACATGTGTTTTTCCTAAATCTGAAGACCGTGGGTGAGTAGAAAGCCTCACTGAGAGCCACATCAGCAAACATTGCTTCTAGGACCAGCTCTGCTCTTGCTAGGGATGTATGTGACCTTGATCAAATCTTTCCACTTACCCCCTGACTGTTCTTTCCTATGGAAAGTAGATGATCCTAAATTCCTTTCCAATGCAAAGCAACAGAATGTTTTACCTGAGGGAGTCATGCTAAATTCCCAAAGAGCCTAATTACCTAGTGACATAAGTTTGAGGCCCAATTTAAATTAATTTGAAGTAAAACATCTCTAAGAACCAATTTGGGCTGGACAGATACTAAATGTGGCATACATATTTTCTTAAGTCAAAGAGCAAGCAAATTTTGTTTATTGTAAAAGATATTCAAAGTTAGATCTTGTTCTTTATTCATATTGTCCTATCCCAAGACCATTTAATTTTCCATTTCATATTAATAAATTAGTCTTAATGAGCTTTATCCCTGATGACCTTTCTCTATATTTTCTGCCCTTTATATTCCTATTTCTTAATTGGATTTTAAAATTTGTTTATTTTCACACAGTAGCTCCCGCCACATAGTGCATGCGATGTATGGATCTGATACTGTGTTAGCACCAAGATTACAAATGCAGAGGAGACAGTCAAGGAAATGTAAGAAATTCACACCCTACTTGGCTAAATGAATACTTAGACAAATAATATTAATATAATGTGTTAAATATAGTAATAAAGGCATGAATGCCCTGCTAAGGAATCATGGAAAAGGGAGCACAACCTTTTTTTAAATTTTGTTGAAGTCCAAGTTATCCTCTTTTTCCTTTGTAGCTTATGCTTTTGGTGTTATCTCTCAAAAACTATTGCCTGATCTAATGCATGAAGATTTGTGCCTATCTTTTCTCTAAGAGTTTTATAATTTAGCCCTTATGTTTAGGTCTTTGGTATGAGGAAGGGTCCAATTTCATTCTTTTGCCTGGGCTATCCAGTTGTTCCAGCACCACTTGTTGAAAAAACTGTTTTTCCTCCTTTGAATTTTCCTGGCACTCTTGTGGTCACCTTTTTGCTGAATTGTCCTGACTTCCACTGTGCCAAATCCATCTCGGTTTGCCTCCTGCCCCTCAGGCTGTTTACTCTTAGCATTCTTTTTACCTTCACCATATTCTAAATGTTAAAATTCTTGAGGAAGGGTTTGCAAACTCTCTCTGTTCTCTCTTTAGTATAGCTCATTATGTGAGCTTATCCATTCCCATTCTCTATCATTGACTTACAAATTTTACCTCCATCCCACACTTCTCTGCAGAACTTCATTTAGGAATATCTATTTGCCATATTAACATCACTTGGTTGTCTCACAGGCAACTTAAGCATAACATTATCCAAAATGAAATTAGAGAAACATGTAAATTGACTGTTCCTCCGCTATGCCCACAGCCAATCAGAGTGAGTATGCAAATTAACCCAACAAAATGGAGGTTAATTTGAATACATACCTTTGTCCCGGGACCCCCCTTGGCCCCCAGGTCACTCCCAGCCAGTCATCAGAGGGGCCAAGCCTGCAATTCGAGGAGTGGGGGTCGGGAAAATGGAAGGGGGAGTGCTGGCTTGGGAAGGGGCTGGGTTGCCTGGCTGCAGCCTGGTGACCCAACACTGACTGCTCAAGTGGCTGAGACCCAGAAAGTGAGTCAGGGTCTGATCTGCAGCCTCAATGGAAGCTATTGATCAGTGTACCTACCTCTCTCTCTCTCTCCCTCTTTCTTTCTGATCTTCGCCAGCAGCCAGGTTTTTCTTTCTCTCCCAGCCTCCACAGGGGCTGCTGTTCAGTCCAGCCTCTTTGATCAGGCCCAGACATAGGCCTGGAGATGCTGACTGGCATAGGCACCAACCAATCAGAATTAAAATTGGGTGCTGTGGGGAGACAGTGGCTATCTAGGAGACAGAGCTTTTGATGCTGACTAGCATAAGAACCAATCATTGAGAACTAAAGGTGGGTGCTGTGGGGAGCCAATGGCTGCCTGGAGGCAGAGCTTTTGACTCTTACTGGCATAGTAACCAACCAATCTGAACCAAAGGTGAATGCTGAGAGGATCCAATGGCTGCATAGGAGGTGGAGCTTCTGATGCTGACTGGCAGAGGAACTGACCAATGAGAACCAAATCTGGGTGCTGTGGGAAGCCAATGGCTATCTAAGAGGCAGAGCTTTTGACACTAACTGGCATAGGAACCGAACAATGAGAACCAAATCTGGGTGCTTGGGGAGCCAATGGCTGCCTAGGAGGTGAAGCTTTTGATGCAGTCAGAAACAAATTGGCCAGCAGAGGAGGGCAGTTGGGCTGACAACAGGCCTGCAGGAGAGGGCAGTTAGGGGTGATGAGATTGGCAGGCAGAAGCAGTTAGTGGCAATCAGGCAGGCAGGCAGGCAGGTGAGCAGTTAGGAACCAGTGGTCCCAGATTATGAAAGGGATGTCTGACTGCTGGTTTAGGCCCAATCCCTGGCATCAGGCCTAAAATGGCAGTTGGACATCCCACAAGGGGTCCCCAATTGGAGAGGGTGCAGGCTGAGTTGAGGGAATTCCCGCTCCATGCAAATTTCATGCACTGAGCCCCTAGTGTATATATATATATGCATATATATATGCATATCTTGTGTGTAGGAGTGATGGTCAATATGCATACACACACACACATACATACACTAGAGACCTAGTGCACAAAATTTATGCACAGGCTAGTGGCGGGGGGAGGGGGTGTCCTTCAGGCCAACCTACACCCTCTCCAATCTGGGACCCCTCGAGAGCAGTTGTCCCTCTCACAATCCAGGACTGCTGGCTCCCAACCTCTCACCTGCCTGCCTGCCTGATTGCTCCTAACTGCTTCTGCCTGCCAGCCTGACCATCTCTAACCACTCTCCTGTCAGCCTGATTGATGCCTAACTGCTCCCCTGCCAGCCTGTTTGCCCCTAACTGCCCTCCCCTGTGGGCCTGGTCACCCCTAACTGCTCTCCCCAGCAGGCCTGGTTACCCCCAACTGCCTTCCCCTGTGGGCCATCTTGTGGTGACCGTCTTGTGTTCACATGGGGGTGGTCATTTTGTGTGTTGGAGTGATGGTCAATATGCATATTACCTCTTTCTTATATAGGAGATATTAATTATATATTTTTTAAGAGAGAAACATCGATGTGAGAGCAAAATATCAATTGATTGCCTCCTACATGCCCCCTATCAGGGAATCAAGCCCACAACCTGGCCATGTGCCCTGACTGGAAACCAAACTAGCAGACTTTTGGTGCACAGGACGATGCCCATCCAACTGAGCCACCCTAGCCAGGGTGGCTACCATTATCTCTTATTTGAATTATTGCAATAGCTTTAACTGTTTTTTTCTGGTTCCTTCCAAAGTGATTCAAACCTGGGTATCTCACTGGAGTCTTTTTTATAATTGAACTCTATGTTTCACACCAGTAACACTATTTTCACCCATGTTTTTCACATGCGCCCAGTATTATCACCTTGATGGGTTTACACCAGGAACAAGGTATAATTTGCTTTGCTTGGCCAGCATCACATAATCCTCCAACATGTTATTGTTATACACTGATCTGCTGTGTTGGCATTATGTGAAATGCACAGATTCTTTATTATTATCACAATTTGTTAAGTTACTTAGAGATTTCTTCCCTAGAAGATGTGATCTAGTCTGAATAGATAGCCAGTTTCTAAGGAATAGAATGCACTTCTCACTTTAGAATGCCTCACTGCTACTTTTTCTGGTCCTTTCTAGAATGGTTTGTACTCTTTCTGAAACTCCTTGGTTTACTGATAGTTGCTTCTCACACAGATATAAACAGATCACACTTTTATACATAGGTAAATATTTAGAAAAAATAAAATACTCAAGTATTTCATTACTTTTTACTTCTTAAAACCAATAAAATACTCTTTAATTCTAAAAGTTAATATAATGAAACAATAAAACAATTGTAATCCATCTTATGTATTTCAAATTTATTTTGTACTAAATATTTTATATTAAGTCATCATTAATAAGTTATGGCTTTTACAAAGTTATATATAATTATTATAATTACAAAATTACATATTATTCATTATGTTATAATGTGTTATTATGTAATTATGCATTATAATAGAAATAGTTATCATTGTTATGGTTATTTTATTACTCTTGATGTTCTAAATACTACAACTTGTCCAGTAGGACCTGCTTTAAACTGGCTACTTTTTGCTTTTAGCACTATCCCTACCCTCTTTGAAGGTATCCTTATTATTGTCTGGCAATAATAAAGTATTTTAAGCCCGAGTTTTCCTTGCCCCAAGGCATGGAAACTGCCACTTTCCAAAGAACTCTGCTTTCTTCTAAGTGCTGAGTTTGCATTTGATTACTTATGTTGCAAAAATGTTTTTAAGTGCTATTGCTATTGCTAATGTTTGGATACCCTTAGGGACAGCTAGGCACTATTCCTTTTTTAAAAAAAAATGTATTTTATTGATTTTTTACAGAGAGGAAGAGAGAGGGATAGAGAATTGGAAACATCGATGAGAGAGAAATATCCATCAGCTGCCTCCTGCACGCCCGCTACTGGGGATGTGTCCACAACCAAGGTACATGCCCTTGACCAGAATTGAGCCTAGGACCCTTTAGTCCAGAGGCTGACGCTCTATCCACTGAGCCAAACCAGTTAGGCCTAGGCACTATTCCTTGTTAAGGTTTTTATTTACACTGAATTTATTTATTATATGCTCTACTCTACCTACAGTAAGAAACTGATCAGACTTGAATAATTTTCTAAAATGTGTCAAGAAACAATGGGGCAGTAGGTAGAGATTGGAGTCTGTGGGGTTGGAGGTGAGTACCTTAGTAAATAGGTCAGGAAGGATCTTCTTTAGTTAGTGTTGTATAATGAGAGGGCCACCAAAGGGTTGAGATAAGGACATGATCAAGTCAGTAGTATAGAAAGAGGATGATATAATTAGAGAATGGAGGCCAGTGGCAGGAAAACCACCAGGCTGCTGTGTGGTCCAATAAGGCCTGGCAGGCATTAGAAATAGAGTTGAAGGCTGATGGAAGAGCCCTTGCTGAGATCAATGCCCTGATCTATGTGAACACCTGGCTGTGGGATATGATAGAGAGGTTACAGTTAAAGGTGAACTGAGCATAGGATACTAGGTGTACAGAAGGGCCACTAACTAAAACAGAGAAATCAGGAAGAGGAGGTCAGATGGAATGTAGAAGGGAAACAGTGGGTTAATATTAAAACAAAACTTGAGAAGCAGACAAGTATAGATAGTGTCTGGCCCATGTTTATCCTATCTAATAAAAGAGTAATATGAAAATTGACCATCACTTTAACACACAAGATGGCTGCCCTCATGTGGACACAAGATGGCCACCACAAGATGGCCAGCAGGGAAGGGCTGTTGGCAGGGACCAAGCCTGCAAGGGAGGGAAGTTGGGGGCAATCAAGCCTGCAGGGGAGCGCAGTTAGGGATAACCAGGCTGGCAGAGGAGGGAAGTTGGGGACGACTAGGCCTGCAAGGGAAGGCAGTTGGGAGCAATCAAGCCTGCAGGGGAGGGCAGTTAGGGGTGACCAGGCCGGCAGAGGAGGGAAGTTGGGGGCAACCAGGCCTGCAGGGAAAGGCAGTTGTGGAGGACCAGACCTGAGGGGAGAGCAGTTGGTGGTGACCAGGCCTGCAGGGGAGGGCAGTTAGGAGTGATCAGACCTGTAGGAGAGGGCAGTTAGACATCAATCAGGCCAGCAGGGAAGTGTTTAAGGAGTAATCAGGCTGGCAGGCAGAAGCGGTAAAAGGCAATCAAGAAGGCAGGCAGGCAAGCAGTTTAGAGCCAGCAGTCCTTGATTGTGTGAGGGATGTCCGACTGCCCATTTAGGTCAGATCAGGCCTAAATGGGCAGTCAGACATCCTTTGAGGGGTTCCAGATTGGAGAGGGTGCAGGCTGGGCTGAGGGACACCCACCCTCATGCACAAATTGCATGCACCAGGCCTCTAGTTCTATAATAAATGTGCAGAATGAATCAGATAGTGCTAATAACACAGTATGTACTGAGTTCCTACTGCATTACTAAACCTATGCTAAGTAGTTTCATTCAGTTCTCACAAAAGGTATAAGAAAAATAGGTACTGTTTTTATCACCATTATGGAGATTAAGTAATTTATCTGAGATCAAATAGCTGGTATTTGGCAGTGACAGACCCAAACCGAAACCTTTCTGACCTTATACCTCTAACCAAGAAAGGAATGAAACTGACCAGGAATTATCAAAGTGATGGTGGTAATCAAGAAAATAGTGTTTTATAGAAGTCCAGGGAAAGAGCAGTTTTTAAAAAGCAGTGGTCAGTCCACATGTGGTCCAGGGGCCAAGTGGAAGAAACTTAAAATAGGCAATGGGCTTCATAGGCCAGTGGTGAGGTGGAGAGGCAGTGTTAGTAGACTGGAGTGGAAGCCACTTCGCTGAAAGTTCAAAGTAGTTGGGAAGCACGAGAGGTCACAATATGAGTAGACTTTTCCTTCAAGAGTGTGATGGTGAATGAGAGTGGGGAAGGAGAGATGAGCTAAAATGGAAAGCTTAACAGAAAGACTCTTTAGTGCCATAAAACCGAAGTTTATCTCTTTTAGTAATGTCTAAAGTTGAATGACTACTGTGTGTCAGACACTGTCCTAAGTTCCCTACTTCTATGTGACCTCATTTATTCCTCACAGCAATCTTATGAGATAGGGACTAGATCAACCCCCAGGACAGGTGAGGAAACAGACTGACGCACAGAGGGGTCAGCTATTGGTTCAAGGTCCCCGGCTAGTAAGTAGCAGGCTCCATGTGTTGAATCAGTCTTGTTTGGTAGCATTGTTGAGGGCTTTCTAATTGTATGTATATCAGGACTTGAAATTGTGTTATTAAAGTAAAAGTCACTAGCTCCCAACCACATTGAAAACAGAGAACCGCACATCATAGACATCGAAGACAGGAAACAAAATCCATTTTTAGCAAATTTAGAGCCGTTTGAGGTGTTTAACCTCAGAACAAGGATTTCCTCTTTCAAGTTGCATTTAAGCCATCATCCTCAGAGCGTGTATAATCTGAACAAAACAGAACAAAAAGAAGTCTGTACTTGTCTACTGATGGCCCATAACTCTTGTAAGAGCATGTTCATCAGACCAAGTTTTAATGAATACTAACGGACTGCTGAATTTCTCTACATATCCTGAATTTAAGTGTTCAAAGGACATGAACAGAATCTTACATGTTTGACCCTTGCCATTGGAAACATTGGGGCCATGAACTGAGAAGAGTATGTAGTATAGGAAGGGAGCCTGGGGCTTTCTCCTGTGTCCTTAGCTGTGGGGTATGCCTATGACTGGAGAACAGGCTGAGGTTTCACTGAATGACCTTAACATCACCAACAGAATGTATAGTGATCCATTCTTCTTCCTTTGGTAATGCCAGTGATGGAATAACTAATAACTCCAAGGTCTCTTTCAAACAGGCTTTATGGGTTTGCAAAGTACTCCTGAGCTCTGAATCCATTTTTCTTTGCCATCCAGCTACAGGCAACAAACAAGCTTTATGGTCCCTGAAATTAGCCACCAACTTAAGACAAAAGATAATTCTGAAACTGCCATTTAACATGCTGTATCTGTTCTGCTGCTTCTATAAAGCAAGCCGTTTTAATGTAATTACATGACTTGTCCATCTATTACTAAATTGATGAGGACAGCCTGGATTTATTTAGTTTTCTTCCTATAACTTAGAAGTCAGTATGGTTTATTGTAGCATTTCTCAACGCAGATTTTATGCACAAGAACCTTGTAAATAAATATGTCGAGAAATTCTGCTAGCAGATCTCTCTTGTTCCTACCCCTACCTTCTTTTGATTAACAATTTACATTAGCATATTAAAGGTTTTACAAAGTTCTGCAATAAGGAAGCCAACTAAATTGGTATTTTTGCAAAGTCTTTTACAAAGGATTGTGTTTTTTATGTCAGATTTTTTTAAAGCCACACAACCACTTTGGGAAATGCTGACATAGTCCTTAAGAGCTTTGGGTCAACTCTGAGCTTCTGTGTGTTTGATTTTTTTAGGCTCCACATATAAGTAAAATCATGTAGTTTTTTTTTTTCTTCCCACGTGTGATTACCATAGGCAGGGATGTGGGGAAACAGATAGATGTTGGTCCAAGGGTACATAGTTTAAGTTATCTAAGATGAGTAACTCTAGAGATCTAATGAATAGCATGATGACTAACCTATCTAATAAAAGATTAATATGCAAATTGACCATACCTCTACTACACTCACAAGCCATGCCCACCAGCCATGCCCACCAACCAATCCGAGTGAATATGCAAATTAACCCAACCAAGCTGGTTATAGCCATAGAGAGCACAGGAGAGAGGCCTGGGTTACCCCTAGCAATGGAAGAAGCCAAGCTTTCTGCAAAGCCTGGCTTGGGGAGGTTAAGGCAACAAAGTTTCAATGGCTATGCCAATAGAAGGCTCCTCTCCAGGCTATAAAGTTTCAATTATAGAAGATAAATAAATACCAGATACCAGGGCCTCCACTTGGGTTTCTGGGGGACATGGCCGGCCTGCAAACCACCACAGGCCCCTCATCCAGGCTACCCCACACCCCAAGGGAACCTTCACCCTGATCCAGGACATGTTTCAGGGCAAACCAGCTGGTCCCCACCCGTGCACCAGCCTCTATCCTATCTAATAAAAGATAATATGCAGATTGACCGTCACTCCAACACACAAGATGACTGCCCCCATGTGGTCAAAAGATCCTGCCCCCATGTGTACACAAAATGGCCACCACAAGATGGCCACCATAAGAAGGCCAGCAGGGGAGGACAGTTGGGAGGGACCAGGCCAGCAGGGGAGGGCAGTTGGGAGGGACCAGGCCAGCAGGGGAGGGCAGTTGTGGGTGATCAAGCCTGCAGGGGAGGGCAGTTGGGGGTGACCAGGACCACAAGGTAGGGCAGTTAGGAGCAATCAGGAAGGCAGGCAGGTAAGCAGTTGGGAGCCAGCAGTCCTGGATTGTGAGAGGGATGTTTAACTGCCAATTTAGGCTTAAATGGGCAGTCGGACATCCCCCAAGGGATCCCAGATTGGAGAGAGAGCAGGCTGGGCTGAAGGACATCCCCCCCCCATGCACGAATTTTGCACACTGGGCCTCTAGTAGTTAATAATACTATATTGAACACTGGAAATTTGCTAAAAGAATAGATTTCAGGTGCTCCTAGCACACACAGAAAGAAGGAAAGAAGGAAAGAAGAAAGAAAGAAAGAAAACATGAGGAGTTGGGTATGTAATGAGCTTGATTGTAGTAATCATTTTACTAAGTAGTATCTGTACATCAAATCATCATGTTGTAAACCTTAAATATGTACAATTATTTTTAAAATAACAAAATGTGCCTGGTCAATGTTGCTCAACAGTTAGAGCATGGGTCCTCACACCGAATGGTTGAGGGTTCAATTCCTGGTCAAGGGCACATACTTGGGGTGCAGGAATGATCCCTGGCCCTAGTCAGGGTGCATGTGAAAGGCAACCAATTGATGTGTCTCTCACATCAATGTCTCTCTCTCTCTCCTTCTCTCTCCCTCTTTCTCTCTATTTCTACTCTTCTCTCATTCTCCCTCTCCCTCCCTCTACTCTCTCTCCCTCCCTCCTTTCCACTCTCTATGAAAAGCAATGGAAAAAATATACTTGAATGAGGATTAAATATATATATGTTGGTTTGCAGGCTGGCCACACATCCCAAGTGGAGGCCCTGGTATCTGGGATTTAGTTATCTTCTACAATTGAAACTTTGTAGCCTGGAAAGGACCCAAGTCTTCTGCTGGCACAGCAATTGAAATTTTGTTGCCTTGAGTGGAGGCCTGGGCGGCCAGGTTTTGCGGAAAGCTTGGCTTCCTCCATTGCCAGGGGCAACCCAAGCTTTCATTCTGCTCTCATCTTGGTTGGGTTAATTTGCATACTCACTCTGATTGGCTGGTGGTGTGGCAGAGGTATGCTCAATTTGCATATTACTCCTTTATTAGATAGAATGGTCATCTCTAAGCAATTGAATATGACATGATTTTATTGCCTTTTTATAAAATTGTATATTCCAAATTTTCTACAATAAATTTTTTAACTTATAATAAGGACAGAATCTTTTGTTTCATATTATAACTTTAAAAAGTACATTAAGAATTGTTATACTAGTCTTATTGCATATAATTACTACAGACTGTGTCATTAATCTCAGTACAAGGAAATTTCCATGGAGAGTCAATTCATATAATGCTATTTGTTCACTGTGTGATTCCTTGCACACTATTAAATAACTCTATGTTGCTGCTCCCAACTGTAAAAATGGGATTTTAAAAATGATGATATACCCATCACATTAGGTTGTTATGAGGAGCATATTTTATTAAATGCCTAGAAATAGTAAGATTCAGGCAACTGTCATTTTTGCATTGGATTTATTAAGCTATTTAACTTCTATTATTTTTATACTTTACAATTGTTTATTTTAAAACTAATAGCAACAAATTTTTTATAAACATCCTCTTTACCTTTGCTATAGCAAAAATGTTTCCTTTTTTTTGCATTTTATTGACCTAATTCATTAAATTCCTGGCACAATTTCTAAAGGAGATAGTCAACTTCACTAGACACAGACTAAACCTTTGGTCATTTGGCAAATTTAGAATTTTGGGACCTAGTTATATCTTATGACAGCATCAGTTACATGTCCAACTCTCTGCTAAGGCATGAATAAATCATAAGAGGGATGATATATACTTGCTGCCTCTCAGTCAACCAACATTTATTAAGTGTCTATTGTGTGCATGGATTGGGAATCAGAAGTGAGAAAGACACAACTTCTGCCTTCAAGGAGCTCACCCTAGATATCAACAATCACATGCAGAGAAATAAATGCACCATTTCAAATACACTGAGTGGCCAGATTATTATGATCTTTGAACGCATAATAATCTGGCCACTCTGTGTATATCCTATATAATAAAAGGCTCATATGCAAATTGTCCCTTCGACCAGGAGTTCAACCAGCAGGCAGGCTGGCCAACTGCCCATGTCCCCTCCCCCTGCCTAGGCTGGCCAGACCCCACCCATGCACAAATTCATGCACTGGGTCTCTAATATATATACACGTACACTGAGTGGCAAGATTATTATGTGTTCAGAGATCATAATAATCTGGCCACTCAGTGTAATATACGATGATATGTGTGCTGGCAGCATCAAGGGTAGAATGCGCTAAACATGATGAGGTTTCCTAGAAAAGAGATCTGGAGTGTATTGCGGTATTTAGGAGTAAGTGGGAGAGCGAAGACGAGAAGCAAAGTTCTAGCCAGAGGTAGCAGGAAGTACAAAGGCATATAGGTAAAACAAACATGGCACATTTGTGAAAATTCTGGCAAGGTGTGGGATTAGAAAATGCTAGATAGAAGGGAAAATGGATGGGGTTCCAAGAGATGACCTGAGAGAGAGAAGCAGAATACGAGTCTCACTTTTATCTCAAAGTAGTGGAGAGATGGTAACAGACTTGCCTTTTTTTTTAATTTTCAAATTAAATTTATTGGGGTAACATTAGTTAATAACATTATATACATTTCAGGTGTACCACTTTATAATATGTATACTCTTTTGTGTACTCACCTGTCACCACACACCCCCTTCCTCAGATTCACCACTGGCCGTGAAATGAGTATTGGAGAAGATGTGGAGGAAAAGGAGCCCTCCCACACTGCTAGTGAAAATGTAAACTGGTACTGTCACTATAGGAAACAGACTTGCCTTTAAAAGTGTGCTATAAAAGTGTGGAAGACACACCAGAAAAAGTATAGGGACAGGTAGATAAAAGGCTGTCTCTATAACTCTGAAGAAGAGAGGAATTTGGACCAATACAGAAACAATGATAATGGTAGAGAGCAGAGAGCTGTGTAGGAGGTAACCTTTAGTTGTATGGGGTAAAAAAGGAGGGAGGAATCTTGTCTTGACTCCCAGACTTCTGAATTGAGGAGATGGGCAGATAGTTAGGTTAGTCACTGAGCAGGAGAGCCCAAGGGAAAAGCAAGTGTGAAGGGAAAGATAACAGGGTCATGTTTAGACATACTGATTTCAAGATGAGTTTGGGCCACCCACCTGGAGTTGTCCAGTAAAAAAAAAAAAAAACATAAGGGTCAGGAGCTCACCAGCACAGTCTAGCTAAGGATAAAAGTAAAGTCATAAGCCGAGTAAAATTGTCCCAGAGAGAGTCTGTAGAGTACATAAGAGAAGATGGCCAAGGACAGAATCTTTGAATTATAGCATTAGCAAGATGATCTCAGAGAGAAGAAAGTAAGCAAGTTCTTATCTTTTCACCATATGAAATAAAGAGAAGAAAATTCAAGAATTAGGGAATGGTCAATAGAGTCAAGTGGTGACCTCAGGGAATTTATACTCCGGCTTGGAAGTCAGTGCATCTACAAGTGAAAAAATGAGGTAGAAGTGTTGCCCAGGATTGTACTTGATAAAGCACACCAGAAGGATTTAGACAGTTCTCCCAGAGTTGAGGGAAAGGAAAGAATGGAATGGTCCTGAAGCTTGATGAAGGTGATAGGACTTCACTGGGCCTGAAATATGGATAGAATTGAAACCAGGAGAGGTCATTTCAACTTAGGCAACAAGATTTGTTCAAATCCATCCTCATGCCCAAAAATAACCCAAGATAGATTTTCTATTGATAGTAGTCAATAGAAATTGAATAGTGGAGACAGCATTTGGTTCCCTCTTTGAGTTATAACATTTAGTTCTCTTTTAGTTATAATGACTATTGGTTAAATCACATCATAAAACAGGATGTAGTGTCACCTGACATCATGTGCAAAATTAACTTTATAGAAGTCATGACAGGAATGCAGTATGACTTATGCATAGCAGGATCATTTCAGAAACAGATATATCTGAACTTTAAGAATATCATGAGGGTCAATTCCAGTGGAAAAAAGACAAGTCCTGGTTATAATTCTTCTTCATTTTGTGAAAGCTAATTATAAAATCTCTTTACTGTAATGCAGCTATTCCTAGTTGTGAAATTGCAGATTCTTGGCTCCATCTTTTCCCTAGCCTCTGGTGACTAAACTGGGTATGAGGAAGGAAGCAGGAAAGGGGGGAAAATCTTCTTATGCCCTCCCCCACTCCTCACCTTCCAGTCCCTTCTCCATCTTCCCATTCCACCCCAATGCCCTCTTTCTTCTTGAGAATGCTTGACTTGCAATGCCACATGGGCAATAACTCTTCATTTACCAAGAGGAATGCCTTGAGGGCAGAAACAGTCAGGCATTACCTGGGGAAATAACCTGTCAAAACCTCTCTTTTCTTGTCTGCTTACAATTCTGGTGTAGTGGATTGCTTCCCAGAACCAACACCCTATCTGCAAAGAGGAAAGTACAGAATAAGAAAAAGTCATTGGAATACCAGGTTCCAGCGCCGGCTATGTCCCTGGTGACATGATCTTGTACAAGCCACTTAAACTCAACTAGTCTCAACCTTTTCAGTAGAATTTTTGGACAAATGAGATGATATTTGTGAAGGAGTTTTATGATTGCAAAAAGCTAATGAAATGTTAGACAGTGATGATAGGCTGTCATCATAGTTATGAGTATAATGTGAAAAAAAGGGGGACCAAGATTTCTCCTCCTAAATCTATTCTGAGGACCTAGACCTTCCATTCCAACCCTTGCATTCAATCTGATTTCCCCAGAGCCTCTTCTCTCCTGGTCCCTGTTCATCTGTACCTGTTTATCTTGGCTCATTGTAGTGCTTGATGCAACTGAGTAATACCAACTTATCCCCATTCTCCCTCCTTTGATGCTAGGGGAAGTCCTTGAAATCCACCCCTAAAGAAGAAAAATGGTAAACAATTCATGAAGTGCTTCCTATGGGCAAGGCACTTTCTTCTCCTGAGATCATTTTATACAAACCACAGACTGTTCTCACAGAGGAGAAATTAGGAAGCCTTTGCAGCTGAGACAAGAGGAAATTACATTTCTATTAAAAGCTGACTGTGGCTAGATGCATCCATCTCAGGTACAAAGTTAAATGATGTTATAAACTTATTCAAAGACATAAAGCTATTACATTAAATGCCATTAACTATCTCCCACTTAATGTTAACAAAATGCAGCCATAAATTTCCTTCGGTTATCATTTTGCAAGTTGCTTGTTCTCAGTGGCTTATGCATCTGCCAATTCTTCACTGTTGAGTTCTGTTTCCAAATCTTGGCTAGTGGGATGTCAGGGATGCCTAACCTTTTGAAACATGATGGCTTCCAACTTTCTCAGTATCATCTCTAGTGAATCTGGGAGTGCTAAGTTCACTAATTCACTGTTTTCTACCTCCTGGCTGAGTGAGGTGTTGAGGCTCCATATTTCATATACTAGAGATCAAAGCCAAGGAAACCCAACCAACAGAGCCACAGCTCAGAATTCAAGGTTGGGAGGTGACACATCTACTCTGGACTTTGAGGTTGATTCGGGAGCTTCTTATGTGGAGCCATACCTTTAAGGATGAAGGTTAAAACGGAAGGGGAGAATTGAAAGGAATACAGAGCATTATATCTGGAAAAGTTCTGTGCCCCCTTTTCCTGTGATTGTTCACCTAAACCCCAGGTCAATGGGAAAGGCGCCTAAGAACCGGACATGTCTCATTAAACTTGCCTAATTTCCTGAATTTATCAGAATTCCCATTTCCCATGCAAACCAAGTCCTAAATCCAGGAGGACACAGTCTCTTTATGCTTCTGTAAGCAGAATGCCAGGAGAGTGGAAATGAATGGTGTGTTAGTGATGGGGATGTGCAAGAAGCTTTCAGCATTTGCCCAGGTCCTGTAGCCAACAGGTGTTTTTCCTGCCAGTGATTCAGTGAGACCCAGAAGAAGAAATGTTTACTTGGCCTTTATATAGTGTGGCCTGCCGTGCTCTTACAGGCTATTCATCCCTGGCAGGGGTCTGTCACTGTGGGCCAGCCGAGCCAGTGTCTGATGCTCTTGTTGTCCTTCTTCAGGAAACAGCATCCTCCATTCGGCGGCTGATAGTGTGTCCAGTGCCGTGCAGAAAGCGAGCCAGGCATTGAACGAGCGTGGGGAGCGGTTAGGCCGAGCAGAGGAGAAGACTGAGGATTTAAAGAACAGTGCCCAGCAGTTTGCAGAAACTGCACACAAGGTAGGTCCTGCAGATGGCAGAGGTCTCAGTCCTGGCCTGTCAGAGATCTTGGGTGCTGAGAAACTTGTTTTCCCTATGTCCCCCATGAGGGCAGATATAAAATCAAGCTTTATCCGCTCACCCCTATACAATTTCCATCTGCTACTTGGTAAGTACCAGAGTCCTGCAAGATTCCTCCCTGTCCCTGTTTCTTTGGATATCGCTTTTCTGATTTAGATATCTCCTTTCTGGCATCTTTATCTTTATCTCTGACCTTGGACCTTAGAGAAGTGTGGACCATCTTTAATTCCTACCCAGAAATTTAGGGCTCACGTTTCAGGGAACAGTGTGGGGAGGGAGGAAGAGCTCAGGTCCCAGAACACCCCTCCTCCCTTGGCCATGGTAGAAGAAGACTTAGGGTTGCTTGTGCTGACTTTTCCTTGCTGTCTCTTTCCAGTCATGAGCTCAGCATCCTGTGTTTTTATCTTTTCATCATATAAAATCAAGCTGTCATCCCAGGGCACGGTGTACCTTAGGGCTGGTCTCCCTCTGCAAGGGGCTGTGGACCTCTAAGGCCGACCTGACCAGTGCAGAGCTGCCTGCAAGGTTCCCTCCTGCCGCTGAACCAAGAGAAAAACATTTCCCAGTGACTGTGACTGTGATTGTGGGTACACACACCCACATTCACACACTCGCTAAGAATGTGCCTTTTGGAAGGGAAAGAGGAAGGGGAGTTTTTATTGGCAGCTGCCTGTCTAAGGCAGTCACAAACCAAAGGAAAGAGTCCCTGTTGGTAAGAAGATGGAGAGGATTGATTTACTGCTCTTCTTGTGTTTAAAATCAAAGAGCAGTTCTTTGGCTAGTGATTTGAATCTACATTCCCAGAAACAACTTCCGCTGATAAGTATTAGCATCTCAGACTCATGATCTGGCCTTACCCATATGCTTTTCAGGTGACTTTGTTGGGGAATGGAGGGATGGTTGATTTGCTTCCACAGAAAACCCCACTTTTGCTGAGGAAATAGGAATAGACAACCTGAGAAATAACAAGAAAAATCTCTCCAGCTGAGCTCAGGCATGGGGCTCAGGCTTGGACCAGACATGGATCCACTTCTAAATGGATGCTTCCTGCCTTCCCTTCCTGTAGCCTCTTTGCACAGACCTGTTTTGTTGTGTCATCCATTCTCTATCATGACAGGGCCTTACTGAACAGCTGCCTTGGGGGCCCCTTTGAAGTTCCCTGGAGGAGACATGGGCAGATCTGTTTGAAATGCAGGCCAGAGCCTCGACTTGCTTTGGCTGTCACAGAAGGAGGGAGCTCAGATTTATGGTTCGCTTGTCCCTTGATCCCTTCTCTAGCCTTTATAATACAGAAATAATGATCAGATGGAAATGCTAGGATTCCAGCCTCAGCTTCATTTATAGCAACAGTAACTTTAGTGATTTAAATGAAGGGTGAACAGAGGAAATCTGGAGAAGTGGTTAAAGTGTTGATTTGGAGAAGAGAAGGCTAAAGTTTGTAATTGTCTTCACATCTGGGAAGGGTGATAGTACAAGGGATTCTCTTTTATGTATGACCCCACAGAATAGAACACTGATAAAATTGTGCTAAAACAAGAGCTTTGATTAATGACTAAACCAGGTTACCAAGGATGTCTGTGAAATCTCACTTCCTAAGGTGGAGTAGACAATACCTGGAGGTCATGGATGTGGGCAACCTCCTCAGGAGAATTTATACAAACACTAGGCTGGATAACATAAGCAGATGGCCGGAATTCTTGGCCCTGGTCACTCTGTTTCCCTGATACTTTGGCAAAGTTTGTTAAGTGATTGGGAAGGCAGTATGTATGGTGTGGTGATTAACATTTTGTGTTTGATTTATCATCTCAGTAATTTACTCATCAGGGACCTTGGGCAAGTGCTTAATTTCTCTAAATTCTAGTTTCTTCATCAGTAAAATATGGCTAATTAATACTCATACCTATCTACTAGGTTACTGAGAGAACTGAATGAATTCCAAACTACCAATATATTATCACATATAAACCTAAATTAATACCCCATATAATAAAAGGCTAGTATGCAAATTGTCCCCTCAACCTGGAGTTCAACCTGGAGTTCGACCAGGGGGCGGGTCTGGCTAGCCAACTACTTGCAGCCCTTCTGATCCGGCCGGGCCAGTTGGACCCCCCCCATGCACCGGACTTCTAGTTTGTTATAATTATGTCCATAACAATGGTTTCTGCTGAACCTGCCTTATGTGGTCGAATAATGAACCTAGGATGGTGGGAAAGGGGGATGTAGAAATGGGCTTGCAGATCCTAACACGGGGATGGGAAGGGTTAGAGGGGAAGATGTTGTATCCTCCAATGGAGGGAGGGATGACCTCCTGCTACATGCTGATGCTTTCTAAACACAGAGCAGCCCTTGAAGCAGGATCCATCAGAAAAGAAAGGGGGGAGGGGCTGTAAGAGATCAACCAAAGGACTTATAGGCATGTATATAGGCATAACCAATGGATACAAGACACTGGGGGGGTTGGGAGAGCAGGTAGGGAAGGCCAGAGGGATGTCAATAGGGAAAAATAAGGAGGAGACACATGTACTACTATTGGTAATACTTTAAACAATAAAAAAAATTTTTCCAAAAAAATAAAAAGAAGAAGAAGAAGAAAAGAAAACGACTAGCCCACCAAAGGCAAAAGGGCCTCTAGCTTTAACCACTGGGAGGACCCATGCCAGCCAGTGACATCCCCTCCTGTGGATGTTCTGAGGAGGAGAGGGAGGGGCTGCTAGTATCGGTCCAGGGAGTGTGAGGGAGACACTGTTGGGGCCAAACTGGGATGTGTGCTTATGAATCACTGCCATTGGCAGTATTCCTAATGAGGAGACTGGCCTCTTTAGATAAGATGTGGCTGTTTTCCTGGAGACTAGGGCTTCCTGATTTGAACCCACTGGTATAGGCTGACTATGAAGATATCCTTTCACTGGTCACAACCAACCAGGCTGCCTGGTGAGGAGAGAGTTCAGAGGTGAAGCCAGGCATTCCAGCCCCCAGATAAATGTGGCTGTGCTGAACTTACACGTCGAGACTCAGTGCACATGTGAGAGCCCCGAGCAGAGAAAGGCAATTTCAGGTGACAGTTCTTCATGTTTCCTGGTTGAATAGAGGCAGCAACTCTGGCTGGAGAGTGTGGCCTGCCCTTTAGATTGCAGGACAAAAGGATCTCTGCCTTTCTCGCTTGTCCTGATACTCCTGCAATGACCCAGGTATGCCAGCTAGTAGATCACCTTTGCATGACCCTGCCATCAAGATGTGTGGGTGTTTGTGTTCTGTAGAGCAGATGGAAAATGCTCCTGCAGTCCCTCTCCCCGAGCTCAGTCAGCCTGGCTTGAGGAAGGGGGGTTCCTTCCTGAGCTGTGGGTTGGGTACAGCCTTAGCCCTTAGGAAAATGCAGCTCAGCCACGAAACAGACCTGCTCACTGTCCCTGCCCCAGAAGCACAAGGTTGCAGTGTGTGCAGCACTCTGAGGCTGCCGGGCAGTGCATCAGCAGGCGAGAGCAGGACCCCGCGCCCAGGCATCCTTGGATGACATTTCGCTCAGAAAGGAACGGTGGCCCTCCCTGTTTTGCACAAACCTGCATTTGTGGGGAAGGGAGTGGTAAGTGGCATCTGCCTCACTGACTTCTTGTGTCCTTATTCTGTGTGCTTCCTGTGGGATTCTGGGCCAGAAGGGACCTCAAAAGTCCAGGTCTCTTAAAGATTCCCTCGGTATGAATAATGATTTTTTATTACTATTATTATTATTATTATTATTATTATTATTATTTGGGTATAGTGGTTTGCACGGCTTTGAAAGAGAAAGCTTTCTATGACAATGTAAAAAAACAAAATATATCAAAAGGAAATTTTAAACTCCCCTTCTATAGGAACTCTGACTTCTAAATTGGTCCATCGCATTTGAATTGGAGATGGATATTTATAGGCATGAGGTACAAAGCAGTTGTGATTTTAGAGCTCAAGGTCATATCAGGGAAGCAATAATACCCTGTCTTCCATATTCTAGCTCCTAATTCCCAAGCAATTTAAAAAAAAGAAAAATCTAAGTAACGTGGAAAGGATGCCACTTTCTGACTTTCTGCAGAAACATCTCAAATAGCAGAATGCCCAATCCAGTTGTGTTTCTGCAAAGCTGAGCTGACCAGACCCGCCTGACTGGGACTCCTTTTGTGCAGGTCCAGACGCACTGAAGCTGTAACCAGGGCCTGGGAGCAGCAGCCCCATCACTGCTGAAGATTAATGATGGGGTGAATTGGCACAGGCCCACTAGTTGAAAGTTAACAGCTCAGCGAATAACAGGACAGCAGCATTGATCAAATATTTAATATTGTTATTCATTATGCACAACACTTAACAGTTCTATATTGATATGAATGGTCCACCCACATTGCTAAATAATGTATAAACGCTGGAAGACAGAGCAAGATGTGGGGCCATACAGTATAGGGGCTCACAGTGTGGCCGGGGAATGGGATGCCCTGGAGGGAGAGCCCTGCCTCTGCCACTTCCATCCACCATGTTTCCATAAACTCTTTGTGGTCAGGAGTTATCAGCCACCTCCATCCTTCATGGCAAAAACCCACAGCACTTAGCACACAGCTTAGACATAGGCAGGACTTCACCACACTGTCTGACAGTTGACTGACTATTGCATCAGCACTTCAGAAGGCCTGAGGAGGTCTTGCAGAGATTAGCAACACAAGGCCTCGTTTCACAGTCCCCTCCCCAACTCACATGCTGACTTGGCCCCGGTGCAGCAGCTGCAAGAGAAATGTTGGTGCTGCTCTTGCAGGTGACCTACCTGAGTTATAACTCCTTTGTTGGAGACATCAAGAAGGGGAGGGGGAGCCTAGGATTGATTGCCCTGCGTTACCCTGGGGAAATGTATCTTCAGCATCTTCCAGTGTGATGCAGAGCACCTCTGGGTGGAATCAGAAGGGTTTCCCTTGCTCCCTCTTCAAGGGCTCAGCCCCTGGTTATGATGCAAATGACAGGGCTTTCTACAAAGTTATTTCCTACATAGAATCACCTGCTCTTTGCTCAAAAACCATTTTCAATCTGCCACCTACCCCCAGTCATTCTCGCCCCAAACTCAGGGATTAATCCCTCATATCAGACTCTGGACATATGAAGAATTACAGTTCAGTCTTAACTCTGCCTTCTGGAAAGGATCTGTCTGAGAAAAGCAATGTCAGATTTAATTTTATGTTCATAAAATTACTTAAATATATCACTTATATTACTTAAATATATACACTTCCTTAAATATATCATTAAGGGGTCCAACTGGGTTAGGGGAGATGTTGAATGATATGGTGTATTGGGTGTTCTCATTTATAAAGATCTCACATGTCAATAAACCACATTCCTCCATCTGGATTTGGTCTATTGTTCAGCCCTAACACGTTTTAATCAAGTGCTTTGGACTTGGTTGAATGTCCTGGTTGGATATTAAGTGGATTATTGAAAATTGTTTCCTATCATTGTTGGTTTTAATGCTTTTGTTGATGTCAGTAAATACTCACCTTTTAAGAGTCTTGGGTTTCTGGATTACTAGTAACCCAGGAGCCCAAAGGCCTTTCTTCATCCACCCTGTTCCTAGGGTGGATCTCTCATTCTACCTGTACATTGGCTTTTCCATTGCTTCTTCAGTAGGATGAGGGAACATCATATAGCACTCCCCCTTACCTGGCCATGTACACTAACAAAATCACTATGAGAAGGAGTAACAAATGCAGCGCTCCATGGACCATTTGGGAAAATGCTGCACATTTACTAGATGCCACTGTGCACGGTACTGGTGATAACCCCAGCATGCAGAATCCTGGTGCCACTTCTCATCGTGGGCGTGGGGACAGAGCACATGGAACTCCCACTGCCTGATAACGTCTCCCTTTTCTGTCTCCTTAGCTTGCCATGAAGCACAAATGTTGAGGAACTGCCTATCCTGGTGACCCTCTGAAGAGAAATGGAAGAGTTTGTTCAGTTTTTACAAGAATTCTGGACCTCCACTTGCTTCTTTTCTTCCAATAATATGTGGACATTTAGGGGTTTTGTTTTTCTTTTGAAGATGTTAATATGAAAAAAAAGAGGTTGTGTTTATACATTTCCCTAATGATTTTGCTAAGAATGCTGCAAAAGCAACAGTTTCATTTTGGTTTTGTTTTTTTTCTACTGTGCGTATGTGTGTGTATGTGTTATTCCTTTTTTAAAACTTTTCTTTTGTGTGTGGTAGTTTGAATGTGAAATTTGGACTAAATGATATATTGAGCTGGGTCTAAACTGGCATCATGTATTTTTTTCCCTGATATTAAACAGGAAGTTATTTTAAAATGGTGACATCAGATGTTATTGTTCCTGGATGGAAATAAAAGTCAAGCCATGATTGGTTTCACTCAGTCTCCTAGCTACTCTTAATTTGAAGGTTAAGGTGCTATATCCTGAGAAATAAATCTGTATTATGAAAAACAATTAGATTTATCAGGGGAAACATCAGTCTTAGATTTTGCTTTTTATGTAACAATCTTTTGCATGAGCCATCACCAGCATTAAAAAAAAAATCAGAATCACAGATAGAAATCTCCTTTCTGAGGTACAGTTTAAATACTTGTTTCTAGGCTGATTATTTGAAACTATCCAATGATGGCTAAAAATTCGAGGTTAAAGACTAAAGAAAAAGCCTATTTAAAAACCTCTGTGCATTTATGGCTGTTTTTTGTTGTTTTGTTTTTGTTTTTGTTTTTTCATTGTCCCAAATTCCAGTAGCTGGTATTGAAAAGAGCTTGGATGTTTATCAAGAATTGATTTGTCCAGATAAAGATCTATGTAACTGATAATATGAAAAGATACCCTCACCATGTCCTTAGGAAATGGCCTTCAGGTTCCTGGTATCTGATTTTTGGAAGTGTTGATGTTGTTATTGCTATTTATTTAATGTAATTTTCAGTATGGATTTCTAATACTGGCATTTCACAGCAAGTGCAGCTTGCCAGGTCTGACATAAAACAGCACCAACATGAAGCCTGAAAGAAGTTGGCTCACACGTACGATTCTGAATTACTTGAGGTAGCACTGGGGTTAGAGCCTAGGCATCCGTTTCTTAGAGGGTTCACCTGCTAAACATGAAAGCCATGCTTTGTCTTCCTAACACAGGAGGCAAGCAGCACATTCAGGCACATTGCCAGCCTCCCACCGCAGCACAATGACTTTTTTTCTTTAGGTATTACATATGTGTCCTTACTGCCCCATTGCCCCCGTAAGCACAACGATTTTTAAGCTGCCTGAATCTTCAGGACCCTTTCTGTCCCTTCCTATCATGGAGCCAACTGAGCTCACGTGTATTGTAGCAGTATAAGATGACTCTTGGATTATTCATGCTGACTTCACTAGCTTAAGTTCTCCTAATAGAGAACTTCCCATGAAGACAGAACATTGGGCTATTGGAGAAAAAAATTATCTTAGACAGTATGTGTCAAAAAGAAGATGGGATTTGCTGTAGACAAATCTCTGAGTCTTCTTAGGGAGATGATCCAATTCTAAAAAAAAATCTGTAAAATTTATATTGTAAATGATAGAAGTTTAATATTTTGTACTTTTCTTTTGGTGCCTAAAATGTTTAAAGAAATAAGAAGTTTTCTATCCGATGAGTACCATTAGAAGCATTTATAATTTTTATGAAAAGACCAAAATATCACTCCAAAAAGATTTTGCTTGTAGATCTCATTTCAAACACATACACATATTCATTTTCCCAAATTGGATTCTAGTTTTAGAGGTAGATAGTTTGTATTAATAATTGAAAGGGTAAATCTAAAACACCCTGACAATAAGCCAAACTCAAAAATTCAATTTGTTGCCAACTAACAACAGTGTTTGTGGGAGCTGCTTCTGAAGTAGCAGAGGATGAGGTCACGAGCATACTGTGAAATTTGAGATTCTTTCTTTCTGCTCAAATTGTGATAGTTATTCTTCATAAATATAAGTATTCCACATCTTTCCCTTTCCTCATTCTCTGTTTATGCTTTAGGCTTGTGTCTTATTGGAAATAGCCTGGATTAGAAGAAGACCTATCTGAATTAGCTTTCTCTATTGATTTGCTTCTTGGCTGTGGCCATGACCTTGACTTCCCGGTGTCAAAGTCTTAAGTAGGGCTCCATCCCTCAGGCCAGAAGATCAAACCCTGTCCCTCCTCAACCTCCTGAAGTCTTGCACAGGAACCCTGTGATGACACACATCCTTTTGTAGAAGGTGCTGTAATACAAAGTATTAATACAATCTAATGTAGAGAAAAATTGCTAAAATGACTCACATTATTTGGGACCAATTAATTTGGCTAACCTTGCTAGAAGACATTTCATTTCTGTTTGTTTCATTTCTGCACTTCGCTATGAGTTTTCGGAATACTGTGTTTTTGTGAAGGACTTCTTAAATTGTATTGACAACTCATAAGGAAACAAAATTTCCCAGTGTTATTAGTTCCTGGAATGTAGCCGTAGTATTCTTCACTAGTATTACTAGGTATCTGTGTACAGGAAGTATACAGTTATTCAGGTTAATGTTTCATATTAAAAATGTATTTGTAAAATGTAACAGGATCAGTAGTTAACATTTTTTAAGCTCTGAAAAAAAAATAAAGAGTATGTGTTAGACTTCAAATTACAGTGAAATTTGTCTTAATAATACTTTTGTGACTAGCAAAGGTTGTGCATTTATGTAAAAATATTTACAGAATGCCCTAAATATGGGGTATTAAAGATAGATTTCTCTTTCAGTTTTAGAATTGTGGCACTCCTAAAGTCTGTTGTGCAGTTCATTCTTCAGATGTTCTCTAAGATGTCAAATATAGTTTTTGTTTCTTTTAGAGAAAAGTAACACCTGCTCATGATTCACTATGACAACAAACCCTAATTTTGTCATTAAATATTTTAACTCTGTGATGAAAGTTTGTTTCTCTCAGTTATTTGTAAAATCATACAAACATTCACAAATATGTAGGCATCATTGTACTGTTGATGCTAATGCTGTGTGCCTACAGGAAACCAAAGAGCTAGGATTGGCACTAGGATAAAGTTATATAGCATTATGATAATGAGATTCTATCCAGCAAGAGTTAAATATTTTTTATTCTCATGGGCAAAGCAATTAAGCTAATTAGTAATTATCTTTCTGCTGATGTTAGTGGTATGCTCAACTCAAGTACTTGTTATAGCATGTGCCCCCATTCAACAGACTAGTTTCATGTCCTGTTAAATTGGAAAGAAGACTTAACCAATTGATCAAATTATGTCAATTTATTTTTATGGAAAAGTAAATGCAGCTTATTTCATCACCCCATTTGCTTACAAGGGAACTGACTTAGGTGACTACTATAGTGTAATAGCCATCTCTGGATTGACATGGACACTTGATAAAGCAGTCAGGACTTTGCAACCAACTCTCAAATTTTATGGGAAAAGCAACATGGCAACTGTTTTTAGAAAAATCAATGGTGCCTTTTCCCCTTGTAGTCAATGAGAAAAACTATTGACATCATAATAATCATCCTCTGCCTAAACAACTGGATTATAGTTAAGGGTGGGAATAGAAGTAGAAGGGGGAGAAAAATACTAGAAATAAATTTCAAACAGAATTGCAAATGTTTAAGTGTTACTGATATCAAACCCCAATGTTGTATTGCTATCAAACTGGTGTTTGCAGTGAAGGAAAGGAGTACTTTGTTATAGAACTAGAGGCCTGATGCACAAATTTGTGCACCAGTGAGGTCCCTTGGCCTGGCCTTCGGGATCGGGCCAAAACCGTCTCTCCAGCATTCCCCGAGGGGGATTGTGAAAGGGTGCAGGCCAGGCTGCAAGACCCCACCAGTGTATGATCAGGGCTGGGGAGGGACATGGGAGGCTGACTAGCCAGGGAGGACTCATAAGAGGGCTCCAAGGTGTGTCCAGCCTGTCTTGCTCAGTCCCAATCAGCTGGACCCCAGCAGCAAGCTAACCTACTGATTGGAGTGTCTGCCCCCCGCCCCCGGTTATCAGAGCACTTCATATGAATGGTTGAACGGCCTTAGCATATCATTAGCATATTATGCTTTGTTTGGTTGAACAACTGACCAGATACTTACATATTAGGCTTTTATTATATATTAGAGGCCCAGTGCATGAAAATTCATGCACTGGAGGAGGGTCCCTTAGCCCAACCTGCCCCCTTTCACAATCTAGGAGCCCTCAGGGGCAGGAGGCGACCCAGTGATCAGGGGAAGGTGACTCCCCATCACACTTCTGCTGCTAACACTGCCAACAGCACAAGCCTTGGCTGGCCCTGGTTACCTGAGCCTTGGGTGGCCCTGAGTGGCTGGGCAGCCACCATCTGAGGCTTGCCTGCACCTCCGGCTGGCCCTGGGCAGATGGGGGACTGAAGAAAACGTGTGGAGCAGCTGGGCCTGCCTAGGGGCAAGCCCAGCCTTACTGCATGCCTGTCATCCTGGTGGGGCTGAGGTAACTGGGCACTGCCATCTTGTGGCTGTAGGCACCACCATATTAAAGAGTGTGGTAGTCAGCATATTCCCTCATTATTGGCTGTCGGTGCTGCCATCTTTGAGGGCGGGGCAGTCAATTAGCATATTTCCTTATTGGCTGTGGGTGCTGCCATCTTTGCAACAGCATGAGCGTCAATTAGCATATTTCCTCTTTATTAGATAGGTGAATTGGCCACTCCAGAATATGGGTGAATTCCTGCACTGAAAGACTGGACTCCCTGATAATGTGTAGGTTTCAGATTATATAGGGCAAAATCACAAGACACCATGAGTTAGGGGTTCTAGGTCATATTAAGAGCTGACATAGGAAGATAAATAATTTCTTCAAATCTTGAGGATAGCTCTGAGGTCAGCTCCAGAATCTCTCTGTCTGATTTCCTGGAAAAGTAGTCAAGGGTCCACCTTAGGGCTCAGGAGCTGAAATATACCCTAAGTCAAATGTTATCATTAGCTTGCCATATGTCCTTGTGAACATAAGTCAGGTCTGGGCTATCGTCTTCTGCTGCCATCTCATAGGCTAGGTCTATGAGATGAAATAGAGAGGAACAAAGAGGAAGAAATGATTTCTAAAGTTGTAGTCACAAATCAAAATCACAAAGATCCTCAGTTTCATTATTTCCTATTGATTCTGTGCCTCTTCACTTGCTGTGGATGAGCCTGGGTGGGAGCTGGGTATATGTTGCATGTTAATGTGCACATAGCTGGCATCAAGATAAGGGCTGTGCTTCTGGATGACCCTGAAGTCACTTTGTGACATCTTGACAGTCTGGACATGGCAAGGCAGTGGACAGTATTTCCAGAGGTCCATAAAACTGGAAAATGCCACAGGTGGGCTGTTACCAGAGCATGAGAAATGTAAAGACTTGAAATATGAGAAATGTAAAGACTTGAGACCAGAGAAAATCCTGGTTCCTGGAACTCTTAGAATTTCCTAAGAGTTGAGAATGGGAAAAGGTGCCTTTTGTTACGTTAATAAGTTTACTTTTGGGATGTACCTAAAGATTGAGTTCTGATTGCCCATGGAACCAACCACATGATTAGAGGGTTGGAACTTTCAGCCCCAGCACCTCACATCTCTGGAAAAGGGAGAGGGGCTGGAGGGTTTAAACAATTTTCTCTGGTCTCAAGTCTTTATATTTCTCATATTTCAAGTCTTTACATTTCTCATCAATCATGACCATGAACAAAGCCGCCATAAAAACTGAAGAAGATGAGGTTTGGAGAACTTCTGAGTTGGTGAACATTTGTAGATTCAGAGAGAGTGGTGTGCCTGGAGAGGACATGTGGAAGCACCTTGCCTTTTCCCCATACTTGGCCCTATGCATCTCTTCCATCAGGCTATTCCTGAATTAAGTCTTTTCACAATAGACCAATGATTAAGTAAGTAACATATTTTTCTGAGTTCTATGAACCTTTCTAGCAAATTAATCATTCCCAAACATGGGGTTGTAGGAACCTCTGATTTATAACCAATCAGAAGTAAAGATGACAACCTAGATTTGCGATTGGCATTCTGAGTTGGAGGGGTTTGTTGGAACCTCCAGTCTTGGCCACTTGGTCAGAAACACAGGTAACCTGGGCTTGTGTCTGGCATCTGAAATGTATATTGTGAGTGGGGCAATCTTATAAGACTGAACCCTTAACCGATGGAATGTGAGACTATATCTCCAGTAGATACTGTCAGAATTGGGTTGAATTCTCTGACACCCTACTGGTGTCTGAAAATTATTTGTTGCTGTGGAGAAACCCCCAACCACACAATTACCTCATCCAACAAGGCAAATCTTACTTGATTTCTCTAAATGTGAATTGACTAATAGTCCTCTTTTAACAAGATAGTGAAAAAGATAGATTTTCTTTTGCTTTACGTTTTGAAAATCCAGAAATTATGTATGAAAAGATTCGGTATAGTGAGAGCCAGCCTGACACAAAATTGGTCATCATCTATACCTCCCCCAACCCAACCATTTGAGTGGTACCTTTCTCCCTTCTGTGCCCTTCTTGCTTTCCGGCTTCTCTTAAATCCTGTTCTAGCTACTCTTCCAAGGTATAACCTACACATAGCAGCTTTGGGAGTTCTTCCATCCTTGCTGTGGCTTGTCAGTCACTTCGGGGAACTATAAGAAACGCATACATTTTACTCCCAAATTTGCCTTCTTGGTGTCCCTGATCATCTTGGTAAAAATGACCCCTGCAGTCTCTGGATGGTGGGGCACATGGCTTCCCTAGATGATTACCAGATTTAAATAAAATTAAAGCTATCAAGGGAATTAAATATAATGTGCATTTAAGCTCTATGACTGCTATAATGTAACCTTTTTAACCCCTATTATACTTTCTCCTTTGAGCCTCATCTGGTGCCTCGGCATTTCTTGCATCATAGTTTCACTTCCTACTCCCACCCTGAAGTTTTCTACCACGTTTTCTTCTTTCTGCTGATGTGTCCTTAGCCCGAGCATAGCAAGCAGGTCTTCAGGGGCTGGGCCTGCCTCCAGTGGCCCATCCACTGGGCACTGCTGGGGGTGGGTTGTTGGCAAAGCTGCCTGGCCTCCCTCAGTCCCCCAGCAACCAGTGGATGGACCTAGGAGACCCCAAGTCCTCTGCTGAGGCATGTTGATACTGTTCTCACATTGCATCTGCTAGATGCTATTGATCCTCATGGTGAAGTAAAGACTTTTTTTAATAGAATACATATAGTTTTTCTTGTCCTCATGCTCAATCAGCTCAAGTCAAGGATACCTGACTCCTCACGCATCCATACTTGGATGTATCAAAGGCTAGACAGCAATTGTCAGTTCTACAAATCCCAAGTGCCACTTGAAAACATTACTTATGAGCCTTTGTCCTATGACATTGGATCGCAATTGCTTTGCCACTCTGAGGTGACACAGAAAAAAGAAAAATGAACCCATGGATTTTCAACTTTATCCTGAAATCTGAAACATGGCTGGGATAATTCATAACTTCTGAAGAAAATTCCTGTTATATGTTCTGGCCAGGTGCGCCAGATGATCTGTTTAATTCTAATACCACATCTTTAACAATTAAAGCCTGAAACTTTCTATCAGTTTTCTTAAAACTATCCTATCTTATACTGCCCAAGGAAGGAAAACCCAGTTCCCAACACTGAGCATGCTTTTTCATTCATAGCACAATGACTTCCTTTGGGAAGTTTTACTCTTTTAGACCTGGAATTACAGAGATGGTTACCCATTTGCATTGGTCTGAAACTCCAATATTGAAGGAGCTACAGCATTTGGATAGAAAGAAACTATGGGGGGGAAAGAATCTGTGAACTTTACACTACCCTCACACCCAAAAGGAAAAATAAAACACAACATCTTTAACTGGAGTAGACATGAGAAGGGTGCCCACTGGTGTGGTTTACTGGAGACAGCATTGCATTGTGGTTAATCAGTGGTCTTAGGAGAGCCTGCCCTGCTTCAAATTCCAGCTCCAGGCTTACTAGGTGGGTGGTCGCAGGCAAGTTACCAACTCGTGCCTGTTTTCTTAGTTTCAAAATGGGAGGGGTTATCTACTTCACAGGTTACCATAACAATTAAGTGAAATAATAAATGTGAAGCTTTTAACTCCTTAAGGGTTCCAAGCAGTGGGCTACTTCTCTGTGAAGGACACAAAATAAAGTAGTAAACCTTACAACAAGCATGTCAAACTCACGGCCTGCACCCAGCATGTAGCCCACAAAGAATTTTTTTGAGGCGCAGCCAATATAATGATATGTTCAGAAACGTTTTAATAAAAATGTTTTACAATATCCTGCTATACATAATTATTAATAACAAACTACAACGTTCACTAATGACTGATTACCATTAACATGTTGCATTCATTTCCCTTACGCACAGGTGCACTTCTCTCCGCTAATTCTAGCAGCAAATATTTTAGCATCTGGTTGCCACATCATTAGTCTTGGACTGACTTGTTTGGTGTGCGCAACAGGAAATATTTTGCTTTCAGAGAACAAGAAAAATAGGTTTATTTGTGTTGGGCTTATTAATTTGTGCAGTTATTCAGTGTCTGGTAAGTTAATGTTCAAGAAAAAATATTAATTTTTATTAAAATGTTCTATTATTTTATGTTAGTGATTACTCATTTATTTCAGCCCTATGTATTCAGCATGTCTCTATTGAAATAAACCTATGTTTTTATGAAAATTGAAGTTTTGGTTTCTTTGCTGCCCACATACACTTGTTTATTTGGCCCATGTCAGCCTTTGACATGCTTGAGTTTGACATGCTTCCCCTACAGGCTTGTGATCCTGCCAGACTGTGCTGCTGGCTGAAAGAATGGATTTGTTATCCTAAATCCACTTTGGCACAAGTCACACGGACAGACACTATCCAGACCTCTTTGGCCATTTTTATGGACATTTCATTTATCATACCTCTGGGAAAAGGAGAGGTTCCTGGCCTAAAGGCACCCAGTGGGACCATTTTCTAGAGAAAGTTTCCAAAAAGACAAACTTCAAAAGAGAAGGGAGTGAGAGAAATTGGCCTCAATGTCTGTGTCATCAACTGTGGAAACAGAAGTGAATGGTTCTATGGCCTGGGATATTACTTGATGTGTTCTTTGGTCTATAATGCATGCCTCTCTTTTAAAAAGAAGCTCAAGGTTGACCTATAGACATATTAGTGTGACTTTCTATCCAACTTACATTGAGAGTAACTTAAAGAGAACCATTTACTTCACAAATTAAATCTGGGCATAGAGTGAAAATAGCCCTCGGAGAAAAAAGGAAGTAATTAATATCTACTAACGTGTGAATCAGGGATAGCACACCTTCCCTGGAAGCATCTTTAGGCATTCAGCTGAAAGAAGAAAAGAAGAATCCAGAAAAACAGTGCTGTCAGCATATGGTTTTCCCATAGTTGTCATGGTGCTATTACTTATGATGTCCAAGTAAACCTAACATCCTTTGGAAAATAGGTCTGTCTAGGCAAAAAGGGTCTGGCTAGTTATAATAGTGGCCCTCTCCACCCAAATCCAAACTCTACTCCAAAAATTGTACTATACATTTTTTTTAACAAGTTGTAACATGCTGGAAACCAATAATTGTCTCATTAATAGAAAGAGGAGGAACCCGGAAAGCTGATCAAACCTTGAAGCTCTGAAAGGTCAAAGCCAGCCACTCCCTATCTAATTGAGACAATGAACTTCCCCATCAAATAATTATGTAAAACCTTACTGATAAAGATAATCTACTTGTTACTGGAATTGCCTGCTTCAGGGCAAAAAGGGTGTATCCCAAAAACCTAAATAAAAGGGATGGCAAGACCAAAGGAAGGTGGGAGTCTTTCCACTAGAGGAAGGCTCCCGCCTGGCCCCCCAGCATCGCCAAATTAATGCTTTTCTAGTCTCTTTTCATTTGCGTACGGCCTCCTGGGCAGCCAGCTCAGTATTCCTATTGATAATGCTTCACCTGGCCTCACTTTCCCTGTAGAAAAAGCAGCAGGAAGGACTGGAAAGAGGCATAACTGTTTCCCTTCAAGCCTAATGCTGAATTGGCTTAAGCTACCTACTCATGCTTCTGCTCCTCTGGGCTCCACCAGATTCTCCATGGTAATTGAGACCACACACACACACACACACACACACACACACGACAGCACATACTACTCACCAGCTATGTTAGAACTTGAGGACACTTCAAGGAGGAAGGGAATGGGAACCACAGTCCTCCACACTGGGCTCCCTTCCAGTCCTTATTCTGTCTCCCCTTCATTCAGTTCCTCCTTCCTGAGGAATGAAAGTGGATGAAAGGCTGCTGCTGCGGTTACTCTAACGGACATTATCCTTACAGAGTATGAGTGACAGGAAAGCCAATTAGGGGAAAGGACTGAATCTACTTTCAGAAGCCGTTCAAACCCGTTCTTTGTGAGGAATGACACAATAGCAGTCTTGCCTAGAGAAAATGTCAGCTTCTAAAAGTCTCACAAGCCTTAATTCCACAAAAGACCTTGGCCTACATTTCGATGTAGGGTTTTTCTCAAAGAAAAGAAAGTCTTGAATATAGTGCCCAGGTCGGCTTAGGCCTACAAAGATCTATGCCCCTGGATTCAGGCAGGACAGTGAATAAAATCCCTTCTCATTCATCACTGTGCTTTCACTGGCCTGGCCATCTTTCAGTTCTCCAAACATGCTAGGTTCCTCTGCACCTGAAAAGCCTCACATATGCTGCCTGTGATGCTAACAATACTTCTTACCCCAACTCTTCCCATAACTGGTCATTTCTCATGTATCAAGTCTCCACTTAAATGTCTCTGACCACTGCATCTAAAGGAGATAACCTCATTTTCATGTCTTAGTCTTTCCCTCTACCAAACATATTTCTCACAGCACCCTCTTTTTCTCCTTTTATAGAAAGTATCACATCATATATTTATATATCTGTTTTCTTTTTCATTGTCTGGCCACAACACATTATCTCTGAGAGGTTGGGAACCATGTCTGTTTTGTTCCACTAGGGTGCGTCAAGACTTAGGATTTACTAAGCACTTAGGACACTCATTGCATAAATGAACCTGCCCTCCACTTAAAGTCCCATGCAGGCCATCAATGGGAAATCACAGGGAAAAATATCCAGATAACTAAACATATGAAAGGCACTCAGCCTCATTCATAGTTAGAGAAATGCAAATTTTTTTAAAGATAGCCTTCAAAAGCTTGATGATACTTGATAATCAAATACTATTGAATGTGAGTATAAATTGAGACTACATTTTTTAAGACAAATTATCAACATTTACCAGGATTCAAATTGCTTGTCTCTGCCCCCCACCCCCCAAGTCAACCTCCACCCCAGACTCATGCTCTGCTGGTCTTCAACTACCAACCTCTGGGGATCACTTCTCACTCTTTCACACTCAGGTCCTGCTTCTTAGTTCACCCTCATGAGAGCCGCTGCATTACAAGTTTCTTCAGCCCCTGAAAGGAAAAAAGGCAATTTTTAAGAGTCTTTTCATTTCCCAAAATAAACAAATAAAATAAGTAAACTCTGTCTTTTCCTTTCTTGTTTTATATTTGATTTTGGCAGGTCCCACCTAACTTGTGCAGCGATGGGTTTTCCTTGACTCTTCAGTACTTCCTTTTTCTCTAGGATTCTGAATCTGGAAGAGAAAAAATAGTGGTTTTCTAAGCTATAAAATTCTTTATTTACTATATTGGGTGACCCTTTCATTCATCTATGCCAGTTATCAATTTGTTGTTTCTCAGTTCCAAACACACCTTTTTTTGCCCTACTTTGTGATGCTGGAGGTAGACTCTGTGAACATAGCACCTGCTGCTTCTGAACCCCTTAGCAGTTAATCACTTTTCACTAATTAACAATTATTTATGTTACTTTTTTTTTGGCCCAATAACTAGCACAGTTTCTTTCTCCTTCCTGGAGTTGGCCTGACTTATCATCTCAGGCAATTTGGCCCAGCATCTGCCATTCTCCCCAAGTCTCTTTTGGCAAATCTCTTACTCCTGGCAAATGATCTAATTTCCAAACTTAATAAAATCAGTACTATCCTATTTAAAATAATTTCACTCCCCCCAGCTCCTGCTTTAAGGTCTTGGCATCTTACACTCCCATTCCTAATACCCTCTACCTGTTAAAGGAGGACTCTTCTCCTAGAGTCCCTGATGCCCACCTCTTTCTGCTTCTTGAAGAACCTTACTTATCAACAATGACCTCATTTTCTTCTGTCTTAATCTCTCTGTCTCTACTTTTCCTTCTTTCAGGGGTCACATATCTACCTCCTCTATCATGAAGTCTGTTAAAAACTTTTCCTTGCTCTCATTACTCATAAGAAACCACCTTCTCATCACCCCTGCACAACAAGCTTCATGAGAGAGTCCTCTTGACTCACTAGTCCTTACAAGCCTGGTTTCTTTACCCACCACATAGCTGTGACAGCTCTCTCAGGGACATCCCCATTAAAAATCCCATTTCTCCACAGTAGCCCTGGAGTTTCTCACTTTCTCATTAGCTTTCTTCTCAACCCTAAGTGCACATTTTCCCAAAACTCCTGGCCTTCCCCTCTTCTCTTTTCATACTTTTCTTAAGTCTTAAGTAATTCCACAACCTGATTTTTGTACAGTAAACTACTCTAGCCTTGACCTTTTTCCTGAACCCCAGAAGTGAATTTCTGCTTCTTCTTGGAAATTTTCACATAGCTCAATAGGTTCAAAACTGAATTCATTTTCTCTCCTCATAAGCCTGTTTTCCATAACATTCTTTGCAACCTTTACAATCTAGCTCTCCTGCCCTAACTGGTTTGGCTCAGTGCATAGAGTGTCAGCCTGCGGATTGAAAGGTCCCAGGTTTGATTCCAGTCAAGGGCATGTACCTTGGTTGCGGGCACATCCCCAGTAGGGGACATGCAGGAGGCAGCTGATCGATGTCTCTCTCTCATCGATGTTTCTAACTCTCTATCCCTCTCCCTTCCTCTGTAAAAAATCAATAAAATATATTTAAAAATAAATAAATAAATAAATAAATAAAATCTAGCTCTCCTTAACTTTCTCTCATTTCACAATTATAAACCAGGAATAATAATCATGTGTATTTCATGGGATTATGCAGGGATAAAATTATCACTAATATTTTGTGTTTATATAATCCATCCTAGTAGTGGAAATCTGTCAACTATTGCTTATATACAGACATTTCTGCATGTGTTTTCTCATCATTACCACTGACCACGTTCAACTTTCACCCATGTCTATCTGAACTACTCAAACTGATCAACATTTATCAATAGGCTGTATGCAATATATTTTGCATGCATTGTTTCAAGGGATCTTCCCAGGGAAGAGGAACAATAAAACAATTCATATCCAATCTCAAATAGTTCTACTTTCTACTCTGGTGGGAAAGGCAAACTCTAAATCAAATACAACCCAAAATGAACTGAGGGCTGCACCACAGGTTCCAGATTGCAATAGCATTTTCCTGCCTCCCCTATCCAAACCTGCCTGTAAGTACTGTCAAATTCATCTTTAGATATGATCATTTATGTCAAAGCTCACAAATTCCTATGCCTTCCCCTTCCTCTAAAAATATTTTTAGAAGAGAGAAACAAAGAATAGACATTTTCTTACCTAAATCATGCCATTTGAACCCAACAAACCACATCCATAAATAACATCTGACTCTTTGGCTACCATTTTTAGAGTCCTCATTTATGTCACTTTTCTGCTCAAAACATTTTAGAACATCCTCATTATATGCAAAATAAAATGCAGAATTCCACAATCTGGCATGCAGGTCCTCCTGTGACCTAACTTCAGCCATCTTTCTAACCTACTCCTCACTTTCACATATGATAGCTCAGTCATAAACTCCCACATGAGGTTCTTGCTTTCCCAGCCTCCATGCCTTAGTCATACTGTATGCTGGACCTGAGTTGCCATCCCCCACATATCCATTCAAACCCTGCCAATCTTTCAGAGATGCATTCAATATCTTTTCCCAAAACAATTTCTCCCAATTTTTTGCCAAGCTGAAGTAACTAACCACCTCTTCCTGTGCATAATCATGCCTATTGCTTTTTTTGATACTCTGACACATTTGGCTTTATAATATACACTGAGTGGCCAGATTATTATGATCTCTAAATGCATAATAATCTGGCCACTCAGTATTAGAGGCTTGGTGCATGAATTTGCACACAGGTGGGGACCACCAAGGGGACATGGGTGGTTGGCCAGCCTGCCTGCTGGTCGAACTCCTGGTTGAGGAGACAATTTGCATATTAGCCTTTTATTATACAGGTATACACTGAGTGGCCAGATTATTATGCGTTCAGAGATCATAATAACTTGGCCACTCAGTGTAGATAGGCTATGCCTTTCTTGCTAGGTGGGTAGTTCCCAGAAAAATGAGACTGAATCTCAATATGTTTGCATATTTAAAAGCACACATTAGTAATACTCAGTAAATGTGTTCATGTATTGCCCTAGCTGGTTGGCTCAGAAGATAGAGTGCCACCCTATAGACCAAAGAGTCCCAGGTTTCATTCCCATCAAGGGCACCTACCTTGGTTGCAAGTTCCTCCACTGGTTGGAGCACATGCAGGAGGCAACCAATTGATAAGTTTCTCTCACATTGATGTTTCTCTCTGTCTTTCCCTCTCTTTTCCACTCTCCCTAAAAATCAATGGAAAAATATCCTCGGGTGAGGATTAACAAAACAAAAAATGTGTTCATGTATTTAGTGAACACATTGTCTTAGTTTGGGCTGCTGGCATAAATTTGGTTCTTGGTGAAGGCCCTCTTCCTGGCTTGTAGACGGCCACCTTCTTGCTGTAGTCTCACTTGACAGAAAGAGAAAATCTTCTCATGTCTTTCTCTTTTGACAAGGGTATTAATTCCATCATAAAGGCCTGATCTTCAGGACCCAATCTAATCTTAATTACTTCCCAAAAACCCCACCTCCAAATACCTTAACAGTGGGAATTAGGATTTTAACACATAATTCAGCAGAGGGAGAGGCACACAAACGTTCAGTTCACAGCACACATAAATGACATGTGATTTTAATGCTTTATCATGTCTTCCCCCACTCCAGATAAGACCAATCTAAAGTATTTTTCTTTCTCCTTGATACTATTTTACTGATTCTTTTTAGTCTCCATTTATTTAATCTTTGAATACTTTTTCTGCAACCTAAACTCTACTGAGAAGTGTGTGTATGCCTATATGCACACATGCATGTGTGTGCACATTTTCTAATTTAACTCATTGCACAGGTTTATTTTAAAGATTAAATGAAATCATGCATGTGAAGTACTTAGCATGGTGATTTGCATACTACAGACACTCAATAGCATGTTAACTTTATTGTGGTGGTGGCTGTATGTATGTTTAGCTATGAGAAACCTGAGGTCTTTTCACAATACAATACTGTAAATCTAAAACACTGTTGAAGCTACAGGCACCTGTGAGCTATGCCACTGCAGGTTGTTCAAAGACTATTATAAGCGCCTAACTGGTCATGAAGAAAAAAGAGAGTGAACAGAAGGCAAGAATGAGAACCTGAGACAGAGGTGACAACAACAGTATTGACCAGTGAAACTCAGTGATAATGGAGGGGGGGGAAGTGTGGTAATTTTTTACTCTGAAATACAGATGCCAGGTTTCTCTACTGTTTTTTGAAAGTTTCTTTCTAGACCCTTCTCAAGGGAAATATGTATGTAAACCACACATATAGATACACCAAGGTATGTCCACCAAGAGCTGGAAGAGACCATGAGTGTCTGTATTCAGCTTCAGCAGGTGAATGTCTAAGTCCCCCAGAAAGAAATTTATTTTCTCTTCTTTGACCATTTCAGCGGCACTCTGTAGCCTACCTCTGTAGCCTGTCCCATGCACCAGAATTCTTCACTCCTCCTGGCGACCTTACAAGGAATATATTTTTTCTGTTCAGAAAGACTTAAAACAGACCTATGAGCAACATTAGATGACTGTGGCCTTTAGATGACTAAGTACCTAATGAAACAACCTCAGAGTCTGGCTTGAGAGGGTCCTTGTGGTAGTTTAGACAATGTCTCCCAAAGGTGAGCACAGCCCAATCCCTAGAATCTGTCACTATGTTACCTTACATGGCAAATAGGATGTGTTGATATGATTAAGGATGCTAAGATAAGTTTAACCTATATAGTTTGGGTGAGCCCAGTATAACCAAAGTGGCAAGTCACTTAGAGTCAGGAAAACACAACATGGTGATAAATGCAGAGAGAGAAAAATGCTAAACTACTGACTTTCAAAAGTAAGGAAAGCAGCAGCCTCTAGAAGCTAGAAAAGATAGATTCTGCCCTTGAGCTTCCAGAAGGAATGTAGACTTACCAAAACCTTGATTTGAGGACTTCTAACCTGCAGAACTGTAAAATAACAAATGTGTGTTAGTTTCAGCCACTACATTTGTGGTAATTTGTTACAGAAGAAATAGGAAACTATGCAATCCTTAACCCACAAGGTGGGGTGCGTAAGCTCTAAAGAGGGATCTCCCACATGGGAGGAGTAATGTCCTTCTGAAACCAGAGAGGACCAATAGCTCATCGAAGCCAAACTTGGTTGTCATTAACAAGCATATTGAGATTTCTGGGTCTCTTCTGGGGAATGGAAATAAGAATTCAGACTCCAACCTCCAGTACAAATTCACATAAAAAGAAATAAAATTTTAAAGTAGAATATATTAAATTTCAAGTGGATGACATGTATAGCTAGGGCTTTAGGCATCCAGAGAAGATCACCATTCTTGCTAATAATAAAATGCTCCTCCTCTTTTTTAAAATATATTTTTATTGATTTCGGAGAGAAATTGAGAGATATAGAAACATTAATGATGAAAGAGAATCATTGATTGGCTGCTTGCTACATGCCTCCTACCAGGAATCAAATTCGCAACTTGGGATTTGATTGAACCTCCTGTTCATAGGTCAGTGCTCAATCACTGAGCCACGTTGAATAGGCAAAATGCTCCTCCTCTTATTCAGCTTTTCCCTAATGGGCAGGGGCCTGGTTTTGCACTCGGTTTTTCCAGGACAGTGAGGTTTATATCTGTTGTCCTGGTGTAACCATGAATAGAAAATGGCATTCTTTCATTCTTGAAGGTGACTAACTTTATGATAAACCTCACTGTCTCAAATGATAGCACATTAGATAGGAAGCTACTAGACACTCCATATCTTGTTAAGAATAGCTTTGAACTTGAATCTCAATGCAGAATAAAAAAAGATCCCCAAGTTTCTATGCTATCAAAAGCTTAGAGAACTTTTTCAGTTGATTGTGAGTAAAACAGACATTTCAGTAATACTTGACATACAGTACTCAGAATATCTTCTTGGCAAAGTTAAAGTGAGGAAACTTAAATCACGTTTTCTAATGAGACAGTGATTTTAATGTATGACACCTCTTGCTACCGAGCTGAGAAGACTCTTTGTTTTGTTCTGTTTTTAAGCATTTCTTTGGAGCAGGATGGTAGTGGAGGTGGAAAGTTGGGGAAGAAAAGAGAATGAAGAACTAGGAAGGGAGAATATAAGAATATAAGCAAGGTCAGAGGGGAAAGATAGCAAGTTCTAGTTTTCTTGCTATATATTCCAGGCTTAAAGAGCAATCCTTTGCTTTCAGCCTTTATTTGATTCTCAAGGTGCTTTCCTCTCAAAGCCATTTCCTGCTCCAGATGGGAGGTGAGATTGTAAGGCCCTATCAGCTCTGAGTCTGTGCCAGGAGGTGCTTTGCAGCACGAAGGTGAGTGCTATCTGTAGAACTTCAAATCCATCTGTCACAGCGAAACAGGTGTGGGCTGAATCATGTCACTCAAATTGTCCCATAAAGAGATGAAAATTAACATGCTGACAAATGAGCACATTTATCAAATCAAACAAAGCTATTTCGTGTACTCAAGCTCACACCCACCTCTGGGGAATGTTGATGAGACTCGGTGTCTTCCAGCTGCTTTTTCTTATCTTCTGGCCAACTTGTTAGCCAGGATTAACACAATATTTAATGTTGCATATC
Organism: Lasiurus cinereus; assembly: GCA_011751065.1. Taxonomy (NCBI): domain Eukaryota; kingdom Metazoa; phylum Chordata; class Mammalia; order Chiroptera; family Vespertilionidae; genus Lasiurus; species Lasiurus cinereus. The sequence continues at coordinate 3,739,678 of JAAGEH010000208.1, read as the reverse complement.
TTTTTTTGTGTGTGTGGCATCTCTTCTCTGCATATGTTAACTCTCCTTTGTATTTCTCCTTCCCAGAGAGACCCCAACAGGGACTGACCTGGTTGAGCTGCTGTGGTTTTAGTCTACTCTCCTGCAGATTCTAACTCAGTACACCCTTCTCTCCATGCCTGTATTTCATGAGAAAAAGAGAAAGGAGGAGAAAGGGGTAAGTAAAGGTAGCCTGGGATGAAGGGCTTGAGGAGGAAGGAAACACAGAAAGAGGGGTAGAGTGGCCAAGGTGAGGGGAAAAGACACTGAAAGTCTGAGTCAGTTACAGACCCTGTGTCCCCTGCATGTTTTAATGACTCTGACAAGCTGAAAGAGGGTCTGTGGAAAGCTGTAACATTCACCAAAACCTTGATAGTCCCTATTCTTCACAGTGGCTGTGAACAATTGCCCGCCTGCCAGTTTCTGACTGAAATAATAGCTGTAGCTACAGGATCATTTGGAAGACAGATGGCAGAAGTGATCCCCATTCATCTGCCAGTGCCCATTTCAAAACTCTCATTGCACATCAGGATGCAGCCTTGCCCATTTTCCAAGTTCCCCATTCTACCCCCTGTGCCAACCCTACTCCAAGGGGCTTTTTGAGAATGCCCCTTTGGTACCCTTAGGAAAAGCAGGCCTCTAAAACCTAAAAGCCTTGATGTTTTCTAGGAACAGTTGTTTTCCTTCTCTCTCTCTCTCTTTCTTTTTCTTTCTTTCTTTCTTTCTTTCTTTCTTTCTTTCTTTCTTTCTTCCTTCCTTCCTTCCTTCCTTTTTCCTTCCATTCTCTCTCTCTCTCTCTCTCTCTCTCTCTCTCTCTCTCTCTCCTCTTCTCTTCTCTTCTCTTCTCTCTCATTCTCTCTCTCCCTCTCTTATTTCTTCTTTCTTTCCTTTGCAGGACCAAAAAGTAGTCCCTCCCCTTCCTACTACTTGCTGCTTCCGTGATTTGATCCATCAGTATTCCATATTTCAAAATCTGAGTGATTTTTCCCATACTCGTTTGCCATTTTTGCCATTTTTGATATTTTTGACAAAGTTCCACACATGTTTGTTACCATTTCTACAGCAGACATTAAGCCAAAGATGTTCTCTTAATGCAATGTTTGTGGATTTAGAGAAATCAAGAGCTCCACATAATTTCAGTACATAGCTGAGATCTTTAGTTGTCATTCAAAAGCAATTTTGAGAAATCACTGGGGAGACCCTAAATGTAAGGGCAGCTAATCAAGCACTGAGCAGTGCAGTAACACGGGACCCTATGATTGCTTTAATACTCTGCAGTCACTGCCTTGAAATTCTTAATTATTTTTAAACAAGAGCCCCACATTTTCGTTTTGCCCCACGAACTAGTAGCTTGTTCTGCTACAATTGTTGGAAAAGGAGACCATTCACAAGATCCCAGGAAGGAGTATCTCCTGAGTCACTGTTGAGAATCTGGAAATTCCAGACATAAAAGAGCTTAGCCAGGGAAGAAAAGGCTAAGATCAGTACATGCAGCAAGTGAAATATAGATGGCAAATATTATTATGTCTATTTGAGGGTTATCCTGGGCAAGGCCTGCATTTGTGCTGCTGGCAAAACCCAGTTTGTGAGCCTAAAGACTAGAGATAGACCCCAGATTACTGTAAACTTACAGGGTAAGAGCATCACCTGTGATTCTTTAGGGAAACATTGGCTGCCTTCTGTCCCTTCATTATATACCAGGTCTACTGAAACTTCAGCAGAAGATGCATTAGAATTTGTGATAAATTCTGCTGGAATGTAAGTGGAAGCCTAAAAGGGAAGCTTTTCAAAGTCAAATAACCGGGAAGTCCTTGATTATTTTGGGTACAAGGGTGACTTCTGGAATGCTGGTTGCCCCAATAAAGGAAATATGCTTTGAAGACTTATTGTGTTGTTTGTTCAAAAGGCTTGTATGTAACAGATAATTCTCCACCACTTTCCACAACTCTTCTTCCTCACACTACCTTTTCCACCCACAAATACACAGCAGAAAACATCCTGCTGCTGTCTCCAGTTTTGGCCTCACTGCTGCCTTGACTTCATCCAGAACCACAAGAAAGTTGGCTGAGTGGAAATTCTACAACTAGAAGGAAAGAGAGGGGCTCACGGAGACTCAGAGAAGCTTCAAAAAGCTGAGGTACAGAGACACATGCATGGAGAGAGTGGGCGCCCGAGTGCCTGGCTGGCTTCCTCTGGCAAAAGGGAGACAGAGATTCCCAACTGCACTGAGCCCCTTATTCTATGGCACTGAACCCCAGGTCAGGGAGAGACTCATACAGGGGAGTTTGGACTGTGAAAAGGGAGAAGTGCACAGAAATTTAGGGGGGCTGCAAAAGGGCCGAAGTCTGGGGGTGCACACACCACTGTGCGCAAAAGATGGACTGCTGATTGTGCCGCTGGCCTTCTCTAAGTGGGCGGGAGACAGAGCCTCCCAACTGCACCACTTCTAACTCCACTGAACCCCAGTTTTGGGCAAGACCCTCGGGACCCAGACTCATACGGGTCCCAGAGCACAGGGGAGCCAGAAAGGCAGCAGTTTAGAGGCACCATGCACTTGCACACAGGGACGGCTCCAGCGATTACCGAGAGACATATGAGACCCAGGGGCTGCGTAGGGTGGGGCTGACTAGAAGGCAAGGTGGTCTGCTAAGCCCTGAAACCCCACCCCTCCCAAGCTCAATAGAGAGGCTTTTGCAGTTTTGCAAGTATTGTATCATAAGGCTGATTCCAACACAGAAGTTCTCCTGGCATAGTGAAAAATGCAGAGACTTAGGAACAGATCACAAACAAAAGATATGGAGAAAAACAAACAACTAGATATAGAGTTCAAAACCACAGTTATAAGGTTTTTCAAGAATTTCCTAGAAAAGATGGATAAATTTAGAGAAACCCAAGAGGAGATGAAAAAGGACCAACTAGAGATGAAAAAGGACCAATTAGAAATTAAACATACACTGACTGAAATAGCAAACATTATACAGAGACCTAACAGCAGTCTAGAGGAAGGTAAGAATCAAGTCAAAAATTTGAAATATAAAGAAGCAAAAAACACTCAACTGAAAAAGCAAGAAGAAAAAAGAATCCAAAAATGTGAAGATAATGTAAGGAGCCTCTGGTACAACTTCAAGTGTACCAACATCAGAATTGTGGGGGTGCCAGAATAAGAGAGAGAGAAGATACTGAAAACCTATTTGAAGAAATAATGACTGAAAACTTCCTACATCTGGTGAAAGAAATAGACTTACAAGCCCAGGAAGCACACAGGACCCCATATAAAAGGAATCCAAAGAGGACCAAACCAAGACACATTATAATTAAAATACCAAGAGCAAAAGACAAAGAGAGAATATTAAAAGCAGCAAGAGGAAAATGGTTAATTACCTACAAGGGAGCACCCATATGATTATCAGCTGATTTCTCAACAGAAACTATGCAGGCCAGACAGGAGTAGCAAGAAATATTCCAAGTGATGAATAGCAAGATCCTACAACCAAGAATAGTCTATCCAGCAAAGCTATCATTCAGAATTGAAGGGCAGATAAAGAGCTTCACAGATAAGAAAAAGCTAAAGGAGTTCATCAACTCCAAACCAGTATTATGTGAAATACTGAAAGGTACTCATTAAGAAGAGGAAGAAGAAAAAGGTAAAGATAAAAATTATGAACAACAAATACATATCTATCAATAAGTGAATCTAAAAATTAAGTGAATTAAAAATCTGATGAACAGAATAAACTGGTGAATATAATAGAATCAGGAGCACAGAAAGGGAGTGGACTGACAATTCTTAGGGAGAAAGGGGTTAGGGAGTGCAGGGAGAGACTGGACAAAAATCATACACCTATGGATGAGGTCAATGCAGGGGGGAGGTAAGGGTAGAGGGAGGGGTGGGAGCCAGGTGGAGGGGAGCTATGGGGGGAAAAAAGATAAACAAATTAATAACCTGAACAATAAAGATTTAATTAGAAAAAAAGAGAGAGGCTTCCTCTGCTTTCTTTCAAGACTCAGATTTTGGCCTGATTGCTCCTGAGGAGGCAATTGCAGGCATCCTTTACTGACTAAGAAGGTGTCACAGATGAAAGGGAGTCATGAAAGCCCAGGCCCTTGTTTTGAATGTCAGAAGAACATTGCCCTGTGCTATTGCCAGCTTTACTCTTACGATTCCCACTCACTTCCTTTAAGCAAAATAAGCAAGAGCAAAGCACAGGCAACTCATGGTTAGAAAATATGTATTATTATGAGGACTTAATAGATATGGTCTCTACACTCAAAGAATTAGCAATTTAAAACCAAAGAGGAAACTAGCATACAAAGAAAAGTACTCTAAAATACCATACATAATGAATATGCAAGACTACTATGGTCTTGGGATTGCTATATCTTCTTAGCCAGAGGAGACTCCAGTATCATTAAAAACAATTATTTATTAAAGGTTATTTTTTCAATATTGGACTCCAGCCCAAGCCATATTTTAGAAGGCATTAGGCCCATTCTGTTATCTTCTTAGAAGTTTGTTTCTTGTCTTACTCCTGTCTTGGAAATGTAATGCATCGCCAAGATTGCTCTGAGTTTATGTTCTGTTCACTTCTAATGTGTGCTAAATAATTGGAAATGGGAAGCAGATGGCCACTTGGCCCAGAGATTAAACTCCAGATCCTTTATTAGATGGTGTTGATTAAAGTTTCCGTGGGGTTCTTCTCCTCACTGCCAAGTGAAAGAGCTCTCTAGTGGGGTTCCTCAAGCCATTTGAGAACTAATGGTTTATTCAGTTCCTCCTTTGCACTTATTCACGGATACTGAACAAACAAGTCGAATTGTCTCTGTCTCTTTGTTTTTTTTCTAACAATTTTATTATTTGGCTTTCCTTTTCTGGCAGGACTTGATATAGAATAAAGGGAATTCTGGATAGCCCCTGGCTGAACTTTGCTTTATTTTGAGTTAGCAGAATTTAATTAGGGAAGGGGGTGCAGTCTTCTACAATGAGAGCTTCAGAGCCTTAGAGAAGTGCTGGATACTGACTTCAGCCTATGGTTTCTAGTACAGGGAGACAGAGCAAGAGCTTGGAGACTGGCAAATCTAAATTTGAATCTTGAATTGCTTACTAGCTGAAAACTGTGGTGTATTGGTAAATGTTTAATAAGACACTCTTATCCTATATAATAAAAGGCCAATATGCAAATCAACCAAATGGAGGAATGACTGATCACTATGATGCACACTGACCACCAGGGGGCAGGTGCTCAATGCAAGAGCTGCCCCCTGGTGGTCAGTGCACTCCCACAGGGGGAGCATCGTTCAGCCAGAAACCCTGAGCAAGGCTCACAACTAGCAAGCAGAAGCCTCTCTAGCCTCAGCAGCTGCTCTAAGGATGTCCAATTGATGGCTTAGCACACACCCCATGGGCTCCAGGACTGTGAGAGGGTGCAGAATGTGCTAAGAAACTCCCCTCCCACTCAGTGCATGAATTTCACACACCAGGCATCTAGTCTCTATAATAAAGAACCAGGGTGTAGCATCATTACCACCAAAGCTCCACCAGACCAGAAGCTCCACTAGTGCTGGGTTGTGCTGCACACGTGGTGCCCAGTACTCACTGCTGAGGGGGCTGCAAATCAGGGCCAGAGAGAGGCCGAAGAGAGAAGCAGGGACTGATCTGTTGCGTCTGTGGCAGTTTTTGACCAACATTTGCCTCTCTTTTTCTCTCCCAGTCTGGCCAGCAGCCACACCTCCATTTCTCTCCAGGACTCCACTGGGGCTGCTGATCAGCCCTGCCTTTCTGATCAGGCCCTATTGATAGTCTCAGAGATGCTGACTGGCATAGAAACTAAGACCAATCAGAACCAAATCTGGGGGCTTAGTGGTGTTGCTATCCAGGGTGAGTGGTAAATCCCAAGGCCAAGAAGGGATCTAGCAATGGCCTTTGCAAATCTACAGAGAGTGCTCATCAGTGACAGCCTGGACCCTTGCTGCCAGAAGATCCTGCAAAATGGAGGGCTGCAGGTGGTGGAGAAGTAGAACCTGAGCAAAGAGGAGCTGGTAGCCAAGCTACAGGACTGCAAAGGTCTTATCCTCTGCTCAGCCACCAAGGTGACCACGGATGTGATCAACACAGCAGAGAAGCTCCAGGTGGTGGGCAGAGCCGACACTGGCATGGGACAATGTGGATCGGGAGACTACCATGAGGAAGGGCATCCTGGTCATGAACACTTCCAATGGGAACAGTCTTAGTGCTACAGAGCTCACCTGTGGGATGATCATGTGTCTGGCCAGGCAGATTCCCCAGGCCACAGCTTCAATGAAGGATGGCAAATGGGACTAAAAGAAGTTCATAGGAACTGAGTTGAATGGAAAACCCTGCGAATTCTTGGCCTGGGGAGGATTGGAAGAGAGGTGGCCGTCCAGATGTAGTCTTTTGGGATGAAGACTGTAGGGTTCAACCCCATCATCTCACCAGAGGTTTCCACCTCCTTCAGCATTCAGCAGCTGCCCCTGGAGTAGATCTGGCCCCTCTGTGACTTCATCACTGTGCGCATCCCTCTCCAGCCCTCCACAACAGGCCTGCTGAACGACAGCACCTTAGCCCTATGCAAGAAGGCCAGGCGGTGGTGAACTGTACCTGCAGCGGGATCATGGATGAAGGGATCCTGCTCCAGGCCCTAGTCGGGAGAGTGTGCGGGCACAGCGCTAGACATCTTCACAGAGGATCCACCTTGGAACTGCACCTTGATAGACCATAAGAACATCATCAGCTGCCCCCAACCTGGGCACTAGCACTAAGGAGGCCCAAAGCTGCTGCACAGAGGAGATCACTGTCCAGTTTTTGGACATAGTGAAGGGGAGAGCCCCCGCGGGGGTCATGAAAGCCCAGGCCCTTACCAGTGTCTTCTCTCCACACACCAAACCTTGAATTAGTCTGGCAGAAGATCTGGGGACTCTGATGCAAGCCTGGATAGGGTACAAAGGGACCATCCAGGTGGTAACACAGGGCTTATTCCTGAAGAATGCCGGGAACTACCTGAGCCCCACAATCATTGTCTGCCTCCTCAAAGACTCTTCTAATCATGTGGATGTGAAGTTGGTGAATACCAAGCTGCTGGTGAAGAATCCTGGCCTCAATGTAACCACCTCCCATAACGCATCTGTACCAGGAGAGCAAGGATGCGGGGAAGGCCTTCTGAGCATGACCTTGGCTGTGGGCTTTGTCCAGAGCACCACACCTGTGCTGCAAGCACTCAAAGGAGCTTCCTTCAGACCAGAAGTGACTCTCTGCAGGAGTCTGCCCCTGCTCCTGTTCTGGGCTCAGCCCTCCAGCCCTGCCATGCTGCCTACCATGATTGGGCTCCAGGCAGAGGCAAGCATGCAGCTGCTGTCCTACCAGACCTCAGTGGTGTCCGATGGGGAGACCTGGTACATCATGGGCATCTCCTCCCTGCTGCCCAGCCTGGACGCCTAAAAGCAGCATGTGAGCCTTTCAGTTTCATTTCTGACCTTGGGGCTCACCAGGACCAGCATTGAGGGCTTTGTGATGAACATTGAGAGGTTGCATTCCCGGGGATGACACTACTTATGCACTCTGACCCCTGTAATAACCACTTAATAAACAGCCCCCTCTCCCGCCCCTCCAAAAAAGAACCAAATCTGGGTCAACTGTGAGGAGCCAAGAGCTTTTGATGCTGATTGGCATAGAAACCGACCAATCAGAACCAAATTGGCCAGCAGAGGAGGGCAGTTTGGGACAAGATGAGGCCTGCAAGGAAGGGCAGTTGGGGGCAAGATCAGGCTGGCAAGGGAGGGCAGTTGGGGGTGAGATCATGCCAGCAGGGGAGGACAGTTGGGAGGCGAGACCAGGCAGGCAGGCAGGCAGAGGCAGTTGGAGGCGAGATCAGGCTGTCAGGGGAGGGCAGTTAGGGGCAATCAGGCAGGCAGGCAGAGGGATTAAGGGCAATCAGACAGGCAGGCAGGTGAGCAGTTAGGAGCCAGTGGTCCCAGATTGCGAGAGGGATGTCCCCCAAGGGGTCTTCTATTGGAGAGGGTGCAGGCTGGGCTGAGAGAACCGCCCCCTGATGCATGAATTTCGTGCACCTGGCCACAAGTAATAAATAAATAAGCCCTGATTTGTCACATGTGCCAATTTGTGTAGTGTAAATACTCCCATCATAGCTGATTTTAAGCTCCCAACGTTATATCCCTGAATGCAAAGTTGGGAAGACTTTATACTATTGACTTTCACAGCCCATAAAAACTGATCCAGCACATCACTGACTTAAGTCCCAGTTTTATCATCTGTATGAAAGGGCTGAGGTACTTCGTAGGGTCATTATGAAGATTAAAGTATTAACTGCAAAGTGGCCACAACAGAGCCTGACCAACAACACTAGGAGCACAATAAATTGTCACTATATATTATCATTTTAAACTGGGCTTTAGGAAGTGACTTCACTTTGCTGAGCACTCTAAGAAGTCAGAGCATCAGACTCAAAAAGTTAGAAACTAAATTTCTTTAGACTGGTATCCAGAGAATTGATTGATAAATGCATAGAGGGCAGTTACCTAAACCACAATGCCAGTTTACTACTTTGATATAGTGTGTATATAGAATAACTTCCCAAACTCAAATTGGGTCACATGATCTAATAAAGAATTTCTTTTTGTGGTTTAGGAACTTGTTTATATGCAAAGTGCTACAAAAGCATAAATGTTAATTGTATTAAATATGCTTAATTAATCACCTGGATTTAAAAAATACATTGGGACTGCTCCAGAAAAATTTCTGACCTGAGAACCAAGACTGGTAATCTTCACTGGTCTCCATGCAGGCAGCTGCGCTCACGTCAGCCCTGTAGAAGGCTGGAAGAGTGGACAATGGAATGAGAACCAGCTCAGGAAAGTTGAGAGTACATTTTTAAACATCTTAAATTTGAGCTGAAGATGCCCATAAGACATTTGGTTTTCATGATGATAAAGGTGAGGGAGCCGCTTATCCGTGGTTGACTCAATAAGAGCAGATGAGGTCACCCGGGAACAATGAGTTAGGTGAAATGAGAGGCCAAGGGTGGCACCTGGGAGCAGCAACATGTAAGGGACAGCAAAGGAAAAGGATCTATTTAAGAGGCTAGAAGTGATCTTAGGTATCAAGAGAAGTGGTTTGAGAAAGCCAAGAGAGAAAGAGTTTTAAGAGAACATTGTCAAATTCTACAGAGAGGTTCAGGAAGAAAAGTGTAAAATTTAAAAGCATAAATTTGTCTGTGACTGGTTTGGCTCAGTGATAAAGCGTTGGCCTGTGGATTGAAGGGTCCCGGGTTCTATTCCAGTCAAGGGCATGTACCTTGGTTGTGGGCATATCCCCAGTAGGGGTGTGCAGGAAGCAGCTGATCGATGTTTCTCTCTCTTTGATGTTTCTAACTCTCTATCCCTCTGTAAAAAATCAATAAAATATATTAAAAAATAAAAGCATAAGTTTGGTAAGATTTAAAGACAGACTCATAGAGAGCAGGCTGACAGCTGTGAGGGTAGGGGGCACTGGAAGTGGAGGGACTGAGGGAAAAAGAAAACAAAAAACTGATCTTAAAATAGTTTAGTATATCTTAAAATGGTTTAGTGATGTGTCTGGGGAAGATAAGTCATACTGCAGTAAAGTGAAGAATTTGTGGGAGTGAGAATTTATGGGACGTCAGCACAAAAATTTCCTCAACTGCAATGTAGGTGATTGGGTGAAGTTGGGTGGGCCTCTTTAACTTTTAATATTAACATTTAACTTTTAACTTTACCATTGCAATAACATCAGAGGGGGGAAAATATTGAAGTTCCCTAGTCTCCCTCCCAATGGAATCTATCAATGGGAAACAGCTCATTATTGCTTCTTATTGAGAGAGTATCTCTTTTCATAATGGAGACATTTAGATGTTCTGCTAATTCAACTGCTTAAACTGGTTGAACATCTGTGGGGGCTTTATCTTAGTTAATGGGGATATTTTGAAGAACCCAGCTTAAGGGAATTTTATGACCGGGCAAGTTTTATTCATTGCTGGGTTTCCTAACTCCTACTCTATTAAAGTCCCTTCTTTTTTCCTCATCCTGCTCTCCCCTAACCACCCCTTACTCCCACCTCTGCTATTGAAAAATAGTTTGATTTGTCTGGATACAAAGCTATATGCTGTTATATTTTTTGCCTATTTCTAGGTTTGTTGTATTTATATAGTTTTCATTTATGTAAATTATACTTATTTAACTGGTTATTACTTGTTTTCCACAATCAATGTATGATTTTATTAGGATCTTGAGTATCACACTCACCTATTTCAATTCTTAGATGCTGTACATATGCAAGAGTACATTCATGGGGGTCCTTAGTCCCTGATTTGAACCTCATCTACTCCAATTAGCAAACATAGATCCAGAGCAACCTATTATCAGCCAGTCTCCTTTGATCTTCTGACCTATTTTACAGATATATGAAAATTTCCTTTTCATGCCTGATACAGACATAGAAGATACACAATAAATATTTATGGAATGAATAAATATTGTTTCCACTTTCATCTTTCTCAGATAAGATATGCTTATTGCTTTCATAGAAGAAGCAACTGAATAAATGAAAAGAAAGAGCAAGTCAAGTCTTTATTTCAGTGTGTCCAAGTAGGAGTGAAAAAAGTTTATTTTCCAATCCTGTCCCTTTATTTCAGGTACTCACTGGTTCTTAATCTGAAAAGTCACACTGACTTGAGGGCTCAAATTATCATCAGTGCATCCAGAAAAGAGAGCACATGGCTTGCTAAACCCAGGAATTCCCAGGAGCTTATCTCCATTACTCAACAGGTCACTAATCTGGAGCTTTGAAACCACAAATGAGCACTAGGATGCCTAAACCATGAGCTCATTGGTCTTTTGCCTTGAAAGAGATTGGTAATGATTAGGATTCTCATTATCAATAAACTCAAAGAATGAAAGTTCAAGAACAAAAGCTATCTTTCACTACTGGTATTTCAAAAAACTTTGACGATCGAATGTGTATAAGGTAATGGGATGTCACTCCAAGAGGATGAGCCACGAGGAATCCTCCCTTGCTCAGACCTGTTTATCTCAGATTCTGGGTAGGACCTAGAATTCCTGTCAGGCAGAGCTGCAGTGTGTAACAACAGCATAGTGTTCTTAGGCAACCTCATTCTCTAGAAATCTGGAATTCTAAAAATCACTGAACAACTCATAAAAAAAAAAAACACTTGGGAATACAACATAAAATATAGCAAGTATTTTTTGAAATGCATGGTTGCTTTGAGAAGAAGGTAGGGAAATTCCAAAAGGCCACTGTCAGCAGAGCTATGAGATGAAATGTTAAGGCGTACCCCCATTTCAGGAACTAAGAGGGTTGGTATATCTTTCAATATTTTTTTAAATTTTACCTTTATGTTGAAAGTATTACATATGTCCCCTTTTTTCTCCCATTGACCCCCCCCTCAACTCGATACCCGCCTCCCCCAGGCCTTTACCACACTATTGTTTGTATCTATAGGTAATGCATGTATGCATATAAATTTTTTGGTTAAAGTCTTCTGCCACATTCCCACCCCTACCTTCCCTCTGAGATTCTTCAGTCAGTTCCATGCTTCTTTGTCTCTGGATCTATTTTTTTCATCAGTTTATTTTATTCATAAGAGTCCACATGTGAGTGAGATCACATGACACTTGTATGTCTCTGACTTAGCATCATACTTTCCAGATCCCTTTATGCTGTCTCAAATGGTAAGAGATTATTCTTTTTTACTTCTGCATAGTATTCCATGGTGTAAATGTACCACAGACTTTTAATCCACTCATCTACTGATGGGCACTTGGGCTGTTCCCAGATCTTAGCTATTATAAATAGCACTACTCTGAACATTGGGGTGCATATATTCTTTCTGATTGATGTTTTCAGGTTTCTTAGGATATATTCCTAGAAGTGGAATCATTGGGTAAAAAGGGAGTTCCATTTTTAATTTTTTGAGGAAACTCCATATTACTTTCCATAGTGGCTGCACCAATCTGCATTCTCACCAGCAAGCACTAGGATTCCTTTTTCTTGCCAACACTTGTCATTCATTTATTTATTGATGGTAGCCATTCTGGCAGGTGTGAGGTGATGCCTCATAGTCTTTTTAATATGTATCTCTCTGATGATTAGTGACTTTGAGCATTTTTTCATATGTCTCTTGGCCTTCTGTATGTCGTCTTTGTAGAAGTGTCTATAGTATTTAAGTCCTTCACACCCATTTTTTAATTGGATTGTTTGTCTTCATTTTGTTAAATTATATAACTTCCTTATATATTTTACAAATCAACCTCTTATCAGATGTATCATTGGCAAATATATTCTCCAATACAGTGAGCACCCTTTTCATTTTATTGACTAGTTCCCATGCGGAAAGCCTCCGCCACTGAGGTGGGTAGGTCGCGGGTATGCCCCACAGCTTCTGTCAGTGCCACAAGCTCCAGCAGCAGTGACAGCAGCCCAGGTAAGCTGCCCCAGCAGGCAGTGCATTCCATCAGTGGCTGGCCCAGTGCATGCACATGGAGGTGAAATCACTGGCGCCCACTTTCCTGCTGGCCTGAGCCCCAAGCAGCCGAGGATGAGCTGGGGATCCCAATTGCCTGACAGCCAGCCCAGTCCTCCCGCCACCCACCTGGGTTCTCCCATTCACCATTGCTTATCTATCAGAGCTTACAGGCTGGAGGGGATATGGGAATACGGAGGGGGGGGGCGGGAGAGGGAGGACCAAGAGATCAGCCATTCTGCCCATTTGCCAGTCCCCAGTCCTGCCCCCATGCCACCTACCCACTTCCTCAAGGTTCCCCATTTACCTGTGGCGGTGGGTGGGGAGGGGGGAAGGAGAGGAATAGAGAGGTGGTCAATGCACTTCATGATGAGCTGGTCGAGTGGTCCTTCCAGTCATTACACTATGGTCCCTGACCTTTTATTATATAGGATGGTTTCTTTTCCTGTGCAGAACCTTTTTTATTTTTATGTAGTCCCATTGTTTATTTCCTCCTTTGATTCCTTTGCCCTAGGCAATGTGGCTATGAAAATTCTACAGAAGATATCTGAGATTTTGTTGCTTATTGGTTTCTTCTAAGATTTTTATGGTTTTTCACAACTTACATTTAAGTCTTTTATCTATTTTGAGTTTATTTATGCATATTGTATACATTTATTGCCTAGTTTCATTTTTTTTGCATATACCTATCCTATTTTCCCATCACCATTTACTGAAGACTGTCTTTACTCCATTGTATGCTCATGTCTACTTTGTCAAATATTAATTGAACATAATGGCTTGGGTCAATTTCTGGGTTCTCTGTTCTGTTCCATTGATCTATATACCCATTCTTGTGCCAATACAAGGCTGTTTTGGTTACAGAGGCTTTGTAGTATAACTTGATATCTGGTATTGTGATCCCTCCAACTTTGTTCTTCTTTCTCAAGATTGCTGCAGCTAATTGGGGTATTTTTTCATTCCATATAAAATTTTGCAGCATTTATTCTAGATCTGTGAAATATGTGGTTGATATTTTAAAAGGAATTGCATTGAATCTATAGGTTGTGGTGGGTAGCATGGACATTTTAATGAAGATAACACTACCAATCCATGAATACACTATATTCTACCATTTATTTATATCTTGCTCTATCACTTTTTTCAACATCTTATAGTTTTCTGAGTACAGGTCTTTTAACCCCGTAGTTAAGGTTAAACCTAAGTACCTTAACTTTTTTATTGTAAAGGTAAATAGGATTGTTTCATTTCTCTCTCTGAAAGTTCATTATTGATGTATAAAAATGCCAATGACTTCTGGTGCTAATTTTGTGTTCTGCTACATTATCGAATTCATTTGTTAAGTCTAGTAGTATTTGGTGTAGTCTTTAGGGTTTTCTATGTATAATATGTTATCTATGAATAATGACATTTTTACTTCCTTCTTTCCAATTTGGATGCCTTTTATGTTTTCTCCTTGTCTGACCACTGTGGCTAGGATTTCAGGTACTATGTTGTATAAGAGTTATAAAAGCAGGCATCTCTGTCTTATTCCTTTTCTTATGGGAAATGGTTTAATTTTTTGCCATTGATTATGATTTTGGCTGTAGCTTTGTCATATGTGGCCTTTATAATATTGAGGTATAACCTCTATATCCCCATTATGCTGAGAGTTTTTATCAAAAATGGTGTTGGATTTTTTCCAGTTCTTTTTCTATGTCTCTTGATATGATCATGTGATTTGTCATTCAATTTGTTAATGTGATGTGTCGCATTTATTGATTTGCAAATATTGTACCAGCCTTGCATCCCAGGAATAAATCCCGCTTGGTCGTGGTGTATGATCTTTTTAATATATTGCTGAGTCTGATGCGATAAACAGTATTTTGTTGAGAATTGAGTATCTTTGTTCATCAGAGATATTGGCTTGTAATTCTCGTTCTTTGGTTTTGGGATTAAGGTAACTCTAGCATTATAAAAAGAACTTTGAAGTGTTCCTTCATCTTGGATTTTTTGGAATAGTTTGAGGATAGGTATTAGTTCTTCTTTGAATGTTTGGTAAAATTCCCCTATGAAGTCATTGGGACCAGAGCTTTCATTTGCTGAGAGGTTTTTTTTTTTTCTAATTTCTGCTTTAATTTTATTAGTTGTTATTGGCCTATTGAAGTTTTCTGATTCCTCCTGATTCAGTTTAGAAGATTGTATTTTTTTAGGAATTTGTCATTTTTATCCAGGTTATCCAGCTTGTTGGCATATAATTATTCATAGTATTTTCTTACAATCCTTTGTATTTCTGTGGTGTCAGTTGTTATCTTACCTCATTTGCTTCTAATTTTATTTATTTAGGTCCTCTGTTTCTTGATGAGTTTGGCTAAAGGTTCATCAATCTTATTTATCTTTTCAAAGAACCATCTCTTGGATTCATTGATATTTTTTTGTATTGGTTTCTTACTCTCTATGTTATTTATTTCTGCTCTGATCTTTATTATATATTTTTAAATAAATCTTTATTGTTCAGATTATTACAGATGTTCCTCATTTTTCCCTCCATAGTTCCCCTCCACCTGATTTCTCCCACTCACCCACCCCATGCCTTTATCCCCCGCCACTGTCCTCATCCATAGGTGTTAGATTTTTGTCCAATCTCTTCTCACACCCCTCACGCCCCCTTTCCCCTGGGAATTGTCAACCCATTCCTTTTTCTATGCCCATAATTCTATTATATTCACCAGTTTATTCTGTTCATCAAATTTTTATTCATTTGATTTTTAGATTCACTTGTTGATGGATATGTATTTGTTGTCACTTTGTTATTCATAATTTTTATCTTTAATTTTTCCTTTTTCTTCCTCTTTTTAAAGAATACCCTTCGGCATTTCATATAATCCTGGTTTGGGGGTGATGAACTCCTTTAGCTTTTCTTGTCTGTAAAGCTCTTTATATGACCTTCAATTCTCAATGATAGCTTTCCTGGGTAGAGTAATCTTGGTTGTAGGTTCTTGCTGTTCATCACTTTGAATATTTCTTGCCTCTCCCTTATGGCCTGCATAGTTTCTGTTGAGAAATCAGCTGGCAGTCATATGGGTACTCCCTTGTAGGTAACTAACTGTTTTTCTCTTGCTACTTTTAATATTCTCTCTTTGTCTTTTGCCCTTAGCATTTTAATCATGATGTGTCTTGGTGTTGTCCTCTTTGGATTCCCTTTGTTTGGGGTTCTCTACACCTCCTGGACTTGTAAGTCTATTTCTTTATTATTATTTTTTTTTTTGCTACTATATTTTTTTTTCCTTTTTTATTTTTTAATTAAATCTTTATTATTCAAATTATTACATTTGTCTCTCTTTTTTCCCCTCCATAGCTCCCCTCCACCCCGCTCCCACCCCTCCCTCTACCCTTACCTTTCCCCCAATTGATGAGTCCATAAGTGTATGATTTTGGCCAGTCACTCCCTGTACCTCCCTCCCTCCTTTCCCCCTGAGAATTATCAGTCAACTCCCTTCCTGTGTTCCTGATTCTAGTATATTCACCAGTTTATTCTGTAGATCAAATTTTTAGTTCACTTAATTTTTAGATTCACTTGTTGATAGATTTGTATTTGTTGTTCATAATTTTTTATCTTTTACCTTTTTCTTCTTCCTCTTCTAAAAGAGTACCCTTCAGCATTTCATATAATACTGGTTTGGAGTTGATGAACTCCTTTAGCTTTTTCTTATCTGTGAAGCTCTTTATCTGCCCTTCAATTCTGAATGATAGCTTTGCTGGATAGAGTATTCTTGGTTGTAGGTTCTTGCTATTCATCACATTGAATATTTTTTGCCACTCCCATCTGGCCTGCATCGTTTCTGTTGAGAAATCAGCTGACAGTCGTATGGGTGCTCCCTTGTAGGTAATGAACTGTTTTTCTCTTGCTGCTTTGAATATTCTCTCTTTGTCTTTTACTCTTGGTATTTTAATTATGATGTGTCTTGGTTTGGACCTCTTTGGATTCCTTTTATATGGGGTTCTGTGTGCTTCCTGGACTTGTAAGTCTATTTCTTTTACCAGATGTGGCAAGTTTTCAGTCATTATTTCTTGAAATAGGTTTTCAGTATCTTGCTCTCTCTCTCCTGGCACCCCCACAATTTTGATGTTGGTACGCTTGAGGCTGTCCCAGAGGCTTCTTACATTAGCTTCACATTTTTGGATTCTTTTCTCTTCTTAGTGTTTTCTGCTTCTTTATATTTCAAATTTTTGACTTGATTCTTGCCTTCCTCTAGACTGCTGTTAGGTCTCTGTATACTATTTTTTATTTCAGTCAGTGTGTGTTTAATTTCTATTTGGTCCTTTATCATCTCTAGTTGGATCTTTTGCATCTCTAGTTGGTCCTTTTGCATCTCCTCTTGGGACTTGCTAAATTTATCCATCTTTTCTAGCATATTCTTGAAAAACTTTATAAGTGTAGTTTTGAACTCTATATCCAGTCATTTGTTTTCCTCCATTTCTTTTGTTTGTGATCCCTTCCCTTGTCTTGGCATTTTCACTATGCTAGGAGAACTTCTGTGTTGGATTCAGCCTTATGATACCAGACTTGAAAAACCTCAAAAGCCTCTCTTGAGCTTGGGATGGGTGAAGTCTCAGGGCTTAAGGGACTGCCTTGCCTTCCAGTTGGCCCTGCCCTCCACTGTCCCTGAGTCTCATGTGACTGGGTAGTCTCTGGAGCGGTCCCTGTGCACAGGCGCACTTTCTTGCAGTGCCTCTAGACTGCTGCCCTTCTGGCTCCCCTGTGCTACGGGACCACATGAGTCTGGGTCCCCAGGGTTTCGCCCAAAATTGGGGTTTAGTGAAGTTAGAAGTGGCACAGTTGGGAAGGTCTGTCTCCCGCCCACTCATGAAAGCCAGCAGCACAATCAGCAGTCTGTCCTCTGCAGCACAGTGCTGTGCATGCCACCAGACTTCTGATCTTTTGCGACTCTCCTAAATTTCCCTGCACTTCTCCCCCTTCACAGTCCAAACTCCCCCCCTCCCCCCCGAATGAGTTTCGGCTGGATCAGGGGTTTAGTGTCATAGGATAAGGAGTTCAATGCCTTTGAGAGTCTCCGTCTCCTTCCTGCCAGAGAAGGCCAGCCAGGTTCGCTGTCACTCGCTCTCTCCACGTGCGTGCGTCTCCGTACCTCAGCTTTTTGCAGCTCCTCTGGGTCTCCATGAGCCCCTCTCTTTCCCTCTAGTTGTAGAATTTTCACTCCGCCAGCTTTCCTGTGGTTCTGGATGATGTCTGTTCTGTCTTTTAGTTGTAGTTTTGAAATTGTTGTGCGAGGCAGCAGTGTAGGTGTTTACCTATGCTGCCATCTTGGATTCTCCATATGTCTATTTCTTTCAACAGGTAGGGAAAGTTTTCTGTCATTATTTCTTCTAATAGGTTTTCAATGTTTTGCTCTCTCTCTTCTTCCGGTACCCCCATAATTTGGTTACACTTGAAGTTGTCCCAGAAGCTCCTTACATTATCTTCATATTTCTTAATTCATTTTTCTTTTCGTTTTTCTAGTTGGGTGTTTTTTGCTACCTCATATTTCAAATCATTGGTTTGATTCTTGGGGGTCTTCTAATCTACTTTTGGATTTCTGTATATTATTCTTTATTTCAGACAATGTATGTTTAATTTCTGACTAGTCCTTTTCCATTTTTTTTTTTTTTTGGCATTCTTATTAAGATCATTGAAGGTCTCACTAAGTTCCTCAGAGGTCTCACTAAGTTTTTCAGAGGTTTCTAAAAGATTCTTGAGTAACCTTATAACTGTGGGTTTGAACTCTATATCCAGTAGTTTGCTTTCCTCCATTTCTTTCATTTGCGACATGTTTCTTTGTCTCTGCATTTGGGCTGTTTCCCTGTGTTGATGGAGTGGCTTTGTGTGCTAGGTGCCCCATAGGGCCCAGTGGCTCAGCCTCCATAATCACCTGAGGTGGACACTCTTGGTGCACCTCTTTGTGGGCTGAATGCACAGTCTTATTGTAGTTAAGCCTTGATTTCTGTTGGTACAGTGGGAGGGATTGACCTCCAGGCCAACTGGCTGTGAGGATCAGCTATAGGCCTACTGCAAAACAAACAAGCAAACAATAATGGAAGAACTGCTGTGCTGGAGACACCCTTATGGGGCAGGACTTGCTTCAGTGGGGCTGTGGTGCTCAATCAGTCTGCCTCTTGAGTGTCACTTATGTATGGGAGGAGTTGAAATCTGGTGTCATCTCACACTGACTTCTAGGTACAATGGTTCCTGGATCTCTAAGGAGGTGCAAGTCAGTTACTGTCTGAAGCCATCCAGCAGGAGCTACAGGGAGATCTGCAGATTTCTCCTCTTTGCTTGGTGTTTGGAAATTTTGGAGTTGTCTGATCCAGCTGCAATTTGTCAGGTTAAGCTGTGAGAGGGCAGAGAATTTATATTCAAAAACCACTGTGCACAGCTCAGGTAGGTTTGTAAATTGGGTGGGGCAGGGTCTCAGGTAATCACTAGGGCATGGCAAACAGCAATAACTGCCAGTTTCCATGTCCCACACCCCAGCGCAGTACACAGTAATTCTTGTGTGCACCTATGCAAGAAAGCCACCCTCACTTTCCAACCCAATGGCAGATAGTCCAGTTTCTTCCTGTATCAGTCTGGGTCCCCAGAGTCTTGCTGGAAACTCAAGTTCAGAGCAGTTGGGAGCTTGTAACTCCCTCCCAACTGATAAAAACAGTGCACATACTCACTAGCTCGATTTGTGTGTACCTCTGTACCTCCACTTTTCTAAGCTCCGAACCTCCTACACAGTCTCAATGAGTTTCTTTCTTTCTTTCTAGTTGTAGAACTTCTACTCAGCCAGCTTTCCCATCATTCTGGGTGATAGTCATTTTGTCTTTTAGTTGTAGTTTTGGTGTGGTTGTGAGAGGCAGCACATACAGGTGTATACCTTATGCGCCATCTTGGTTTCTTTATTATATCTTTCCTTTCTTCTATTTACTCTGGGCTTTTCTTGTTGTTCTCTCTCTAATTCTTTAAGTTTTTCTTGTGTATTTTTGTTTGTTTGTTTGTTTGTTTGTTTTGCAGTAGGCCTACAGTGCTATGAACTTCCCTCTCAGACTGCTATCTCTCTGTCTCATAGATTTTTGGATTGTTATGTGTTCATTTTCATTTGTTTCCAGAAAGTTATTTATTCATTCATTCATTCTTTCATTTATCTTACTAGTAGCCCTGCACACAAATCCATGAGCCAGTAGCTCTCTGCAGGGCCTGGCTGCTCTGTGCCTGCTACTCAGAGGCTCTTTGCAGCCCAAAGGCCCATCCATACCATGGCCTGGCCAGAGGTCCACCACCTTTGTCAGGTTAATTTGCATACTCACTCTGTATTGGTTGTGGGCATCGCAGAGGTACTGTCAATTTACATGTTTGTCTATTATTAGTATAGATTATATTTTTATTGTTAATAGGATTACAGATATCTCCCATTTTCCTCCTCCAAGCTCTTACCCAATACCCCTCTCCCCCCCCCCAGGTCTTCACTACCCTATTTCCAATGTCCATGGGCTATACATATAAGTTCCTTGGTTTATCTCTTCTCCTTTCCCCAATGTCAATCTGTCTGATGCCTTCATGCTTTAACTCTTATTTTGTTGGTCAGTTGATTCTGTCCATTACATTCCACAAATAATTGAGATCATATGATATTTGTCTGATATACTGGTATACCTGGTGAGGCACACTGCTCAGAGACTTCCCGTGACATTATCCTTTGCTAAGGCCCATTTTGGAAGCCAGACTCACTTGATGTCTCATACAGAATGGATATTGACTCCTCTAATTCTCCAACTTCCACCTGGACCTTCACATCTCTCCATATCCTCCCACAATTGAGTTAGGTCTGCCCTTATAATAAACTCTCTATAGCATGATGAATAATAGTTCTGATTCTCTGATTAAACTCTGACTTATTAGCTCTGTCACATGGTATTTAAGAAGCCTGTCATATGGGACTGGGTGAAAGGTATTTAAAATATTAGGATTTAATCTGAGCATCTTTTTCAGGATGAAATGAAAGTGATGAAATAAGACAGAAAAGATGGGAAGGCATTTCTACAGTTTATAAAGTTCCTTATTGGCTGAGTAGCTGATTTTACTGATTCAAAACATCATTTTCACATTCTGTTGCTTCTGTCCCACTCTTCATACCATTTAATGCTCAGATTCTATGGCTCCAGGCCAAGACAGAATGCCAAGAAGTCTTCCTCTCACTGTTGCCTTTCACACCCCACTATGCCTCCATTTGTATACTTTGTATTATTGTCTCTTTCATGTATGTGCCTGCAGACATCACACCAGTCTACATGCTCTGAAAAGAGCTGTTTTTGAGTTGTCATTTATTGAAGATGACTTGCTGGTGTTGCAAAGGGTACATCAGCTAAAAAACTAGTAACCTTCATCTTAGCATACATTTCTCACTCAGCTAGTACATGCTGGCAATTCCCATCTAGACTATTTTATAGAACAGTTTTATAGCATTTCCATTTATTACATATTTAATTGCCTTTGAAATGGTGCAGCTGTTTTCAGCATGTTTGAGGCGTAGCAAAACAATTTTCCTTAGAATCTGTTTCAGGCACACTTCCTGCCCTGGATTACATTACTATAACCCAAACTTTGAGCTTGGGTCTTCAAGTTTAACCAAAATTTTACTTCTGAATTATGAAGAATATGCCCATTCCTCTCTCCTTCCCTTTCTTCTTCCATTATTTGTTCCGTTCTTCTGTGCTGATTCATACAGAACTTAAATTTAGTTTTATTTTCTCACTATTGCATCCACACTCTTTGCTTTTCATTTAACTTCTTACTGAAATAATTCTTTTAATAATTTTCACAAGCAGTTTTTGTATGTTAAATCTCCTGGGCCCTACTATGTCTGAAATACTTTTATTTTACCCTCATAGTTAAACAACTGGTTAGATATAAAATTTTGGGTCGAATGTCTCTTATTGTAATACTTTAAAAATATTATCAATTTTGTTAAATCCAAAATTTTTGAAAATCCTGATGTCAATCTGCTTTATTTTCCTTTGAAGATGATCTAATTGTTCCTTCCAAAATATTTTAGAATGTTCTCTTTGCCTTTTAGAGTCCCAGTGCACAAATTTGTGCACCAGTGGGTTCCCTTAGCCTGCCCTGTGGGATCAGGACAAAACTGCAATATCCCCCAAGGGCTCCCAGATTGTGAGAGGGCACAGGTCAGGGACCCCACTGGTGCACAATCGAGCTGGGGATGGACGTGGGAGGTTGGCCAGCCAGGAAGTGATCACGGGAGGGCTCCAGGGTATATCCTGCCCATCTCACTCAGCCTGGGCTGGAGCATCTGTCCTCTGATGGTCAGTGCACATTCTAGCGAGCAGCATATCATTAGCATATTATGATTTGATTGGTTAAGTGGACAATTGGATGACCGGACACTTAGCAGAATAGGCTTTTATTATATAGGATTTTAGGAGCACACACGTGTGTGTGTGTGTGTGTGTGTGTGTGTGTGTGTGTGTGTGTGTTTAAACCTCTCCTGTTTAATCCACTAAGAGCATTTTCAGTCTGAGTTATTGATATACTCTATATCAGCTTTCTATTGCTATGTAATAAACACAGCAAAATATAGTTGCTTAAAACAAACTTTTGTTAACTTGTATTTTATAGGTTGGAAATTTGGGCTAGGCTCTGCTGGTGTTTCCTATGCAGTCAGGAAACACCAGCAGAGCTAATCAGCTAAATCATTCTGCTTCTGGGTTTCAGCTGGCTGTCAGCTGGAAAAATGGTTCAACTGGGCCATATGTTTCCCATCATCCATCCCACTAGCATTGGCTTGTTCACATAGCCACTCAGGCTCCTAAACACAACAGAGTGACCAGTTCTAATGTGCAGCACTTTTAAAGTCTCTACTTGCATCAATTGTCTCTTGCCTCATTGACTAAAACAAGTCAGTGTAAAGAAGACTACCAAAGATCATGGCTATTGGGAGATGGAAAAACCTGGGGTCAGTCAAATCTACCACATCCTGCTTTAATTATAGAAAAAAAATTGATTGCTATTCCCAAGTACTTTCTCTACTACATTTATTTTTACTCTTTTATTCTGAGATTCCTAATAAAAGATGTTAACTTCTATTTTTATCCTCCATCTCTCTTAACTTTTACTTTTTTATAGTTTTAATTGCTTTAATGTGTCTTAGAATCTTCTAGGCAGGTTCTTGATGTAAACTTTCATTTTGTTTGTTCTCTTTTTTAATATATTTTATTGATTTTTTTTACAGAGAGAAGGGAAGAGGGATAGAGAGTTAGAAACATCGATGAGAGACAAGCATCGATCTACTGCCTCCTGCATGCCCCCTACTGGGGATGTGCCCACAACCGAGGTACGTGCCCTTGACCAGAATCAAACCTGGGACCTTTCAGTCCGCAGGTCAACGCTTTATCTACTGACCCAAACCAGTCAGGGATGTTTGTTCATTTTATGGCTATAACCATCCTATTATCCAAATGACCATTGAGTTATATTTTTTAACAATCATATTTTTCATTCCTAGCATTTCCAGTCAGGTTGTCTTTCACTGTTCCTTCTTCATGTTTCCAAAATCTTCCTTCATCCTATTGAGGGCATTAAATCCAATTTTGTCTGGTTTATTAAGTCTGCACTCTCCAGTATACAATTTCTCTTTCTTTAAGTGTAGCTGTGTTATCACCTTTTCTCTATGACTCATATTACCCTGGGAGTATAAGTTGTTTTGGCTGATAGTAGATATCTAGAAGGAAGGGGAAAATCTTGTGCCTCTTCTGCTGAGTTTAGGGAACAGACAGTGTGTAAAAACCATACCTTTGGGCCTCCCTATTTCTTGGTTACTACCAAACTCTCCAAATACTAACACTGGCCCTGGAAGCAGCTTCCTCCAGTTTACAAAATAACAGCTAGCATTTCTTGAGTACTTTCTTGAGTATGTATCAGTCCAGTTTTAAGAACTTTTACATGTATTGCATCTTTTAAACCATTCTAAGAGTTATGTAGTATTATGTCCATTTTAGAGATGAGAAAACAAAGGCAGATGTGCCCAAGAGCAGAAGTAAGTAACTTTCCCAAAGTCAGAGCAGTAGGTGGTGAAGGCAGGATTCAAATCTGAGTTGTTGCTCTTAACTTTCATACTATGGGACAAGGAGGCCCTAGAAAGAGGGAGCCTCTGGAACCAGGCCTTCTGCTGCCCCAACTTGTTATCTGCTCTCCACCCAAGTACCCTGATTTATTATCTGCTCTCCACTAAGGGTTCTTCCCTAATGTTATCCTGAAGCTTCTAGCCGGTGCTAGGCCAGCAAGCCTGTTTTTCTGCCTGGCAAGCAATTTTCTGTCCTCAGCAATGTAAAAATGAGCAGGATGCAACTAGAAAACTTTTCTGTAATCCGTTTCCAATGTTGGCACCAGATCCTCTATCCCTCTTCATACTCATTCCCCCACCCTTCACACACACACACACACACACACACAGAGAGAGAGAGAGAGAGAGAGAGAGAGAGAGAGAGAGATATCCTATCATATTTTGCCTCCCCCAGATCTTTTCACTTTTTTGTTTCAATGTTATCCTATATATCAAACTTGTTTATGTGACATCTTTAGGGATGGTTCAGGGAAGGCAGCCAGCCTCTCATATTAGGTCATAGGCAGGAAACATCTGTATATGCAACTTCCGAAGCTATGTATTTAATAACCCAAGACCCAAAGAACATCTAACTCCATGAGAGCCAACCTCTGCTCTTCACAGATATTTCCTTCCAGCTCATATTCAGTCTCCAAAATCAACACAGAAATTCTATTATTATACCAATCTTTAAAACATTTTCATCTCTGGCATAAAAGGATCTCTATATACACTTGCATTCATATAAACACCCAGATTCAAGGCAAAACTTAACTTTATAATAGTTTGAGTCCTTTCTAGCACTGCCTCAGATAGCTGAGTTTCTTATTCTCAGTATTGATGTTTAATACCTGCTGCTTTGAGAATTTTTAACATTTTCTGGAATAATGCAGGCATTTAGCTTCATACTAACTACAATCCTACATATATATAATATTATACCTCTTGGCCCAGGCTAGGCCTGCTGTTCTTATTGTTGCTCCTCACCTGAATTATATCTATCCTTCAAAGTTTAGTTCAAATGTTTCTACCTCCAGGAAACCTCTCCTTGCTCAGCCCGAAGTGACCTCCCTGAAGGTGCATAGACAGAGGTTTTGAAGGCCACACACGTAGGATTTGCTCTCCTTCTCTATGAGTGTCTGCATTCTAGTTCCCCAAACCATCTACTGGGTTGTCCATAGTCCCTTACAAAACTAATCTCAGAGATCAAAGACAAAGGAATTTGAGTTCAGACCTTCCCCTTACTCCTACTCCCTCTTCATTCTCCAGTTTATCCCAGCATTATGAATAGAATCATGAATATGAGCTTTATTTTGGATGCCAAACCTGACTTCTGTACTAGTTAGTTTCATGACTTTAAGCCAGTTACTTTACTTACCTGATCCTTATTTTCCTCGTCTACACAAAGAGGAGGCTGATCTAGGTGAGTTCTGAGGGAATTCACATCCTGGTTTTTGTTATTTCTGTTGTTTGCTTTTTTGGTGTTTAAAGTGGTGATTGTTGTTCGGTTGTTGTTGTTGTTGTTGTTTTGTGTTTGTGTGTGTGTGTGTTTTCTCCTACAGCACTGTGAGCAAATATTGGTGCTTAATATTATTAGATTCGTTAAGAAATCAGTGATTATCTTAAGTGTCTTTGTAGTCCTGATTCTTTAGTAGGTGGGCCCCAATAGGACATTGCTATCATAGGCGTGTTTTCAGAAATGATCTCTGGAAAACAGAGGTTACATTCATCAACAGGCCCTATTTTTTTTTCAAAGAGTGCCAGTTTCTCATGACTGACCTGTACTGAGAAGCTTCCCTGAGAAAATGCCCTCTAGGTAGCAACAGATAAATTGAGATGTGCTCCAAGTTCAGTAGCCCCACAACTACGTTTCTACACAATTCCCATTTTCCAAAAAACTGGTGTCAAGACCCTGAGAAAAACCAAATCCATCCAGAGCTATTTTACATTTTCAGGTAGAGGCCTTGTCTTCCTGAGAGTCACCACATGCTTAGGATATGGTTTGAGGGTGGTGGCAGAGAGAAAAACTGGCTCCTTCTTCAGGTTGAAGCATGGCTTCCTAAAGACTGACTCCCACTGAGCATGGCAGAGAAGGGAGGAAGCTGGCTTCAGTTGCAGGTGCCTAAACTCCCTTGAGAATTTCTGAGAATAAGAAGAGCAGATAATCATCTAGAGTAAATCCAAAAAGCGGAAGCTGATCCCCCAGGACACTCCAATAACGTGTGATTCCTCCCCAACCTGGCGTTTCTAAGAGAGCTTACCCAGCCAAAATCTTCACAGCTCATTCCACACACAGGCACACATCGTGAAGGGGCTGGCTCTCTCCTGTCACATCAGTTAAAACCCAGCCAAGTAGTGGGAATTCTCTGTATTTTGTTCTATTATTAGAATCCAATTACCATCTGGTGGTATGCTATAGGGAACTGCTGTTCTTCTGCGTCAGCAAACACAAAATGTAGCAGTTTGGTGAGCGAGCTGGGAGTTTTCAAAGCTTAGAGCTTTGAAATGAAAAGAATCTCATGCACATTGGATTCTCCTGGCTTCAGGATATAGTTCATTGACCTTGACCTTATAAAGGAAAAGAACTTATTCTGGTGTCATGCTGACCTTTAAGATGGGAAATCCATTGCCTAGGCCCAAACCCATGCAATCTGGTCTGTTTTCTTTACTGTGCCTACCTGTTTTCATCTGTTCTCAATGCAGGCTCAACAACCACAGATATCCTTCCTCATGAGGTATGAAACTGCTACCACTTTGAAAACTGCTATGTTGAGGCAAGACTGAACAGCCGCTGGCCCTAAGGCTCATCCCTCTTTCCTGTCCTTGAATGAGGTCCCACTGGTGAGGGAAGCCATAGGCTGCTTTATGGTAAATGGTTTGATGTATGTGCAAAGAGTTTATGCATTTTTGACAGATATAAATAATCTGGGGAATGTTCAGATTCTCTCAGCAAACTCTTGAGGTGGTTTGTTCTACCAATGTTGGAAAAGAAGTTATGCCTAGCATATCTCTTAGACAAGCTGAAACTTCCTTGGTTGCTTAAAGGAATTAGAATTAAGAAAAGTATTTCTAGAGTGATGGTAAAGGACTTAGGAGAGAAAGCACAGGCAGAGTATTCCACTAAGGGACAGTACATATTTATCTCTAGGTCGTCTAAATGCCTCTGAATTAAAAGATTTTGTTTCTGTTCCTTTCAGCCACTGAAATTACTAATTTGACTCTTTTTTATTTGCTCCATTCTGTCTGTCCTTTCCTTTATACAAATACACAAGATGTTGCAAATGGAAAGGCACTGAAGAAGGTTAGGAAACAGGTCCCAGGGTCCTTAAATCCAACACTCTGTGGACCATCTCCAAACCCATGCTGTCCCATTGTGGCCAGAAAATTCATTGTCTAGATTAGAGACAGATAAAGAGCCTAAAACAAAGAAGGACAAAGGGTTACCATGTTCCTTTTCTCATAGATTTGCACGCAAGTCTCAGCTCCTTAATCCTACCTCGCCTGCATAGGAACAAGAAGCAAATAAATGAAAGAGGAAGAAAGCACAGAGCTTTTGACCCAATGTCTGGAGCAGAAATGATAGGAGCTACCCACACAGGTGTCCTAGATCAGGGCAACAGTCTTAAGTCATCTGATTTCACCTTGGACTTTGTAAATTATCCTTGAAAACTTTTGGGGCTTTTTACTCTACTTATAGTCAAAACTGCCTTATTTAATATAGCCAGGAATCACAGGAAACCAAAACATATTTCAAAAGAATTGTAAATTTAAAGCTATCTTTTATCTGAAGGTTTAGGCTGGACCAGGCAAAACTAGGTAAGTTTTCCCCTGGAACCCGCTATCCTCTTGTTATTCTTGTCCATTTTTCTAAATCACCAGCTTTTTTGGGGATGCACAGAATCTTCTGCTTCATATTCTGTTTTTAAACCCTACTCCCAGAAAATTTTATCAACCGATAACAGAGTATTTTATAATTAATGTTATCATAATCAGTGGAATACAGTATTAAGCATGGACCATGTATGCATTAGGAACATTACAGAGTATCTCATTTAATCATCACAAAATTCTACAAAGTTGGTAATATTTCTTTTTTTTAATGTTTTTTTATTAATGTATTAAATGTATACATATCCTCCCATTGTCTCCCTACCTCCCAGGCATGCCCTAACCCCCCAGTGTCTTGTGTTCATTGGTTATGCTTATATGCATGCATACAAGTCCTTTGGTTGATCTCTTATTTACCCCACCTCTCCCTAAACTTCCTGCTGTAATTTGACAGTCTCTTTGATGCTTTACTGCCTCTGTATCTTTTTGTTCATCTGTTTATAATGTTCTTTATTATCCACAAATTAGTGAGATCATGTGGTATTTCCCCTTCATTGACTGGCTTATTTCACTTAGCATAATGCTCTCCAGTTCCATTAAGGTTGCTGCAAGTAGTAACAATTCCTTCTTTTTATTGCAGCATAGAATTCCACTGTGTCGATGTACCATAGTTTTCTCATCCACTCATCTGCTGACGGGCACCTAGACTGTTTCGAAATTATAGCTATTGTAAATTGTGCTGCTATGAACATAGAAGTGCATAAATCCTTTCTGATTGGTGTTTCTAGTTTCTTAGGATATATTCCTAAGAGTGGGATTGCTGGGTCAAATGGGAGTTCCATTTTTAGTTTTTTGAGAAAACTCCATACTGTTCTCCATTCAGACAGATGTGAGATGGTATCGCATTGTCCTTTTGATTTGCATCTCTCGGATAATTAGTGACTTTGAGCATGTTTTCATGTGTCTCTTGGCCTTCCCTCTGTCATCTTTCAAAAAGGTTCTAGTTAAGTCCATTGCCCATTTTTTTATTGGATCACTTATCTTCCTTTTATTAAGTTGTATAAGTTGGCTGTAGATGTTGGAGATTAAACCTTTATCAGTAATAACATTTGCAAATATATTCTCCCATACAGTGGGCTTTCTTGTTGTTTTGTTGATGGTTTCTTTTGCTGTACAAAAGCTTTTTATTTTGAAGTAGTCTCATTTGTTTATTTTCTCTTTAGCTTCCATTGCTCTTGGAGCAGTATCAGTGAAGAAGTTCCTTCGTCATATGTCTGAGATTGTGCTGCCTGTGGATTCCTCTAGTATTTTCATGGCTTCACATCTTAAGTTTAGGTTCTGTATTCATTTGGAGTTTATTTTTGTATATGGTATAAGTTGGTGGTATAGTTTCATTTTTTTGCATGTATCTGTCCAATTTTCCCAACACCATTTTTTGAAGAGGCTGTCTTGACTCCATTGTATGTTCATGCCTCCTTTGTCAAATGTTAATTGAGCGTAGTGGTTTGGGTAGATATCTGGATTCTCTATTCTATTCCATTGGTCAATGTATCTGTTCTTGTGCCAATACCAGGCTATTTTGAGAACAGTTGCTTTGTAATATAGCTTGAAATCTGGTATTGAGATCCCATCAACTTTATTCTTCTTTCTCAGGATTTGCTATGGCTATTCAGGGTCTTTTTTTGTTCCAGATGAATCTTTGGAGAGTTCTTTCTAGGTTTGTGAATATGCCATTGGTATTTTAATGGGGAGTGCATTGAATCTATAGATTGCTTTGGGTAGTATGGACATTTTAATGATGTTGATTCTCCCAATCCATGAGCATAGTATGCTCTTCCATCTGTTTATGTCTTCCTCTATATCTTTTTTCAGTGTCCTGTAGTTTTCTGCATATAGGTCTTTTTCCTTCTTAGTTAGTTTTATTCCTAGGTATCTTAATTTTTTTGGTGCGATGGTAAATGGGATTGCTTTTTTAGTCTCTCTTTCTGTAATTTCACTATTAGTATATAGAAATGCCATAGGTTTCTTGGCATTAATTTTGTATCCTGCTACATTGCTGAATTCATTTATGAAGTCTATTAGTTTTTGGATGGAGTCCTTCAGGCATTTTATGTACAGTATCATGTCATCTGCAAATAAGGACAGCTTTACTTCTTCTTTTCCAATTTGGATGCCTTTTATTTCTTCTTCTTGTCTAATTGCAATGGCTAATACTTCCAGTACTACGTCCAACAGGAGTGGTGAGAGTGGGCACCTGTCTTGTTCCTGTTCTTAGGGGAAATGGTTTTAGTTTTTGTCTATTGAGTATGATGTTAGCTGTGGATTTATCACATATGGCTTTTATTATGTTGAGATATGATCCTTCTATTCCCACCTTGCTGAGAGTTTTTAATCAAAAAAGGGTGTTGGATTTAGTCAAATGCTTTTTCTGCATCAATTGATATGACCATGTAATTTTTATCTCTCAATTTGTTTATGTGATGTATCACGTTTATTGATTTGTGGATATTGTACCATCCTTGCATTCCTGGTACAAATCTTACTTGGTCATGGTGTATGATCTTTCTGATGTACTGCTGGATCCAATTTGCTAGAATTTTGTTGAGGATTTTGGCATCTATGTTCATGAGAGATATTGGCCTGTAATTCTCTTTCATTGTGTTGTCTTTATCTGGTTTTGGTATTAGGGTGATATTGGCTTCATAGAAGGTGTTTGAAAGTGTTCCTTTTTCCTAAATATTTTGGAATAGTCTGAGGATGATAGGTTTTAATTCTTTCTTCAATGTTTGGTAAAACTCTCCTGTGTAGCCATCTGGTCCTGGGCTTTTGTTTGCTGGAAGATTTTTGATGACTGCTTCAATTTCTTCCATAGTATTGGCTTATTGAGATGTTTACTTTCTTTCTGATTGAGTTTTGGAAGGTTATATTTTTCTAGGAATATGTCCATTTCCTGCAGATTGTCCATTTTGTTGGAATAGAGTTGTTCATAGTATTTTTTAACAATCCTTTGTATTTCAGAGGGGTCTGTTGTTATTTCTTCTCTTTCATATCTGATTTTGTTTATTTGGGTCTTCTCTCTTTGCTTCTTGATGAGCTTAGCTAGAGGTCCATCAATCTTGTTTATCTTTTCAAAGAACTAGCTCTTGGACTTGTTGATCTTATGAATTGTTTCTTGATCTCTATGTTGTTTATCTCTGCTCTGATCTTTACTATTTGCTCCCTTCTGTTTACACTGGGCTTTTCTTGTTTTTCTCTTTCTAGCTCATAGAGTTGTAGGGTTAGGTAATTTATTACCATTGTTTCTTGTTTTTTGCAGTAGGCTTGTAGACCTATGAACTTCCCTCTCAAGACTGCTTTCACTGTGTCCCATAAATTGTGTATTGTTGTGTTGTCATTATCATTTGTTGCCATGATGTTTTTTATTTCTTCCTTGTTCTCTTTGGTTACCCTGTTGTTGTTTAATAGCGTCCTGTTTAGTCTCCATGTGTTTGATTTCTTTGTGGTGGGTTTATTGTAGTTGATTTCCAGTTTTATGCCACTGTGATCTGAGAAAATGCTTCATATAATTTCTATCTTCTTGAATTTGAAGAAACTTTGCCTATGAGCCAACATATGGTCTATCTTTGAAAATGACTATGTGCACTTGAGAAGAATGTATATTCTGTGGCTTTGGGAGGAAATGTTCTGAAGATGTCAATTAATTCCATGTGGTCTAGTGAGTCATTTAGGATTGATGTTTCTTTGCTGATTTTTTGTTTAGAGGATTTATCCAGTGGTGACAGTAGGGGATTAAAGTCTCCTACTATGATTGTATTGCTGTCAATCTCTCTCTCGATATCCTCCAGGAGTTTTTTTTATGTATTTAGGTGCTCCTGTATTGGGTGTGTTTATCTTTACCAGAGTTATTTCTTCTTGTTGGATTGTTCCCTTTAGTATTATTAAGTAGCCTTTCTTATCTCTTATATCCTTCACTTTGAGATCTCATTTGTCAGATATAAGTATTAAAACCCCAGATTTTTTTTCATTTCCATTTGCCTGAAAAACTGTCTTCCATCCCTTCACCTTCAGTCTGTGTGCATTCTTTTTTGTTAGGTGGGTTTCTTATAGACAGCAGATATATGGGTTATGTTTTCTTATCAAATCCGTTATCCTATGTCTTTTAATTGGAGCATTTAATCCATTTACATTTAGAGTTATTATTTATAGGTACTTATCTGTCAGCATTTTTATTCTTTACCCCTGTGTTCCTTCTTCTCTTCCTACTTCTTTTTTTACAGCAGACCCTTAACATTTCTTGCATTGCTGTTTTGATGGTAATATATTCCCTTAGTACTTTTTTGTATGTGAAGCTCCTGATTTCACCTTCAATTCTGATTGAAAACCTTGCTGGGTACAGTATTCTTGGATTTAGAGCCTTCCTTTGCATGACTTTGTATATTTCATTCCATTTTCTTCTGGCCTAATGAGTTTCTGTTGAGAAATCAATTGCTAGTCTGATGGGAGTTTCTTTGTAGGTAACTTTCTGTCTTTCTCTGGCTGCTTTTAAGATTCTTACTTTGTTGTTAGTGTTTATCAATTTAATTATAAAGTGCTTTGGTGTCAGTTTTTTGGGGTTCATTTGTTTGGAACTCTCTGAGCTTCTTGGATTTGTGTGTGTTTTTTCCTTCCTTTATCAGAGAAGTTTTCTGTCATTATTTCTTCAAACAGGTTTTCTATTCCTTGCTCAGTTTTCACTCTTTCTGGAACCCCAATTTTGCAGATGTTGTTTTGTTTCGTGTTATCCCAAAGTTCCCTTAGGCTCTCCTCTTGCTTTTTAATTTTTTTCTAGAAGCTTCTCTACTTGGGTATTTTTTTCTACCTTGTCTTCTAGCTCACTGATGCAGTCCTCTGTTTCTTCTAGTCTGCTTTTGGTGCTTTCTATTGAGTTCTTTACAGCAGTGATGTCAATTTTCATTTCTTCTTGATTCTTTATAATTTCCTCTTGGTTCTTCCTCATATTGTCGAATTTGTCTTCCATTCTTTTCAGCGACCTTATGATCATTTCTATGAACTCTTTCTCTGGCAGGTTCTTTGCTTCTATTTCTCTTACTTCCTTTTCTGGTGATGCCTGCTTTTCTTTCATATGCAGGCTGTTTCTTAGTCTGCCCATGGTCTTTCTTCTCCAGATGTCTGGTTGTGTAGTTCTCTCTCCTGCATTAATTTAAAGGCACAAAATACAACATGACCAGGTACAACACACAAGGCACTGAACAGAGATGTATTCATGATCTTAATAACCACAATTAAGATGACCACCAGTAAAAGACAAATTAGGGGTCAGTAGATAAAGAATAAGAGAGAAAGGAGAAAAAAAGAAAAGAAAGAAGTGCCAAAATAAATTTGGGGAAGGGAGAAAAAAGAGGAAAAATAAAAGAGGAGGAAAAGGAGGAGGTGGAAGAGGAGGAGCAGGAGGAGGAGGAGGAGGAAGAAGAGGAAGAAGAAGAAGAAGAAGAAGAAGAAGAACAACAACAACAACAACAACAACAAGAACAAGAAGAAGAGAGAAAGAAAAAAAAGTAAGAGAGAAAAGAAAGAGAATAAGAAAGAAAATGGGAACAAATTATATATATGAGGAGAAAACTCTAATAGAACAGCCACTAATCCCAACAAATGCCACCAACAAGTATCTGGAGATTAATACAAATTACAAATAACAACTAATATCAAGGGAGGCAAGGGAAAACAGAGGTACAAAACAAAGCAAACAAAAAATCAAAATAAAACAAGTAGAATAGCAAAAACAATCTCACAAAAAAGTATAAAAAATTGATATAATCAATGTTCAAGCAAACAATAACAAAAGGACATAGAGAAAAACAAATTTTTGGATAGGGAAGACAGAGAAGAGAGAGGTGTGTATGGATTTGGAATAGGGGATTAGAAATTAGATATATAAGTGGGTGAAGTTTTAACCAGACTAAAAAAAAAAAGAATAGGGAAAATCTAAAGTTGGAAAAGGGTAAGAGAAACAAGACAACAAAATGGGAAAAGTTAGGAAGAGAGTATTGGCATAAAGATAGAGTTGAGATAGAGTAAAATGATGCTAAAGGAAAGCTGAAAATAGAATGTAGAACTCTAATCCCAAAGTAAAATAAAAAGAATATAAAATGACACTTCTTTTTTTCAAAAAGGTAAAATAGTAGTAGTAAAAATACTGGTTGAAAATAAAAATGTAATAATTAAAAAGGTAAAATCAATTGAGGAAAAAATAAAAATAATTAGTTTTTTAATTAAAAGATGAAAAAAATTAAAAATAAAAGAATAGAATGGGCAGTAGTGGAGGTCATTCACTTCCTCTATTGTTCTGTTTGGCACACCTGTTTCCCAGTCAGGATGATATTGCAGTTCCCTTCATTCTACTTCTGCTCAGTGCTGAAAGCCAGTCCTGGTTTTTAAGTAAGCGGTGTGTCTTAATCTCTATTCTTTTGTGATTACTCGAGAGTCAATTTGTGAGTCATCCACTGGGTGGCAGTGTTTCGGAATTGACCTCTGAGACTAAGCACAGGACCCCTCTAGCCTGTGCTTAGATCCCGCTTTCTCTGTGGTACTCAATACCCATTTGTGGGAGTGGATTGCCCCAGAGCTGATTCTCTGATGGTTATTCTGCGCTCTGATCCCCAGGTTCCAGAAAAACAACTTTCCCCTACAGTCTCTTAGGATGTCCTCAATTGCATGATCCTGTGTATTGGGCTTAGCAATCAGAAGCCAGGGTCTGAAGAGGAAAGAGTGCAGTCTGTGCACTCCCCCTTCCCTGCTCCTGTTCAAGCAGCTGGGACACCTTAATAACTCCCAGGCTGTCCTGCCTCAGATCAAAACGGGTTGCTTTCTAGAGCTCCCCTCTGTTAACAGCTCTGCAGGCCCCCTCCCACATTCAGGGATCATGCCCTGCCCAACATCCACTGATTTCTGTAGGTGCAGCTTTCTCCCGGTCCAGTTCCCATAGAGTGTGTGGCTCTCTGTTCTGCAGAAACAGAGACCTCACCTTATCCCAGGCGAAATCTGACCTTTCTGTGTGGCGTGTGGAGCTCCTCTGAATCCGAATGTTTGCACTGATTGGGGAGCAGTGTTCTGGGTCCCCTGGCTTTTCGGTGGGTGCTGCAGCTGTAGCTTTTCAGGCTTCCGTAAAAATCCACTTTCCCCTGCAAGATGGCGCTGTCTCCACATTCATGCTAGTGGCTCTGAGGGAATAAACCCCATGGCAGTGAGGCTGCTTGGTCAAGGGAGTCCTATCCAGCAGTCCCCCACCTTCTCGGGAAGGCCAACTGTCCCTTAATTTGCCAACAAACACTCCCAGTGCAACACTTAGCTGTTTTCTCTGTCTGATCAGCGATAGGCTCTGGATACATCCATCTATTCTGCCACCATTTTTTCTATACCAGATCGGTAATATTTCTATTTAAGAGATTTCAGAAGTGAAAACCACAAACATTAATTGAATCCTTCAGTATCCTATGTCTATTAGTATGAACAGCAAAACTGAAATTTGAACTCAGGTCTTTCAATTCCAAATCCCATGCTGTTCAAAAACATCACTCTGTGGTCTCATAAGCAAAGAACCTTTGCCCCATGCAGAGAGTCTGCTCAAAATGAACAATGGGATTACAGAGCCTGTTGTGTTGCACTTACACACAAAGGTAGTCCTAGTGGTGAGCAGCACAACCCAGAAAACAAGAGTGTGTGCCTTCCATTCACAAGCTCAAGGCAGATAGTGAAAGTGAGAGGAAGGCAGCATGATTATTACAATGTGCAGGGGATGGGAATATCCTTCTAAAAATTTGTAATATACATAGCAAATCTCTCTAATCTGAGGAGTTGTGCATAGAATGCCTTGAGAAGGGAATAGTCTGAGTTCTCTGCAGCATAAACTTAAAAAGGACATCTAGCCTATCTAATAAAAGAGAAACATGCAAATTGACCGTACCTCCGCTACACCCACAAGCCAATCAGGAGTGATTTTGCAAATTACCCCAAACAAGATGGTGGTTAATTTGTACAGTGGTACCTCAAGATACGAGTGCCCTAACATATGAGATTTTTGAGATACAAGCTATCGAGCCAGTGATTTTTTGCTTTGAAATACGAGCAACATTTGAGATACGAGTAATCGCGCGGATCGGCCAGCTGCACATGACCCACCAGTTTAGCGCAACTTGAGCATCTCATAGTTTCCCACGCCTCAGTCAGTGTGCTTGTTTACCTCATTGTCGAAGCATCTTTTGTGCATTTACATACTTTATCACATTTCTTTTGATAACCATGGGTCCGAAGAAAGCGAGTGGAAAGGTCAGTGCTCAGAAGAGGATGATATCTATTGAATTAAAGTGTGAAATCATAGAAAAATATGAGCAAGGTGTGCGAGTGGCTGACTTGGCGAGGCAATACGGGTGTAGTACTTCAACGATATGCACTGTGCTTAAACAGAAGGAGTCGATAAAGGGTGTAACGCCAGCTAAGGGCATTACAATAATTTCTAAGCTCCATAGCTCTCTCCATGAAAAGATGGAGAATCTACTGATGGTGTGGGTGACGGAGAAGCAGCTTAAAGGAGATACATTAACACAGGGCATCATATGCGAGAAGGCGCGAGCGATTTACAGTGACTTGCTGGAGCAGACCCCGGGCACTTCCACGGACAAAGCATCGAAAGACTCATTTAAAGCCAGTAGAGGCTGGTTTGATAACTTCAGAAAAAGGTCTGGCATTCACTCCATCGTCAGGCATGGTGAGGCAGCAAGTTCGGATGTGAAGGCAGCTGAGGATTACCTCAAAACTTTTTCTGAACTGATAGAAGCCAAAGGATATATCCCCTAGCAAGTCTTCAACTGTGACGAGACAGGGCTTTTCTGGAAGAAGATGCCAAATAGGACTTATATATCGGCAGAGGAGAAGGCGATGCCAGGTCACAAACCCATGAAGGATAGGCTAACTCTCGCACTGTGCGCCAATGCGAGTGGTGACTGCAAGGTCAAGCCTTTGCTCATATACCATTCGGAAAACCCCAGAGTCTTTAAGTCACATAAGATTTTAAAAGATAAACTGCAAGTTATGTGGAGGGCAAACCCGAAGGCATGGGTCACCAGGCAGTTCTTTGTGGAGTGGGTAAACCTGGTTCTCGGCCCTTCTGTTAAGAAATATCTACAGGAAAACAACCTAACCATGCAAGCCCTCCTTGTCCTCGACAATGCTCCTGCTCGCCCACCGAACCTCAAAGATGAACTCCTGGAAGAGTTCAAGTTTATAAAGGTTGTCTACCTATCTCCCAACACCAGTCCTATCCTGCAGCCCATGGATCAGGAGGTGATTTCTAATTTTAAAAAGCTGTACATCAAGCACCTATTCTGGCGCTGCTTCGAGGTGACGGAGAACACAAACCTCACCCTTGGAGAGTTCTGGAAGAACCACTTTAACATCGTGATATGCCTCAGAATTATTGATCAGGACTGGCTGGGTGTTACAACAAGGACTTTGACCTCTGCATGGAAGAAGCTGTGGCCTGAGGCCATAGCTGAAAGGACCTTAGAAGGATTCGAACCCGAGGTGCCAGTGGAGGAGGAGATAGTGTCTCTGGGAAAATCCATGGGCCTGGAGGTGGATGAGAGAGACGTGAATGAGCTCGTCAAGGAGCACTCTCTGGAACTCACCATGGAGGAGTTACAAGAGTTGCAGTCTCAGCAACTTGCGGAGGTTCTCCAAGAAATTGGTTTCGAGGAGGAGCCAGAGGTGGAGGAGATCTCTACAAGTGAGATAAAGGAGATCTTAGGAATGTGAGAGAGGGTGTCACACTTCGTGGAAAAGAAACACCCCGAAAAAGTTGCTACTGGTGGTGCATCGGAGCTGTTCAATGAAACTTGCCTCACCGATTTCAGAAACATTCTGAAAGGGAGGAAGAGGCAAACCTCGTTGGACACGGTTTTTTTTTAAATTGGCCAAAAATGCAAAGACCAGTAGCAATTAAGTTCAGTGAAGATTAGTTAAGTTACATTCAGTTTAGGGATAAAGTGTAGCATTAAGAATGTAACCAGTAGGTAAATACACTTTATAAAACCAGTTTATTCCTTTACATTCTCTTTTATTATGTTTTTATACAATATTTGTCATTTATAAATACGTTTTTCTTATTCAAAAACACGTAACAAGAATAACTGGGGTGGCATTTTGGGGGCTGGAACAGATTAACGGCATTTCAATTGATTTCAATGGGGAAATTTGCTTTAAGATTCGAGCAACTTGATATATGAGCAAGGTTATGGAACGAATTAAACTCGTATCTCGAGGTACCACTGTATATCTCGGTGTAGAACGAAGACTAAAGACAGCATAGAAGGAAGCTATGTGCTGCAGAAGGGAGGGGAGCAAGCAAGTGGGATGGTGGAGAAGGGAGGGGGACATGTGGGGTGGGAAGCAGGCTGGGCAGTGGAGACCTCCGCAGGAAGCCCTATTGCAGGAATCTTTCTGCAATAGACCTCTAGTCTTACCTAATAATAGAGAAAGAAGTAAATTGACCATACCTCCGCGATGCCCACAGCCAATCAGAGTGAGTATGCAAATTAACCCAACAAAGATGGCACTTAATTTGCATATGCAAGCAGGGTGGGAAAAACCATGGCTGGCTCCTGGGGGTCCAGGTCCATGGAGGTGTGGTGGGGGGAGGCCAGGCGGGCAGCGCCAGACACCACCCACAAGGCCAGGAAGGTGGGGTGGGCAGAACCAGATGCCACCCAATGGTCCCAGGTCCATCGCAGGCCCCAAGAGGGGCAGCAGCTCAGCTAGCCACTCCTGTGGGACCCTTGGAACATTGCTGCCCCAGGAGGCATGGGTGGGCCTGCTTAGCCACTCCAGTGGAGCCCCAGGAATATCACTGCCCAGGGAGGTGCAGCCAATCCGTGGGCACAGATTCACAGCTTCTCAGAGACCAAGGGCAAGGGATCTGCCTCACCTGAAAAGAGAGAGGTTCGGCAGTGGCCACAAGACATGGGTGGACCAGGCCAGGGATCAAGGACCATGGAAGGATGCTGGGGTGAAGGGGCAAGAACCAGCAGCCCTGAGGCGGGGGTTGAGGGGCAGTGCTACCTCAGAGGAGGGGTGCCACATTGCAGGGTACCTGACTGACCAATGTGATTCAGACAAGCTCCCAGTGCTAACCGGCCTCCCCCAGGCAGCCTTCGCACTTCAGAGGTGAGGACTCCTGTTCCCGTCTTGACCCAAAAGCAAGCCCGAGCCACCTTGGTCCTCAGCAGAGCATGCCTTGGTGATGAATGCGAAGCCTTCCACCTCTTTGGAGAAGGGGGGTCAGTAAAGACTGGGGACAGAGGATCGGGGAGATAAAAGATTGTGGAGCGTCCACAGTGAAGAGGTGTTTGAGAAAGAGGCTTGGAAGCCTGATAAAAGGTTTGATCTGTTTGCCTGGCATCTATCCCTTAGTAAGAGCAGAATTCATGGCTCTGAGGGCTCCCTGTGCGCTGAGTCAAGTTCCACAGCCTCAGTTTCCTGGTCTGTAAAATGGACTAAGCATGTCCCAGTGCCTTTACTGAGTTTTGATGGCCAATTGAAATACTATATAAGGAAAATGAGGGAAGAAGTGAGAAGAAAAGGAAAGTCAAACATCACCAAAGAAAGACTGGAAGAAACTTATAAACCCATTGTCACTTAAATAGGGAATATAGTCAATAGTGTTGTAATGATAGTATGTTGCCAAGTGGGTACTGGGAATATTGGGGAACACTTTGTAAAGTATATGATTGTCTAACCACTATTCTATGACTAATATAAAACCTGAAACTAATACAAAATAATATTGAATGTAAAGAAATGAAAATTGGAGTGAAATTTTTATAAATTTCAAAGTTTAAATAAAGGCTGTAAAGGAAGGAAGGAGGAGATTAAAAATAGTTTTTTTCATTT
Organism: Lasiurus cinereus; assembly: GCA_011751065.1. Taxonomy (NCBI): domain Eukaryota; kingdom Metazoa; phylum Chordata; class Mammalia; order Chiroptera; family Vespertilionidae; genus Lasiurus; species Lasiurus cinereus. The sequence continues at coordinate 3,700,224 of JAAGEH010000208.1, read as the reverse complement.
TACCACTTTATTGTCTTTTGGTACATGAAAAAGACAGTTGTCTTTATATGGTGCTTTTACACTTTTCTAAGTCATTATCTCATTTTAATTTCAGGGCAACTTAAAGACAAGATAATTATTCCCTCCACTATTCAAAGAAAGGAAATCTTGGTATCTGGTTCCAATGATTCAATCATCAAGCCCTTATTGTAAAGCAGGGTTAGTAAAATTTTCTGTGAAGTGTCATTATATACTAATAAAAGCCTTGGGGGTGATCAGGCCACTGGGGAAGAGTAGTTGGGGGCAATCATGCCAGCAAGGGAGCAGTTAGAGGCAATCGGGTAGGCAGGTGAGCAGTTAGGAGTCAGTGATCCCAGATTGTGGGAGGGATATCTGACTGCAGGTTTAGGCCCTATCCGAGGGGTCCCAGATTGGAGGGGGTACAGGCTGGGCTGAGGGACACCCTCCCCAGTGCATGAATTTTGTGCACTGGGCCTCTAGTTAATACATAATTATAGAGGAGTGGGACATGGGCAGTTTGACAGGATACTCCTGATAAAGACCTACTGCCAACTCTATGAAGGGAGGACTTAGTGTCACAAATAAGCTCAAAATTGTTGAAATGCTGATTTGAGGAATGGAGTAAATCATTGGATACTATTTTGATAGTTTGTTTTTAAAATAACCCTTTTGAGCTTGGATGGTGTAGTTCAGTGGTTGAGTGTTGACCCAGGAACCTGGATATCTCTGATTACTGGTCAGGGGACATGACCCCATTGTGGCCTCAGTACCCAGAAGGTGGGGTGCAGGAGGCAGATGATTGATGTTTCTCTTTCATCAATATTTCTATCACTCTACCCCTCTCTCTTCCCCTCTCTAAAAATCAATAAAAACATATTAAAATAACCTTCTTGGTTATAATTATATTTTAAGAAGCCCCAATACAATTGCTTTAGTGTCATGTGCATGTGTCCCCAGTGGAGTTTCAGACCCAGTTGTTCCCTGTGCTGATGTTCCAGTGAGAACATTAACCCTGCCTGCCTGCACTCCCACACACCTCAGAGAGGTCATTAGAAGCTGACACTGGGAAAGGATATTTGCATGATTGTTGCCCTCAATTGAGTCTATATTAAAAGAATAATGATAAACAGTTCTCCTGGTTTTGAGAGAAATAATGTGAGGACAAAAGGAATAATGCATTTGCCTTCCCACATGTGTATTAGCAATCTCTATAACAAGGGAGTTAAGCAAATCCTTCCTTTATAGTCAACCCACGGGTTGTATTTTAGGGGGGGTGGGGATTGTATAAATATTATGTAGGTTGCCCGAATTAAATGAATTGGGCAATAAAGGATTTGGTAAATACCTTTCTTTGCTGGGCTTTGTACTAGATGCTGTTTTTATTAAAGACTAATTGGGCATTCAGTTGGCTGGGGAATGGTAATTGCTCTGAAATGTAAGCTGTTTTGAATAATAGCTATCAGTTTAATAAGGATTTACTCTGCAGACTTAATAGGCACAGAGGGAAAGGGGTTCAGAAAAATACTTGAGCTTATAGGGCTTGTGCCATTCCATTAGAAAATGTTTCCCGTGAGTCCCTGGAAATGGATACGGGTTTTCCCTACAGAGTAATAGGACTTGGGCTTGTTATTAACCAGGAAGAAATGAAATGTCCTGAAAACCAAATGATTAGTTAATCTGATCTTTCCAGGGTGGAGTTGGCTCAATATCTGGCTCCTCAGACTTACTGTGGGGAAAAAAAAAATGGTAATTTTCAAGGAAGCAGAACTAAACCAAGTACACATTTTGCAGAAAGTAGAAGGAATATTTTTGTTTATACTTTACTCTCATATGTCTTTAATGAATTTGATCATTCTATCTATAGGCTTGATTAGATTCAGATTCACTATTTCAGGGAAGACCACTTCATCAGTGATTTTATCTATTTCTAGCGTGAAGCAAACAATGCCTGCTCATTACCCTTTTTGTGATGTTAGCAGCCATTGATTATCAGTATGCAGATTCACTAAGCCACCAGGGCTTGCAAAGATGACATTCTGATCTTATTATTTCTTTTCTACTTATTAGGTGAAATACTTCCATAAAGAAAAATGTTCCCCTCATCAACTTCTAGGTCACTCTGAGGTACCATGAGTTCACGTAAAAAAGGCAGGATTCAAACTCCCGAAGTCACAATGAAAATATTGATAAATTCAGCTTTGCACACACACTGAGAACACACACACACAAACTCCTGCATGATCAAAACACCCAAGCAAGATTAAAATACAAATGATAAACTGGATAAATAGTTGCAACACATATCACAAAAGGTAATCTTCCTAATATGTAAAGTAGTAGAAATGGATAGGAAAAGAATAAACAAAAGAAAAATAAGCAAAGCATATGCACTGAGAGTTCACAGAGAGGGCTATATAAATAAAATGTCATTTTTAAGAAATGAAATTATGTCCAACCTCACTCACAACCAAAACTAAATTAAAAATACACTGAGGAACATTTTTTGCCTATCAGGTTAACTAATAGAAACAATTTTAGTAACACACTCTCTTGGCAGGGCTCTGGAGAAACAGGTATTCACATATTGCTGGTGAAAGTATCAAGTTATTTTCTATGAAAATTACAAATGCATATGCTCTTTGTCCCAGCAAAATTACATAAGTATGGGTTGTTTGCAGCAGCATAGTTTGTAAAAGCAAAAGATTGGAAGCAACCCTAAAAGCCATCACTGTTAATGATGGCATAAGTAAATAAATTGTTATCCCTCCACACAATGGAATATTATGCAGCTTTGAAAACAGAGAAGTTCTTTCTCTACTGTTATGGAAAGATCTGTAGAATATTGAGAAAAGAGGCATACTAGGAACACAGTGGTAAGAGTATTATGCCACTGATGCAGGCAATCAGAGGTTCATTGTAGAAAATTAAAAACAATTTAAAATGGAAAAAATTTGGTCCACTTTTTTTTTTAATAACCATCTGTCAATAATTCTAAACAATGTAGGTCAACAGTCCTTCCTCCAAAACTCTTTTATTGGTCTAAGTTCTAGACAATTGCTGGTGTTTGTGTTGAACCCATGTTCACTTCCACTGTCTTCCCCTTGGCAGGTCACTGGTACACAGCAGTATATGGTACCTTTTGGGTTAAAAGGTTGGAAAATATGTACTGGTGTCAGCTTGAATTTGAAGAAAGACATATTGATGAATATAAACAAGCAATTAATAATAGTGATGACATTGGTGGTACAAATCTGAGCAGATGAGGAACAGAGTTGGAGAAAGACATTTTGCTATAAACACATTAATACACACACATGCACATACTTGTTAATACACATGTACATCTACATGTGATTTTTGAACCATGTGAATCTATTACTTATTAAAAGAAATTAAAATAATATGAAAAAAGAAATGAGACAGATATGGGGAACTCAAAGGAACTCGTTTCCAATAATATGTTTTGAGTAAGGTTTACCAATTTTCTTAAGTGTTTTTATAAATTTGAAATTTTTCTCATATCTTACAAAAGTGAGCACTATAAATACATGAACCAGCATCTGCACATAAGGGTTTCTAAAAGTATTTCCTTCACATGTGTTCAAACTTGGGAGAAAATTGCATATGCTTTAGCTAAACTTTATCATTAAAGGTTCTGATTATTCTGAATAGAGCATCTATTTGCCTCATTTGTCTCAGTTCCAGTCAAGCTACATGCTGCATAATGCATCAAACTTATACTTATTTATAGCCTATTAGTCACACAAGCTCTTTACGAAGATGTTGGAAGAACTTTTTTGAAAATTGGGAAATAGATTTTATGGTCCAATCTTCATCCCCTCTGTATATGCCTATAACAGTGGAATATTCCAAACTCATTTTCAATAATTGTGACTTCTTAATGCTCTAGTTCTAAGGAAAGAGAAGTCAAATGGTTATCCTATATAATAAAGAGGTAATATGCAAACTGACCCTCATGCCCTCTCACAAGATGGCCACCTCCATGTGGTCAAAGATAGTTGCCCCAAGATGGCTGGCTGTGGAGGGTGGTTGTAGGCAATCAGGCCAGCAAAAGAGGGCAGTTAGGGGTGACCAGACTTTCAGGGGAGGGCAGTTGGGGGCAGCCAGGCCTGCAGGAAAGGGCAATTTGAGGCAACCGGGCTGGCAGTGGATGGCAGTTGGGGGCAATTGGACCAGCAGGGGAGCAGTTAGGCGTCTATCAGGCTGACAGGGGAGTGGTTAGGGGGTGATCAGGCTGGCAGGCAGGCAAGTGTTTGGGAGCCAGCAGCCCCAGATTGTGAGAGGGATTGGACCTAAACCAGCAGTTGGACATCTTCCAAGGCATCCCAAATTGGAGAGGGTGCAGGCTGGGCTGAGGGACACCATCCCCCCAGTGCATGAATTTTGTGTACCAGGCCTCTAGTAGTTTACATAAAAATCTATGGGGAAAGAAGATGTGAGCAACCCCCAAATAGAGACCAGGAATCCTCCAAAGATTTCTGTCTTTGAATCTATAAATTACATTATAGGGAAGAAAAGACTGAGGACCATGAAATAGCTGCTCAGTAACATTGAAAACTGCTATAAATAAACAATACCAAGAAAAAAGATCAAATCAAAGCAAGTTATAGAAATAACCACTTAAGCCACTTCCCTCTTTTTTCTCTCTAAAATACAGAGTGAAATACAGAGTAGCCCCAAATGAGTTGTGATCACAGAACACTGCAGCTGGTGGCATTGACAACCTCCCCCACCACCTCCGCCATCCAACCTCCATTAGTTCTTGCCTTCTTAACTTCAGGAGGGAGTCATGCCTGATCCTGTTTGGGTTCAGAGGAAATTTAAGGAGAAAGTGGTCTTGCTAAGGTCCTGAAGGGCCAGAGGACAGCAGGATACCTGTGCTAATCCCATCCAATAATATTTTTTCCAAATTTAACATACTGTGTTTTTCATCTCTAGAAGTTCCATTTGATTCTTTTTTAATATCTTCCATGTTTCTCCTTGTTATTTATAGGTTTTCCTTAAGATCCTTGAGGCTATATATAAATGATCATGATCCTTGTCTGCTTATTCAACCAACTCTATTGTTTCTGGATCTGTTTCTATTGACTGATTCTTCTACTGGTTATGTGTCACATTCCATGCTTCTATAAATATCTAATAACTTTTAACTGGATTCTGAACATTGCTAAGTTTATGTATTTGAGTGCTGGATTGGTTTCATTCCTTTAAAGAGTGCTCTTTTCTGGCAGATAGGTAAGTAAAATTGTTTTATTCATAAATGATATGATCATACTAGTACATAGAAGATACTAAGGAAGCTATAAAAGGCTACTAGAACTACTAAATTAGTTTAGCAAGTTTGTAGGATACAAATAAAATATTAAAAAAAACACACAAATTGCTCCAGCCAATATTAGATGGAGCTTGTTTTCTGTAATGGCTATAATCAGAACTCATATAGAAGTAAAATTATTTAGGTAACTTCATGCTGTTTGATGGAATGCACAGCACACAAAATATACAGTAAATATTCCAATTGAAAATGAAGCAAAAAGACTGCTCTCATTCAACATGTGGTGTTGAAAATTAGTTGTTAATCAAACTTGAAGAAAAGTTATCTATAGAATAGAACTAAAGCAGAACTAAATGATTCTCTTTAAAAAGATAAAAATTAAAGTTATCCCCCAACATTGTTACATGTTCACAAATACTTGAGTTTTTTAAGACAAAACATTTATTAAAGTCCATTTTCTGCACTAAAAAAAAAGCTATATAAAATCAATTGAAGGCAATTTTTTGGTTTTCTAAAATTTTAATCTATTAATTCATTCAACTAATATATGTTGATGCCATCTGTGTGCAAGAACAAATTATTATTAAAGACTAGGAGGATAGGTAAATAAGACACCATTATGGCCCTAAAGCCAATATAAAGGCAACTTTAATATAAGATTACAGATATCATCACTTGAGCTTTCTTTCAGACCTCATCCATACCCTACTTTATCGTCACTGTGCCTTCATCCAAGGCACCTGCATTGCAAGAAACACATAATGCAAGAAACACATAAGCCCTGCTGACCTCAGCCCTGAAGGAGACCTCTTGGTACAAGGAAAGGACAGCGAGTAGGGTGGGAACACAATCCTAAAGGTCTAGAGAGATATATGCGTGTGTGCATATATATGTTCATACATATACATATAATTAAGGCCCTATTTGTCTTTTTTTTTTTTCTTTCCTGTTTTCTATTCCCCCATTTCTCTTTAGAGCCAGGAGGGAAATGTGAAACATGTTTGTAATTGCTTTTTGTTCCTTTGGGGGACTGTTGGTTCAGCCAAATTTTTATGTCCCTTTTATTTATTCCTACCTCCTGGCAGCATGAAGCCCTGCAACCTATATATCCAGAACCCCTTCTACAGTGATAACTGATCAAATCAGGGTGACCATCTGACTCAAGTAATATCAGCTAGCTTCTGCCTTCCAAGAATTTGGAATTGGTGCACAAAGGCCATTATTGCTCTCTGCCGGGGATTTTTAAAGCTAGGGCTGGATGGGACCATACCTTGCCTAAGTTCAAATGGAGCAGAGAAAGGTGGAAAGCAAAGAAAGAGATGAAAGGAGTCTTTGGCCAGAGGCACAAGGAAGTGAGAGACTACGAGGGGCCCCAATGGCAGCTGCCTGCCCACCTAGTCCTGTTTTGTAGCCTTCAAGAACCCTTGGCTATATGTCCAGGCCTTGGGCTCTGTAGCTATCATTTTAAACTTCCAACAACCAGTCTTTTATTTTTTAATTTAAATTAGTTGATTGGGTTTCTTTTTTCCACAATGAAACATTCTCAGAGCCTAGCAGGAGAACATGTTCCCAGCCCAGGAATGCCGAGGGACAGCGGACAAAGCTATAAGCACAGACACGTCTGAATCTGCTAGGATTCATTCCTCACAAGAAGCTATTGGACGCTGGGGAAAAGTTTAAACTGCTGTGAGCCTCATGCATTTCAATTTTACAAATGAGGAGGATCAAAATCAAATAATAGGGCATTTTTCTCATGCTTAATGTCAGTAATCTATCTGGATTTTCTGCAAAACATGATGCACAGCCTCTTTCTTATTACTTTAAATGGAAAACTTAGCAGTCTGCCTGAAACAAAAATGCCCATTCACTTTCCTAAAGCAGAACTAAAATACCTATGAGTAACAAACTCTCACGTTAGAATGGAAAATACTTAACCAGCGTTCCCTCATCACCAAACATTTAATAAGGTTGCTGACAAATGACAGTTCTGTACAGGGAGTGTCTCTGCTCAGTGCCCGTAAAGTTGTTCCAGAACAACATGCATGGGTTCTGGGGTTCCACTAAAGCTGTTGGGAATGTTAATGCAATACTTCTCTTTAGTGTGACTTTGTTAAACATGGTGTACTGATTTGGGATGGGAGTGGGCAATGTAATGTACATTTTTTAAATGTAAACAGCTGAAAATGTTTTAAGAAATATGTATACTTTGTATGCTCTTTGGGTTATCAAAGCCAAGAAGAAAATTTCTCCTGGGAGATTGGTAATAGGGTAGAGAGCGTAGGACTGTATACTTAAAAGCACTATTAAATGAAAGACTTTACTGCTGCATGCTTTACCTCCTATCTAAAGAACATAGCCTGAAGCATCTGAAAGAAGAGCAGGCGAAGCCACAAAAGCTGGGAGAATATTAATGGAAGGATAAGAGCGACAGTCTCTGGTATCTGATTAGTGGTTTTCAATTTACAAAGCACTCCCAGGCACATTATCTCCTGATTGCCATAAAATTCCTGTGAGGCAGGAAGGACATTTTTTTTAATCACTTTTATTTATGAAGAAGCTGAGGCTCAACTCATCTAAGTTATGGTGTGGGTCTGAGGCAAAAACTGAGTCCTCGACCTCCAGGCTCTTGACATACTTTGGAGGTCAGCTCTGCCCCAAGAGGCCATCTCTTCCTGGCCCCGCTGTGATAGTGGATGCCCAATCGGCTTGGGCAGACAGGAAACCTCTAGACCTATCATCTCTAATCAATGGCCTTTGGCGCATGGCACACATCAGAACATAGTCTATTGCTCTCAAGTGCATAAAGAGGTTTCTTTACCATAACTTCTCTGAAATAGCCAAGTATCCTTATAAGCCCACAGGCCTGGGCCAAGACAAAACTGTGAGAACCTACAATATGTTATGTCTGGGCCTTCCTCTCCATTGTTCCCCTCAGATCTTCACATGCCATCACCTTCCCAGAGTCCCCCTCCATCTTTCCCAGTGAGTCCCGTCCATGCCTCTCTTTCTCTTCACAGAGGTATGTCCGGCCTTCACTGACGCCCTGCCCCGGAGGTGGAAAAGTAACCCACACCTTGCAGAACTGACCTTTCAACATAGACATTCTGAAACCGTCACACCCCGGTGGAGAATCCCTGCCTGACAAGCAGTTCCAGGAAATAGCCAGACCGCAGAACAGAGCCCAGGCGACACCTGACCCCAGAAAGCCCTAACTGCCACCAGTTTCTGCCGATAACGGCAGCCTCTGAAAAGTATAAAAACTTACCCCTGCCCCAGTTTTGGCGCTGCTTCTCCTGCTCCCCTCTCCCAGTAGGTGAACCCGCCCGTGTGCTCCCAATAAAGCCTGTTTAATTCGGTCTCTGTTTGAACTCCCAGTTTTTCCTCTCGGCAGCGTAAAAAGCCTAACAAGGTACAGAATCATAGGTTTGGATGGTATTGCAAGAGTACTGCCAGTCAAGATAGAGTGGATTATGCTCTGGAAACATCCAACCCCAAATCTCGGTGCCTTAACACACAAAACTGATTCCTCATTCCCAGACATGCCCAATGCAGGGTTTCTGAAATCTGGGGTCACTCAGGACCTTGGGCTAAGAGAGGCATCACCTCGACACTGCTTCCATGATGACTACAGCAGTTGGAATCTGCTTGAAAGTGACACACATCACTTCTGCTCATGTTCCTTTGGCCAAAATCAATTCCTTATTAATGGCTACTTCAGAGTGGGTGGGAAGTGGAGTCCTACTGTTGCCTGGCAGGAGCAACAGCACATTGGTGACCAGCCAATAACAACCAGAGTCCAATTCTCATGTGATGCTTGAATCTCCCCCAGTAACAGCCCTACAAAAGGGTTCAATCTTTACCTGAACTTCTCTTGTAATGGGAAGCTCCCCATCTTATAAACAATTGATTTAATTTGAAGGAAGCTCACTTTGTTAGAACAAAAATTCTTCAAAATAACTAAAATTAGCCTCTCTACTACTTTTACTGCTTAGTAGTTTTTCTTCAGGACTTTAGAATAAATTATTAATTTGTTAAATAAATAAAAGACTTTTAAACATTTGTTGAGAACTATTATTACTCATTTAACTATGTTAGATACCTGCCCTTCAAAAGATCTCAGGTATAAAATGAGTAACCAAGACTGCAGCAGTACCTTATGGCATGGGATATGGAAAATTCCCTGAAGTCATTAGAGGAAAAAATCGGGAGTCTAAAAATTGAGGGAAGTGGATTAAAAGGAGGCTGTGGAGAAGGCTTTCTGGAGAAAGACAGCAGATTTTAGCACAACAAGGGAGGAGCCAGCCTGGATGACAAGACTATACCAGGGAGATAAAACAATTTGTATTAGGTAACCTAGGTGCAAAACTGCATGATGCACTCAGGGAATTATAAGGAAGATTAGGGTCAGATGTCTTTTGGAGAAAAACTTGGGATGTAGTGGGCAACAAATCGTGGAAAACCTTGGGGTTAAATTGTAAAGTCTGAAATCATGAAAGTTATTGTAGAATTTTAAGCATAAAATTGACATGAGCTTACTCACATTTTATCAGCATTCTTCTGGCAACAGAGGGCAGAATGGACTACAGGAGCCTGAGTTGAAGAGAGCTATTGCAGTGATCCTGGAGGAGGTGATGAGGCCAGAGCTAAAGCAGTGATCCTGTAAAGAAGGGGACATGGAGTAGCACTTGGTAGAGAATTTCAAAAAGTGAGGCAGGATGTTGTGGAGCAAAGGATGTGTCTTAAGCTACTGGCTTGGGCAACCAGGTGGTATAATTCACTGCAGTAGAGGCAGTGAAGTAAATTTGTAGGAGAATATTTTTGCTGAGTCCAGTTTTTGACAGATTGAGTTGAAGTTGCATGTGTGACTTAGTGAAGACACAATAGACAGTGTTACCAGGTAGTCAAGTTCCTCCCTTGCTCATGAGAGTGGGTTGAGGTTCTTGCAATATCTTTAGAAAAATAATTTTTTAAGATTTACACAGGAGGATGTGTTGTGGTAAAAGCTTTATTGGTGCAGAGTTATATTCCTTGGGTTATAAAGTTCCAAGTCCCTTAAACTAGTCTTAGAAGAGGTGCAGCTGGGGTTCCAGAGCCAAAAGGAGGTCCAATGTACAGAGCTTCCATTCCATGTTGCAGCCAAGTCTATTTATGCTCACATCCAAGCTAATTAGAGTCCACTATGTGGAGCCCCACATGGTGGTGACCCACATAGACACAGGGCAGTATGTCCCCTTCAACAGGAGTCCCAGGAGCCCAGTGCATGAGAGAGAGAGGAAAGAAACACACACACACACAGAGTGCTCTTTCGTTTAGAAATTTAAATATTCAGGTTTCATGCACTTGCAGTGGCCATGCCCATTCAGGCCACTAATTTGTTCCCAAGTGTGACTAACAGACAGGTGAGCACATTCCTAGTTCACTCAGACCTCACTGGGCATGAGTCCAAACTGTCCTTGTCTAGTCCTTACCCTATCAATCAGTGGGGAAAAGACTTAAAGAGTGTTAAACTAGCAAAGCTGCACAAATGGCATCCCTATATTATCTAGTCTTTCCTTTATTCCCTTCCTGTTTAAATAATAACCAGATTGTTGTAATGGCATTATCAAAAGAGGGTTAGCCAGGGATTGTAGATCAGGAAGTCATCAGGCTATAAGTAGTTATTTAAGTCATATGTGTGGCTGACATGCAAACCATATTTTTTCTATATATGAAAGAGGATGAAAATACATTAATTTACCAATTGGATCTACCCCTTTCCAGTGGCCAGATCCACATCTTCTGACTATGGTGGCTTCTTCTTAGAACCAAGAAACCTGAAAAGCTGAAAAGCACTTACCAATTAGTGCCTTGCTTTGTAAGCATAGAATCAGACTATAGAGAAATGGAGAATCAAGATGCACAGGTCTATCTTGGTTGCAGGCTCCTCCCAGGCCTGGGATCTGGTCTGGGTGCATGCAGGAGGTAATCAATGGATGTAGTTCTATCTCATCAATGTTTCTTTCTGTCTTTTCCTCTCTCCACTTTGTCTAAAAAAATCAATGGAAAAATATCCTTGAGTGAGGATTAACAAAAAAAAAAAAAAAACACAAATATGCACAAGTCTGATGAGATATCCTAGCTCCACAAAGCACCTCTGGAATAAGTCAAATATTCACATAGCCAGGATTTTTCTCTCCCCTACATGTGCTTAACTACTTCAGCCATACACTACGTTTTTCTCTCCCACGGGATGACTATATTCTTTCTTTTTTGAGTAGCATTGTTTTTCAATTTGATTACATAAATTGATAAGGTTACAGCCATAGACCAGGTTTGACATTTATTCCAGAGACCAAACCTGGGTTAATGTTTTCAGAGCTCAAGTGTTCTTGAAGACTACCTATCACACATTCCCAGATGATTTCTCAAAGTATGAAAGTCAATATGATTCATTCCATGTTTGGTTTTTATAATTTTCTTCGCAAAGGGAAACCTGAACTTTAGATCACAAGTTACCTTGCTGTCATGTCACCCTGTGGTGTAACAAAAAATACACTTGGTATTTGTTTCAGGTAGTTCCTGGCACAGAGCTCATAAAACACTTGGAATTTCCTTAGTGATAAGCATTTCTTTTGTCATTTAGAATGAACCCACTTTAATCACACCTGAGTTTATGCTAATGAGGTGACTTAGGGTAGGGGCCCCTAGATAGTTTTAGGAGGGAGACTAGTCACCCAAAAGACTACACACAGTAATTAGAGCTTGAGAAATTTCAGCCTTACCCTAACCTCTGGGAGGGAGAGGAAAGTTAGACACTGGGTTCTAAAAACTCTTGAACAAAGTGATTTAGAGAACTTCAGGGTTGGTTAGTGAACACATTGATGTACTGGGAGGGTGGCATACACAGAGAGGTTGTGGAAGCTCAGCACCCCTCATTCCCATCCCTTATCTTATAAATATTTTCCATTTGGCTAATTCTGGTTTTATCCTTCATAGTAAACTGGTAAACATTAAATATTTTCTTGAATTTTGTAAGTCATTCTAGTGAGTTACTGAACCTAAGATGGAGAACCATAGAAACCCCAAAATTTGTAGCCAGCCAAGCAAAAGTATTGGTAGCCTGGTCATCTCCTTTGCAGCTGTCTGAAGAGGTGGACTGAGTCTTTAACTTGTGGGATTTATAGTAAATCCAGATAGTTAGTGTCAAAATTGGATTGAATTGTTGGACACCCCATGGGTGTCAGAGAATTGGAGATGTGGTGTGGAAAAATCTCACACACTGTCAGAAAACCCACCATGCACACCCCTCTGTGTGATACAGAAAACATTTACCAAAATCAACAAATTTCTCACCATAAAGAATAAACCTTTATCACTAGCTGCTCATTACAAAATAATCTTAAGAAACTACTGGGTGTGTCTTTTGAAGATGCACTCGGAGCTAAGACTGCTCAAACTTGTGTGGATACAGTGATGCTGGTGCTTCAGGGAGTCCTCGTACTCTTTGTACCCTGCTCTAATCCTACCTGGTTTCTGCTTCTGGGTCCAATTGCATTAGATTTAGATGCTGTGCTTGAATTATCAGATTGGCCTTGGGTCCCAGCTTTGCCTAAGATCACCAATTTTCAGTTTACTCTTGGCTGCAAATGCTGCAGCCCCATGATCAGCCCAGACTCACCTCCACACTAGACACAGCTCCTTGAATTTCCAAGAATCTAGGAATCTTCTTGTCTTGGAGAAGAGTATAGACAGAATTTATTTTAAGAGATATTGATAAATAGAAAACTTCTGATTATAATGACAAAGGAGAAGAAAGAACCTCATATCATAAGACATTGTTAAAGATCTTGGAGATGTCCAGCCTTCAGGGGAGAGAAAACTAGAAAAATTGGGTAGTGGTTTTCAAATATTGAAGGACAACTGAGAGTAAGAATATCAGAATATGCACTTATTATTGGACAATTCAAAGGAACAAATTTCTGTTTAACATCAGACTTAACTAGAAAGTTTGCCCTATTGGTTTGAGCAACCTCTCCCATCCCATTACTGGATGAATTCAAATGTGGGGGAAATGTCTGAGCTTTTAAAGATGCCATAGCAGGAGTTATAGATTACCTCTAAGAGCCTTGCCTATTCACTCATGGGGTCTCAGAATGCAAGGGTTACAATTCCAGTCATATAGTACTTATTCAAAAGAGAAGGAAAGAAGAAAAACACATTTTTAAGTTAAAATAAATAAAATGAGTGTGTAAGTCAAATATCCAACTTAAATAAACAAATTTGAACACTGTATGAACATTTAAGATGTGCAGAAATAATGAATACAAGAATTCCTATAATTAGGTAGGTTAAGTATCTTAATGAAACTTGATGTGAATCTGTAGAATAGTACCGATCAGTGGAATCACAAAAAGCAGTGATACAAAATGACCAAAGTTCAGTTTCTCCACAAAGAGGTAATCAGTCATGGAGAGGGAATGGAATCATGGAGTCCAGAATGTCCTGACCGTATTTGTCTCCTATGACATAGCCCACTTCATGATGAAAGTGCAGGGCACACCTTCTTTCTACTTTCTGCACAGGAATTAGTAGGAGGTTTATACCCCTCCCCACCTCACCTCACCCCCAACAAAAAGAACCTCTTATATACTCTACTTATTAGTTCCCGAAATAATTACTCTAAGGTCATTCTTGGAGGAGTAGAGGAAAATGGAGGAGTAAGAACCAAACTCAGAAATGACAAGGCAATTCACTGTTTCAAAATGTTCAGACCTGCTCCCTTTGGTGACAATGACATTTTAGGAAGTCAAATGTGGGCTCATCCATTGAGTTGTGCCCTCACTAGACAAACACTAGGAATGGCTTATTTCTAAACAACGTGGGCAATTATAGATTCTAAAACAGTACCGCCATAAAAAAAACTGCTCCCTCCTGTTGCATGGTAGGTCATTTATTCCTTAAAAACTCATACATGAAATGGGCATGCCTTCCCAGTGTGATCACTCTCCAAATTGCAGCTGCTACTTCCTCTACTCTGATCTTTCTTTGTTATCTTGTGCCCTTGAAACAGTAATGGCTCAAGAGGGAATTGTTTAGTTCCAGCGCCCTCTGCTGGTCCTGCAGAAGGGAAAGATGCCTTAAACTAGATCAGAAGTTGCCAAAGTTTTCACTACCTTAAAGACATTGTATTATTTAACCCCAGGAACCTCACATTTTGAAATTTCTCTTTCAAGAGAACTACATCTGCTAAGTAATTATTCATTTAGTCACCAGTTTGCATTTGCCAAAGTCATAGAAACTGCCATCAGAACTTTTGATAAACATGCCAGGGCCAAGTTTACTACACAATGACTATTTCCAGTCAAGTATAAAAGTTCACCTTTACATGGCTTTTTGTCGTTGTTAATCATCACCTAAGAATATTTTCCATTGAGTGTGGAAGAGGGAGGAAGAGGAAGAGGAGGAAGAGGAAAAGGAGGCAGAAGAGGAGGGAAAGGAGGAGGAGGGAAACATTATGTGAGAGAGATATTGATTAGTTGCCTCCTCCATGGAGCCAGGAATGAACCTGAAATCCAGGTACATGCCCTTAACTAGGAATTGAACTTGATACCCTTCAGTTCTTAGGTTTATGCTCTAACCACTGGGAAACACCAGCTAGGGCAACTTTATCTGGCTTTAAACTTTATTGTGGGTTAGTGTGAGGTTTTTTAACATACTGCAGATAACTTAAGGCTTGGCTCCTACCTAGAGATCCAGGCACCCGAGATTTGAAACCATGGAGTTAGAATGTCTTAGTATCTAAACAACAGGCACAATTCTGAGAAATTCTTACTTTACTAGTAACACTTCTGAATGATGGAAGTTTTTTCTGCCACTTGAATATAATTCTTCAAATTACTCTGTGCATTAACTGTCATATAGAGGTCTGAAAGGTTAAAACATTGTCCAGATTGCAAATATCAAGAGTTGAGTTTTCAGGTATCTGCTTAGTGTTCACAATGAGTAGCTGAACAGGGATTGCAGTGGTTAAGATCCATACATCTGGAAGGTGGGAGGAGTACATGATCTCCAAAATCCAGTTCTCACTTGGCTTCTTGCCCCTATAATTTTCAAGTCCATTGCTATATGGTTCTATGAATAAAAAGTTGATGCATTCACAGGAGAAAAGAGAGGAATACGGCGAGTATTAATAGGCTCAACATAGTGTGTAGGATGGGGCCTGAGTGGAACAGGGTAGGTGACTAGGGAAGTCTAGAACTAAAATAGACAAAAAGTTCGCTGAGGGCAAAAATAGGGCTTATGCATTACTTTAACCACAGTACATGACACGATGCCTGTTACACAATAAAATTCTAAATATTTGTTAAATTTTTGTAGGTATTATGCTGACCTCGTCTAGAAATTCTGTTGGCTGGGTGCTAAGATTTACTGCTTATACTAATAGCCATGACTCCTAAGATGATAGCTTGTTCACTGGTGGAACTGAGCTTACCATTTTGCTGGGAACCAATTCCAGCATGTAATAATTACAAGAGTTCCATCAAAAGGTTGATGAAGCTTGGGGAGCTCAACTAGGGTTGAATCAAATGTAATTACCTATTAGAACAGCTAAACCGAACTTCCCCTAAACCTGAATAGGATTGTCTGCTGCCAGACAGCTCAGGGCATTTTATTGCCTCCTGTTGGCCAAACACTTGAACAGCTGTAGGCCATTCCTCAAACTGACAATGCTTCTATATATCATTTGATACCCTGCCCTTTGAAGTATATTATCTCCACCTTGCCATAGAAAAAAATATGTTAATAAAAGCAGGGTCCTGAGTAGAAGAGGTAGTCTTCAGTTTCTTTAGCTGGAGATCCTTTGACCCTCCAATGCCTTTCAAAATTATCTTTCATTCTTAGACTCCTTGAGTCTACACATTAGCCCCTTTCTCCAGAATGCTGAATCCTTTGTAATGCTGGGACAAGAACCCCAGCATCATTTGGTTAAGTTTTGGGGCAGAAATGGTTGTATTTTGAGAAAAAGATGAATGCATCACAGAATGATTTTAGGGTTTGTTTGGATGGGTTTTTTGTTGTTGTTGTTGTTGTTGTTGTTTTAAAGTAAAATTTTATTATCATGTAACTAGTACTTTACATCCCTACTATCATGACTCGGAACACCATAGATTAGTCTTATTTATTTTTGAAATAAACATATCCCATGCACAGTATTTTATTTTTGTGAAGGTAATTCATGTTGTCCTTGCAGTTTGTTCATTCTTATTACTGTATTTTACTTATAAATATACCACAATTTTTAATCGATTACTTATGATAGGTTGATTCCAGCTTTTTACCATTCTGAATAGTGCCAATGTGAGCATTCATGTACATTCCTTCTGTGCGCACATATACTCAGTTTTGTTGGATATATACCAAGTGATAAAACTGTTGGGTCATAGGATGTGCCCATAATCAACTTTTGCAGATACTTCCAAACAGTTTCACAAAGTGACAGTGCCAATTTTGTGTGTCAGCTTTTGTACAAAGATAGATGCCAAGGGAATCCAAGATGGCAGCATAGGTAAACACCTACACTGCTGCCTCACACAACAATTTCAAAACTACAACTAAAAGACAGAACGGACATCATCCAGAACCACAGGAAAGCTGGCTGAGTGGAAATTCTACAACTAGAAGGAAAGAGAGGGGCTCACAGAGACCCAGAGGAGCTGCAAAAAACTGAGGTACAGAGACGCACGCGTGGAGAGAGCGGGTGCCAGAGTACCTGGCTGGCTTTCTCTGGCAGGAGGGAAACGGAGACTCTCAAAGGCATTGATAAGGGTATCCTAGGACACTAAACCCCAGATCCAGTCGAAACTCATACGGGGGGAGTTTGAACTGTGAAAAGGGAGAGGTGCACAGAAATTTAGGGGAGTCACAAAAGATCAGAGGTCTGGTGGTTCGCAGAGGACAGACTACTGATTGTGCCGATGGCTTTCGCAAGTGGGCGGGAGGGAGACAGACCCTTCCAATTTCGCCATTTCTGACTCCACTAAGCCCCAGTTTCGGGTGAAGCCCTGGGGACCCAGACTCTTGTGGTCCCGGAGCGCAGGGGAGCTGGAAAGGCAGCAGTATAGAGGTACTGTGCGTGCGCACAAGGACCGCTCCAGCAATTACCCAGTCACGTGAGACTCAGGAGCCGTGGAGGGTGGGGCCGACTGGAAGGCAAGGCAGTCCCTTAAGCCCTGAGACTCCACCAATCCCAAGCTCAACAGAGAGGCTCTGCGGTGTTGCAAGTCTGATATCATAAGGCTGAATCCAACACAGAAGTTATCCCTGCATAGTGAAAATGCCGAGACAAGGGAAGGGATCACAAACAAAAGAAAAGGAGGAAAAAAAAACAACTGGATATAGAGTTCAAAACCACGCTTATAAGGTTTTTCAAGAATATCCTAGAAAAGTTGGATAAAGTTAGCGAGATCCAAGAGGAGATGAAAAAGAACCAACTAGAGATGGAACTAGAAATTAAACATACACTGACTGAAATAAAAAATATTATACAGAGACCTAACAGCAGAGTAGAGAAAGGCAAGAATCAAGTAAAAAAATTAAAATATAAAGAATCAGAAAACACTCAACTGGAAAAGCAAGAAGAGAAAAGAATCCAAAAATGTGAAGATGATGTAAGGAGCCTCTGGGACAGCCTCAAGCGTACCAACATCAGAATTGTGGGGGTGCCAGAGGAAGTGAGAGAGCAAGATACTAAAAACCTATTTAAAGACATAATGACTGAAAACTTCCTCCACCTGGTGAAAGAAATAGACTTACAAGTCCAGGAAGCACACAGAACCCCATATAAAAGGAATCCAAAGAGGACTACACCAAGACACATCATCATTAAAATACCAAGAGCAAAAGACAAAGAGAGAATATTCAAAGCAGCAAGAGAAAAACAGTTCATTACCTACAAGGGAGCACCCATATGACTGTCAGCTGATTTCTCAACAGAAACGATGCAGGCCAGATGGGAGTGGCAAAAAATATTCAACGTGATGAATAGCAAGATCCTACAACCAAGAATACTCTATCCAGCAAAGCTATCATTCAGAATTGAAGGGCAGATAAAGAGCTTCACAGATAAGAAAAAACTAAAGGAGTTCATCAACTCCAAACCAGTATTATATGAAATGCTGAAAGGTACTCTTTTAGAAGAGGAAGAAGAAAAAGGTAAAAGCCAAAAAATTATGAACAACAAATACATATCTATCAACAAGTGAATCTAAAAATTAAGTGAATTAAAAATTTGATCAACAGAATAAACTGGTGAATATTATAGAATCAGGAGTACAGAAAGGGAGTGGACTGATAATTCTCAGGGGGAAGGGGTGAGCGGTGTACAGGGAGAGACTGGACAAAAATCATACACCTATGAATGAGGTCAATGGGAGGGAGGTAAGGGCAGAGGGAAGGGTGGGAGTTGGGTGAAGGGGAACTATGGAGGGGAAGAAAGAGAAACAACTGTAATAATCTGAATAATAAAGATTTAATAATAAAAAAAAGATAGATGCTAAAAATGTCCCGAGGAGATAAAAGATAGGGGATGGGGAAATTATCCTGAGTGTATGATTTGGATCCTACGGGGACTTTGTGGAAAGGAAGAAGACAAAATAATCCTCAAAGGGATGGGACCCATCTATCATCAATTTATCATTGGAGTGATTTGGAAGCCTGCTCCCTATGGATGAGAAAAGAAGGCAGAAGAATAATAATACAGATGGAAGAGAAGAAGAAAAAGAGAAAGATCAGAATGTATACTAACCCTGAACACCAGGGGACTGCTAAAAATTTTACCTTCAAAATAATGGCAGTCATATTCCCAAGCCCTGACTCTGATAGGGAAGATTAGAACCAGAATGTAGCAAAATGCCCTCTGTGTTTATACACGTGTGTTTATCACAAAATTTCCTGAACATGTTTGGGACTCTGTGAGTACTTAAGGTTATCAGTCAGAACAGCTTCTCTTTATTAATTTTGGGATAAGGCCTTTCACCACTGCTGACATTGACAGGAAAAGAATAAAAGCTTACTGTTGAACTTCTCCATAGAATTTTTGTAGAAAGTTTAATTTGCAAGTAAGAGCCAAAATGGAAATGCCAGATGCTATCAGACCGAAGTATCAGATTTTCCATTTAAATGTGCTTGTCCTTCTTACAACTGGAACAGGGCTTTCCTCTGAAGTCTCAGGAAACTCACAAGAGTGACTCAGAATTAACCCACTCAATGAGACTTGCTTCTTAAAAAGCACTTAAAGCATTGCAAAGAGGAATGCAATGTTCTGTTTACAAAAGGAATTTGATTGCTAATTATGAATCCCTATCAAATATATGCATTTCATACTCATCTCTTTGTAATAGTTCTTGTCTCATGTCCACAGAGGTTCTTCAAGAGGCTCCTATTTGAGTTCTGACCCCTACATATTTGCCTTTTCTCAAATTGGTTTTCAGCTCCAGAACGATGGGCTCTGCAGCAGATGCTGTCACAGAACCGATAAGGGACTGCCTATCCTTGCAAAAAGCAGCCCGGCCTACACTGGCATTATTTTCCTTGGGGCCATTTTTGTGAATTAAACTTGGTACAGTTCTGCCTGTTTGCTTTTGATCTGGCATGCTGGACAAGGAGTTCAGTTCATTTGCTGCCTCCTCAGCAACCATGTCCAAGAGCATTATCCAGTAGGAGGTCTAAGGAAGTCACCACTATCAGCAGCTAGCAAACACACTTGAAAATTCATGAGCAATTGGTAAAAAGGCCAAAGTTCTTCCCTCAGTGCTTTGAGTGCCTTGCCACCATGGAATGAGCCCATATAAAGAAAGGGATATTTCAACCCAGGCCAAGAATTCAGTCGTGGCTCCGAGGCACCTTAAGGGTTGAGAAGCTTCAGGTTTTCCTCTAACTGGTGCCCAAAGGTACAAAGAACTAGCATGCCCAAAAGTTAGCTGGTCTTGCTGATATGCAAATAAATATGCTGGCACCTCCTAGTTATGAACACTCACTTTATAAACTACATTACTCACAAAGACATTTGCAAAGTACCTGCCACCTGGTCTCCTGGAGACTCTGAATTTTCCCAAATCAAGAAGTAGAGCAGTCCTGGGTGAACACCATCTAGAGACAACTTCTAGAGAAAGTATTTTTCTATCTCATTTAACCAAATTTTCTTTTTTATTTTATAAATTTCAGGGGACTGCCTGTGCCATCCTTTTTACTTTTCTTTAGACTTTCCAGCTTTCTGACTCAGTTAATTCTAAGTAACTCTATTTGTCACATTCAACACACACACACACACACACACACACACACACACACACACGCACACACACACACACACACAAACACACACACACCAATCTCTCCCTCCTTCTGCTCTCTCTTTCAGCTCTGGCCTGAATACCTTAGGGAAACACTTTTCTCCCCTTTTAAAGGCACTTTATAGTGAAAAATGGAATGACTTTAAATTCCCTAGACATTTTTTTAATTTTATTTTATTGTTTAAAATATTACATTTAGTAGTACATATATCTCCTTTTTCCCCGCATAGACCTTCCCCCCACCTCCCTAGAAATTTTTGATTAAAAAAAAAGCTACCCTGAAGGTATCACTGTCATCAAATTCTCGAACACTTGAAATTGCACAGAATTTTATTACAGTTATTCTCCTATCCCTTTATCCTCTGAAACAGTCAAAACAATGGCTATTTGATATTCATTATCGCTTTTATTGGCTGATAACGACACACCTTTCATTGAAAATGTAGAGTTTCATTGTAGATATGCAGTCAGATTTGGATTGGGTGTAGCTGTGGACTAGACAAGGGGCCCAACCTTTGTAGGTAAGATGACTTTCAAGCTTTTTATGTTTGAACAACTGATAACAAATGAAACTTTGGAGCACAGTCAGCATAATATGTTTATAAGCCCAAGATAAACTGTGGTATTACTCTGATCTGATTTCCTTTCTTAGGTGTCAATCCTTGATGGCTCTTGCTATCACTATTGGCCTATCTACTAATTTAATCCATTCTAAAAGGGAACCTCAAGCTTGGACCAAATCTTAGAGAATCCTGGTGGATAACTGTGCTAGTTTATTTATATTTCCAGGTTCTGCATATTAATAACTATAATACCTGATATCAACCAAATTTTCACTGTAGGAAAAATTTACTGGGAAAAGATTCAATGAGACACAAAAGCCTACACTAACTACCATCATATTTTATCTTCTATCCTGGGGCTGTGTCCTTATCTGAGCTCCAACAATTAATCTTAGGAAGTGGCACAGTTTTGCTGAAATAATAAAAATGTGGCATTTATTGACATGTAACTAATTTAATCTTAGAGACCCAAAGGTTACAAAAATTGCACAGTTAATCACAAAATGTTGTCATAGAAAAAATGTACATGTTTGCAATCATAGAACTTGAAAATCAGACTGAGGACATTTTCTAGCTGCTGATCTCTATCAAATTTTGGAAATGTCTTCCATTTTAGAACTCTCCCAAGTTTGAATGACTTGAGTATCTGTGATCATAAATGGAGAATGGCATATCCCACATATATTCAGAGAAGCTAAAAGTTGACATGAACTGTTACTTTTGAAAGCACATCTGGTTCTAACAGACAATGTAATGAAGAATTTGAGTCTTTGTCACTTCCTGTTCTTAACTAATTTCTGATGAAGAATCCCAACCTAGAATGTGAATAATATTCTTTTCCTTGATTCTGTTTCTTAAAAACAAATGAGTTCATGGTAGTGGAGCTGTTTAGTGATGCTCTGACAGCATTCAGACAGCAGACTCTAGTAAATAATTTCTGATTCCCTTCTATTCCTAATCCATATACACAAGCACCTTCACAGAGCAGGGTGCTTGGTGGGGTTCAAAATATCCCAACTAACCTAATCCAAGGATGGCATTTATGCCACACTCTCCATAGGTTCGGATTGAAGGGACCCAATTAATATCATCTCTTTTCCCTGTCCAAGTTCTGAACTAAGTGAGAGATAAATATAGGAGTCAGATGAATGTAAATCAACTGTTAATATACAACTCTTGGGAACATGGCTTGAGCATGGAAAGCAAATTGATTTATTATTGTTGCCTGAAATAAACTTCCCAGGCTCTAAGCCTCTCCAATTGGAAGCAGGGCCTGCCCTACAGGCTTGCCACATAGTGGAGGTAATGGGCCAAAAACAGTGTTGTGAGGCAGATACTAAAGAAAGAGAAACCAGAAGGGACTACAAAAAAGAGGTGCCAGAAGCACCTCATATGCCTAGTTTATTCTCTCAAACCCAATCTGATAGGTCACTCCCAACTAACCAGAAATAGGCAGGAAAGTGATTAGAGACCAGCAGAGTTGCCCCACTAAAAGTGGTTCTCAAACATGAGCATGTATCAGAACCACCAGAGAACCTGTTACAAACACAGTATCCTAGGCTCACGTAAGAGTTGCTAATTCAATAGGCCAGGTGAAGCCTGAAAATTTCCATTTCTAGTGAGTTCTCAGGTGATGCTCTAATGCAGTGGCTCTCAACCTTGACAAGCATTGAAATCAGGAAGAAAAAAGAGTGTTTCCTTCTATCATCCTCCATTGGGTTTAAACCCTAAATCTGTGGTCTAGGAGGGATGTAGCACTTCATCCAGGAGAAGGAGTCAGCAGTCTATCAGAGTCATGTAACTCCCACTTAATGAGGTTTCTCCTTTAATATTGATCACTATTCTTTATAGGACTGTTAATATAAAGTGAGGATTTTTGTCCCTGAAAAGCAGTGTAATGGATCATATCATAGATTTAAAACCTTAAAAGTCATACTGGACTCAAGCACTTTCTGATCAATTTTCTGTCCTAAACTATGTCCCACCACATTGTCCAAAATAATGCACTAAAGATCCTTCAGTGAAATTAAAATGATAACCTTAACATACTCCAATTAAATGTAAATAATAAAATATTCCAAATATGAGTATAAACCTTCTTCCATCATGAATTTCCCAAGTTGAAACTACAACTCCAAAATTAAATTCCTTGATTACTAAAGTCAAATTACTTTACCTTTGTGTTAAAAACCAAAAGAAATTAAACCCCCAAACCCAATTCTTCATAATTTCTTATTCTTCTGAATCCATCTAGATTCTAGAGGAATACTCCATATTTAGGTAGACCTGTGCTTCTTTCAGCAGCTGCAGTTGAGTTCTCTTCCACTGGAATAGGTATAGTTCTTTTAGACTCTTAATAGTTCAACTGTGCTCCTATGTGCCTCACGTTTGAGGAGAGCAAAGAAAACACTAAAGATTAAAGAGAATACTAAAGTACCAGTCTCACATCCACTTGTTTTAGAAAACACATCAATCCTTAGCAGTCATAACACACCCAGTCAAATTATATTACCGAAGACCATAGCAAAGATTCAGTGATGTCAGAGAGAGGGCGAATAGATAGAAATAAAACAGAATCTTTGCAGCTTTACCACAATACTGGTCATTCTATGTCTTTGTTGGAAGAACAGGCCCATTATGACACCGTATGAGGAGGAGGGGATGGGAAGACCATCAATGGAAATTTAAGACGTGGCTCTCTTCTAACAGAGTCTAGAAATCTGTAACAGTGGCAGTCGCACCCACTGGGTCTTATTTTATGTTGCCTTTATTTCCAATCCAACAAATTGAAAACATCTTAATCTCCATTTTCCTGGAGCCCTGTGTTTCTGGCATCTGCTGCTGAAGTGAACGTGGGTTCCACCCTGTGACTTAGTCTCCACTCTTTCTTGCTGAGAGGCACTTTTAGTCATCTGCCACATTAGTAGTTATCCCTGTTTCCTGTCATGAAATGACTCAGACCCAGGAAGCCTGCCTCCTAGGGAAGGTTTCTCCCTTATCTTACATTAGTTTCAATAGGAAAACCATTCTCAGCAGATTCCTGAACAGAAGCTGCTGCTGCTTCCAAAACCTGTGCCCGGGACCCAGTGAGGAACAAGACTCTGCCATGTCCTCCTCAAGATGGTGTTTTTTGAGCACCATCTTGTTCTTCCATGTTGGAATATGATTAAAATGCACTATTCTCTTTACTCTCTTCTTTTCAAAAGAGTTTAACAAATTTTAATTAGCTTTATTGAGGTATAAATTACATACAATAAAATTCATCATTGTAAATTATACAGTTTGATGAGTTTTGACAAAGATATACAGTCATGTAATTACCATGATGATCAAGATATAGCACATTTCTATCATCTCCCCAGATTCCTTTGTGTCTCCTTTAAGTCAATACCTTTCCCCCTCACACAGCCCAAAGGATTCACTTGTCTGTTTTCTGTCACTGTATATTTTTACCTTTTAGACTTTTATATAAATGAATCATATAGTATGTAGTCTTATAGGTCTGGCTTCATTTATATACCATATGCTTTCGAGATTCATCTCTGCTATTGCATGTATCAGTAGTAGTTTAATTTTTTCCCTGAGTTATATATATTCTATGATACCAAAATTTACACCAGTTAATGGACATTTGGGTAATTTCCAGTTTGGAGCATTTTTAATAACAGTGACATGCACATACACATACAAGTCTTCCTATAAACACATTTTTAATTCTCTTGCATCAATACCTAGGAGTGGTATTACTAGATCTTATTATAAGTATGTAATTAACCTTTTAAGAAATTTCCCAACTATTTTCTAAAGGATGTCCTTACCTTGCATTACCATCAACAATATATGAGGATTCTAGTTTACCACCTTTTGATTTTGATAGTCTTTTCAATATTAGTCACTCTATTAGATGTGTTGTATTATCTTGTTTTGTATTTAATTTGCATTTTCCTAATGGCTAATGATGTTGAGCATCTTTTTAGGGGCTTATATACAAGCATCTATCTTATTCTGTAAAGTGTCTTTTAACCTTTTACCTATGTTTTATAAACCAAGTTGTCTCTTCTTAATATTGAATTGCAAACATTCTTTATGTATTATGAAAACAAAGAATTTTGCAGAATAAGTACTTCACAAATAACTTCTTCCAGGCTCTTGTTAGCCTTTGCATTTGTTAACTATGCTGCTTAAAGAGCAACAGTTTTTAATGTTGATGTTTAAGTTCCTACCTAAGGAATTTTTGCCTATCCAAAGGTCATACAAAAATTTTTTACAAGTTTTCTTTCTAGAAATTTTGCAGTTTACCTCTTACATTTAGGTCTATGACTCATTTCAAGTTGATTTTTGTACATGGTGCAATGTAAAAGTCAAAATTTTTTCTAGCACCATTTGTTCAAAAAACTATCTCTTCACAACTAAAGATACTTTGATGTATTTGTCAAAAAATCAATTGTTCATATATTCTGGTCCACTGTGTCTGTTCTTAGGTCAATACTCCATTGTCATTATTACGTGTAGCTTTATAGAAAGTCTTAAAATTAGGGTGAGCCCTCCAAATTTATTATTCTTTTAAAAATTTGTTTTGTTTATTTCAGGCCTTTGCATTATCTTATAAATTTTAGAATCACCTTGTCGATTTCTACATAATCTCTGCAGGAATTTATATTGGGATAGCTTGGGAGTTAAAGATCAATTTGGAGGAAAGCACTATTGAGTCTTCTGATCTATAAACATGATATATCTCTATTAATTTAAATCTTTAAATGTTATTTCCAGTGTACAGGTCTTTTGTACTTTGTTAAATATATCTTAATTATTTCATGTTTTTTAATGCCATTGTATCTTAAAATTTTAGTTTCCAATTGTTATCTGCATCTATGAGAGAACCTTTTTCATCTGAAAATATTGCATCAACCTTGCATTTCTTGTATAAACCCTTCTTGGCTATTATGTGTTAACCTTTTTGCATATTGTTGGATTCAGCTTACTAAAATTATGTTGAGAATTTTTACATCTATATTCATGAGGGCTATTGATCTGTAGCTTTCCTCTTTTTCAATATTATTGTCTGATTTTTGGCATCAGAGTAATGCTGCTCCCATAAATTGATCTGGAAAGCATTACCTTCTCTTCTATTTTATAGGAGAATTTCTAAAAAATTGGTATTAAATCTTCTTTAAATGTTTGGAATAATTCACAGTGAAGTCATCTGGGCTTGGAATTCTTTTTGTTGATGCTGTTTTGGTTATAAGGTTTTCAATTATAAATTCAATTCCTTTCATGGATAGAGGCTATTTATCTATCTTTTTAGGTTATTTCTTCTTGACAAACTATAGCAATTTGTGTCATTTGAGGAAATTGTCCATTTCATTTAAGTTGTAGAATTTATTGATATATGTTGTTCATAATTTTCTTTTATTATCCTTTTACAGTCTGAAGAATCTGAAGTGATCCTTCTATTTTATTCCAGGCATTGGTAATTTGTATTTCCTCTCTTGTTTTCTTCCTAAGTCTAGCTAGAGGTTTATCTATTTTATTGGTCTTTCAAAGGATTATTGTATTAGTTTCATATTGCTACTGTAATAAATTATCACACACTTAGTGACTTAAAACAACACAAAGCTATTACCTTATAGTTCTGGAAGTCAGAAGTCCAAAATCAATTTCACTGAGCTGAAGTTAACATGTTGGCAGGTCCAATTCCTCCTGAAAGTTCAAAGAAGAAAATACATTTTCTTGCCTTTTTTAGTCTCCAGAAGTTACCTGCATCCTTTAGCCCATGACCCTTCCTGCATCTTCCAATAAGGATGCTTGTGATTACCGTGGGCCCACCCAGATCACCCAGGATAGTCTTTCCAGCTCAAGATTCTTAAGTAATCATACCTGCAAAGTCCTTTTACCATGTAAAATAGTATATTCCCAGGTCCCAGGAATTAGGATATGGACATTTTAAGGGGACCATTACTCAGTCTACCACAGATTTTTATTTTATTGTTTTTCTCTATCGTTTGTCCATTTCCTATTTTACTGATTGCCAATGTTATCTTTATCATTTCCTACTTTGTTTTTGCATTAGACTTAGCCCTCTTCTTGGAAGTTTCAGCTTTTCATTTGATATATTTCTTCTTTTATATTAAAAGTATTTAACTCTGTCCTGGCAGATGTGGCTCAGTTGGTTGAGCATCATCCATGCACCGGGAGGTTGCCAGTTTGATTCTCAGTCAGGGCACATACCAGGGCTGCAGTAGCTGTCACTGGTTGGGAGCCATGCAGGAGGCAGCCGATAAATGTTGCTCTCTCACATCAATGTTCCTCTCTCTATAAAAATCAATAAACTGTTTTGGAAGTGTTTAATGCTATAAATTTCCCTCTGAATGCTGCTTTAAATACATCTCAAATTTTTTGATATGCTGTATTTTTTATATCATTTCATTCAAAAACATTGATATATATATTTTTTTTTATTTTATTTTTTGCTGAGGTCTTCTTTGACCCATGTGTTATTTTAAAAACATGTTTTTAATTAGGAATTTTCTAGATATATTTATCTTGTTGATATCTAATTAATTTCATATGTGCGTTAAGTTAATTCTCTTGCATGAATTTGAGCCTTTAAATTTATTGAAACTTATTTTATGACTCAGAGTCTTGGTGTCTATTCCATGTTTAAAAAACATGTGTGGTGCTATTTTGAAAAGAATATGTACCCAGCTGTTTTCAATGAAGTAGTTTATAAACATTAGTTAAATCCACTTGACTGATAATGTTTAGACCTACATTTTTGCTCATTTTCTGTCTACTTTTTCTACCAATTACTGGAAGAGGTGTATTGGATATTTGATTGTAATTGTGGATTTACCTCTTCTGTTAGTTCTGTAGGTATTTGCTTCATGGATTTTGAAACTCTGTTATTAGGCTTATACCTATTTAGGATAGTTGTCCTCTTGGTGAATTGGCCACTTTATCATTATATAATGTCTCTATCTCTGGAAATAGTTCTTATTAAGTTTTCAAATAAGTATAAAAGAGGACTAGAAACTGTGTGGCTGATCTAGCCCTGCCTATTAATGCCTGGCACATCATTTTAAAGCTAAAAGTTCACACATAATGATCTTTAGGTTAGGACACATGAAATGGAGCTTTTTTCGATTTTTAAAGTCTTAGACTTTTGATTTGCAGCCAAACAAGATTGAAATTTGTTCCATTCCCTATATTTAAAGGCTAACATATGAAAACATTCTCTTTGCCCACTAATCAAAACCTTGCCTGGACTCCCTATGTTTACGGAGGCCCATGCAGCTCTTACATGTTTGTGAGGCTGCCACTTGCTGCCCTGCTTGTATCAAAACAGCTGCTCGCCTGTGGATAAAGTTGCCTTAGTTGCTAGGTCAAAATCCTGCTGGACAATGCTTACTAAAATCTAAAGCCTGAAACTGCCACCCCAATCTCCCCAGTCAAAAGACAGTCACATAACTGTAACACCATCCATGTGGCGCACCAAAGCTCTATGAACCCCCAAAGTGAAAACAAAGCACATGGCTTTGGCTTATTCCATCAAAGGCCTAAAACCACTCAATCAAAGCCTTGTGTTTTGGACTCCCCCAATCTGACTGTCTCTCAACTTTCCTCCAAACGTTGGGGGAAAGGATGCCATATATTGGATTTTCTCAAACTCATCACCCTCCTGTGCCCATGCCAATCATTGTAATTGATCATGCAGAATGTGTAACAAGACCTATTTCCCCACTATCCAGATCCACAATGGTCTCATTTTTTTCTTCTTCTACATCACTCACCCACTGTAAATCAAGATCACTTCCTTGCTCTATTTCATGAGAGATGAGCTGGCTAGTATTCTGGAATGATGACAAGAGTGGGAGATGTCCCCCACAGGACAGTTTGGGTGAGACTTGGCCACATCTGGAGTCCCCATGGGGGTCCCTTTGCTGGATGAGCAGTGACTGGGCAGCAGGCTGTGTCGTGCTCTGCCTCTCTCTGTGACTGCAAACATACATGGGTCCCACCACCTTAGTCAGCTGACTTTTTATAGAGCCTCTTGCTGCCTGCACAGCTGTGTGCAAGATCACCTTCTGCTCCACGACCCCACCCATCCCAGATAACCCTCACACTGTCTCCTGGGGAGGAGGGAGGCCTCCAGCTGTTCTGTCCATCTCTTATTAATCTTTCTGATGGCACATACTATGTTTTCCTACCCTCAGGGTCTTCCCTTTTTGCTTCTTAATAATCTACTTAATAATCTACTTAATAATCTACTTGGGAAGTCAAACAAAAGAAAACAAAATTAAATGTTAACCATTTCTTTCTTTCCATTGGAATGTTCCAACCAACTGGGAGAAGCATCCAGACTTATAGGAAAGTACGAAGAGCACAGAGACGAAGACATCTGGATTCTAGGTCAGTACACAGGCTCACCTATTCAGCAGCAAGGAGGTCTCACAGTCTTTCTCAACATCCAGTCTTTCTCAGTGTCCTACACAAGAAAAGCCATTAACCAAATGATCATGCTGGTAAAGCCAGGCAGCTCTACAAAGCAAGGCACCACAGATTGGAGAGGTTAAGCTGCATGTTCAGACCCACTGTGCCAGGCCACAGTCTTGCTCTGAGCTGGCTGTCAGCTAATCTAGTCAGGTCACGTCAGGACGTTATTCTATACTGAATATAGATAGAATCACGCCCTGGAGTGACCTGACTAGATTGGCTGGCAGCCAGCTCAGAGCAAGACTGTGGCATCAGGGCAGAGGCCAAAGCGGAGGAGACTTGCTTCTGAAATGAAACTGCCACAGGACAAGATGGGAATGGAAGGTCAGGAGTGATCTGGGCCTGATTTTGCCCCACGTGTGGGGAGTTGGCCACTGATGTCTGGACACCCTCCTCCTAAAGCACCAAATCCCAGCAGGACTCACTTCAGATGCTTTTTGACAGTTTCTCATTCAAAGCCATTTCCTAAAGCTAAGATTGTTTCCACCTGCCTTTATAGATTGCATATAAGCTTAATGTAGACAATTTACAGAAGAAAAGTCCATATCCTGTGAAGGTGGAGCTGGGTGAGATGGAGCCTTGAGGCCAGGGCAGGTGCTGAAATCTCAGCCATCACTGTCACTCCCCTTCTCAGCTGGTCTTTAATTCGCTGTAAATGTGATGTTTTAAAACTGTTCAAACCAGCACAGAGTGCTGTTTTGATGGGACTCTGAGGAAGGTCCGCCTATGGGTCTCAGAGCCATAATGAGGAAAATGACCAGTGCTTGGGAGACTTTGAAATATTGGCCTTGCACTTATAATCCCAGAAAAAAAATAGATGCTTGATGGGGTTTTCAATATTGATGAAGGACAAGCATATGTTGTTGTTTTTTTCCCAGCTGACTTTTCCGAGGCTCATGTGTAAGGGATCATTCCGAGGGAGTTTCAACCATTCCTGCCCACTGTAACGACAGCTGGATCTGAACAGGCACCCTGCATGAGATCCAAATCAAGCTGCAGGTTCGGCACTGTGGCTGTCCTGAGGTGCCCTTTATAAATGACTGAGGCTGGTCTGCACCGTAGTCCAAAGTGCAGTCCAGTCAGCAGGGCTGCCTCTCCCTCTGAGCTCCTTATACCACAGCCTTCTCCATTCCTGCCACACCAGCCCCACTGGCTTTCTTTATGTCCCTTGAGCACACTGAGGCTTGCCCCCTGTGGCCTTTGAACTTGCTGCTCCCTCTGCCTTGAATGTCCTTGCCCAAATCTGACCATGGCTGGCTTCTTCTCACCATTCAGGACCACCCTTAGAGAGGTGCTCCCTCACCAGCTTTTCTACAGAAGCTATCCAGGAACTCCCTTTCCCAGCTTCATGTATTATTTTTATCATTACAAGTATTCCTATTATTTTCTCACTTAGTTCGTCATTTTATGGTCTCTCTCTCCCACTAGAATCTAAGCTCTAGGAGAGCAGAAATCTTGTCTTCCTTGTGGACTGCTGTATCCTGAGCACCTCAACAGTGCCTGGCACATGGTGGACTCAAGAAATATTTGTTAAATATGTGAGGGAAAGGACGACGAAGGACTTAATGTCTGGCGCCGCTCTAGGCAGGGGCCCAGCTGCTCCACCGTCTAAGAGCAACGGCAGATGTCAGTGTTCTGCAGGGCCCCGGGGAAGTGCCCAGAGCATCAGCACGTCAGTGGGACCAGCGTTTTGGAGTCAGAGCTGAAAGGAAGAATTGTGGGATTTGTGCTGATAAAATTGCATTCGTCACATTTAGCTGGTTTTCAGGATCAGGAAGAGAATCCTGGGGCTTTCTCATTTTAGGTACAGCTACCATTTTCTAGCCCATTTCTTGTAGTGATGACCCTTTTTTAATGACCGATTTTTCTTTGAGGTATTATTCACAGCTTATGGCCTGTCCTGGTATGCAACAGTGGGTAGCGTGAGGCTGGGGAAGGTAGGAGATGCCTCTGACAGGGCGGGCTGGAGGGTTAGGTCACTGGTCCTGGCTCTTTGCAAGACAATACGGTGGACTTTCTTACCTAAGCCTGAAAACATTCATGTGTTTCATTTACAAGAATCTTGGAGTTGGTGGGAATCTTCCCCAGGTTCCTCTGGTCCGACTTTCCATGAAATGGGACACCTGCCTTTCGGGGAGTAGTAGCCAACCAGTAATTGCCCAGCCTTTTGCATGAATAGGTTCAACCACAATGCAGGGCAGGCAGCCCATATTTTATTTCTGGGAAAACTTATCTGAGGAAATCTTCCAATAAAACTGATTCATCATTTTTCTTTTAAAATCTTCTAGTTGGACAGTTGGGTAGATATTTTAAGTCTGGGATTTGGGCCATATGGAGTGAAATATTTAGAAATGTTCAGAGCTATTTTGTCTCATAAAAATGGGATTGAGAATAACCTATGGGAAAATACAGCACCGTTGGCTTTCCCATTCATAAAACATTCTGCTTGGCATTTCTCTGGCATTCTTTGAGGTGAGGGAGCCTGAAGTTTACGTTTCATTTGCATGTCATCCCACTGTGGTAAGAAATGATTTCTCCTTGGCCCACATTTCTCCTGAAGATCGCTCTAAAGTCAGATTACGGCTGTATGTTTTGATTGATTAGTTAGTTCTGCTTTTTAAACATCACATATATCTTATCAGTGAGAACAAAGCTAAGACAGCAATTACAACTCTTACTTGTGGGTTTCTGAGAGTGTTTTAATAAGAAACTGGGCAGACCCCTATATAAAGGTGAGACATAACAAACCTTTTAAAAATCACGGATGGAATCTGTCCGTTAACCCAATGACGGGGGAGGGGAAACAATTTAATTCAACTCCATGAAGTTACTCTGTAGCACTGGGCACCCTTTAAGTGCCAGGCCATTCCTAGAACAGCACAGAGAGGATGGAGGATGAATCGAAGTTGAAGTTCACACTCAAGGTGCCCAAAGAAGAAACCTGTTCCTCCACCTCTCCACCCCGACACCATTCGGGAAATGTGTCCACTTCATATTCCAGCCAAGTGTCATAGCGTCCTTACAGAGATAAGAGAAGTGGAACTTAGCTTTAGGGAGATGCTTTGTATATTTCAGGCTTTGGGACCAGACGTCCTGGTGTGAGTCCCAGCTCAGCACTTACTAGCTCCCTGACCTTGGGCACGTTTTTTAACCTTGTATTGTTTTCCTCGTCTGCCACATGATGATACCGTTTTCTGGCAAGGCCATTGGGAAGATTAGAGATGACATATGGAAAGCTCCTCTAGAACAGCGGGTAGCCCTCAGGAGGATGTACCAATTGCAGAGTCTGAGCTTGTTTTCCCTGCCCAGTTGCAGACACGCTGGCCGGGCACGAAACTTTCAGGGGCTCCTAACTAACTTCATCCTGCTGGAAGCGGACCTTGGAGGATCTGCATCAAGACAAGCTGCGGAGGCCCCTTCCGGTCCTTCCTTCTTTAGCCAGCGGGCAGCAGCGGCTCTGCAACGGAGGTGCTGCTGGCCAGGGGCTGAGACTATGGGGCGCACACAGAGGCCGGGAGAAGGCGGGTGAGAGGAGGCAAGGGAAGGAAATCCGAGATAATGTGTTTAATTTGATCCGTTCCCTGGAGTCATTAAAATGCATCCTCCCCTGGCTTCTAAAATTCTTGAGCTGAATAATCGGTCCGACAGGCTTCTTGCTGAGGATAATGGAAGCTCCCTTCACGGGGCGCCGGGAATCGCAGCCTGTTGAAATGCTGCCCTCTTGTGTTGAGGAGAGGGAGCAGCCTCACAGAAACCGGCTCTGTGGCCCAGCCTCAGGCCTCACAAGCTTCCCAACCAGAGCTAAATGCCAGGCGGTCCCCAAGTGACCCATCTGTATGGGGTTTGGGATGGGTGTGCCAGGAGTCCAGTCCTTATTCACAAGGCAGAGAAACACAGGCGGCTCTGTAGTTCATTTTCAAGGGGAAATGAATTTTCCCCAGGTGAATTCTTAAGAAATTAGAGAGACGCATGCATACTTTAGAGAACTGACCAAACTCCAAATAAGAACCCCCTCTTTGACTCCCCCCTTCTCATTTTTTCATTCCTCTTCCATTTATTGAGTAGTTTCTAAGAGAGTAAAACTTAAATGTTCTTACCAAAAAAGGGGTGGGGGGAATAAAAAAGATAAAGTGTTTAGAGCAAGACTTGTCACATTGTAATGGTAGTTATGACTAGTCGTTATTATTTTTTTTCTATGTCTCAGGCTTTTTTCCAGGCCTTACAGATGCAGCTGGGGAAGATAAACATGACCTCTGCCCTCCTGAAACAGGCGCACAAATCCTGAGCTCTAAGTTATTTGGGATTTTATCCACATGGAGGGCACACAGAAAATGGCATGCTCTTTCAAAACAAAACAAATCACACTAGATCAACTAGGAAATATTAGTGCCAGTTCTTCTCCACAGAACCAAATGTCCAGAGGGAAGGGTCCGTATGCCTTGGAGAGCTCTTCTCCTTTTCTCAGATATCACCCATGAAATAGAATTATCCTCCTTCAAATGCCAGGGATTACCCACCGTTTTAGCAAAATGGGAAGGTTAGTCTCTGGGTAGATAGAATATGGAGCTACTAGGTTTGAGTCATAATTGTCTGACCCAGGTTGGAATTATAGTCCTTTGTCTTATAGAATTACAGTCTCCAGAAGTCCTCTGCTACAATGTGCATGTCCTTGCTTTCAGTGCCCCGTTTAGTATCAGTCATTAACACACATTATGAGATTGATTTTTAAATCCTCCCTAACTTGATAGCTAAAGTCATTTAAGAACATAACTCATTCTGACTTTTTTTCTTCAGCATGGTGCTCTCAGGGGAGTTGTACCTCTTACATGGTGGCTAGCTGCCCCACTAGCAAGTGTTCCGAGAGAAACAGGCAAAAGCTGTCTGGGCCCTCCGCACTTAGCCTTGGGAGTCACACACGACACTTCAGACACATTCCATTTGCCATAAGCCACTCCAGATTCAAAGGAGGGAATTAACACCGCCTCTTGATGCAGGGTTGGATACCATCTGGCTGTAGAACAGCTTCTGGGACATGCGACATTGTTTCAGTCTTCCTTGGAACATGCTTTCTGCCATAACCGGTTTGGACCCTGATAAGAGTGAAGTTAGATGAGGTTTGTCCCTCCATTCCTGCAGCTCTAGTCCCATGCCTTCCTCCTGTCTGTGGCCCTTACCCTCAAATTCTACCTAGTCGCAGATTCTACTTTGTTCTCCTGACATTTCCTGGCACTCTCCCTCTCACAGTACTTGCCTCTTTTATGTTCCACTTCCTCCTAAGCCTATTACAACACTGGAGGCAGCACTTTGTAGTGGAAAGAGCAGTGAACTGAAAAGTCACTTGTCAGCACGTCCACCAATGAGCTGGGTTATCTGAGGTGACTTGCAACTAGTGCAATTTTCTCATTTATACAAGACTGGGAAGTGGTTTGGGCCTAAGATAACGCCATATTCAGTATCAATTCTAATCATTCCTAAGTTAAATCTGAGTTAAAGAGTAAATGGATTGCCCCAACAGATCACTATTTAACCCTACTAGAAATATTTACTATCTACTTTAAACAATTCTGGGTCACTACAGAAAAGAGAAATTTAAATATTCATTGGCAGGCATACATAGGTAAAATGTTAGCAAAAAAAAATGAAGATCGCCACTAGATGACTGACCATGTTTTATTGCAAATAAATAATCCAGGAACTATATTCTGAGTTCCCTTGGTAATGTGACAATTTACTGCAGGTTAAGATGGTTTTGGACAGAGGACACACAAACCTTCTGAGGCTGCCTTGCTGTGAGGCTGAGCAAACACATCCTCACCACTTCTTTGGGCCTCATGTTCCTCACCCCTCACTGTGCAATAGAAGGTCAAAGAGGAGCAGGGTGTTGGACTAGATCATCTCTGAAAATCTGCCAGCTTTATTCTTTATTTAAGAAAATTAAGTGGACTCCTGGTTTCCAAACTTTTCACTTTTAGTCTGGCCTAAATTTTTAGTTAATGTAAACCATGCTTCTCCATTAAAGATAAAATATTTATAGTTCTAAGTTGGTTAGAGCATCATACCATACATCAAAAGGTTGTGGGTTAAATTCCTGGTCAGGGGTACAAATGGAAGTCAAAGAATTCTCTCTCTCTCTCTCTTTCTCTCTCTCTCTCTCTCTCTCTCTCTCTCTTTTTCTTCTTCTTCTTCTTCTTCTTCTTCTTCTTCTTCTTCTTCTTCTTCTTCTTCTTCTTTTTCTTCTTTCCCTCCCTCCCTCTCTCCCTCCCTCTTCCCAAAACCAATAAAAGCATATCCTTGACCAGCCAGCATGGCTCAGTGGTTGAGCATTAGTTAACCTATGAAACAGGAGGTCATGGTTCAATTCTCAGTCAGGGCACATGCCCAGATTGTGAGCTCCATCCTCCACGGGGAGTGTGTAGGAGGCAGCCAATCAATGATTCTCTTTCAATATTGACATTTCTATCTCTTTCCCTCTCCTTCCCCTCTGAAATCAATAAAAAAAAATGTTTAAAAAAAAACATATCCTTGGATGAAGAAAAAAAGACTTACATATATATTATTTCTTGCAGACAAACGCCTACTTGAGAAATTTGCTTTTTTCATCTTCTTTTTGAAAGAAAGATTAAATAACTTGAATGTTGAAACAAAAGCAGGTGAGAGAATTCAAGTCTTCTAACTACAAGCTCATGCTTTCCTAATCTTATTTCTATGATTTCTACAATCAAATTGGGCAAAATTGCAAAAATTCATAAAGGTAAAGTATTCAAGAATGCTACATAAAGCACCTGATGGCTTCCAATCACTCCTCTTACTTTTACTACAGCCTGAGGAAAGTGGAGGAGCACTCACCTCACTGCCACAACTCAGGACATAGGGGCAGGAGTATAGAATGTCCAAGGATCAGGTGAGAAGATGGGATTTGGACAGGCATAGTGAAGAGACCCTTCGGAAGACTCGGGCCCACTAGAGGGTTCTTAAAGAAATGGTCCCAGAAGTGTCTTTCTTCTTATGAACTTTTCCTTATTGGTATTTCTCCAAAGCAAACAGGCATTTCCAGCTGAGGTTCTAGTCTTTCTGCAATTTCAGTCTAAGATTCTCTTCAAAATCACCTCACACCACTAGCTCATGCATGTACTTCCTCCCCCAAACTTGCAAATAATGACATAGCTTAACTTGCTGAGCCCAAGTTCAAATCTCTGCATTGCAAGTTTTTTTTTTTTTTTTGCTAGCAAAATCTACTTATGTGAATAATCTTTCCATTATTGTTCGTTTTTGTTTTCTTCTTCAGTCATTTCAGGAGTTATTGAGTTGTAAAAAGATAAAGTGCTTAAAAGAATAAAATAAATTTGAAAGAATACTTTTTAAATGACTTTTTATTATCTTTTTGTTTACAAGTTA
The DNA here is from genome assembly GCA_011751065.1 of Lasiurus cinereus. NCBI lineage: Eukaryota > Metazoa > Chordata > Mammalia > Chiroptera > Vespertilionidae > Lasiurus > Lasiurus cinereus. Next base: position 3,663,148 of record JAAGEH010000208.1, on the reverse strand, counting down.
TGCATGCTTACTGTAGAAGATTTAGAAAATACAATAAAGCGTATGGAAATTAACTGCTTGACTATGATAACCCTACCACCATGATAGACATTATTATTGACACTCATTTTGGCGGATGGAATCAATCTGTACTCTTTGAAAACATGACTTTTTTTTTTTTTTACTCAGCAGCATCTGATGAAGAACAGTTTCTGGCCGAAACCGGTATGGCTCAATGGATAGAGCATCGGCCTCAGACTGAAGGGTCCCAAGTTCCATTCCGGTCAAGGGCACTTACGTTGGTTGCAGGCACATCTCCGGCGTGCAGGAGGCGGCTGATCGATGTTGCTCTCTCATCAATGTTTCTAACTTTCTATCCCTCTCCCTTCCTCTCCGTGAAAAATCAATAAAATATATTTTAAAAAAAAAAGAACAGTTTCTGGCAACAGCTAAACATGTACCCCTACTCTCAGTCCTGAGTCAGAATGCCACATTTTGTGATATTTTTTAAGTACTTTTTGGATAACAGGGAGTTCAGAAATAAATAACTCAATAATATGACAATTTTTGTTACATTAGATGTGGGTTGTATATTTTATTAATATAGCCTTTGAATGATTTTGATATGAACATTTTTGTTATCTTCATATTTTTTGCATTTAAATAGGTCCAGTTGGACATTTTGCAAGTTAATGTAAGTCATGCTAGTTTCTATAAAAATCCCCAAATTTCAGAGGCTTAACACAATAAAAATGTATTTGTTGTTCATGCAATGTTAAATAAAGTTTGGGCAACTTCTGTCTTTGGCTGTGCTATAAGCAGTAATTTGAAGATGGGGAGTTCTGTCCATTTAGTAGTTATCATCTTAACACCGTTTATTGGTTTGGGCTATTAAAGAGCAATTCATTCGACAGTCAATTAGAGTCTATAATCCAGATTACTCCTTGATGTCTAAAACAGCCAGAATGTGGTGTACAGAAACACATTCCGCCCCGCCCCTCTCTCTGCTAACAGCAACTCTGCTAACAGCATAGTTGAGTATATTTATAATAGCTCCACTGTGCTGTGTGCTTTACTTTTATGAATTATCTCAATTGATCTTCACATATTATATGAGGCAGTCATTAATTATGATTCTCATTTTACATATGAGGATATGAAACTTGAGTGAGGTAATTTGCTCTGAGTCATACAATGACAAAGTGGCAGGCTGGGACTGCCAACTGAGTTCTGGTTTTCAAACCCAGACTCTTAACTACTGTATGGTATCAGCCGCTTATTTGGAAAGGCACTACCAGAGTGAGGAGGAAGAAAACCTGGAGGAGGAACCTCAGTCCCTTTCGTCTCGCTGCCATAGTGGTGCGAAGCTGAGTCTCTGCTCTTTGATCCTCCCGAAGTTCTGTGGTACCTGAGCTAGTCTGAAGCTGCTTGTGACCCAGCCTAGGGTGATGCTATCACTGCTCTGCTCTGCCTCAGAGCTCGTGTTTTCCATGCAGCTTGTGCAATGACCCTGGTGCAGAGCATACTGTGAAACACAGCCTGTCCCATTAGCCTGGGCCACACCTGCTCAGACGTGTAGTACTGCCATGTGCAATTTTTAAATGTTTCCATGTGCTTGCTTCATCTCCCCAACTAGAAGGTAAATTGAGACCAAAGCCATGCATGTTCCCCATCACCTAGTACAGTACAAGGCACAGCAGAGCCATCTGAAAACTCTTGCTGGTCTAGGTTGGGCAGCCCTGATGCTCAACTGTACTCAGTTACCTCCTCTCTAACATCAGGGGCTTCTGTGGAAAAAGAGCTAAGGACTCACCCACCTCTTTAATTCTGTATGTCTTCAGGAATTTCTCTGCAAGGGCACACTGTCAAAACACTTCAGAAATTTTTCCGGCAAACCCAGAGTCTCTAAATGGTAAGCATTGTCACCTACTCGCTAGCTAACCTTTCCAAACACGTGACTGTAACTGAATTTCCATTAAAAAATTACATTTTAAAGTGGGGGGAAAAACATTATTATAAATGACTAATAATGAGGCAAAAAGCGTAAACTGATCTTTGACCAAGTCATTAATCAATTGATGCACTTGAAAGAGAATCGTCCTTCGCTGCGTTTTACCAAATCAAGTAAATATTGTCCACATTGTCCCCTGAGAACGTACAGGGTGACTTATTAAGAAATTGAGCCAGCCAAATTGCTTAGAGAAATTTCACAACGAAGGATCCTTTCAATAAAGTGTTTTCATGGCATTGGCGGGTTCTGTGGGCTGCACACTCTGGTCAGTCCTCTTTGGGCCTCCTCCAGTTCTTTCTAATGGAGCAATGCAGTGAGGTTCCAGGCAACTTCCAGTTGTTTCACGTGTCGGTTGCTCTCAGATATGGAGACAACACCATGCTAAAAGCAATAACTTGGTGACAAACACCCCACCTGTTTGTACTTTCTTTGAAATCAAGTGGCTTGCCTCCCTTACTGGTTACTCAAATAGGTAGTTACTTGGCAGAATCAGAAGCCTCAAATTCAGGTGAATTTGTTTGAATGTGATGGCATCTCGTGGCAAAACATGCTATTTCAGGCCTATTCTATAGCTATAATTGCTGCCACTGGAGAGGAGCAATAGCGGAAGGAGAATTCTAGACCTGCAACTGAAGATTTTTTACCACTTAGAAGGAAATGCTCAAAACAACTTCAAGCATGAGGCCACTGAAAATTTAAAAATAATGATCCACTTTATCATTAGCCATGATAAAATGGCATCTGAAAGTCATAGTAATCTACAAGTGCCATGATAGGACAATATTTAGGTTATAACTTCCCCCATGGCAAAACATCTAGTAAATTAGTTAATTTTTTAAAGTTCATCCTTTATACCAAGTAAGCAGTTGATTTTTTCCCCTTCATATGCACTGTTGCAACATCCTAGAAACCCTGCCTGGGACTTCTCTCAGGAGTTTTGTGATCTCATTTTGCAAACTGACATTAAACACACACACACACACACACACACACACACACACACACACACACAGAAGCACACACCTAGACACCCAGTTAGAAAGTTTCTTCCCTTTTTGCCAGCAAGAAATACCTGCAGCGTTTCCTGACTGCTCAGAGGAAATGTTTCTAAGGCCTTCACAAGTGTGGAAGAATTTGTCTCCTTTCTTTTGGAGACATGACGGCTCCAGAAGGAAGGAGCTAATGGCCAGTATTTTAACCCAGCCCACCTTTCATTCTTGTCATATCTTAATGTCGTGCTCAAATTAAAAATGAATGAATACTTCCTATAAATGTTTTATTACAATCTGTCTTTCTTGCTGGCATTCATTGAGACTCCTTGGGTATGTGCCACCACAAACTTTACCTTCTAAGGTCTCCTGACAGGCCCATTCTCTCTCTCTCCATTCCTTCACCAGCAGGATTGTAAACGCTCACTCCATTTCTGCCCCCTCTGATCAGCTCTCCTCACAGCAGCTTCAGTGAGTTTGGACAAGCCCAAATCTCCTTCCAGTTGACTCCTAGTGTTCTTGGACCCAAATGAAATTCTTAGAATGGACTACAAAGTTTTGTCTCTTCCTATCTATTTAGTCTCATCTCTCTCAGCTCTACCATGCTCCTTACTCAGCAGGGAAACCAGGCTCTTTCAGGTTCTTCAAAGCACCAGCATCCCTTCTTCTCCCTGGCCTTTGCCTGTATTATCTCTGTTTAGCCTGCTGTCCCATACTCACCTCTCCGGTCTTACTCCGACTCATCCTTCAGGTTCCATTAAACATTACTTCCTTGGGGAAGCCTTTCCTCACTCTCCAGGCTAAGTTAGGACCCCTATTTTTTTTCCCCATGGCACTTTATACCTTTCCTTCATAGCCTTTCTCAGCTGTCGCTGGATAATTGTTTGCTCATGTGTTTAACAGATTGCTTGTCAGTTCGCAGAACACTCCAGGCCCTGAGATCCAGAGACAGCACAACTCGGATCTTAGCTCTGCCACTTAGGAATGTCACTTCTCCATGTTTCCATTTCTTCATCTGCCAAATAAGTCCAATAACCACATCTATTCCACAAGGTCACTTTGGACATTAGATTAGATAGCAAGTAGTTCATGCCTGGTGAATACTAAGCACTTAGTAAATATTAAGAAGAAAACCCTAGCAAGTACCAAATATTGGTTTGCTGAAAGAACAAATGTCATTCATATAAAATTAGAGGCTCTGTGCACAACTTTTGTGCACAGGATGGGGGCATTCCCTCAGCCCAGCCTGTACCCTCTCGCAGTCTGGGACCCCTTGGGGGATGTCCACCTGCCAGCTGAGGCCTGATCCCCCTTCTGTTCAGCCAGAAGCCAGGCTCACTGCTCCTTAGCACTGCCTTAGAGGTGGAAGAGGCTCCTGCAACCACTGCTGTGCTCCGCAGCCATGAGCCAGGCTTCTGGCTGAGCGGAGCCTGGCCTGTGGGAATGCACTGACCACCAGGGGGCAGCTCCTGCATTGAGCGTCTGTCCCCTGGTAAGTGAATGCACATCATAGTAACTGGTCATTCCATTGTTCAGTTTGATTTGCATACTGGGGTTTTATTATTTTTTAAATATTTTTTATTGTTTAAAATATTATATATATTAGTACATATATCTCCTTTTCCCCCCCCATTGACCTTTCCCCAGCCTCCTCTAACCCCTGTCACATGCCCTCATCCCACCCCCTGTCTTGTGTCCATTGTTGTGCTTATATGCATGCATACAAGTCTGTTGGTTGATCTGTTTCCATCCCTCCCCAAACACTCCCCAGCCTTCCCGCTGTAATTTGACAGTCTGTTCGGTGTTTTACTGCCTTTGTATCTATCTTTTTATTCATCAGGTTATAATGTTCTTTATATTTCATAAATGAGTGAGATCATGTGGTATTTTTATTTCATTGCCTGGCTTAATTCACTTAACAGAATACTCTCCAAGTCCATCTATGCTGCTGCAAATGGTAAGAATTCCTTCTTATTTATAGCAGTGTAGTATTCCATTGGGTAGATGTACCATAGTTTTCTAATATATTCATCTGCTGATGAGCATTTAGGCTGTTTTCAAATCTTAGTTATGGTGAAATATGCTGCCATGAACATAGGGGTGCATATATCCTTTCTGTTTGGTGTTTCTAGTGTCTTGGGCTATATTCCTAGAAGTGGGATTACTGGGTTAAATGGGAGCTCTATTTTTAGTTTTTTTTAAGGAAACTCCATATGTTCTCCACAGTGGCTGCACCAGTCTGCATTCTCACCAGCAGTGCACAAGGGTTCTTTTTTCTCTGCATCCTCTCCACCACTTGTTGTTTGTTGATTTGTTGATGATTACTATTCTGACAGGTGTGAGATGGTACTGCATTGTCATTTGGATTTGCATCTCTGATAATTAGTGACTTTGAGCATGTTTTCATGTCTCTTGGCCTTCCTTCTGTCTTCCTTCAAAAAGATTCTATTTAGGTTCATTGCCCATTTTTTTATTGGATCATTTATCTTCCCTTTATTAAGTTGTATAAGTTGGCTGTAGATGTTGGAGATTAAACCTTTATCAGTGGCAATATTTGCAAATATGTTCTCCCATACAGTGGTCTTTCTTGTTGTTTTGTTGATGGTTTCTTTTGCTGTGCAAAAAGATTTTTATTTTGATGTAGAACCATTTGTTTATTTTATCTTTAGTTTCCATTGCCCTAGGAATGGAATCGGTGAAGAAATTGCTTCGGCCTGTGTCTAAGATTTCTCTGCCTGTGAATTCCTCTAGTATTTTTATGGTTTCCCATCTTATATTTAAATCCTGTATCCACTTTGAGTTAATTTTTGCATATGGTGTAAGTTGGTGGTCTATTTTCATTTTTTTGCATGTATCTGTCCAGTTTTCCCAACACCATTTATGGAAGAGACTGTCTTGACTCCATTGTATGTTCATGCCTCCTTTGTCAAATATTAATCGAGCATAGTGGTTTAGGTCGATATCTGGGCCCTCTATTCTAGTCCTATTGGTCTATATATCTGTTCTTATGCCAGTAATAGGCTGTTTTGAGAACAGTGGCTTTGTAGGACAGCTTGAAATCTGGTATTGAGATCCCACCTACTTTCTTCTTCTTTCTCAGGATTGCTGTGGCTATTCGAGGTCTTTTTTGATTCCAGATGAATTTTTGGAGAGTTCTTTCTAGTTCTGTGAAATATGTCATTGGTATTTTAATGGGGAGTGCATTGAATCCATAGATTGCTTTGAGTAGTATGGACATTTTAATGATGTTGATTCTACCAATCCATGAGCAAAGTATGTTCTTCCATCTGTTTACATCTTCCTCTATCTCTTTTTTCAGTGTCCTGTAGTTTTCTGCATATAGGTCTTTTCCCTCCTTAGTTAAGTTTACTCCTAGGTATCTTAATTTTTTTGGTGCGATGGTAAATGGGATTGCTTTTTTAGTCTCTCTTTCTGTAAGTTCACTATTGATGTATAGAAATGCCATAGATTTCTTGGTATTCTGCTACATTGCCGAATTCATTTATTAAGTCTATTAGTTTTTTGATGAGTCTTTCATGTTTTTTATGTACAATATCATGTCATCTGCAATAAGAACAGCTTTACTTCTTCTTTTCCAATTTGAATGCCTTTTATTACTCCTTCTGATCTAATTGCAATAGCTAATCCTTCTAGTATTACGTTGAACAGGAGTGGTGAGAGTGGGCATCCCTGTCTTGTTCATGTTCTTAGGGAAATGGTTTTAGTTTTTGCCCATTGAGTATGATGTTAGCTGTGGATTTTCATATATGGATTTTATTATGTTGGGGTATGATCCTTCTATTCCCACTTTGTTGAGAGTTTTCATTAAGAAAGGGTGTTTTTATTAAGAAAGGGTGAATTTTGTCAAATGCTTTTTCTATATCAATTGATATGACTATGTGATTTTTTATCTCTCAATTTGTTTATGTGATGTATCATGTTTATTGATTTGTGGATATCACACCATCCTTGCATCCCTGGGATAAATCCTACTTGGTCATGGTGTATGATCTTTCTGATGTACTGCTGGATTTGATTTGCTAGAATTTTGTTGAGGATTTTGGCATCTATGTTCATGAGAGCTATTGGCCTATAATTCTCTCTCATTGTGTTATCTTTATCTGGTTTTGGTATTAGGGTGATGCTGGCTTCATAGAATGAGTTTGGAAGTGCTCCTTCCTCTTGAAATTTTTGGAATAGTCTGATGAGGATAGGTTTTAGTTCTTCCTTGAATGTTTGGTAAAACTCCCCTGTGAAGCTGTCTGTGAAACTCCCCAGGTTTTTGTTTGCTGGAAACTTTTTGATGACTGCTTAAATTTCTTCCATAGCTATTGGCCTATTGAAATGTTTAGATTCTTCCTGATTGAATTTTGGAAGGTTATATTTTTCTAGGATTATGTTCATTTCCTCCAGGTTGTCCAGTTTGTTGGAATAGAGTTGTTCATAGTATTTTTTAACAATCCTTTGTATTTGAGTGGGGTCTGTTGTTATTTCTCCTCTTTCATTTCTGATTTTGTTTATTTGGGTCTTCTCTCTTTCCTTCTTGGTGAGCCTGGCTAGAGGCTTATCAATCTTATTTATCCTTTCAAAGAACCAGCTCTTAGATTTGTTGATCTAATGTATTGTGTTTTTGTTTTGTTTTGTTTTGGGTGGGGGTTTGTCTCAATGTTATTTATCTCCACTCTGACCTTTATTATTTCCTTCCTTCTGCTTACACTGGGCTTTTCTTATTGCTCTCTTTCTAACTCTTTGGGTTGTAGGGTTAGGTAATTTATTACCATTGTTCTTGTTTATTGCAGTAGGCTTGTAGAGCTATGAACTTCTCTTTCAAGACTTCTTTCACTGTGTGCCATAGATTTTGAATTGTTGTGTTTTCATTGTCATTTGTTGCCATGATATTTTTTTATTTCTTCCTTGATATTGTTAGTAACCCAGTCATTGTTTAATAGCATGCTATTTAGTCTCCATGTGTTTGATTTCTTTGGATTGTTTTTATTGTAGTTGATTTCCAGTTTTATGCCACTGTGATCTGAGAAGATGCTTAATATTATTTCTATCTTCTTGAATTTGAAGAGACCATAAACATATGGTCTATCTTTTAAAATGAGCCATGTGCACTTGAGAAGAATGTACATTCTGTGGCTTTGGGGTGAAATGTTCTGAAAATATCAATTAATTCCATCTGGTCTTTTGAGTCATTTAGAATTGATGTTTCTTTGTTGATTTTTTGTTTAGAGGATTTGTCCAATGGTGATAGTGGGGTATTAAAGTCTCCTACTATGATTATATTGCTGTCAATCTCTTCCTTGATGTTTTCAAGGAGTTTTTTTTATGTATTGGGTGTGTATATGTTTATCAGAGTTATTTCTTCTTGTTAGATTGCTCCCTTTAGTATTATGAAGTGGCCTTCCATATCTTTTGTTATGTCCTTTACTTTGAGATCTAATTTGTCAGATATAAGTATTGCTACCCCACCTTTGTTTTTCATTTCCATTCACCTGAAAAACCTTTTTCCATCACTTCACGCTCAGTCTGTGTGCATCTTTTTTTCTGAGGTGGGTTTCTTGTAGGCAACAGATATATGGATTGTATTTTGTTATGCAAATGATTACCTTATGTCTTTTGATTGGGGCATTTAATCATTTACATTTAAAATTATTATTAATAGGTGCTTATTTGTTGCCATTTTTATTCTTTACTCCTGTGTTCCTTCTTCACTTCCTATTTGGTTTTTTTACAGTGGACCCTTTATATCATTTCTTGCATTGCTTTTTTGATGGTAATAAATTCCCTTAGTCCTTTTTTTGTCCATAAAGCTCCTGATTTTACCTTCAATTTTGATTGATAGCCTTGCTGGATATAGTATTCTTGGATTCAGACCTTTCCTTTGCATGACTTTGTATATTTCATTCCTTTCCCTGCTGGCCTGATGAGTTTCTGTTAAGAAATCAGCCACTAGGCTGATGGGGGGTTCCTTTGTAGGTAACTTTCTGTCTCTCTCTGGTCACTTTTAAGATTCTTACTTTGTCATTGGTGTTTGTCAATTTAATTATAATGTGCCTTGGCATTGGTCTTTTAGGGTTCATTTTGCTTAATACTCTGTGAGCTTCTTGGATTTGTGTGGGTTTTTCCTTCCCTATATCGGGGAAGTTTTCTGTCATTATTTCTTGAAACAGGTTTTCTATTTCCTGCTCAGTTTCCTCTTCTTCTGTAGCCCTTATTATGTGGATCTTGTTTTTGTTTTGTGTTGTCCCAAAGTTTCCTTAGGTTCTTTTCCTGCTTTTTCATATTTTTCTAAAAGCTCTACTTAGGTATTTTTTCTTACCTTGTCTTCTAACTCACTGATGTGATCCTCTGTTTCCTCTAGTCTACTCTTGATGCTTTCTATTGAGTTCTTTACAGCAGCAATGTAATTTTTCATTTCTTTTTGGTTCTTCTTCATTTCCTCTTGGTTCTTACTCATATTGTCAAATTTGTCTTCCATTTTTTTCAATGACCTTATGACCATTTTTCTGAATTCTTTCTCTGACAGCTTGCTTGCCTCCATTTCCTTTACTTCCTTTTCTGATGATGCCCACTTTTCTTTTATATGCAGGCATTTTTTGTTTCCCCATGGTCTCTCTTCTCCGGTTGTCTGGTTATGTAGTTCTCTCTCCTGCATTGATTTAAAGGCACAAAATACAACAAACTCAGGTACAATGCACAAGACACTGAACAGAAATTTATTCACAGTATTAATAATCCCAAATAAAGGTGACCACCAGAGAAAGGCCAATTAGCGGATAGGAGAAAAAGAAAAGGAAAAAAAAAGAGAAAGGAGTGCAAAAATAAAATTGGGATAAGGAAAAAAAATAAGAGATAAAATAAAGAGAATAAGAAGGAAGAGGGGAACAAGTTATATATATGGGGGGAAAACTCCAATAGAACAGCCACTAATCCCAACAAATGCCAGCAACAAGTACCTGGAGATGAATACAAACTACAACCAACTAATATCAAGCGAGGCAAGGGAAAACAGAAGCAAAATACAAAAACAAAGCAAACAAAAAAGAGAATAAGCAAAACAATCTCACAAACAAGCATAAAAAATCAATAAAGTCAACAACAATCAAGCAAGCAACAACAACAAAACAGAAAGAAAAACAATTTTTTGGATAGGGAAGACAGAGAAGAGAGAGGTGTGTATGGACTTGGAGTAGGGAATTGGTAATTAAATATATAAATAGGGTGAAATTTTAACAGGGGTAAAAAGAAAGAATAGGGAAAATCTAAAGCAGGAAAAGGGTAAGAGAAACAGGACAACAAAAGGGGAAAAGTTAGGAAGAGAGTGATGGCATAAAGGTAAAGTTGGGATAGAGTAAAATGATACTAAAGGGGAGATGAAAATAGAATGTAGAACACTAATCCCAAAGTAAAATAAAGAGAAAATAAAATGCTATTTTTTTTCAAAAAGGTAAATGGTAGTAGTAATAATATTCATTGAAAATAAAAATGTAATAATTTAAAAGGTAAAATCAAGTGAGGAGAAAAATTAGTTTCTTAAGTCAATGATGAAAAAAATAGAAAAAGAAAAAGAAAAATGTACAGTAGTGAAGGTCATTCACTTCCTCTACTGTTCTGTTTGACACACCTGTTTCCTAGTCAGGACAGTATTGCAGTTCCCTGTGTGCCACTGCTCCTCAGTGTTGTAAGCCAGTCCTGATTTTTAAGCAGGCAGTGTGTCTTAATTTTTGTATTCCTTTATTTGTGTTTACACAAGAGTCAATTTGTGATTCAATGCCTGGATGGCATTGTTTCTGGATTGACCTCCGGGTCTATAGGTCCTTTATAGCCAGTGCTTATGTCCTGCTTTCCCTGTGGCATTCAATACCAGTTTGTGGGTGTGGTTTTCTGATGTTATTCCTCACTCTGATCCCCAAGTTCCAGAAAAAACAACTTGCCCCTGCAGTCTCTTAGGATGTCTCCAATTGGGTGATCCTATGTATTGGACTTTGTAATCAGAAGCATGGATTTAAAGAGAAAAAAGAAAAAACAAAAACAAACAAATAGAGCAGCATAAATGTGCGAACTCCAAGGTAAAGAAACTTTTCACACTCAGCAATTTACTTCATCCTAAATTCATCATGAGTGATTGGTGGGGCAAATGCTGTTATTTCCATCCTATATAATAAAACCCTAATATGCAGAGAGGAAAAAATGGCAGTGAAATAGACAGACATGTCCTGAGCTTTGTCCTGGAACAGATAGAAAGAATAGCTGAGGGGTTGCTCTTTAATGTTCTTTTCTGTTAGCAGCTCTGAGGATCCCCTTCCACATTCATGGATCATGCCAGCCCCAACAGCCACAGATTTTTCTAGGTGCAGACTTCCCCTGGTACTCCAGCTCCCACAGTGTGCGCAGTTCTCTCTCCTGCTGGGAGCAGAGACCTCACCTTATCCCAGACAAAATCTGACATTTCCATAGTGGAGTGTAGAACTCCTCTGAATCCGTGTGTTTGCACAAATTGGGGACCAGTGCTCTGGGGTTCACAGTGGGTGCTGTAGTTGTAGATATTCAGGTTTCTGATAACATCCACTTTCCCCTTCAAGATGGTGTAGTCTCTGCATCTAAGCCATTCACTCCGAGAGGGAACCCTGCAGCAGAGGGGACTGTCTTGTCAGGGGAGCCCTGTCCAACAGTCCTCCACCATCTCCTGGAGTATAGCTGTCCTTCAACTCACTAACAAATACTCCCCATGTGACCCTCAGCTGTTTTTCCTATCTGTTCTGGGACAAGGCTAGGGACACGTCTGTCTATTTCGCCACCATTTTTTTTCCTCTCTGCATATTATTATATAGAATGGGAATAACAGCATTTGCCCCACCAACCACTCAAGATGAATTTAGGATGAAGTAAATTGCTGAGTGTGAAAAGTTCCTTTAACTTGTATTAGGCTTTGCTAACATGGAGTCCTGCCACTGCTGTCTACACTTTCCACCTGGAAACCTTATCTTGCTTAACCAAATAATTTCAGTGATCTAAAATAAATATTTTTTAACAAAAGCGTGAAGCTGCATGTCTTATATGATAAAAAGATTTTTTAGAAGAACAAGGACCACCCCACTCCCATTCCCACGGAAGATGAGACAGCTTAGGGGGCCCCAGACTCCTTCCCAGGAGCACACAGAGAGAGCAGGGCAGTCTCTGTATGTCTTCTTGTTCTGCATGAACAGTTTCCCCAGGTTGGGGGTGGCAGTCTGGCACTCTATACCCTGAGGAAAATATTAGCTCTTAGCAAATGAGTGGACCTTGAAGTTTTCCTCCAGGGGAACAGGTTCTATTTGAAGCTCTACAACAGCTGGGTGCTAATATACAGCCTCAGCAAGAGCAGCAAAGGAAGCTGTGGTGCATGATACAGGCCCTAATTCATCAAACCACTCTCCACCCTGTTCCCAGTCAATGCAGCATCTCTAATTTAGTTCAGTGCCACATGGAGTATATATTCCAGCTATTAATAGAGTTCTAGAGGTTTCTGAAATCTGAAGGTCAGATGCATCTTAAGGCCATTGAACCCAAAAGCCTGTTCCATACATGCTCATGATGCTCTCCTTGATGTGTGGCCATGCCACAGATCCTTACTTTTCTGGAGGGGGTCTCTCAGCACAAGTATAAGAAAACCCCATGCTAAACCAACTTGGAGATAGATCCTGGTTAATCTCTCCAGGGGGACTATAAGTCAAGGGAGGAAAGCCTAATGACACAGCTATGACACAGCCACGGTTCATGGTTAGAACTGAGAAAGGACTGTGGGCAAAGGAGAATTGAGTGAGGATTCTGAGGAGGAATTAGAGTGAAGCAAGGCATAGAAAGGAGGTGAGATGGTATAGTGAGAGACCTCCCACCATTTTTGGCAAGCACTCCTCTAAGATACCCACAGATCCTACGGTGAAATTGCAATCTAGAATGGAGTCTTCAAGGGTGCAAACCATTCCAAGCAAAAAACCAAAGGGGGAAATTAAATATCACTCAAAGACACTGAATGATGCACTGGACTGGGAGTCAGGAGCCCCAGCTTCTAGTTATGACCCAGCCACCTGAGCCTTTGGGTAAAGGTTTACTCAGAATAGAGTGATTTCATAGCTGTCAAAATACTCTCAATATTTTAGGTGCTCTGCAGACATGGTGCCAAGGGTTTTTCTATTAAAGTTGGTATAGTTAGAACTTTCTGGACTCTGGGTGTTTTAGAAAATGGAGAATTGCTAAACAACTGTAATAAGTAAATGTTTTACAAAATGAATGTCGAGGAAGGAGGACTTCTAGCAGGAAATGGCAAAAGGGATGTGGATTTAAAGTATTATGGTATTTGGATTTAAATAAAAATATAAGATCTATATGTAGCACAGCTAAGAGGCTTCAGTATTATGAGAAAATGATTATTTGGGATTATTGTTGCTGACAATGCTTTTTTTTTAATTGTTAGAAAACATAATACACACAATTAAACATGTGTAAATGGGTATGTAGAAAATGACTTCTTGTCAACACCCCTCTGGGAAGCAGCCATTGCTGTCAGTTCCTTCCAGAGACTCGCATGACTTTCAACCATGCGAAAAATTTCTCTGCACTTGGGTTGGATCAACAGTTCTTCTGAGGAAGACACGTCTTTTTTTCAGATGGATATTTTGTTCACAAACACAAATATACATATTTGTAAACACATAAATGCACACAGGTTAGTCAAAAGTCTCTCACGGATTGGAAGGAAAACATAACAATGAATTTATCGCTATATACAAATAGAAAAAGTCTTAACGTTTATAGAATTCAAAACACTTAAGTTCTGTTTGAACATTAATGATTGAAAGGATTTTTCTGGCTGTGTTTTATTTTTGAACAGTAGAGTCATGCAATGAAAAGAAATGCACGTTGGTAGTGCCTTGGACTCCACATTCTGTGCATGTGTGCAGAAATATCCAAACAAAATTGCTATACCTTTTAAACCATTTTTCTTCTGATCCATTACTCTGCAGGGGTAATTTGAGGAGGCATTGATGATGATAAATACCACAGTTTAGAAGATGTTAAACCAAGCTTATCAGAGCTCACATAGAGAAACAAATTAGGCAAACTGAAGTAATTTGAGCTAACGGAGTTTTATTACAACCATCCAGATCAATTAAACGTCAACTACTTGCTTGGTTTCCTGATCTGTAAGACAATGAAGGGCTTCTGCCTACAGGACAGAGCTGGGAGTTCTCATTGAAAAGTTATGGAAATAAAGGAGACAAAACTAGTCAGTGCTTCATGCATGTATTTCCTGAGTCTTACCCTTGAAGCATAACATATTGAAATTAAGAAAAAGTGGGAAATATACCCTCATGGGCCCTGCTTATTGAGGACCCCAGGGATTCCACTATTCCAAAGACCTGGTATTATGAGAATGTGGCCAACTTTCTAGGTTAAAGCTGCCCTGCAAGAAATGGGCATAAGAGAGACTTCCATGGGAGGATGGGAAACCCAGGGGCTGGGAATCAAAAGATCAGGAGAACCTAATCCTTGTTCTGCCACAAATTAGCTGTGTTTCACATCTCTGAGCCTTGGTTTTCTAATCTATATAATGAGAAAAGTAAACTGAATAATTTATTACATTCCCCCTTTTTTGTTTTTTATTAAATACTAGAGGCCTGGTCATGAAATTTGTGCACAGGGGTGTGTGTGTCCCTCAGCCCAGCCTGCACAGTCTCCAATCTGGGACCCCTTGGGGGATGCCTAACTGCCCACCGGGCTCAGGCCTACACAGGCAGTAGGGCATCCCTCTCACAATCCAGGACTGCTGGTTCCCAACCACTGGCCTGCCTGCCTGCCTGCCTGATTGCCCCTACCTGCTTCTGTCTGCCAGCCTGATCACTCACTAACCACTTCCCTGCCAACCTGATTGATGCCTAACTGCTCTTCTGCTGGCCTGATTGCCCCTAACTGCCCTCCCCTGCAAACCTGGTTCCCCCAAACTGTCCTCCCCTGCAGGCCTATTTACCCCCAACTACCCTCCACTGCTGGCCATCTTGTTGTGGCCATCTTCTGTCCACTTGGGGATGGCCATCTTTGACTACATGGGGTGGCCATCTTGTGTGTTGGAGTGACAGTCAATTTGCATATTACCCTTTTATTAGATAGGCTACTTAGTTTCAATTATAATTAACATACAATATTATATTATTTTCAGATGTTCAACATAGTAATTAGACATTTATATAACTTACAAAGTGATCACCTTGATAAATCTAGTACCCATCTGGCCCTGGCTGGGTATTCAAATGGTTAGAGCATTGGCCCTATGCTAAGCTTGTAGGTTTCATCCTGAAATTCAAGAATCAACCAATAAATGCATAAGTAAATGGAACAACATATTGATGTTTCTTTATCTCCCTCTCCTTTCCTTTCTCTCTTTATAATAGAAATCAATCAATAGAAAATAAAAACAATGCCCTAATTGATTTGGCTCAGTGGATAGAGCATCGGCCTAGGGACTGAAGAGTCCTGGGTCAAAGGTATGTACCTTGGTTGCAGGCACATCCCCAGTAGGAGGTGTGAAGAAGGCAGCTGATGGATGTTTCTCTCTCATCAATGTTTCTAACTCTCTCTCCCTCTCCCTTCCTCTCTCTATAAAATCAATAAAATATTTTTTTTAAAGTCCCTTTAACATTTCTTATAATACTGATTTGGTAGTGATGAACTCCTTTAGCTTTTTCTTGTCTAGGAAACTCTTTATCTATCTGATTCTAAATGCTAGATTTGCTGGGGAGAGTAATCTTCATTATAGGTCCTTACTTTTCATCACTTTGAATATTTTGTGCCAATCCCTTCTGGACTTCAAAATTTCTGTTGAGAAATCAGCTGGAAGTATTATGGGTGTTTCCTTGTAGGTAACAAACTGTTTTTCTCTTGACACTTTTCAGATTCTTTCTTTATCTTTAACCTTTGCTATTTTTTTAAAAATATATTGATTTCAAAGAGGAAGGGAGAGAGAGAGGGAGGGGGAGGAGGGAGAAATATCAATAATGAGAGAGAATCATTGATCTGCTGCCTTCTGCACACCCCACACCCCACACTGGGGATCAAGCCCACAACCTGGGCATATGCCCTAATGGGGAATTGAACCATGAACCCCATGGTTCATAAGTTGATACTTAACCACTGAGCAACACCAGCTGGGAAACCTTTGTTATTTTAATTATGGTGTGCCTTGGTGTGGCCCTCTTTGGATCTATTTTGGTTGAAACTCTGAGCTTCATGGGTTTGTTTGTATATTTCTTTTGCCAGGTTAGGAAGTTTTCAGTCATTGTTTCTTCAAATAGGTTTTCAATTCCTTGTTCTTTTTCTTCTCCTTCTCATATCCCTATTATGCAAATCTATAATAATAAAAGCATAATACGCTAATTAGACCAGATGTCCTTCTGGACAAAGCCAGGGCTGAGAGAGAAGCCTGGGTCCTGGGTGCCAGAGGGAAGCTGGTGCCAGCAGCCAGGGGAAGGAAGGCCTACTCTTGCACAAATTTTGTACATCAAACCTCTAGTGTTGTTATAATTGATGTTGTCCCAGAGGTACCTTAAACTCTTCTCTTTTGAAAAAAAAATATGTGTATGATTTTATTATTTTTTTTTTTGCTGTTCTGATTGTGTGTTTTTTCTGCTACCTTATCTTTCAAATTATTGATTTGATTTTCTGCTTCATCTAATCTAGTGTTGATTCCTTCTAAGGTGTTCTTCAGTTATTGTATCTTCATTGTTAACTGGTTCTTTTTTTATAGTTTCTATATTCCTTCTTATGCTGTAGAAGTTCTTACTAAGTTCCTTGGAGCATCCTTATAACCATTGTTTTGAATTCTGTATCAGATAGATTGCTTATCTCCATCTCATTTAGTTCTTTTTCAGAGATTTCTCCTATTTTCTCATTTGGGGCATATTTCTTTGTCTCCCCATTTTGGCTGCTTCCCTGTGGTTATTTCTATGTATTGGGTAAAGCTACTCTATCCCCCAGCCTTAGTAGAGTGGCCTTATGCAGGAAGTGTCCTATGGGGCCTGGTGGTACAATCTCTTTGATTACCTGGGCTGGGTGTTCCAGATGTGTTCCTTGTGTGGGTTGTGTGTGCCCTGCTGCTGCAGTTTAGTCATGACCTCTAGAGAGATTGACCGTCTGACTGGTTGAAAGGACTGGCCATGACTTCAGTGGAGAAGCTGTTGTGCAGGGGCATACCCTGCATAGCAGGATTTGCATTAGCAAGGCCCTGGTGCTGAGACTGCCCTTTGAGTGTGTTGTTTGTGGAATGGTTGAATGGTACTCTGGTGTGGTCTGAAAATGGCCGCCAGATGAAGGTCAAGGTCAGCTACTGCCTATGCCCTGCCTGAGGCCACCAGTATGAGTTACAAGTGATCTACAGATTTTACAAAAGTTTATAGCATGATTAGACATGCTGTTTGTATGGAAAAGCCCCTTGGAGCAGCTATAATGGGTCCGCAAGTTGGGTGGGACAGGGTTTCAGGAAATCACCAGAATAGGGCAAACAGTGTTAGCTAGAGTGATGGAGACTCAGATATGACCCTTGCCTGCACCCGCAGAAGGAGGGCTCAGCAAAGTAACAATGGCTTCTGTCAGCACTTCTGTCTGGAAGAAAGCTGCCCCTCTAGCCCTGAAGCCAGATAATTCAGTTTCTCCCCGTATGTCCCTGGCACCTTTTGCACTGCTGCTCTAGTTGCTAGAGCTCTGAGTGATTGAGTCTGCCAGTAAGCAAGTTTGTAGGGGCCCTTTAAGAAGAATGCTTGGGACTCCAGAAGCCTCCCATCCCACTCAGCCACAATCTCCACTGGTTTGCACAGCCAGAAGTTATGGAGACTTCTCTTCTCAGCACTGGAACCCTGGGCTTGAGTGTCTGGTGTGGTGCTGGGCCTCCTCACTTGTCAAGGGAACCTCTACAACTAGGATATCTCTTCCAATTTGTAACTGCCACACATGGATGTAAGACCAGCCTGTTCCACAACCACACACCTCCTACCAGTCTCAACATGGCATCTTCTGCATATCCTTAGTTATAGGACTTCTGTTCAGCTAGACTTAGGCAGTTCTCACTGATGGCTGTTCTCTCTTTAGCTGTAATTTTGAAATTGTTTTGAAAGGAGTGAGAATAGTGTTTACCTCCTCTGCCATCTTGACCAGAAGTCTCTTACATCTTTTAAATCTCTCAAGTTTTCCCTTTCAAGGCAGGTCTTCCTCCTTGCTGACAAGAAGGTCTGTGTGTACATGTCTGAGCAAAAAGCTTTAAATGTGATCTCATGGTTTGTGTTAAATGTTCTTGCTCTTCCCTCCACCATAAAAACAACATAATCCCATAAAAACAGTACTCAGTCTAGAATGAGAAGTCACACTGAGTCCAGCCATGTTAAGAAGAACCAGAAGTGATTCACAGCTTTCGTGTTACATTAATAACAAAGACATGTTTAATGTAAGGCATTGAGATATTGAAGTTATTTGCTGCTACATCAAACGTTAATAATACAGGAGATACTGGTGAATAGGTATTGTATTTAAAGTCATAGGACTCAATGAGATCACTTAGGGCATAAGAATAGAAAAAGAAAAAGAATGACAAAGATGATCTCAGTGAATTAGTTTGAAAAATAAATTGTTAAAAATTAGAATACAAGGTAAGAAAGTGCACGCAAAAATACAGATGACATTTTCAACAATTTTTTTTAATAAAGGGAAGCAGAGACATGAAGAGGTAATTGGAGTGAGTTGAGAGGTTTGAGAAATTTTGTTTCATTTGTTTTTTAGATGAGTGATGACACAAAATGCTTGCTTATATGTTGGTAGAAAGAACGCAGTAGAAGGTCATTATTTTAAGATAATATGATAAGCGAATTAATGTTCAAATAAGTGATGAGTATTGTCAGATTTCTATTGATGGTGTTTTATATGCCTTCACCAGTAATCCAAAGAAAGTACTAAAATCCTGCAGTGTCAATTATTCTCTTCCCCCAATTTCCTGAGGATCCTAGGGAGACATAAACAATGAATAACAAATAATTAAATTGGCTCTCTACTAATGGTGCTCGACACTCTAGTTCAAAGTCCTTAGGCTTCTCCTCCAAACTCTAAATCCAGTTCTTGTTATTTTTAACCTCTCTAGGAAACTGCAGGAAGAAATCAT
Organism: Lasiurus cinereus; assembly: GCA_011751065.1. Classification (NCBI taxonomy): domain Eukaryota; kingdom Metazoa; phylum Chordata; class Mammalia; order Chiroptera; family Vespertilionidae; genus Lasiurus; species Lasiurus cinereus. The sequence goes on along the minus strand of JAAGEH010000208.1, from coordinate 3,643,986 downwards.
ATTGAAGCGAGTGTAAGTCTGGAATCTACTTACACATCTCCATAAAGTGTCAGAGAGCAAGGGGAGAAGGGGCTGCATTTGTGCTTTTTATGTTATAATTTCCATCCCTTACCTATTTCTTGAGTTATAATGATTCACATTAGTGACTTCCTCCCTTAAAGGGGGATCTAGCAAGGGGATGGGTAGAATTGGTCATGAAATGCTAAGTTCCTCTCACCCTCTATTGATGGTTGATTATGCTATTCTCCATGAGCAACTTAATCAGATTTAACTAGAAATCTTTGAAGATGATGTCCTAATCAAATTGAGGCACAATGGTAAGAAGCTAGGAAAGTTCCTCAGCAAGTGGAACAGGCAAACTGAGACAAGACAATTACACATGGCCAAACAATGTGATCAATTTATAGCCAGGTTGTAAATCACAAGACCTTATCTTTCCTAGCCAAGGACACTTTAGAACAAATGGTTTATACCTCTCCTCCCTAACCAGAAAATACATAGAGTAAATCATCAGGGACATAAAGGAACAGAGACCCAATTGATGTCATTTGGGTCAGCCAAACCTAAGGATGAAGTTAGGGGAGTAAATAACAAAAACCCAATTAGAGCCTGATAGATCCAAGATAAAAGTGAAGCAGTAAAGTTAACCAGAGAATGATCCCAAGCTCCCCTATATGCTCATTTTGATGATTCAGTATATTGAAGGACACACCTGGGAAACTAATGAATATTCTGTTAAGACCCTCCTGTAACACCTCCCTTAGGATTCCTATCTCCAGAAGAGTGATAAAAACCTTCACGACTAAGGATGCCAGACTGGGACAGCCTCTCTCTCTCTGGAGTACTCCCATGCCTTCTCTCGGGTTTGAAATTTTTACTTTTTTCCTCCTAAATTCCAAGGGTCCCCATGAAACTTGCAACCAGGGAAGAAGCAGGAAGTAACCGCTCATCCTGGGCTTACCTCCTGAACCTGTCTCCAAGGTCTCCTTTTTCTCTGAGCTAACAGCAGCCCCACCTTGGCTCACTTCTTTCCTATAATATTTCTAAGGAGCCAAAGCAGAGCACTGCCTAGGCTCTCTCCTCTTACTTCTTCTATCCTATGACCTCCCTTTGTTTCACTGTCCCCAGCTCTAATAAGCATACTCTCAGAATCACCTGGACTTGTGTTGTGAAATCTTTCCTGCACTAAATCAAGAAATCACACACTACCGGCTGTGTCAAGGCAGACCCACTCTGGGGCCAGACCCTGTCCAGTGACACAAAGACATGGGATTCGGAGTGAAAATTTCAGACATTGAGGCCCAGAACCAGGTAAAAGACTCAGGGAGTACTCCTAAGGCCTCCATCTTCCTCACAGTAAAGCTAATTTATGTCAAGTTCAATCTGCTTTGGGGCCCTTGCACATGCATCATGTACAGACTTTTCACTATAAAACCTCTAGAAAGTTCCTTTATGATATCTGTGCTCTCCCTCCCAGGAAGCTCAAATGAGTATTCTCTTTTTAAAGCACACATAACTATCAAATAACTTGACTTTTATTGCAAAGAAAGAATAACTGCTCCGGAATCCAGTGATCATGATTTTGGGGCAGTTCAAGGGGAATTTTGTAATTCAGAATTAATTAGACAATGAGAGAGAATAGGAGGCATATTTTAGTGTATTAATTCATGCCAAGTTCAAACTCATTCCATTTCTGTTGCCCAATGTGAATAATTATACCATTAATTCAAGGCAGGAGGAAAGCTATTGTGACTGCAACACATTTCTAAGCAAATAAAGAAAAAGGTTACTTATCCCTTTCAACTAATGCTCTGAACAGAGCTACATAATAACAATACTTTTATTTATTTATAGGCCATACATTTCCTAGGCTCAATAAACTATAAGATAAGCAAAATGCTAGTTAAAGAGAAAAAATAGAACTTTTCTGACTATTTCTAAAACAAAAAATTATACAAGGGAAATGACTGAGTAGAGAGCCTAAAAATTTAAGGAGAGCTTGGGAAAAGGCTGAAAGAAGAGGTGGTGATGTGGCTTCTTTATTTCCCTCGCCTCTTCTGAGGCACCCTCTCTGCACTGTGATTCAGAGGGATAGAAGTTTAGGGGAGGAAAGTTTCATACTCATTTAATCATCTCTGACCCTGATCCCTGATACCAATCAGTCTTTGTTGTCAAGATGATGCAGGTCAGCCTGAACCCTTCCTTACTTCCAGATGCCCTTCCAGTTCTTGTGTAGTTTACAGAAGTCTTGGGAAATCAATGTGGTTTCCATACTTTCTTGGGGTGAATAAAAATACAGAGGGAGGCCCTTGTGGGCCTCCAGCTTCATAATATTTAAAAAAAAGAATGAGGAAACAGAGGGATAACACTGCGGAAAGGAAATTCCACATTTCCTCTGGGACCAGCAGGGAGGAGGTCAAGGTCCACTGTAGGCAGGGTCCTTGGGAGTCAGCAGTCATAGAGGCCATGGAAAGCAGTTCACACTGTCACAACATTGGCCCTTCTGCAGAGCTGTGGGACTGACCAGGCCTACACACAGCCCTGCCCATTCCTGCCAGTGGAGCAGACCCTATAGCCACAAAGACTAGAGAGGGTGAGTTGAGAGATAGGGTAAGACCTTGTCCTCAATGCAGCACAGTGTCAAAAACTCAACAGGAACTCTCTCAGTGTTTCATTGAAATAAATGAAATGTTCCAAATCTGCGTCTCATTCCTTTTTATTTGACTTGGTAAAGGAAAACTCTTCTTTTCCTCAAAAACACTTCTGACATCAAATGTGTGAGTTTTCCACTTCAAATAATTCTCCAGTTCTCTCTGAAAACCAGATAAGTGTCCTACACTTTACTTCATTCTGACACTAACTATCCAGAGTTAGTGAGACCCCCCCCCCCCAGATTAAGAGTTCAGTCTCAGAAAACTGTTCCCTACTTCAGATTCCAATCGCAAGTTACTGGGTCCTCAGTTTACTCTCACTTCTGTTCTGATTTGGCTGCAGAACAGGGATTCCCATCATCCTCCCACAGGAAATTTAATAATTTTCTATAAAAGCTCATAGAGCCCAAAAAAACACTTTACATACCATTACCAGTTTATTCTAAATTATAACATAAAGGATAGCCAGATGAAGAGGTACAAAGGTGAGGTCTTGGAGGGTCTCTGAATGCAGGAGCTTTTGTCTTCATGGAATTTGGGTGCACCACTCTCCTGGCATGCGGATGCATTTGCCAACTTGGAAGCTCTCTAAATACTTTCAGTTGAGGTTATTACAGAGGTTCCACCATGTAGGTATGGTTGATTAAATCACTGGCCATTAATGATTAACTCAATCTCTTCTCCCCTCTCTAGAAGTCAAGACTTGGGACTGAAAGTTCCCAGCCTCTACTCACATGGTTAGTTACCCCTGGCAACCAGTCCCTATGCTGAAGCTATCCAGAGGCTTTCAGCCAACAGTCACCTCATTAATATAAACTCAGGTATGATTGAAAGGAGTTTGTGAATAACAAAAGATGCTCCTATCACTCAGGAAGTTTCAAGGGTTTTAGAAGCCCTGTGCTAAGAACCAGGAATAAAGATATATTTTTTACTTTATCACAGTATCAAACATTCAAAGAAGAATTAACACCTATCCTTCTCAAACTATTCCAAAAAATCAAGATGAGAGAAGACTCCCAAGCAGATTTGATGGCCAGCATTATCCTAATACCAAAACCAGATAAAGACATGAAGTAAGAAAATTATAGGCCAATATCCATGATGAGCATACATTCTAAAATTCTCACCAAAATATTAGCAAACAGAATCCATCAATACATTAAAAAGATCATACATCATGACCAAGGGGATTTATTCTCAGGATATCAGGTTGGTACAATATTTACAAATCAATAAATGTGATACAACACATAAACAAAATGAAGGATAAAAATCACATGATCATATAAATAGTTGCATCAAAAGCACTTGATATAATCCATTATCCTTTTATGATAAAAACTCTCAGGAAAGTGGAAACAGAGGAAACATACTTCAATGTAATGAAGTCCATGTAGGACAAACCTACAGCTAACATTTTATTCAATGGGCTAAAACTGTAAGCATCCCCCTTATGATCAGGAGCAAGGCAGGAATGTCCACTTTCACTACTCTTATTGAACATAGTACTGGGAGTCTATCTATAGCATCAAACAAGAAAAGAAATGAAAGGCATTCAAATTGGAAAGGAATAAGTAAAATTATCATTATCTGAAGATGACATGATACTCTATATAGAAAAGCCTAGAGGGAAAAACCAAGATGGTGGCATAAGTGAACACCTGAACTGCTGCCTCGCACAACAATTTCAAAACTACACCTAAAAGACAGAACAGACATCGTCTAGAACCACAGGAAAGCTGGCTGAGTGGAAATTCTACAACTAGAAGGAAAGAGAGGAGCACACAGAGACTCAGAGGAGCTGCAAAAGGCTGAATTATAAAGAGGCGCACGGAGAGAGGGGGTTCCGGAGTGCCTGGCTGGTATTCTCTAGGGGAAGGGAAACAGGAGCTTCTGAGTGCACTGAACTCCCATTCCAACTGCACTGAACCCCAGTTCCAGGTGAGACCCTGGAGACCCAGGCCCATACATGGGGAGTCTGTACTGTTGGGAAAAAAAGGAGCATACCGAAACTCAGGGGAGCTATAAAAAGTAGAGATCTAGAAGCAAGTGCACAAGTGCGCACATAGAGGATTCCAGCAATTACTGAGGGACACTGAGACCCAGGGGCCTCATAGGGCAAGGATAACAGGAAGCCAAGACTGTCTGCTCAGTTCTGAGACTCTGCCCCATCCAAGTTAAGCACAGAGGCTTTTGCAATTTATCAAGTCTTGTATCATAAGGCTGACTGCAGCACAGAAGTTCTCCCAGCATAGACACAGCTGATCCTCACAGCCAGTTGGCCTGGAGTCAATTCTTCCCAGTGATACCAACAACAATTAAGACTTAACTACAACAAGGCTGTACACACAGTCCACAAAGGGGTGCACCAAGAGAGTCTAACTCAGGTAACTGGGGAGGTGGAGCTACTGGCCATATAGGACAGCTAGCACACAAAGCTACTCTACCAACTCAGGGAAACAGAGAAAATGCTGAGACAAAGAAACAGATTACACACAAAAGAAATGGAGGAAAACAAATGACTAGATATAGAGTTCAAAACCACAGTTATAAGGTTTTTCAAGAATTTCCTAGAAAAGGCCAATAAATTTAGAGAGACCCTCGAGGAGATGAAAAAATGACCAACTAGAAATTAAACATACACTGACTGAAATAAAAATATTATAAAGATACCTAACAGCAGACTAGACGCAAGAATCAAGTCAAAGATTTGAAATACGAAGAAACTGAAAACACTCAACTCGAAAAGCAAAAAGAAAAAAGAATCCAAAAATTTGAAGATAGTGTAAGGAGCCTCTGGAACAACTTCAAGTATACCAACATCAGAATTATGGGGGTGCCTGAGGAAGAGAGAGAACAAGATGCTGAAAACCTATTTGAAGAAATAATGGCTGAAAACTTTCCCCACTTGGTGAAAGAAATAGACTTACAAGTCCAGGAACCCCAAACAAAAGGAATCCAAAGAGTACCACACAAAGACACATCATAATTAAAATACCAAAAGCAAAAGACAAAGACAGAATATTAAAAGTGGCAAGAGAAAAACAATAATTACCTACAAGGGAGCACCCACACAATTGTCAGCAGATTTCTCAACAGAAACTGTGCAGGCCAGATGGGAGTGGCAAGAAATCTTCAAAATGATGAATAGCAAGAACCTACAACCAAGATTACTCTACCCAGCAAAGCTATCATTCAGAATTGAAGATCAGATAAAGAACCTCACAGATAAGAAAAAAACTAAAGAAATTCATCACCACCAAATGAGTATTATATGAAATGCTGAAAGGTACTCTTTAAGAAGAAGAAGAAAAAGGTAAAGATAAAAATTATGAACAACAAATACATATCTATCAACAAGTGAACCTAAAAATCAAGTGAATTAAAAATCTGATGAATAGAATAAACTGGTGAATATAATAGAATTAGGGGCATATAAAGGGAGTGGACTGACAATTTTCAGGGGGAAAAAGATGTGGGGGGTGTGGGAAGACACTGGACAAAAATCGTACACCTATGGATGGGGACAGTGTGGGGGAGGTAAGGGCAGAGAGTGGGGTGGGAACTGGGTGGAGGGAACCTATGGGGGGGAAGAGGAACAATTGTAATAATCTGAACAATAAAGATTTATTAAATTTAAAAAAATCTGCAGACAAAGGGCTCAAAAAGGTATAGATAGAACTTTTTCTATGTGTTGGTTCATAATTTGACAGAGGTATTCTGCTCTGAACCCGCAACACAATAGAGGACTCCTAATTAATTGGAAAAAAAGAAAAGAGAAGCCTAAAGATTCCACCAAAACGCTGCTAGAACTGATAAATGAATTCAGTAAAGTAACAGGACACAAATTTAATATCAGAAATCAGTGGCATTTTGTACACCAATAGTGAACTATCAGAAAGAGAAACTAAAAAGAATAATCCCATTTACTACTGAAAAAATATAAAAATGTACCTAAAATAAGTTTGACCAAGGAGGTAAATAACCTGTACTCCAAAAATTATAAGATACTGAAGAAAGAAACGGAAGAAGATACAAATAAGTGGAAGCATGTACCGTGCTCATGGATAAGATGAATAAACATTATTAAAATGTCCATACTACTCAAAGCAATCTATGGATTCAATGCAATCCTATCGAAATATCAATGATCCATTTCACAAAACTAGAACAAATATTCCAAAAACTTATATGGAACCACTAAATAGCCTCAGCAAACTTGAGACAGGAGAACAAAGTTGAAGGTATTATGCTACCTGATATTAAACTATACTGCAAGGCCATAGTGATTAAGAAAAAAAAAGCATGGTACTGGCCCTAACTGGTGTGGCTCAGTTAGTTTGTCATCATCCTGTGTACTGCAGGTTGCTAGTTCAAGACATATTCCCACTTTGGAGTCTTGATCTCAATTAGGGGGCATGCAGGAGGTAGCCAATGGATATTTGATGGGTCTCTCTCTCTCTCTCTCTCTCTCTCTCTCTCTCTCTCTCT